>JANHGO010000045.1:18628012-18683769 GCA_024606505.1 Aquila spilogaster | reverse complement strand
CCTGGACGTCGGAGGACAGGTAGCGTGGCGGCCAGTAGGTTGTTTCTGCTGGGTACACTGGAAGGAAACAGAGCTGTATTAGCTGCGTGCCGTGGGGACTGCTTTCTCCCTCCTGCTAATTCCTACTGTATGAGCCTGAGCTGCAGGAGATGTGGCAGCCAAAGAGGGGAGTGATGGGAAATGGGCAGCTGTAGTGTCTGCCTTGGGAACGGAGGGGGCTTCGGGGCTCCCACTGGGGCCTAAAAGGCACTCTTCATTGAGCCACATGGCTTCAAGAAGTGGGCACGATGACGGGATGGGGCACAGCCAAGCGACCCACTGGAGCTCTCCCTGTACCTCTCTTTCTCTGTACCTTTGGTATAGTCTGAGTTTTGGGTGGCCCTTTGTGGACCAGGAGGTGGACCCAGTGATCCTCACGTGTCCCTTCCAACTTGGGATCATCTGTGACTCTCAGACTTGTGCACTTCCTTCTGGCAGCCGTCCTTGATGTTGCTGAGCTCCCAGCGAGCTCTGGGCCAGGTCAAGCAGGGACCTGGCTGCCTGGGGCTGTTTCCCTCTGTTGTGATCCCTCTGGCATCTGATGCAGGGGATGCCTCTAAAACTTACACTGAATTTTAGCATCTTGATTTCCACTCTCTAAGCTTCACTGTTCTCTTGTATAGGGACTTTTCAGCCTGGGGGTCTGGGAATCCAGGCCATGCACTAAAGCATTCCCTGCTGATTTTGTAGAGACCTGAACAAGCTGAAGTTGAATACTGGGATTTATGAGTGGGGGAAGAGCCAGTGAAGGCACTTGGACAGCACTGGCCCATGTTTTCCTTGTCTTTACACAACGCCGTTGGTCTCCCACGTTCGCAAACCTTCCATCCACCCCCCAGGGATAAAAGCAAGAGCAAGCTGTGCCTACTGACCCATCTCCTCCCTGGCCCAGGTGCACTTGACGAAGGACTCGTTGTCAGAGTTGGACGGTGGGGCCGGGGGCAGGTTGGGTGCCACGCTGCACACGATGGTGCCGCGGTGCTTAGGTCCATTGGCCGAGTTGAAGGTGACGAACTCGGGGGTACCGCTGGCTTTGCGCTGCTCCGGTGCCACCCGGTCCAGGTTGTTGTGGGCCGCATCGCTGAGGATGTTCAGCTCGATGGGCGGCACCGCTTGGGTGCCCACACCCACGCTCTTGGAGAACTCGCTCTTGGACAGCAGGTCGGGGTCCTCCCGTGCCACCGGCTTGTGGGCCTTGGCCCGGTGCCGGTAGCGCTTGCGGATGAGCACGAAGGCCACGGCCAGGATGGCTGCCCCCAGCACACCGGCCGCGATCTCGGCGATCTCCTCAGGGCCCACGGCCCAGTGCGTGGGCACGATGGCGGGCGTGATGATGGGCTGCGTGCAGTAGTCCCCCTGGTAGTCCGATGGGCAGATGCAGTGGATGGAGCCCTGGGTGCTCACGCAGCGCCCGGCATTGCGGCACGGGTTGTCCTGGCATTCCTCAGCCAACTTCTCGCACCTGGGGGGATGGAGGCAGAGGCATCAGCCTGGAGGTGAGGCCCCAACCCACGGCATCCTGCTCAGCGCTCTGCTTTATGCCAACTGGGACGCTCCGTCCTGGCACAGAGTGCCGCCTGCCTCTGCTATCAGCGGATCTTTGCGTTTACCATGGTGCTGTTCAGAAGGCCACGTTATGCAGGACAGTCCCTTTTTTTAGGGCATTTTATGGAGCATATACAGAGCTGGGACTGAATTTCTGATTCTCCATCCTGCTGCACCCCATACACCCTAAGTATTCCCCTTTCCCATTCCCCAGCAGGACAGGGGCCCTTCCCTCCAGCCCTTCCAGCAGCAGTGACCTCCCCCTGTTAGGAGGGATATGCAATAGGCGGTTTTCCTTTTTTTTTTCCATGTTACTGTTACTGAAGAACCCCTGCGAGTTTTTCACTCTTCCGTTTCTCACCCAGCGCTCAGGATGCGTGAGCTGCTCCGTGCAACGCGTCCCCAGCGGCTGTGCCCGGAGTGCTGCTGACCACAGTATCACACTGCCACCTAACGCCCGGAGCTGCACTACTGATTTCTCGCTTGGCATTGATTCAGAGCACCGGTTTCCAGCCCGGCCAAGCGACCCGGGCGGGCGGAGGAGCTGGCTGTGATGCTGCCTGTGCTCGCAGTGGGTGACACTGGGCTCGGAGCGGCCCCTGGGCGTGGTTGCTTCCCCAGATGCAGGCGTTTCGCATGCGCTCACCCACGTTTCAGGTGAGGAGATATATCCGTGCTTTTCACCGCTGCTGGTGGAAACGCTAGCGTGGTATTAACCATAGGGCTCAAGGCCAAAGCCAAACACCGTGCTGCCCAGCAATCAGCGGATCAGCAGGACAGCTGGCAGCATCCTACACCTGCTTTTAGGCAGCCCTGCATTACGTCGCTCCCAGGTGGGTGCAATGAGCTCCAGAAGCACGCAACGCTCATTGCGGAGGTCGTGCTTTCAGCCCTCCCCGGGAACCCTCTGGCCCTTTCAGCCCTTACCTGTCGCCCAGGTACCACTCGGGGCAGTGGCAGGAGTACCCGGCGCCGGAGAGGACGCAGGTGCCGCCGTGCAGGCAGGGCTTGGACTCGCAGGGGCTGTCCCCCAACTCACAGCGCTCACCAGAAAACAGCCCGGGGCAGATGCACGTGTAACCTGGAGAGGTGAGAGGGCACCGTCAGGAGACCGCCGGGGTCGCGGAGGGGCTGTGCTGGGTGGGATTTCAGCTGCTGGTCCGTGCAGCCCTAAGCATGGGAATGGCCCCGGCTCTGCCGGGCTCCCGCAGTCCCTGGGCTGGCGGTGCCACGTGGGACGTTCTGGCTTTCCGCCCTGCAGCACTAAAAGGCGTCACTGCTCATCCGTAGCTCGACTTCAGAGCAGTGTGAGCAGGGGCAGACCTGTTCCCACACGCGTGCAGCGTTGTGCAGCCGGGACGTGCCGGTGCTTGCAGGGCAGGTGCTGGACGTCGCCTGCGGGGGCTGCGAGCACGCGTTCACATGGGTCTGTGCCTGTGGTTCTGGTTGGTGCGGTGCTGGGTTGCGCTGTGACCCTCTCGGCGTTCTCACGTGGCCCCTGGCCCGCCCGGGCACACTCACGCGGACGTGTCTGTGCGGGTAATCCCGTGCCCGAGGTCCCCGGGCAGAGATTTGCACAAACACGCAGTGCACAGCCGTGGTCTGCAGGAGTGCTGCAGGAAGGCAGGTACCCCGGCTCACCGCGCTGCTATGGCCCTCAATTAACCCCTGCCCTGTGGAAGTGTTCTGCATGGTCCTAGCGGGGCCACAGCTGGAGGAGTACAGCTCTGCTAGGTGAGACACAGCCTGGTGCCAAGCCCCTGCTGAGCACTCGTGTCTCGTGTTAACCCGCGATGCTCGTGTGCAAGCTTACAGTTTTCCCATATACCTTCCCATAGCCCCAGGGAGTCACTGACTGCAGTGGGAATAGATGAAGATCTTGGCTCGTTTCTGCCCAGATACCATCACTGTGTGATCCCATCTTGCCCAATTCCAACTCTTCTAATGGCTCCTTAAGCAAAGAGGATGTAGGGGGGAGGGTGGAATCTCTATTTGCACTTGCATTTTTGGCAAAGGTGCTCACTCCTAGGTCATGCCCACTCCTTAGAAATGCTGCTGCCCTGCGGGCCGTGGTCTGATGCTGAGAGCCAGGATGATGATCTCATGCCCCCAGCTGCTCCTGCACTGAGTCAGCCACCACCTGAGCCCCTGGGATGGGGCACATCTCCTTCTCCTTGCATAGGGATTCATCTTCCCTCTTGCCCCCCTATATGTAGATATTCACATACCTCCTCCGTGGGTTTCAGAGCACATCCCGTTGTTCAGGCATGGATTGCTGCTGCAGGCACCAGTCGGGGAGCAGCACTGCTTGATCCCCACCTCCTCCATCACCTCCTTGGATTGCCCTTTCCCAGGCAGGAGAACCACCTCTCTGCCATTGATGGCAAGCACATCCAGGCAGCCCCTGAACCCCCGTGTGACTCTCTGGGACTGGAGTGGCTGCCGGAGGCCCCCAAAAAGCAGGTCTCTCCTGCCCTGGGACATGCTGCAGGTACCCGGCAGCTGGAGGGAGGTGTTTCCTAAGCCATCGACGAGCAGACGGACTGATGCATTTTTCACCTCCAGGAAGACTGAGTGCCACTCCCCGTCGCTCACAAAACGTGAGGAGGAGAGGTTCCCGGTGTAGTTTCCTGAGCAGCCGTACCCCAGGTGAAGCACCCCATGAACCATCTGCAAAACACATCCCAGAAGTCATAGTTAGCACAGAGGCTCTTGGTGATTCTTAACCCTCCTCTGTCCCTGCCTGAGTGTTTTGAGTCAAGATGAATCCCAAGATGTTGCCTTTTTACCAGCTAGGCAATTACTTCCTCTTTTACCCATAAGCTTTGCATGGGTCAACTAAGGCCTAAGAGACTGCAATTTCCTTTATGTTGCCCTCATTTCATGAAATCAGCTTCATCCGTGGCCCTTTCCCACCCCTGACAGAATGAGAGAGGTTTCCACGGAATACGATGCAGAGATGCAATCCAGTCCTTGCTCTCCAGCAGGTAGGATGAAGAACATCAAGTTGCTGATCTTCTAAAAGCAAACTACACCAGTGTTCTCTGCATGGAACTGGGCCATTAGAAATCCCTCTCTGTGGCCCAAGATTCCTCTTTAAAACTCATATGGAGGAAGGTTATCTTTCAGCAACCGCTGAAAGAGTGCGAGGGTGGCAGAGGGAAGGAAGAGCCAGGTGCAGCTGGCACGCATTCTGGTAAGGCCTTAGGGCAACATGTGTGTAAATCCCTTTGCACAATTGGCAAGTGCACCAGAGAGCTTTGTCACTTGGCTTTATCTGAAGGAACGTGATCTCACTTCAGATGGGTCTGTAGATTGGGCTTATCAATTTCTGGGGCTGGGAGACAGCTGAGAACTCGATTCCCTGAAGCAAGAGCTGACAGGCTGCCAGCTCCTTCCCAGCGTGCCTGACTTGCCATCCTCTTGCTGCTTCCTATTTCTGAATAGCAGATCAGCTTAGCGATTGGAAGAGAGATGTTATGCATGCCCTTGGGAGAACCTGTCCTCTCTACCAAATCTACAAACCAGAGGAGAGCTGATTTCCTTCCATTGACAAAGTGGAAGAGGGAAATGGTCTTTGTATGCTGGATGGATTCAGTGTGCAAATGAGGAGGAAAACAAAGTGAAGTGTCTGTGGCTCTGCTGGCTCCTTAAACAAGGAAACCACCTGAAACATGTGGTTGAAAAGACTGGGAGCTGAAAAATAGCATCTAGGACTCCTGTTTTGTCTGTTCTGTGCTCCTGATAAATTTTGTCCTGCAGATGCAACGTAAGAGAGGGATGAAGAAGCAATCCACAGGGGAAAAAGTTGATATAGGTCTATGATATGGGCACGTGCTGCCTTTGCACCAAGACCAGCACAGGAACTCACAGATGGAAGAAAAGAACGATTCACCAGCTGTGGTTGCAGCAATTGCCAAACTGTGCTCAGCTCTCACGCGGCCTTCCCAAGTCTTGTGTGTTCGTTAGATCATTTACTGAATACTTATATACATAAGATACATACTACTGCATCTTCTTTCTGTGAGTCCCTTCCCCAGAACAATTAGTGTTTTTTACACTGGAAAGAAACCTTTGCGTATCGCAATACGTACCTCCAACATGGTGTGGTCGGTGCCGTTGGCATAGAACACGATGGCATGCAGCTGGTGGGTCTTCAGGCGGAAGTGCATGTGCCAGGACCCCACCTGGGTGTGCTGGTACCAAATGTAGCTGTGGCCCCCAAACCTCACAGCCGTTCCTGGAAGTGAAATGAACAGAAGGCCTCGTATTTGTCATGATTTGAAACAGTAGCCAGCCTTGCATCTTTCCCAGCCCGATGCCATAACTGTCCAGGATCAGACCTGTCCTATAGCACCTTTTCAGTGCTCACAGCACGGTCTATGACATCCTTCAACTTCCTCATCCTTTACTGTGTCCTTATCTTAGTCTACAGTATCCCCTTACCGCTCCTGCCCAACTGATGTTAACCTCTATCCCCGCTGCCTTGGCTTGTTTCTTGAAATACTCTAAAGTGAACAGAATGAATATACTCTACTTGCCTTCCCTGGAGTTTATCAGTTGGTCTGCATTTTGCTGAGACTAAAATGAACACAGGAGCTCAAAGATCAAAACTAATCACTGAGCTTCTTCAGCTGCTAAGTATGAATGACTTTTCCCAATTAGACAGATATTCGTACAATGGCTTGGGGTGGAAGGAACCTTACAAATCACCGAGTTCCAATCATTGTATTGATGCTATTTAATTAATTGCTACAGAAGACTGATTAAATAGAAAAAAAACAAGTGAAATTTTCAAGCTCAATGAGGTTTATATTATGGGATGCTACCGAGGATTGCTCACCATTACAAGAGCAGATTTGCTCCAAGCTGTGCCGCGGGGTGAGGACGCTGAGTCGGGCAGTACTGTAAGTAGACATCATGCCCGGGTCCAGTTGGATGGTTTCCTTGCAGACACGGTGGGCGCAGTCTGACCCATGACATGGCACGTGAATTGCTTTCTTCATCCGGAGTCCGACGAGCTGGTCCATCTCCCCAGCTGAGATGGTGATCTTGTTGGCGAGGACGCGAGGCTCATACAAGGAGCCATGTGGCTCTCCAACAGCCAGGAGCAGATCTACTCCGTCAGAGGCAGCTGCAGGCTGCAAGCTGGCCATGTGGATGTTCTGGCGCCGGGTGATGAGGACGTTTCCCAAGAACCTCTGCAAGTTGCGCCAGTGGTCCCCCACAAACTCCTCGGGGGACAGGTGGCGGAAGTGCAGCACCACTGCCCTGTCCAGTGCCTCCTGCGTGAAGCACCACACGTGGATGTTGACGCTGGTGGTGGCTGTGAATGTGCCATCGCTGACCGTCACGTTCAGGAGATAATGGCCGTGGGGCAGCTTATCCCCAGCAATGATCTTTCCATCTGCAGCCCCAACGGAGAAGCGTCCCTCTTGGGGCACCTCTGCCACCAAAGTGTACACCAATGTGTCGTGGGGGTCTCGATCCGTGGCGTGGATCTTGCCCAGAACACCGCCTCGGAAGGCTTCCTCATTTGTGGTGATGAATATCTCCAGGGGAAGCGCTGAGGGGGCATACTGGCTCTGCTCAGTCACTTGGATGTTTACAAATGCTGATGAGGACAGAGGAGGGATACCGCTGTCGGAGACCTGACAAAGGAAAGAGAAGGCTTTGTTATAGCCGCGTACTGGCTTTCATGGCAGCATGTCTTCCAGCATAAGACTGATTGAGACCTTCCCTCAGTGGTGGGACACTCATCCCCATGTGCACCTGCACTGAGTGGCTCTGATTTCCTGATTCCTTAATTATCTGTAGCGATGCTGCCAATCTAAGGGCTTCTGTACGTAACTGGGTGTACAAAGATAAAAGCAGTTATGCACATCAACACATTTGCTCAGATTCCAGAGTATTTAAGCCAAACTTCCACCTCTGACAATGTCTGTCTAGCACGAGCCAAGGAAACTCAAAGCAGAAAAATGTGAATGATCAGGTTATAGGATAAGGCTCTCCTGTTCTCAGGCAGTTAGTGGTTGAGGTTTATAATAATACCTAGCTCCTTCTTTACTGAAGACGTACTTGTTATTATCCTGCTGTTTGTAACTCGCTATCCGTGCTGATAACATTGATAATTAATAAATTTATCCTGCAACAACAGACATCTTCTTAAAAGAGAAGATTAAATCGCTTCTGGGATACTTGGAGAAAGATTTCAAGATCACAGCCAGATCTCACTTTAAACTGGAAGTTGCTGGAATTATGCTGGGAAAAGCATCTGTCTAAGGAAACTGCTGACAGAGTATTTCTTGTGATCGTACTATCAATGCAGAGGCTGATTTCCAGCTTCCCATGGGCAGACGTTATGGAAAAACAAGCTCTAGACTTGGCTCCAAGATACAGGATTTTTTCCTGGGTTGGATTTCTCCAGTACCAGACAACTTCCCATCCAGCTATGCCGTCCTAATCTCATTTTGCCGCTCCTAAACCCAGCTGTGAGGTCTGATCCCAGGACAGAAAGTCAGGCTTTACCTGGACTTGTAATAGGTACTGCTCTTTCATTCTTCTGTTCAGGATGGATGATGTCACCAGCAGACCATTCTGGGTGACATCGAATGCCTTCCCGTCGTTGCCCTGGGTGATCTGGAATGAATACGGTGGTCCATTTTCTGGTGAGTCTCTGTCACTCATGATCAGCTCCAGGACGCTGGTACCCACTGGGGCATTCTCCTGAAATGCAGAAAGATGCCAGTGGAGAACAGCAGGCAAAGAGAAAAGGCCAAGGAAAACTCATATTGCTCCTGGGCCTTGTGGATAAGGAACGGGGAACCAAATCCCACGCCTTATGTGGAACTCTTGCCAGCAATAGCAGACAGTGCCTTTCATGGCATTACGCTTGTGGTAGAGACAACCAGCTAAAAGATGACAGTTGTGCTGATGCCCTTGTTTTCCCCTTGAGTCATGTCCGCACAGGAGCAGATGAAAGCATGTTTTGGGTACGTTACTTTTTGAGTACCCAGAGGTGTTTTGAGTCCAAGCAACAACTGGTCTGCATCCAGCAGAGGTGATGCTTGACCGTGTGCTTAAGTCTGCTCTTTATTTTGTGGTGTATACGTGGACAAATGCAACAGAACAAGAGGCTGTTGGTCAGGCTTTAAAAATGTGCAAGGAGGAAGAACAGGAGGTGCCCGCAGCTACTGGTAGGAGAAAATGACATCTGTTGGTGGAACATCTGCCCCTGCAGATCCTCTGGTATTTTGTGGCCATGAGCGCAAAGCAACTGCGTGCTTCATTGCTGTCTCACCTCTGTGCTCCAATAGCAGCCCATGCGTGAGAACCCTGGCCCTATGAGGCAGATAGGATAACAGACAGCCTCCTGGCTTACCTGCACCACCACACTGTAGTTGAGCTGGAAGAACCGAGGAGGGTTGTCATTGACGTCAGACACATGGACACGCACAGCGACATCGCTGAACTGAGCAGGGTGGCCGTTGTCTGTGGCTCGAACTGTCAGGGAGTAGCTGGAGATCTGGGGGATTTAGAGCGTGTGATCACTTGGAGAAGTGGAAGAATGATCACTTTTTCATGTTCATGTTTTGCTCTGTTGCAGCTTGTTAAAATGCTTAAGGTCATGCATTGCATTGTAGCAATAAATTTTGTCCTCAGCTGGGACTGTCTATATGTAAATCTTAAAGCTCCTTGCTGGAGAAAATCAGCCTCACAGCTGCTGCAGAGAAGGGAAACAACTTGCCAAACATGGATGAGACCCAAGCTGCACAAACATCTGTCGGCAGCGGTTTGAGCTGATACTGCTTTAAGAAAGGGATTATCCAGATGGCCAGCTCCTGCTCATGCCTGTTTTCTATCTGCCCTGATGCAGAGAAGCATAAACCAACCATGCTGGTTTCCAGTTTGGGGCCAATTCTTGTCCAACCAGCTTAGAGCACCAGTAGAGCAGACCACAGCACAGAGTTGTGACCACTGAAGCCTATATTGTCTCTTCCAAAGCCCTACTTTTCTACGGAAGTATCTGTGGGTCTAGAAAACAAGTGCCTTGCCTTTTGCTTACAGTATTACTAGTAGATCATTCAGAAAACAGCAGGCAGCTGAATATAATCTGCTCTCTCCAGCTTAACAGCACAATTGTTTTAGCTTTCCTGTTTCCTTGAACTCACCTCCTCCCTGTCCAGGTGCTTGGCGATGCTGATCTGCCCACTTTTGGGTTGGATGGCAAAATGTCCCAGTGGGTTCCCTTCCACAATTGAGTATGTGATCTGATTGTTCATCGCTCCATCCAAGTCATCAGCTGACACCTGTTAGAAGGAAAAGCACATAGGACTCCTGGCCCAAAGAGCCTTGCTGTGGAGGAATCCCCAGGGACAGGACCTCGTTGTCTTTTAAGGGTATTGGTTTGAGCTTGCTTTAAATGAGGAGGAGGAAGGAAGGTGGTTTACATCAGTGTAATTCACTGTCATCTCTGCCAATGGGCTGTGAGGAATTCTGGCAATCATCCTTCTTCAAGTCATGCCTCAATCTTAGGTGCCATATGACACAAACCCACTGGAACGGTTGTGCCCAAGGAGGAAAAAAGTGCCAAGAGAGTAAATAATGCGTAGCACAAGTAAGAAAATGAGGTAAAGAATGTGGTTATGTTCGTAATTGTACCGTGAGGATGATTTCTCCAACTGCAGCATCCTCCCGGATATCAGCAAAGTAAGTGTCTTGGATGAACTCTGGAGCGTGGTCGTTAATATCGGTTATGTTGATCACCACCATGGTGACGTCGCTGAGAGAAGCTGAGCCCTTCCTTGTGCCCTCAATGGATAAGTAGTACTCATGACTCGCTTCAAAGTCCAAGCTCCCGTTTATGTATAAGGCACCTGCAAGGGCAGATGGACAGAAAAGGGCGTGAGATATTTTAAAGGTCGTTTAAGATATGCATACCAGTGGGAAGACTGATGTGGAAAAGTTGGCAAGAGCCTTGAGGACAGAGAAGCTGAGGAAAACGTGAATGAGGATGGTACAGACAGAAGCAGGAGGCCATTGAGGTGCAGCCAATGCTTGTTCCAGGGATCTAACATTGGCCTTGAGATAACAGCTCTTATCAGATGCTGTGCAAATACAACAGTGCTTTATTTGGCAAGAAAGCCTGCCTCAGCACCTGCTTGTGGTTAGTAGATTGGTAGTAGCTACGTTCATTGAGTGCTACCTAATAAAACTGTTAGTCTGGACTACGGGTTCCTTCTGACATCAGGATGGGGAGACTTTTTAAAGGAAATCATATTCTTCCATATTTTGAAGTGGAACTTTTCTCCCCATCCTCTTCTCCACCTGCTCCTCTTTCTCACGGGCCCATCTCAGATCCCAGACACGTAACGGGAATCTTTCCATTCATTTCAGCAAGATTTGGATCACACCCTAAGTGACTTAGCTGACAAAATTTAGGGTAGAAGCAAAGACTGTATTCTCTGCCCCCATACTGTACTCTGTATGGGAGCAGAAGAGAGAAGGATCTGACTGCTTGGAAACAGAAGGGGAATCTGTTTTGGAAGACGAAGCATGTGGGATCAACCTGGACCAGCTTGGCCATGAGACCATCGTTACCTGTGTTTGAGTTGAGCTGAAATTTGCCATGGTCATTGCCATTCACAATTTCGTACTTGATCTCTGTGCTTTCTGTGTTGTCTCTTGTCAAGGCTGACAAGTTGAGGACCTCCGTACCCACAGCCACATCTTCTTTCACCATGGCCACATATTCAGGGGCCAGGAAGACAGGCAGGTATTCGTTTAGATCCACGACGGAGACGGTGACGGTGCCGAGAGCAGAGAGGGGCTGTGGGGTGCCCTGGTCGGTGGCACAGACCGTCAGCTCAAAGGCCGAATGCTGCGAGTCCTTCAGGGGCTTTTCCAGACGGATCACCCCCGTGGTTTCCTCAATTGAAAAGTGTCCATTGGCAGAGTCAGAGAGGGAATAGACCACCTCGGCATTGAGACCTGGAAGGGTAAGGGACAGGCTGCATAAATCTGTGGTTAGGAATGCTGTTGGTTTAAACTCTTTTATCCAGAAGGACTGTGTATGCCTAAGCGAGATGAAATTTCTAGGGAAGTTGAGGATTGTATGAACATCTTCAAGTGTGCCCCTATCTACCCACATCCCCATGTTTTTAAATGTCATTTTCCTTCATCTCTGATTCCAAGCAGATCTTGCTTTTATATCACTGTCAGTTCAGTCTCTGCTCAGCACCTCTCTTATGAGCCTTTTGCCTATGTCTGAGAATCTTTTGTCTTCCGTGGACTTCTCCACCCATTTTGGATGGTCCTGAGTGGAGACAGAGTTTGGACCAAGTGATTCTTATGGGTCCATTCCAACTCAAGATATTCTATGGTTCTATGATATCACCTACCCCTTCCAGAACACAGCTCCTTTTTTCCTTATTATGGCCATTTTGTCTCCATCTTTCATATGATGTCTGTCCAGTTTGGAGCTGCGTGTCACAGTTTATGCTGTGCATCACCGTTACAGTTTCTGAGCTTTTCCTTGAATTCTGTGCATGTTTCTACAGATATTGCGCTTCCTACAGCTCCACAAAGGTGCTGATGCCAGCTCGCACATCAGTGATGAGATCCAGGCAGGTTCTTGCCAAGATTCACTCATCTATTCCCATTGCTGCAGCCCTTCCCTAGCTTTTAAAGGTTTCTATTCCGGATGAAAGACAGTCTTTGCTAAAACGTAGATCTCACCCTGACTCACCTTCATCAAGGTCCCTGGCGGCAACCACAGCGATGGGTGTCTTTGTGGTGGTGTTGTCAAAAACAGCGACGGCGCAGTGGCTGGGGAAGAATCTCGGTGCATTGTCATTGGTGTCCTCTACGGTCAGCGTTATGTCTGCCTGGCACGAGCGGCCGCCGCCATCGGTAGCTTTGGCAACCAGGTGGTAGGTGGGCTTCTGCTCCCGGTCAAGAGGTGCGGAGGTGGTCAGTTCCCCTACGGGAAAGAATGGGAAGTGGTCTCGTGTCCAGCAACTGCAAACCCTACTGCATTAAGCCTCCTGCAATGTAATGAGCCCCAGGTGTGGAAAGGAGGAAAGCTTTGCAGGTCCTGATCTCACCCGTGTGGGGGCCCAGGCGGAACTCCTCTGCGCCGGGGCCGTGCAGGCTGTACGTGATCTGTGCATTGCTGCCAACGTCGGGGTCAGTTGCAGATATTTTCAAAATGAAATGACCTGGCTGAGCATCTTCGGACACTCTTCCGGTGTAGAATATCTGGCAAGGACAGAAGGTGTCATTGGCATCTGCTCTGTCTCCAAAACACCTTCACGTCATGTGTGGAGGAATGGACTAGGAGAAGCTTCATAGAAAAGGGTAAAACATGTGGTTTGTAGAAAAACACAAGGTGCCTACTGTCTTGGTGCTGTGAATGGTGACCACAACACCAGGATATATGAGCCCAGACTGGAGGACAGGCCTGTTACATTTGGCAGTTCTATGCCCCCAGCTCGAACGGCAGCCATCAGTGAAAACCACAGCTTAGGAAGGATGTAGATCTCTGGGAGAGAGGCTTGGAGATACAGAAAATATGACCCATGGTTAAACTAATGACTGCTATCTAGCTTTATGATATTAAAAAAGAATGTCAGTAATTGGTTTGACTATGACAATCCATAATAAGCTGTTGCATAGGGTAAAGCAGCAGCCCTGTTACCAACATGACAGGACGAGAAGTAATTGCCTAAAGCTGTGCCAGGGGAAGTTCAGGTTGGATATTAGGAAACATTTCTTCATAGAAGGAGTAGTTAGGCACTGGAATGGGCTGCCCAGAGAGGTAGTGGGGACACTGTCCCTGGAGGTGTTCAAGTACTGTGGAGATGTGGGACTGAAGGATGAGGTTAGTGGGCCTGGTGGGGATGGGTTAACAGCTGGACTTGGTGATCTTAGAGGTTTCTTCTAACCTCAGTGATTCTGTGATTCAGTTTTGGCACTTAGACTGACAGATGATGTAGTGAAGCTCAGGAGCAGACTATGAAGGGTGACTGCAAACCTCCATCACTACCTCTAAGAACAGGGCTAGGCAATTTTAGTGAAATGGACCTTGTTTGCAACCAGGTTCTCTCTATGGCACCTTTAAGTTCTTTTAAAGCCTAGATTTCTTTGTTAGTAAGTGCTACATAATAGATGTAATTTCTTTTATCCTCCCTCTTACATCAGGGTATGAAAGTTGCTGTGGGGGCATTTCAGCACCTGCTGCTGGTCTATGCTGGGACACATGGAGGTCAGTACTTTGCATCACACCTTTGAGTGGAGGGCAGCCAGTTCCAGGGTGTGGACTGGGACCAGTGAGCTCATTTCACCCAAGCCTCTGAATCTCCTTTGGGAAACAGCCTCTTCTGTTCTTTCTCACCATGAGTAAAATCCATACCAGTGATCAGCTCTTCACAGTAACAGCTCTCCTGATGGGAATCTTTCAACTTAGCAGGATATAAAACTTGGTAATTTACATGCCCCTACCCAGGAGGCTTCCTGGCATTGTTTATCTCCAAAAATTATCCTTCATAATGCTTAGGTGTTCACTTACTGCTGGCAAACATGCTTGGAGGCTAAATTTAATGTTCTCGCTTGACTTGCACCTTAATTAAAATTGCTGAGTATAATCAAAGCAACAGGATCGTGTGAGAAACCTGACAAGCCAAACCCTCTCAGCATGTGCTCTTTCTGCCTTTTCTTCCCTCTGTGCCCCCTCACATAGCAGGACAGCCACCTTACCTGGCCACACTCAGGGCTGTTGTCATTGATATCCAGAACAAAAATTTCCACTTCAGTGGTAGCCTGAAATTTCCCATCAGAAGCCATCACCTTGAGGAGATATTTCTCTGTATCTTCTCTGTCCAGAGGCTTCTTGGAAGAAATTGTCCATTCTCCCTCAATTTGGTCAACTGTGAACTGTCCTAACACATCTCCTTCTAGAAGGAAGAAGAAGAAGAAAATAGACATTTACTGAGTGCTGCAAATACAGAGTGGTAAGAGAGCACTGGCACAGGTTGCCCAGAGAGGTAGTGGGTGCTCCATCCCTGGAGGACACCCATGGTCAGGCTGGAGGGGTGCTGAGCACCTGATGGAGCTGTGGGTGTCCCGGTTCATTGCAGGGGATTTGGACCGGACGGCCTTTAAAGGTCCCCTCCAAATCAAAAGATTGTATGATTCCAAGGAAGATATAGATGTGGCTATTGCTGGTCCCATAGGAGAGCTGAATGACTTGCTTTGGTGACACAGAAAGGACACTGGTATCATACCAGCCCCATGGGGAGTGGTTGGTCTACTGCGCAGCTCAGAAACACCCTGTGTGTTTCTGCTGTTCACTGAACATTATGCTGGGGAGATGGATGGGGTGGAAAGAGGAAATAATTCACAACTGCAAAAATGTCTTTGTAATGTTCTGCAGATATGCATATTCATTGCTGCAAAACCGCATTGTCTCACTCCCCTAAAATGTGTCAGACTTTCTTGGTGTATGTTCCTAAAGGAATCTGAGAGTTGCGGATACCTTGGAGACACTGGTTAGGCTTTCTTGCTATATAACACATATAACCTTTAGGTGCATTTAAATCTGGAGCTGCTTTTCACTCTGTAAGACCCAGTTGATGGGAGACACTGGTAAACTGAGACTGGGCAGGCTCTCCAGTCCACCAGCTTCATGTCTCTCCTGCTATTGTCATACAAAGTGGATTTTAAAAGGTGCAGAACTGCCCCTGGCACATCCCTCTCTTCTGGCAAGGAGCTCATGTCCTCTGCTGAACTCAACCCAAGTCACTGGAGAGAGGAGAGAGCATGTTAGGTAATGGGAGGCAGTGCAGAGAGCTGGCTGCAGGGCTTGTTTGCTTTGGGCTCTGAAGGGCTCACACAGCCAGGTAAATTAAATTTGCTCTTTCTTCTTTCATGTACACTATGGAGATGTGGTGGTGAATCTGGAGGCTCAATGAGACATCTGCTGGCATTTCTGATGCTGCCACACTGCAGCCCTTGCTCAGATTTAGGTCCCATGTGCTTGAAATCAAGGTGCGTGTGGACAGTGGGAAGTTTGGCTCTGTGTTCACCCCTCATTTCTCTTGCTATGGTGTTATGTTGTGCTTGTATTTATACGGTTATGTGTAAAGTTTGAGCTGAGCTTTGAAGTACAAAGCAGCAAGAATTTAAGGTATCCACCACTAACACGACTGCGAATTCTCTCAGGTTTAAAACTACTGCCTTAAAAATGGCAGAAACAGTAATACAGAAATGGATTGACTATTGTCTCCCAAAAGCTTGCGAATAGCTAGGCACAGACCAAGTGCCAGCATTCCTCCTTTGTTTTGAATGTTTACTACAATAGATAACAGGCTACAACGTGAACTTGTTAAATGCTTTGACCCTGAAGGGTCTTCATTTGAGTTTGAGCAAACATTTTAATTTGAAGTATCTGTTCCAGGACCCCTTTGGGGTCAAAAAGTACCGTAAAATCAAGCTGCTACTTGTGCAGATGCACAACATTCCAGTATAAAGTTTTGTAGGTTTACAGCAGTGGTTGATTTTAGTTGGCACTACTGATGTTGTATAGAGTCATCTCCCGTGCTTTGTTAGCCAAAACTCTCCCAAAGATTGGCGTGATAGTCTCAAACATCCACCACTTTGCACAGTGCTGCAGTCTTATCTAATATTTTGATAAGCTGGAGTCAAAGTGGCATCAGAAGAAATACATTTAATCCCAGAAAGTTATGTCCATATATGTACTCATTAAGACCTGCAGACAGGCTACGTATTTCTGTGATGTGTAAATTGACCGCGCAGCTTGCAGGAAAAAAAGTGCAGGACCAAAGAAATTACATACAGATCTCAAAACCTATGAGAGAAAACCTTCCTTCTGGCTTCTGTCCTTACACCAGATATTACCGTTGCATAGTTATAATTATTTAGCTAGTTAAAAAAGTTGTAAGTTAATACCTGTATAGTACCACGTATTTATTTGTTTATATTTCAAAAAAAATACAGAAGGTCCAGGGGAGGAGATAGCTATTATAATGGTAATTCCACTCAGCCGGATTTGGGCATGTCACTGAAATTAGTTTCTAGAGTTTTGCTTACTGTGGGCTCAGTTAACTGATGAGTTAGGCTTCATCTCCTATTTCAAATAGAAGTGTCAGGGTGAAGTTATTTCTATATCAATACTTGACAAGATAAGGTATCAAAGCCTCCCTTTGACGTGATACTCTAATTATTCTTGCCCATTTAAAATATGTAAAATCATGAAAACTCACCAGTTATGTAGCACGTGACCCGCCGATTCTGCTCAGAGATGTCTGCATCAATGGTACTCAGTGTGACAATGACCTGCCCTGGCTCGGCGTTCTCAATTACTGACCCTCTGTAGAAGTCTGAGGTGAACTGCGGAGCATTATCGTTTTCATCAGAGACGGTGACTTCCACCAGGGTTTGGGAAGAGAGCTGCACTTTTCTGCCGTGGTCAGTGGCCACCACATAGAAACGATAGGTCTCCTGAGTTTCACAGTCCAGCTCTTTCAATGTGGTGATCCATCCAGTCTCCCCATCAATGGTGAAGAGTCCTCTGAGGTTGCCAGACTCTGCTTCCAAGCTGTAGGTCACCTGTCCATCATTTCCTGTGTCCTGGTCATTTGCTGTCACTTGAATGACTGTGGTTCCTGACGGCATGTTCTCCATGACAAAAGCTTTGTAAGGATCTGCCTCAAAAACAGGCTTGTTGTCATTGATGTCTTGCACTTGGATGTTCACAGAGACCAGGGAGACCAGCTCAGTCTCTTGATGAGAGCAGTGAGCCATAACATCAATCTGGTACCACTTGGTGGTCTCATGATCCATTGCCTTTTTGATTTTCAAAGCCCCTGTTTGTTCATCCAGGGTGAACACCTCATCCTTGTTACTTTCTGTAGTGGTTCCCTTCACCAGGCTATATATGATGGGATCCTCTGCAAAAGCTTTGACTGACCCTATTTCTGAACCTTCTGGAAGGTCCTCAGATGCTGAGAATGTATAAAGGGGCTCAGAAAACCTTGGCAATGTCACTTCCCTGGGGACAATCTGAAGATTCACTGGGACAAGGGAGTTCCAGTGAGGAGGTCTGCCATCTTCAGCTTTCACCTTGAAGTTAAAGGCCCTGTTTTCCAAACCTACAAGGCTCTCCTTGACCTTAACAACCCCGGTGGCAGCATTGATCTCAACAATGTCTTCTGATACATCTTCCACAGAGTCAACGGAGTAAATGACATCTGCATTTGCACCTTCATCAGCATCGTAAGCCAGTACCTGAATGACAGGGGAGCCTTTGCTTACATTGGACTGGATGGACAGTGTGTATTCAGAGGCTTTGAACTGAGGAGGGTTGTCATTCTCATCTGTAAGGATTATTTTGACAGTGCAGAACGCTACCTTCCCACCCCCATCCTTAGCCATGACCTTAATGGCAATGACTCTCTCTGTGGAATTTTCCCTGTCCAATTTTTGCAGTGTGGTAATATGGCCTTTGTTATCTATGGAGAACTTCTCATCGGCAAGTTTATTGATGATGGTGTAGTCTATGGTGCCGTATGGGCCACCGTCCGGGTCAATGGCCAGCAGCTCAATCACTTTGGTACCTATCTCAGCGTTTTCTGCCAGCTCTGCCTCGTACATGTTCTGCTGAAAAGAAGGGCTGTATTTGTTGGCATTTGTGGTGTTGATATACACAGGCACAGTGCTCTTGAAAACTCCATCTGAAGCAGAAACGCAGAGACTGTAAAATGACTCCAGGTCCTTTTTGCAGCGGTTGAACATGGATATTATTCCAGAAGTGCTGTTGATGGTGAAATGTCTGTGGTCATTGCCTGAGAGAATCACATACTCCAGCCGGGTGGTGTCTCCGCTGTCAGGGTCCAGGGCCTGGACTTTTATCACAATGTGCCCGCACGTCGCCATTTCGCTTACCTTGGCTTCATACTGAAGCTGGCTGAACTCAGGAGGATTGTCATTGATGTCAGTCACATCTACAATTACCAGAGCATCACTGCTGAGTGGAGGCATCCCATGGTCTGCAGCTCTCACTTTCATGCGAAACTGCTGAGTTTTTTCATAATCAAGCGCTTGAGCTGTTGTTATTTGCCCTGTGCCAGCATCAATATTAAAGTACTTGGTAGCATCCGAACCGTCATCCAAGATCTGATAGGAGACCACTTTGTTTCTGCCTGAGTCTTTATCAGAAGTGAAGATCTGGACAACAGGGGTATGTGCTGGCATGCTCTCTGAGACAGACGCTGTGTAGATCATCTCAGAAAATACAGGTGGGTTGTCGTTAATGTCTTCTACCTCCACCTCTACCCTGGCTTCTGAAAACGATCCCAGCGCTGTGTCTGTAGCCCTAACAGTGAACGAGTGCTTCGTCTGTAGCTCATAGTCCAGCTGCCCCGTGACAGTAAGGACACCAGTTTTGAAGTCGGTGCTGAACAGTTTCAGGGAGTCTTCTTCCACTATGTTGTAGATGAGGCGCAAGCCTTCAGGGCTGCGGGCCTGGATGTGGAGGATGGATGTGTACGGGGGGATATTTTCTGGCACCTTTACTCGGTAATACAGGCTTTGGAACAGAGGGTTGGATTTGTTCCTCACACTGATCACAACCTCTTCTTCAGCAAGAAGCGGAGGCTCACCTTTGTCCTTAGCAATGACTCGGAGGCTGTATTTGTTTAAAGCATGATAGTCAAGAGGCTTCTTAAGTGAGATGTCTCCTAGGTAGGGGTCAATCCAAAAATACTTATAGTCCTCTGCAAATGAGTAGGTAATGGCTGCGTTATTCCCTATGTCTTTGTCCGTTGCTGACACCTGAAAAAGTACATCACCTGGCTCCGTGCCGTCCTGCACTGAGGTGTAGTATGGCACGTTCTCAAACTGAGGTGGGTTGTCATTGACATCTTCCACATAAACTTTGACGGTGGCTTGGGACACTCTCGGTGGTTTCCTATTGTCCTTCACTTCCACAGCTACCTCGTGCACATCTTGTGCTTCACGGTCAAATTTCACACCCTTGGTCTGGAGTACTCCAGATGCCTGGATCATCTTAAATCTTTCCTTCCCATTCAAAAGTGAATAGAAGAGAGGTTCGTTTAGCTGATACCCCTTGACCCCCAGAACAGTGAGAGTCTTCTCATCTGTAGAGTTCTCCGTCACAGTTGCTGTGTATACGTCTTGATCAAATTTTAAGCCGCTACCTTGTGCTTGAGTTAAATTCAGTTTAACCAGAGAAGTACTCTTATATAAACCATCGTCAGCTCTGACTGTGAGTTCATGATGATTTCCCAGGCCAGTGGCATTAAGAATGGAGACGAGACCAGTGAGTGGATGAATGCTGAAAGCATTATCAAGGTTTCCTTCCACGATGCTGTAGGTCACCTCCGAATCAGCATCTTTTGCCTGCACTGACAAAAGCTCCATCCCTGGATGGACTGGTAACAGGACAGAAAGCTCGTAGGTGTCTTTGGCAAAGACTGGAGGTGAATCATTCACGTCTTTAACATGGACTGTGACCTTGGCTGGCTTGGATGCAAATAAACTGGGATTTCCGCTGTCATGTGCGTGTACACTAAAGTGAAAAACTGGGGTGAGCTCATAGTCTATATCAGCACGACTGGTAAGCGTCCCTGTGCTGGGATCTATTGTAAAATATTTTAGTGCTTCTGGTTCCAAAATCTCATAGACCAGCAAAGCATTAGAGTCTTGATCAGCATCTGTTGCGTGGGTCACCAGAGGAGCATTGCTTTCATCTAGAACCATGCTTTGTGGGGGAGCATTCTCCATGATCCAGCCGATGAAGGTGGGCTTAACAAAGATAGGCACATTGTCATTCTCATCTATGACATAGATAAGCACCATCGTGTCCATAAATGCTCCAGCCATGTTGGTGCCACGGACTTTCAGCTGGTAAAAAGACACCTGCTCAAAGTCTAAGCTCTTCTGAGTGGAAATAAGGCCTGACTGATAGTTCATGGTGAACACTCCATCTCCATTTCCATCTTTTATTTCGTAGCTGACTGGTGACAGGCTTGAGGCCGAAACCTGGATCAGAGGAGAGCCAACAGCAGCAGATTCACTGATCTCTGCTATGTATTCAGCCTCTGGAAATTTTGGAGGGGTCTGATCAGAGGGTCTAATGCGGACGTGTACTGTAGCAGAATCTTTAAGCTGGGGGAACCCTTGATCTTCTGCCTTTACAATAAGAGTAAATCTCTCTTGCTTGGATGGGTCCAGTTTCTGTGCAACTGTAATAATACCAGAATGTGGGTCGATGCTAAAGAAACCTTCCCCATTACCTGCAAGGAGAGAAATGCAAAGTGAAAAAAGCAAACACCCTCTTGCTCTTGGTTTTCTGTATGTCTTTTCTATAGCGCTCCCAATTTCAGACCTAATTAACATCATTTTTTTTAATTAGGAGACTACAATCTTCTTCATTATTTTCTTAATAATTTTCATTCTAAGAACAATGAATCCATTGAGATCTATGGGGTAACTTTTAAATCAATCAAAATGTAAATTAGAAGATAAATACTTGTCTAATTTGAGCATATTTAGTGGTGGCAGAGTATGTGTTTGAAACTTCTGCCTTGTGTGCAGAACAAGGTAGCACAGACTGTACTAGTTGCTTCAAGCCCTGTCATGCTTATAATTACCAATACTTCAGGAGCAATTAAATTCCTCAGTCCTTGATCTCAATTGCAGTGAGAAAGATGTAGCAAAGGATGGCTTGTCTACTGCAAAGAATTTACTTGCTAAATAGGCAGTGTGGCACAGCCATAAGTATTTAGGTTTTAACCTTCAGAGTGAATGATAAAATACTTGCCCAACGAGTTTGCATGACGCACAGAGACCCACCAACCAAAGCTGAGAGGGTGCTCCCCTTTCCTCAAGGATGTATTTCTTGGTAGAAGTAGTGGAAGGGATGGTGTTGGTTGTGTAAAGGCAGTACTTTTGTCTAAGAAGGACAGCGATCCCTCGCTCCATTCCCAAGGGTGGGAAGATCAGATCTTAAGTTGTTTTAACTTGTCCATTCATATTTTTCCTTAGGACAGTGACTCAACATTGTACTGTCTTTCTGAGGAAGAATGCTAACATTTCATAATATGGAGATTTCTTACTAGCTCTGGATAGGAAGGAAATCACAGTTCAGAAATAGGCAGCCTTTCACCACTCTTAGCAACAGCTAGCAAAAGCTGGGCGGCAGTCTGGTCACCAGCTGGAGGATGGAAATGCATGCATGCTCCTAGCCAGACCACCTTGCTTCATGGCCCTCACCTGCCTGCAGGGAGTAGTGGATTTCAGCATTGGCTCCTTGGTCCTGATCGAGGGCTCTGACTTGTACAATCTCTGTGCCCACCGCTGCTGAGTCCAGTGCTTCTGCTTCGTAATGGATGCTGCTGAACTGGGGAGGGTGAAGGTTGCAGTTCTCCACGTGGATGATGGCCCGAACAAAGTTCCTCTTGATGGGGACCTCCTGATCCCGTACCTGGGTGAAAGAGAAAGGGCAGGTAGGGTTACACTCTAGGAGCAAGTAGGCTTTCCAGGACAAGGCTTCCAGAATTTCATCAGGACTCTTACAAAGGGTGATATGTTTCATTGCTATCAGCCCTTTGGATGGGGATGAGCTTGCAAGTTTCAGAGCCAAAGCACAGCCTTGGAGGAGAATACAGACATTAACAAATATTCACTGTGCATTCTTGTACAAGAACCCAGTAGCCCTCTGGTGAAATTAGCCAGGTGATGCACTCAGACATTGCTACCTGGATTTATCCAGGATTTGGTAAAGGTTAACACTCTGCTTTCCTCTTGCCTGTCACTCTAGACAAATTCTGTTTGAAAGACTAGAATTAGAATAAATTTCTTAAGCAACTGATTCATCTCAGTGAAGCTGGCAGATTTGTCAGGGTTTGGCTAGGACTCACCATCACTGTTAGGGTGTGCTGTGGCATCGGCTGGGAACTGAAACCTTCTGCTATTGTGAGGACCCCAGTGCTAGGATCCAACTGGAAAAGTCGTGTGCTTTTGGGGTCCATGCTGCCATGGATGGTGTAGATGAGACCTTTGCCTTTGTCCTTGTCTGTTGCGCTGACTTGAAGGATCTCCCTCCCCGAGGGGGTATCTTCAGGAATCCTCACCTCATAATGGCTCTGCAGGAACTGAGGACGGTGCTGGTTGATGTCAATGACATGGATAAAGGCCTGTTGGGAAGACAGCTTAGTAAGGGCAATGTAGTCTTGAGTGCTACCTGACTTATGGAGCCATGCAAAACCTCAGCTCCTAATTCCTCTTGACTGGGGCTCTGAGCCCTGTGACTATCACAGCTCCTCCAGCACTTGGGCCATCCATCCATGGTGACTAGGTCTCAATACCCTGACTGTCCCCGACCACCGTACTGGCACTCTGACTGCATCTGAGGAAGTTCCAACCACGTATAATAGTTTGCTTCCTTTAACAAACCTGAACATGCCGTGGGTGCTTTGCTCAAGCAGGTTTCTTGACATCTGCCAGTGGCCTTGAGTGCCAAAATAAACTTGGGGATGAGATGCAAGGTGGCAGGGAATGCACAGCAGGGAGGGCAGGGCTTTGTTTGTTTATTTGGAAAAATGCTTGAAGATAGCCGAGATACCATCCATTAGCACTGCATTCACAGGAACAGTAGTGTTCCTCACTCATCATCCTCCACAAACCTTCACAGTGAATTTCCCACAATAAGAATCACTGATGGGTGACTCATGTTCTAGGCCTGTGTGTAGAGGGGGCTGGATTTTTGGCTGCTTTTTATAAATGCAGAAAATGGTTGGTGAAAGATCAAGCTTTGAACACCCCTCCTGACAGTAGCTAAAGATGGGTGAATCTGAGCAGCAGCAGGAACTGCTGCTCAGGGACGTGCTTGAAAGCAGTGAAGTCAGAAGAAAGATTCCCTTTGGCGTACACTGACCCTATATGAGGTTTCTACTACAGCATAAAGCATTACCTGAGTTTTGATGGTAGTGGACCCATCGGTGACTTCTACTGTCAGGTTATAGTTTGACTTCTTCCTTGCATCAAGGGCTCTTGCAATGACCATACTGCCCGTACTCTTCTCAATATCAAAATCCATGTCATCGTCACCACCTGGAATAAGAGAGAAATGAAAAAAGGGAAACGGTGGGACAGTTGTGGCTAGATTTGTCTGGAGCAGGCTGTGAGCACCTGCAGGGCAAACAGATTCCAGGAGCTGCCTGGAGATCTGAAGGACGAGGATCTCTCCTCCAGACAGCACACACAAACCACACATCAAGCTCACACCCAGCCACAGAGAAATGTAGCATGCCAGGCAATACACCTGGAATGGGGATGTGTAGGCACTCATCCTAGGTATTCAGCTCATACAGGGGCAGTGCCAGAGGCAAGGCTTCCTCCAAATCTAGAAAGTCAATGCTAGATGTGATGGATGGACACAGGAGACAGGGAGCACACGGAGAAGCTGGGCGAAGAGTTATTAGGACACGATGGCAAAGGAGCATGACAGGAACAATAAGGGGATGTAGAGAAATTGAGGGGGAGGAGAGGAGAATGGATGCTTGGATGCACTCGATCTCCTGGCTAGATTTGCAAGAGGCCCATCTGAGCACTGATTGATTTGCACACGGCCTCCAGCTATGCACCATCATGGGCTTAGCATGGATCAGCAGCCTGCAGGGCTGACCCACGCTCCTGCTGGCCTCCAACTCAAGGTCACACCATGGGCATGTCAGCAGCGGTCTTCATGGCCACGGCCAGAAGCCTGTGCTCTACCTCAACAGCCCAACTCTTGGACAGTTGGAGAGGCAGACGGTGCTTCCAGGGTGAGCAGAGCCATCCCAGATGGCCATGGAGTGCTGGAACTGCAGGCCCAAGCAGCAGAAGCTGTCCCTCATGCTGTTGCTGCTCAGCTCTGGCATGGCAGCCCCTTTCTCATGCTTCACTTGTTGATGGTCTTTCTCTGTCATGCATGAAGCACCGCTACGTTGTTCTGGGATTTGGCTAAAGAGAAGTAGTGCTCTGCAGTTGTACTGTAGCTCTCAGCTCCTCTGTTCTTGGCTACCAGATGCTCTGGATTCTGTTTTGTGCTCTTACCAGCTGGGGAAATCTTGGCTGGTTGTTAAATCACATACCTTCCCTTGCAGGAAAAGTGCAGTGGTTGCCAGCCATCTGGACCAGCACTTTCCTGCTGGGAAGAAGACAGAAGGAAGCGGAGAAGAGAGAGACCCAGGGATGTCTTCCCCTGACAGAAGAGAGAAGGGCTCCCTCTGTGTGGTGCCAAAGGGAAAGAGGAAGCCCAGGAAAGGAGAGACAAGAAAGATGCTGCTTGGTCAGAGTTTTTCTATGAGACTGAGCATGCAGGCAAGTGCTCAGCAGATTTGTGGTGGGGTAACATTCAGAGGAAGACACCGTTAATGCTGTGAGCCCACGTAGACACTGCTAATGCCAGACAAGACTTGCACTCGTACACTGCCTCTTGTAGCATTGCATTTCTTGTTGCTTAATTGTATTTATACACCATTATCCCTGCCCTGGCATTCTAACGGGGAAAGCTATTCACTCACCCAATTAAGGCTTTGTCTGACGAGGGCTGGCCCTGCAGGCAGTGTCAGGAAGAGGCTGTGCAAGGCAGACTGGGGCAACACTTTAAAACACCAGATTACAGGAGCACAATTGGCCCTTGTTCCTGGGCAAGTTCTGCACTCCCACTGCCTGAGACCTGGAGGTGACAGCCCATGTCCCCTCTGCTCTGTCATCCACTGTCCCAGAGGGGAACACTGGCAAATCCAAGGATGTCATTATAGAAAGTGTGTTAGGTAATTGCACTTGGCAGCAGAGCCCTTGGACAGGCAGTGGTCTACTGCTACCCTTTCGGTGTCTGAGAAAGCTTTCTCTGTAGCTCACCTACATCTAAAGCAAACAGCTTCACTAGCTCAGGTATTTGAGCATTGGAAGCCGAAGAGCCAACACTCCAGACACCGTGCACCGCTTTAATTTCCGCGTCTCACCTGTGATATTAAACCACACTTGGCTGGGACCCATCTCGATGCTGATCACTCCCACCATATGGTTTACGGGATCCGTTTCCATGACGGCGAAGTTAAAGTGGGGCTCATCGAATGCTAACGGCTCCGAGGAGGGTCCGGGCCGTGCCACCCAACTGATGTGGAGCCGCACATGGGAGGAGAGCGGGGGGCTGCCGCCATCCGTTGCCTTGACCTGCCGGGAAATGCAAGGTGAGAGCTGTCCGACTCAAACAATTCTATGATTCCGTGCTTTAGTGATATACTGGATGAACTGGGGCTGGAAGGGCGTACAAAGCTCTGTGGAATGCCACTTCTCTCACCCACACACCGGGAGCTTTGGGCCCTGTGTGTGCCCCAAATCCCACAAGACAAATCTTGTCCCAAGAGGCCATGTGTCCTGGGTGGAGCCATGCAACCCAAATTCCTCTTGGGCATTGAGCAATTCTCTGGATTCACAGCAGAGAGATGGGTCACAGCCCTTGTTGTGAAGGCCCAGAGGGTATAGGTGAGCTGCAAACCTGAAACTCGTAGACTGTTCAGGTTCAGGTCCATCTCTGGATGGGATGTGGATCACTGTGCCCATCACTGGGGGTGCATTGGACAGTTCATTTTAAATTCCTCCTCCATTTTTAATAGCTTCTTATCTTCCACATTGCCTCTCCTGCCCTTTCTCCCAGTTTCTGTAGCCCACCCTTATCTGATTCAAGATCTTTTCCCACTGCTGCATTTCACCCACTTCTTTCCTTCTTTTATCTTTCCTGTCTCAGCAGCCTTCCCTCTAAACCCACTCTCTGTTTCCCTGTCCTCTCACCGTGAGTATGTTGTATTCGGAGGCAGGAAAAGCCTTCCTGGAGAGCACCATGCCAGTTGTGGGGTTGATGGTGAAGATCCCTTCCTCCTCCTCCTCGATGGTGTAGGTCACCTGGCTGTTCTGGCCCTGATCACGGTCTGAAGCAATCAGCCTGTAGACTGGCAGTGGTGTCTCTGAGGCTTCTCTCTCTGGGAGCTGCACCATGAAGAGCTTGTGGGGAAAACTGGGAGGGTTGTCATTGGCATCCAGGACTTGTATCACCACTCTGCTGGTGGACTTCAGGGCTGGGTCTCCGTTGTCAGAAACAGCTACCTGCCAGCAAGCAAAGGGACAGAGCTGCTTGTTGTGGCCTAGGACATGAGCAGTCAGCCTTCATCCTGAAGGATAACAGGGTTTCCATGTGAATCTATCTTTGTATCTCAGAATTTTCAGAGATGTTGCTCCTTTCTACAAAGCTAAAGCTGGTGGCTGAAGCTTGCACTGCCCAGTGCTTGCACAAGGACAGGGCAATGTGCCTTCAGGGCTCCTGCTTGCAGCAACTCAGGGCAGTGGGTCAGGCATTGGTCATAAGGAGCTGCACACCTGAAAACCCTTGTGTTCCTTTGGCTGAGCTAGTTATCACCTAGGGTAGGTATATAACTTTGCTGTGCTCCCAGCACGTTGCACTGCAGAGAAATTGTTATCCTCCACCAGCTTGGTAGACAGAAACACCTTAAGGTCCCCATAATGTAAATACATGTATCTCGGAGCAGCTGGGGATGGAGACAGGCATTGCAAAGCTACAGAACTATATATGGTACAATGAAATAAATGAGGGTGGATTTCTCTGGCTTGTTCTTTCTCTGGTACTTTATTATCCAACCTGCCAGAGGACAGTTCCAGTCATCTTCTTACATTCCCACAGCTTCCAGAACAGGCCTTTTGCTCCAGTCTTCAGCAAGGAAATAATAAGCCCCGCAGTACTGCTGCAGCTGTCTCTTAGGGCAACGTACATCGTTTAATTAAGTTTCCCAGCAGTTGGGAGCTGATGGGATGAGATTCTCTCTCTGTGCTCCAACATGCAAGGAAAGTTCTTTGAGGACTTAATACGCTTGTAAGTAAATAAAGCTAATTACAATCATCATTACCCACCTCTAGGATATGTTCAGCCTTGTATTCTCGATCCAGCTGCCGTGAAGTTGTAGAAATCAGACCTGCCAAGAAAAAAAGACCCTTTGAGCTTCAAGACTCAGCGTCCAGGGAAAGCAAGGGCTGACCAGATCCCCATGTGTATGGTGGGTTTGTTTCTGGTTCCCATTGTGATCAGAGGCAGATCCCCCAAAGGGCAATTTGTCCATTGCGAATCACTGGGTGAAGGAGCTGCCCTCTCCTCCGAGTGCAGAGACCATGGAGGATGGGGGACACCTCCCAGATCCCACACCTCCCAGATCCCAGCACATCCCAGATCCCACACCTCCCAGATCCCAGCACATCCCATATCCCACACCTCCCAGATCCCATAACGGCTGAGGGCTGTGGAGACCTTGTGGTGAGGCACTTGGTGAGAAAGGCTGCAGAACCATGAAAACAAAACCTTTCTTGCCTCTAAGTAAGAAACATTCTGCATGTGCTGGCAGAAGATCGGCCTCTTAACGTGTCTCGACTCCTGTTTTCCCCGTGTTGAACCTTGCTCCTTTAATTTACAGTGTTTTGACAAAACTTTGCCTTCTGTCTTGGGAAATACCCTCTCTTCTACCACTACAAATCGAGTCTAAAAATAAGGTACATTGTTGATGATACTGTTGGCACACAGTTTGAGCCTTGCCTGATAGATGGGGTGAATCCCCCAACACCTGCGAGATTTGAGAGGTTTCTAAAAAATAGATGTTGGTTTAAGTGCAGGGAACAGACTGCATGCAGAAGGGAAAAATATGGCTGTTATGAAATGGTTTAAACCAAAGTCATCATAACTGCCTCTTTTTGGCCTAGGCTGAGTAGATGCAAGTATGGGAAGGATGGAGCTGAGGTCTGAGTTTCCATGTCTTGTTTGGGAGTAGTCCTTACCACGTGCCGTGACTCCCCACCTTTGGTGAATAGAAACCTTTGACCACTTTCACAGGTACTTTACAGTACTCTTCTGGCCCCAAGCCAACAAGTTTTAATCACTAGCATTGTTTTCGGTTGTACTGGGGCTCTTTGGTATATTGCTGTTTCGGCATGATAGGCAGGAGAAAATTCCCAGTGGCTGCAGGAAACACCAGGCAGCTGAAGGAGGAGTGCGGAGCAGCTGCTTGGAACAAGGCTGTCATTAACTGTTTCCACTCCTTCTCTTGGATTCCTTGTATTTGGCACCAGGCACTGCGCTAAACATTTATTTGATGCCTTTACAATCATAAATCAACACTCTTTAATGCACTATGACAAGATGATTTGGAACACTCTGGTTACACGTATGTCATGGATTTTTTTCCTCCCTAATCCTCCTATTGACATCTCAGCAGGTGAAGAAGACTCAGCAGTGGCCAGGGAGCACACTGGCTGAGGAGCTTTTGAATTCTTCACTAGTGGGAGGCTGTAGCGCTCCGACAACAGCCAAATGCTTGACATGCATGGAAATATTCTCTTAGTGGGGGTCTAAGCAGAGAATCGCAGCAGCTGTTCACTGAGATCTCCGATGCTCTGCTTTGCATTGTCAGTGGGCTGAAGGGGACATGGAGTAAAGTCAGAGACTCAGCAGCTTCATGGAATGATTCGTAATTTTGGTCTAACAAGTCCATGGGGCATGCTGGATATTAACAACAGAGACAACCAATACCCACGAGTACACGGTGGATACTTCCAGTTTATCCCATTGCAAAATTCAGTTGCAACAGACAAGCACTCTATGTGCACTTGGTTGCTGCATGCCGGCTGTTGGAAGGTAACTTAAACCACTCTAAAGAGATTATTTGGATCTCCCTGGCCACACCCTGAAATTCTTCTGTGACCTTATGATAAAAATGAAAGGAACAAGCTCATAGCTGAGATTCTTACAACCGGAGAGGATTGTAGTGATGGCAGATGAGCTGGGACTTAATGGTTGTCCTGAATGCCTGTAGGAGATGCTCCTGAGGAAACTGTCCCTCCCTTCTTTCTGCTGCCCCATACAATGGAAAATGCCCATTTACTTTTGAATGAGAGTATTTTGTGTACACGTGCACTTGTGTGCTATTGTGCCTTTCCTGCACCTCTGGAATACACCAGCCAGCCCGTCCAACGGGAT
Organism: Aquila spilogaster; assembly: GCA_024606505.1. Taxonomy (NCBI): domain Eukaryota; kingdom Metazoa; phylum Chordata; class Aves; order Accipitriformes; family Accipitridae; genus Aquila; species Aquila spilogaster. Next base: position 18,654,065 of record JANHGO010000045.1, on the reverse strand, counting down.
CTGGGGTGGAGATGGCTCATGGAGATGGCCCTGAAAGTTTCCTCTAGAGGCTGAATGAAAGTGCTGAAGGTCCTGACTGCATTTGGCCGGCTACCTGAGCTCAGTGTTCACCTGAAGGTCCAGAAATAATCCCTTCTGTCACTTACTTAAGTCCTGCCCTTGCAGCCTGTCTACATGCAGCAATGGGAAAGGTTTGTCTGTGATTCTCCCGCTCGCTGCCTTGAAAGGGGAGAGAGGAAGGCTGGTCGTGTTGGAACAGGAGCAGCAAAATTAACAGTGCGTTGTTGTCAGGGAATAAAGAAGAGTAATAACTTCTGCTGGCAGGAGCAGGGCTGGGGTGGAGGTTGCTAGCCCCCCACCCTGGCTGCAGGGAGGAAAATCTAAAATAGTTAAAATAGCCAGAATCAGGTTTCCAAGCAATTGAGCTTTCGCAACAGCTGGAGAAGGGAAGAGGCTGTTCCCCTGAAATTCTCTTTCTGATGTCCCACTGTTGTTTCCACTCTACTCTCTCCACTCTCCTACCACCTCCCCTCCTATTCTGCACATTGCCCAGGGAGCAGCAGTGCCACCATCCCTCGGACTCAAAGAGCTGTGTCTGGATGCCTTTCCATGCAGAGAAACGCAGGGAACAACAGACATCTACAGGAAGCCTGTGAGCACTGACTCAGCAAGAGAATCACCAGAATAGGTAGGAGCTGGAGATGAGTAGGCCAAGACAGAAGGATTCTCTGGACAGCCTTCCAGCAGGATGGATGGCTCCATCCTGACTCTTCCTGCCGCAGTCTCCTAGTTCCTCTCAGTGCTGCTTGGACTGGAACTTGCTTCGCATCAGTGACTCCAACTCAACGCAAAACAAGCTGAAAACTCTTCCAGCAGAAGAATCCCCCAAACCCAACTCTCTCCCCATCCCTCTATCTCTCTATCTGTCTCCCATAAATACTGCTCTGCATCAGCTGCCAGCTTGGGCTGGAGAGATTCCATTGCCCATGGCAGAAAGCTTTCATCTCACTGGCAGTTTTATTCCCTCTTCTCATTAGCCTTTCATTTATTTTCCCTCTTTTTTCTCCACCCTCTTGAGAGCTGGAAGAGCTTAGAGCTCTTCTGTTGCAGTTCAGGGCTGCTGGAGGAGCCAAGCTCTGCTGAGGGATCATTGTTGTGGCCATTCTTGTCTCCTTGTAAGGCTTCAAGAGGACAAGTGATGGGACTTTACTGGGTTTGTGTCCACCAGTCAGCCTACTCCTGTCTTGAGATACTGAATCAAATGCAGAACAAGCTGGCTCTAGGAACAGAAATAAGTTACTTGTGGTAGGGTGGCACCGTGCCCACAGTAATTGTCCAGGGCTATTCTGCAGGGTTATTCCAGGTGTAGACATGCCTGTTGTAAGAGTCAATCAGGTCCCTAATTCCTGTTAGTGCACACAATGAGAACAAGTTTCCTCCTCTCCCTCTGCCAGGGGGCTCCCACCAGCAGAGCCCTGCCTAGGGGCTGCAGGGACTCACTGAGCTGACCCCTGGCCCCTGTGTACTTGAGTACTGGCCAGATGGATCACATAGATCTCTGGCATCTCAAGAACTGAAACATGATTGGGTCTTTTAATGATGATTTCCTCTAGATGAAAAGGGAAGTATGCACTTACTGCATTTGAACAACAGGAGATGTGTCTTAACTAAATGAATGAAAATATCTCATGGTTTCCAATAAACTGCCTGCAGCTCAGGGATTCAGACAGGCTGTGATATTTTTCCTGGCAACAGCAGCAGATGACTTCTCTTCCGATACTGTGAGCATGAGGATATATACTGCACAGTTTATGCCAACGTTTGCAGATAATCATTTGTTCTTTTGCATAACACACATGTAAGGAGAGGAGAACTGAATCGTCATCAGGCTTGGAAGCAGGTCTTCAAACAACCTCACACTCAGGGTTTAAAGAAGAGACCTCCAGCAACTGGCCAGGAGATAAGATCATCTCACGAGCTTCTTACAGGACTGACAAACATATCACTCTTCACATGCAAATTATCTGACTGTAGAGGGAGATGGATAGGAGATGACTCACACCCGAAAGAGCTCTTTTTTTGTCTAAGATGGGAATTAAAGCATTGGCTTAGAGGTGAGGTATCTCATTAGTAAATGTTTGGATTTGGCCAGTCTTGCTTGTTTTAGCATAAAACACAGTGACCTTGGAGTCCAGCTTTGTCGGGCTGCACTCACACCGGAGTGAGCCATCAGGTAATGTCACTGCAACAGCTTTTTTCTGTACATCTTGCTCCTTCCCCATCTGAGAGCAGGCTTCTCTCCCACTGCAGTAGGTGAACTGCTTTTATCACCCGCGGGAGATCAAAGTCATACAATTAATCCTCTCCCAAACCCAGGCTTTATGCCCTCCCTTCCCTCTCCTCCCAGGAGCTGATGGAGCGAAGGGCACAGAGCAGCTTTCCCTGCCAGACTGGCCCGATGTCAGCGCTCTGGGATAGTCTGAGGAAGCTGTTTACACAAAACATCAACGGGTTTTTGATGGTTCTGAAAGATCTGGTAATTAATCCCCAGATGAAAGATACAGTCTAGGAAGATGGCAGCAGAGCCTTGCTGCACTGACTGCACTAATGGTACCGGGGGATGGGTGGAACCTGTAAAGGCAATGGGATTAATTTTTATTAATCCTGCCTTGCTGGCTCTCAGAAGCAAATAGTCACCTCCAGTAGGGTGTTTCCTGGCTCAGGCTGTGCAATAGCCTGGTTGTTTATAAGGGGGAAGAACAAAAACAACCCCCCAGCTCTATAAAGGGCTTTGAACACAACTCATTTGTGCCACTCTAAGTGCCATCCAGCTGAAAATAGCAGCCTCCAGATGGAGGGTTCCAATGGTCAGCCTCCACTCAGTGTAATTGGAGATGGACTTTTGCTACAGAAGGAAGGTGTGGCATTGCAGCTGTGTGGGCTGTTTCTATTGAGCACATAGCATCTTCTGGGCATTTGAAAGCCTCAAAAACCAACGTTGAGTGGGGCCAGTCTTACCTGTCACAAGGTTAATGGTGAAGAGTCCTTGAGGATTTCCAGTTAGGATGTGAAAAGTCAGTTTTCCCTCTGAGCTAGAGTCTGGGTCTAAGGCATCGAGCTGCAGGACAGATGTGTTTGGTGGGGAATTCTCCATCACAGAGGCATAATAGACAGGCCTGGACATCTGAGGTGGGTTGTCATTGGTATCGGTGACTTCAATATAAATTTCAGTTGCAGAAGACAGAGGAACTGTTCCCAGGTCTAGAGCTAGCACCGTCAGCCAGTAGTGAGATGTCCCTTCTCGGTCAAGTGGTCCAATGATCCTGATGGTGCCTACAATGAAAGAGAGTGCTTGTGAGGGATCTAGGGAACACAGATCACTTTGTCTTCAATGCTACACCAGTCTGTATTCCTGGTCTGCTTACTGTATTTCATGGAGATATAAACATTGGAACCAGCCTTGCATGGCTGTGACATTGTGTGGAAGGCAGGGGCTTCTTGTGCTGGAGGTAATTTGGTACAAATGTGAAAGGGAAGGCCTGGGCATTTTGGGTGAGGGTTGACATGGATTTTATGCTGTTTAAAGGAGATAAACCCTGCTTGCTCTTCTCCATATACGGGGATACACACAGTAAATCCCTGCAGAAAAACAGAGGATTTGAACGCATTGGGTCAAAAAATCAGGCAAAACACATCATGTTGTTTCAGCCTTTGAGGTTAATAGTTAAATAAAGCTGTAATTACCTGTGTCCTTGTCAATACTGAAGACGGACAGGCCAGTGCCCTCTCGGAGGAAATACTGAACCTCTCCATCTTTCCCTTTATCAATATCCTTTGCTGTGACCATCATCACGGATGTGCCCTCAGGGCTGTTCTCCTGCACCCAGCCTTTGAAGACAAAGGAGGCAAAGCGCGGTGGGTACAAGTTCTCATTGACATCCAGGACGTTCACTTCCAGGTGGCAGAGGGAAGAGCGAGAGACTGGCTTCCCACTGTCACTGACCTGCACGGTTAGATTGTAAGAGTCCTTCTTCTCATAGTCCAGCTCCTTCTCTAACCGCAGTGCCCCAGTCAGCTTGTCTACGCGAAACATCATCTCCTCATCATTAACAAGGCTGTACCTCACCTCTCCCCCAGAGCCAGCATCGGGGTCAAAAGCCTCCAGAAAGAGGAGGATGGTTCCTACAGGCAGGTCCTCTGGGACCTTCACACTGTTCAGGGCTGGGAGGCAGTGCGGGTCGTTGTCATTGACATCCTCCAGAGTCACAGTGAGATCTGTAACGGAGAACAGCTGGTAGCCTGTTTTGGGCTGGTCGCTGGCTTTTATTTTCAGCACATAGCAAGGCCACAATTCTCTATCCAGGGCACCTGTAACTGTCACTTCTCCTGTGACACTGTTGATAGCAAACTTGTCGGTGGGGGTTAGGAGAGAATATTTTACTCTCCCATTATCATCTGTATCAGCGTCTTCTGCTTTCAACTGAGCTATTGTTGTCCCTCTTGCTACATTTTCAGGTATCGCCACCCAGTAGGCACCTTGTGGGAATCTAGGAGTATTATCATTGGTATCCAACACATTCACAGCCAGGAGTTTCCAAGATGATTTTTGTGGTGTTCCAAGGTCATACACAGTAATGTTAAGAATGTAGAAACTGGTTCGTTCATGATCTAAAGGAGAAAGGACTTGAAGGAGACCTAGTTCCAGGTCAATGGTAAAGCAGCTGTCAACATTTCCATCTGAGATCACATAGACCAGTTTCCCATTAAAACCAGTATCAGGATCAACAGCTGAAAGGTCAGCAATAGTTGAGTTGATGGGAACATTCTCTATGATATCAATAGATCGTGGAAAGCTGTCATCAAATTTCGGAGCGTTATGGTTTATAAGGTGCAAATTTAGAGTTGTTTCATCATCCTGCCCGTGGCCTTGAGACTGAGACTCAAGGGAGTGTATGATAGTTTCTGTCAGTTGTTTCAATACTCCTGTTTCCTCACACTGCATTTTAACAGGGAGACCTTGGCTGACCACAGTTATATTTACAGATGTTGGCAAAGCATAGTTCTCTCCATCTGTTGCAGTTATTTTCAAAGAGTAGAAGAGTGGCTGTTCAGAAGGAAGATCTCTCAGAGATATTCTAAGAGATATTACTCCAGAGATGGGATTCAGTTCAAAATGCCGTAACTCGTTGCCAGACTTGATTTCGTACTTGATATGCTGCAGCTCATCGCTGTCGATTGCAGAGACTGTGGCCACAGGGTTCCCAACAGGAAAGTCCCGTGGGATGCTGCCACTGCAGCTTGCCTTCTCAAACACAGGAGCGTTGTCGTTGACATTGCTGAGCATGAGGGAGACGTACACCTCCGTTTCATGGCGGAAGGGTGAGCCCCAATCTGATGCCCACACTCGCAGGTGATACCATCTCTGCATCAACTCGTAATCCATTGACTTGGAAGTGGAAATTATGCCAGAATATGGGTCAATGACAAAGGGAACTGATTTCTGGTTGGCTATGGTGTAGGTTACAAAGCCATTGTCCCCTTCATCTTCATCCGTAGCTCTCACTGTTAAGACACTGGTGCCAGGAGGAACGTTCTCATCAAAGGCCCCACGGTATGAAGACTGACTAAAACTTGGTGCATGGTTGTTGCAGTCAGTGATGTCAATGACAACAGTTGCAGATGTGTGGCTGTTAGCAGCTGCAACTTCAAGTTGAAAATTAGATTGCTCATGGAAGTCCATTGCTCTGACAGTAGTAATCAATCCAGTGTGAGGATTGATTTTAAAATGTGTGCTGTCAGGAGTAGGTCTCAAAACATATTTAAGATTTGGGAGGACTGGTGTAATCTTCACCATAGCAACTTGGCTTCCAGGTGGCGAAAATTCACTGAGCTGGACTCGATAGACTTCTTTCTCAAATCTGGCGGAGACATACTTGGAAGGAGGTATATGTATAACTCTAACAGGAGAGAAAAGTGGTGGTTTACTCTTGTCCTTGGCTTGCAGGCTGAGGTTGAAACCAAAAGGGTGAAGTAGCCAGTCGATCTCTTTTATTGCCACAACCATGAACTCCGTGCCTCCGAAGTAGGATCTGATGACTGCAAAATGTCTTCCTGGATCTCCATCTACAAAGTCTACTGAATCTATCCCTGCTTCGGAGTCACCACTTTCTACAGACAGGCTTGCATAGAGAAGGTCTTCAGCTGAGTCAGGTGGTGCCACCCTCACCGAGGAGATAGAGGGGGGTTTTCTGGCCGAGGGTTCCACTTGGATCATGAGGCTAGCCAGGTTCCCAAAGCCATTCCCCTCCATGATCTTTCTCATTCTGTCCACAGCTAAAACTTGCAGGTGGTGCCTGCCTCGATGGGTGCTGTTCAGCCTACCGGTGGTCACAACTGCTCCTGTGGTGGGGTGGATGGTGAATAGGTCCGACTTTGTGTTGAGGGCATAGTAGAACTCTGCATTCTGGCCGGCATCGGCATCCGTGGCACTGAGCGTGCTGACCACTGTTTTCAGAGGGGTGTCCTCTCTGATGGACACTTTGTAGGAGGGGGGTGAAAAGAGAGGTTTCAAGTCATTTCTGTCAAGAATGTGGATCAAAACTTTGGCCCAGGCTTCATAGGTATAAGTGCTCTCTGTGGCCTTGATTATTAACATATAACTATCTTTGACCTCTCGGTTTAAAAGTGCTGTGTTGCTGCTCCTAGTTCTTATTCTCAAGAAGCAGAAATCTCCGATGACATGCTCCTCTGTTTTAAAGAGACCACTGCTGTCTCCAGAAGCTATTCTGTATCTGATGTCCCACTCGGGGTCTGTCTTGTAAATACCCATTTTGACATAGCTCTCCACATATGTCTTGGGAGCCGAGTTCTCGTAGATGGTGGCATTGTAGAAGAAGTGGGTGAAGTGCAGAGGGGAGGTGCTCCCTTTCTCACACCTTGCATCACGGATCGTGCAGTGCGCCAGTAAAACAGCAAAACTCAGGAAGTTCCTCTTGGTAATGATTTCCATGGTGTGGTGTCCCCTCAGGCCCTGCAGAGTTTAAAGGAAGAACGTCATGAATTCTGGCACGTATGGAAGAGGGCCATTTTTATTATAGCCAATGTGCTAGAGGAAAAGTCACAGAATCATAGGATGGCTTAGGTTGGAGGGGACTTTCACGATCATTGAGATCCAACCCCCCCTGCCATGGGCAGGGTTGCCAGCCACTAGGTCAGGCTGCACAGGATCCCATCCAACCTGGCCTTGAGCACCTCCAGGGATGGGGCACCCACAACTTCCCATGGGCTCAGTCCCCATGAGTTCAGTCTTCACCCCAAAATTTGCTGATGTGTTTATTATCCCCGCTCTTTTTCCACTTCTTTCCCCACATCCCCATACTGCCTCGGGTCCATTCAGTTTCTCTCTTCAAGTTTTCGCCATGTGACTTGAAGTCTCTCCCTGTGGCTTGTCTTCCCTTTTCTCCCCCTCTCCGCCAGCAATCTTTCCTCCTTTCCCTTTAAAGACACCCCGCTACATTGTGCAAATGCCTTCTGAACAGCCAGCTTTAGACACAGTGACTGCCCTAATTCAGGTCCTCAGTTACCAAACATTTTTACAATTCTCAAGGATGCCTCTCTTGTGCTGCTCGAAAGAGCAGACCGCTAGCAAGACACTTCCGCCACGTTGCCCTTGGTCGAGTAACTCCCCTGGTTCCTCCTTCTCATGGCAAAGCCCCAGGCTCAGGATTCCTGCCACCCGTGACCACCTGCCATCCACTTCCTTCTCCAACAACTCGTGAAAATCTGTGGCTTCGTGATTTATCTGTGCAAATATGTGTATCAAAAACATGAGTTTGATGTTGCAGAAGGAACTGGGGAGCGCACCCATGATTAACAAGGATGTAGCTTCATTAGGCAGCTTTGCAGGGCTTGTTAAAGGATCAAGGCCTGCTCTTTTCAAAAGCTCAGTGTGTGATGCTGTGTGTGCATGTAGGGTTTGAAGCCAGGGATGAGCTAAATATAGGTGCATATATTTCCCATAGATATCCCAGAAATCTTTATCTAGAGCTGTTTCTTCCTCTTTTAAATTTAAATTACATATCAAATACCTGCCAGTCATTTGGCACATTCCTAATTTAAACAGGGAAGACTTGTTTTTCCAGACACTTTTTCAAGACTCATCTCTTTAAAAGCCAGAACTAGTTCAGTTTATAAGTCAATTCGAATGTTAGGAATAAATTATTGGAGCCTAACTAGCAACGTGTGTCACATTCTCTCACTGAGATAACTAACTACTGATGAACACAAAGCCATAAATTTGATGCTCCATTCGAACCCCTTTTTCCTTAATAAACAGGTGCCAATCACCCAGCCATCTCGCTGCTGTAGTCATTGAGAGAAATGGTCTCAAACTGAATGCAGCAAGTCGCTATGAAGGGAACATATCAGAGTAAGTTAATGCAATTTAGACTTTCCATAAATGAGAAAATTCAGACTGTTTTATGGCAACATCATTTCACTTCTAGAAAACACACCATAGTCACAAATGCACAGTATATGAAAGAAAGTCATGGAGGACAGGGACACAAAAAGGCACGTTGTTCCTTCTGAGGAGCTGAAAAGTATGTTCTGAAACAATCTGCTCATTACTTAGCAGCGTCTCAGAGTTTGGCAGCATGTAGGGACTTGCCTAGAGCTGCTTCCTTCCAACATTTTCAACTGCTGAACCTGGAAATAAAATGTATGCATGCTGCGTGCGCGTGTGTCTGCTAGGACTGGGAAGCAGGAAAAGTCACATACAATTCAGTAGCATAAGACGGCAGAATAAAACAGCAACAAAAATACAGTGCTGTTTCATGAACAACAGAATTAATGAAGCCGATCGTTTTGTATCTGGGCTAATTGACTTTTTAATTCAATTGTACTGAAATGGCAATGTGAACTCATCTCTTATAAGACATCAGAGAAGCCACAAGGCAGAGACGTTATGAATTCCACAACCACAAGAAGAACCAGAGCTGGAGAACATGCCTTCTTGAACACCAACAATTCCATATGGGAGGATAACCCTGAGCAAGGAGTGGGTTTTCTGGCATTTAACAAGATGCAAACACTCTTCTGAAACTCTCCTGGAATGTCCTGAACCTGACTGTTGCCCATAGACTTCCTGATATCTAAGATGGTCTCAGCTCGTGTTGGTGTTTTTCCTCTGTGGGGGCATAAGCAGGGTAATACTCCTCCGTCCAGTTAATTGTTTTGCAAAACCAGTTATGACCTCATGTTTCTCCGAGCTTTGCTCTCAATTACAAGCTGGGCTGAAGGCAATCAATGGCTTCAGCTCTTACTATGGGGGATGGAAAGCAACAACACAGCCAGGGTGTGAGGCAGAAGCCTCGTTTCCTCTGGAAATAATCTGAGTGAATGAAAGGCACAGCCAAACTTCAGGGAGAATTTTCTAGGAGACAGCACTGCCAGCTCTTGATGTCTAATAGTTTTGCTCCAATGCAGGACCCGTGCCCAAAGCCCCAACATTAGCACATCCCCTGTCTATACCTCCTGTGCTTTGAGACACGTCATTTCACCAGCTCTACCTGGAATACAAGCTCAGCCATCAAGCTTTCTTTCTAGGCTCAGAAAGCTGTGTGGTCATTAAATCAGGGTTTCTCTAGCATCTTCTCCCTGCCCACTGCCTCTCTACAGACGGACATGACCTTGCAGATCCCCTTCTCCTTTCCCATGTATCAACCTTCAGCTCTAACAGCTTCACATTCATTTGGACCTGGAGATTAGAGGAACATCTCTGTGGTACTGAGGTTTAGTAGGCATGGTGGTGGTAGGTGGATGGTTGGACTTGGTGATCGTAGTGGTCTTTTCCAGTCTTAATTCTATGATTCTTCTGATCCTCTAAAGATTGGAGAGAGAGCTGCTGTTGTATAGATCGTTCTGGTTGTGGGAGGAAAGAGGAAAGAAGAAAAAAGTCCTGTGGGTTTTATTAGAAAAATATAGAAAACTACTTATTTTCTATGGCCACAACACCAAAGCTCTTATCTGCCAAGCTCATGAGATTTTAGGGCAATTGCTAGAAACCCCTCTGCCATGAGTGTTGTACCAACTGCCTTTGATTTGTCTATGCATCATGATACCACAAGAGAAAACTCCGAATTTGAGTTTGCAAGCATCAAAACTGGGTGAAACAAGCGGAAATACCCTCCCCCAGCCCCAGACCATTATCTCAAGGGATTGTCTATTTCCACTCTTGCTTCTTGCCCAGGAATGAGAGGCCCTTACTTCTCTCTCACTCAGTTCCCTTGGGCACAGATGTCCTCCCGGAGCTGAGTGCTGGAGAAAGCCCCTCGCTGGAATGGAGCCAGGCAGGGAGGGCATGCTCCCGACTGGGGGAGATAGCAGAGCCTCATTGGTGGTGATTCAGCCTCCTCCTAATCACCAGGCGACGATCTGAGAGCCTCGAGGGGCTTCGACCTCAGCGCTGTAGATGCAAAGTACCCACAGAGCCAGTAAACACGCGCTGTATCTCTGATCGCAGCCTAAGCACGCGTCTAAATTTAACATCCAAATTGTAATTCTCTGTCGGAGACATGCCCAAATCTGTTGGTTTGAAATGAAGGAACAAACACAGCGCTGAGGTTCAAAGTGTGTGTGGGGGGCGGTCGTGGGGACAGGCGCTGCGGGGGGCTCGGGGCAGGGCACGACCCCACTAACCAGGGTGAGTGGATGGCACTGGGGAATGGACCCTGGGGACCCCTGGGGGGTTGCTGTGGGGTTTGGCCGTGCTGCAGACCAGTGCTGCAACCTGCCAGCAAGCAGGTGTGGCCCCAGCCCCACCTTCTGATCCCCTTCAAGAGGAGCATTTGAAAACAAGCAAAACCCCAAACACAAAACAAGCCAAACACACGAAGAGCAGCATTCCCCTTGCTGGCTGCAGTCGGAGCGTGGCCCAAAGTTTTGGGTCAGAAGAGTAAAGAAAAATGATCATTTTTTTTTTCTCTCAATTCCTTCCTTTGTTTCTTCACTACAAGAAACAACCTCTCACCTGGAATAAATACCCATCAAAACCATCCCTGAGCACACCAATGCCTTGGAGGCTGCCAGCACTAGGAGCAGAGGGAGAAGGGAGGTTGCTCAAATAGCCAGTGCTGGGGCAGTCCAGAACTGGGTGTGGAATTTGGTGGTCACAGGGGAATAGAAGTGGAGAGCAAAGGAAGCACATCCTGTAGGGTGGTGGGTATGAGGCTCTGGGAAAGTGAAGACGCAGTGGACTTGTGTCAGGTGGATCATTTGATGATCTTAGAAGGCTTTTGCAACGTGGCTCTATGATTTTAGGAGTTGGGCACCGTCTTCTCCTGGACTGGGGGGTAATGGAGAGCAGAAGGGGTTCATTGATGGTCAGAGCAGTCTGAATTCTGGCTGACTGCTGAGTAGGGTCAATCAGAAAGCAGTTGATGGGGTTTCTATGTTGGAAAGTCACAGGTCGTAAAACCTGCTTGTTGTATGGGTGGTGATCCATGTCCGTGAGATGTTCTGATTCCCAGCATCAAAATAATCCATGTACGCACTGCTCTTGGACTGGTACTTGGCTAATGCTTGCCGTTTTCTCGCTGCAGCAATGTTGCTGGGGTTGGATCCTCCTGCATTTGGTGCCTTGCTCAGTTTTGGTGAGCTTCCTCAGGTCACTAAAAAAGCCAGACCTGCAGGGTTTGCATTCTGGGGTGAACCTGGTATTTTTTGAACTGTTTCTCTTGGACTTTGCGAAAAAAAAAAACCACAAACCCATCCCTTCCTAAGTCGTGGCATGGAGCTGTTCCCATGTTCTCAGCAGCATTTCTCTCAGTGGGAGGTTGAACCTGGACTAGTGGCAGGCATTGTCCTTAGCTCTCCTGATTTGGTTGTGCAGAGATTGGTTTTGCAGTGAAGCGGAAGAAATGCATCCTGGAGGTACCGCACAGGGTCAGAAAACTAAGGAGGACTGGCCCTGAAGTTACGATGCGCCTTTCCTCAGTGTATCTCAGGGTTTTCCAGCACCTGTGGATGACTTTGGAAGGGCTGCCATTGGCGGGACTGTTCTGCAGCATTGTGCTCAGGAGCTATGCTCACACGGGCAGAGCTTTTTCCTAGACTTGCAGATTTCACCAGGGCACAGCCGGGCTTTCTTCCCCATCTCACCTTTCCAATCTCCGAACACCGAATGGTGGTCACCCTTGGTGGGATGCTCAGTTCCAAGCTGGTTCTGCGGACCTCTTCCTGCACGGTGCCTCCTCAAGCCAGCCACTTGTCCCCTTCCACCTCAAACATCTCACCCACTGCCTCATCCTCATGGCTTTGGCTGTGTCCTGCTGGTCTTCCTGCTGCTTTTCACTGAAACAAACAGGTCCCGTATGTCTTCAGCTCCAAGCCATCCTCCACCCATGAACAAGACAACACCTTGCTATGGAGCCAAATGCTTTCTCCTGTTCCCTTTCCACCTGCAATGTGTGTTTTCCAGCCAGTGCTCTGTGAGGAACCCAGGGAGAGCCTGATTTTGCAGTGCTGTCAGCACCATGCCAGGTAATGCCTGGCTTTGACATGTCATATAGCTGAGGTTTCTCTGTCACTGCTATAAGCCTCCAGGAGCATATCTGTTAGGCACAGGACTTGAACAGGCTTGAGCTTCCCGCAGAGTTATAAGGGTCACTGATCTTTATCTGCCTTGGCATTGCAACATCGCTCCAGAGCAGGAGTTAATCACACAGCTCCGGAGACGTGCAGCCCTCAGTGAAGGTCTGGGATTCCTGGAGGAGGACAAGGGGGCGAGGGAACCTTGCACCCTCCTGAGAGCAGGACACGTGGAGGCTCTGCCTGGGACTGCTGTAATGGGCTGGGAGCCCTGGAGGTGCTCATTCCCAAATGGGGTTCTTGGTTGGAGTCATGGATCACAGCTGACTACAACTCTGCAGCTGGTGGCACCCCAGCTGCTGGGTCCAGAGGAGAAGTCGGTGCATCCCAAGGCAGCTCCTTTCCTGTCCCCTTCCCAGGCTGACCTGTGGTACCTGTACTCTACCAACACTCTCCAGCCACATTCAGTGCCCCGGTCATTCCTGTCCCTGGGGTTGGAGCTGAGCTCCCTTGACCCACACCTTGATGCATTTCCTCATGCTCAGCAAGTCGACCACCCATCCCTTACTAAGGACTGGCATTGCTTTTCTACTGGCTGCTGTCCCACAGGAAGTGTGACATTGGCGAGGTAGACTAGCGTGTGCCATGGGCATGGGGGAAGCATCCTCATGCATTAATCCTAATCCCTTTCTTTTACACTCCTGCCCTCACCAGTTACCTGCAACATGGGTAAACTCTACCTGCAGCCCAGAAGCTGCCAGTGCATGGACAGCCAGGAAGCCAGGACAGCCAGGCAATGGGGAGTGCATGGCAGATCCCACCAGTGGCTCTGATGGGGGCTGCTGCCCATTGCTGCGACGCAGTGGCTGCAAGGTGGGATGGAGCTGCTGAGCAGGGAGCACAGCCCAGGCGTGTTGGCACAAGAGGCAGCCACATCCTGCCAGGCACTCGCGTGAGTGTGCCCTGACCCCTCTGGAGCTGGGACTGTGCAGCTCTCAGGGATTCGGTTCCCATGGAGGCTGTTAACCGTGCAGCTTGGTCACTGCCAATGAGTTGCCCCAGCAGAGGTGCTGTGACCATCAGCACAGGTTGAGAGCCACCAGGGATCCTGGTCTCGCTTTTGATTGCCAGCTCCTGACAAAACCCATACTGAACCTTTCACATTTTCCTCATGCTTGGGATGCAAATCATCTTGCACTGATAATCATTCCCTTGCCTTCAGAGTGCTGAGGTAAGCGGCCATGAGAGACCACATCGCCAGTTCTCCCCGGAGCTTTCTAGATCCACTGGCCTGCTTCAGCCAAAATTAACAGATAGGTAAAGATTTGAAAGGAGTTGGGTTTGCACAAGCTTGTGAAAATCAGCAGGAGAGAGGAGAGAAATCCAAATTAGGACTCCCAGCTGGAAGAAAAGGCTCTAATGTGAGCCCAACCCCATTATTAGACATCAGAGAATCCACACAAGAGCGAGTGCCCCAGGCGACCAAGCTGCATGAATTCTGCTGCTCACAAAACAGCTGTTTATTTAGGCGCTGCAAAGCCTGTGAAATCCTTTCCAGCTCCAATCTGACCCACTGGAGATACGGGTCCGGGTTGGGCTCAGCTCCCACCTCAGCCCATGTTGGAGAGGTCCAGCCCAGAACTGTTTGACCCTGGGACACCTCACACAACCTGCCAAGGACACAGGCTGCATCACCTGAATGCCAGCAGTCCTCCGATGCCCTTTCCACTGTTTCCCATTTTCCTGTGGTCAATGAAATGTGTTGGGAAGGAATCAGAGCACCTTGGCACCAAGAGCCGGGTGAGGACCATGTGCCCACGTGGCTCAGGTCAGGAGCCCAGCACTCAGTGGGACCGCTCCGCTCTGCCCTGTGGCACAGCTGTGGACACCGTGGTCTCTTGCAGACCGACCCTGCTCTGATACAGAGATCTGCTCCTTCCCCTGCCCAGCTCCCTGCTGTTTCTTCCCTTCTGGTGCCTGGAGGAGAGCAGGGGGAGCAGCTTTCTGCTCTGCCCACAGCATCCTCAGCTCCGTTGCCATCTGTCTGCCTTGCGCTGCTCCTTCTCTCTTGTGTCTTCAGAGGCAGCATAAGGACACAGAGGACAGAATGAATGAGCCGATCAGGGCATGATCTTTGCTTGTAAAAGGATGCTGGAGGCTATGCCACAGAATTTCCCTGCAGCAGACATATACTAAACACATTGAGATCCACCCAAACCAATAAAACCCATTCAAAGGCTGCCCCTGGCTCAGGGAACTTGGGCTCTCAGCAGAGGAAAGATTAACCCCTAGACAGGCATGTTTGCCCAGGCTGCTCTCATTGCCACAGCGTGTCCTTGTCAGCTCTCACTGCTCCAAACTGTGTGTCAGAAACACATTTCTGAAAGATCTCATCATCGCAGCACCTCTACCAAGCCCTGCACCAACACAATGGGATCTGTGACACCAGCACCTGGTGCCACCTGCACAGCGCAGGTCCTGGGTAGCCTGAGCCATCCCAAGCACCTATTCATAGCACACCAGCATCCTGCAGGCTGCCTGAGTCACAGCATCTACCCGAGGTCCGAAATAGCCCTGTAACACAGGAATGGCCAAACAGTCACGCTTGGCCATCTCTTTCTAATTTCTCCCCCAGAACAACTCCAGTTTTGGTGGTGTAGTGTGGGAGCCTGAGATACAAGGCATGTGCAATGCAGTCTTTCTGCTTTCTAGCACCAGCATAAGAGCATCGCTGGTGCAGCCGTTGTTCTTTGGCTGTTGTGTTGAACAGAGTCCACTGGAACTACCCATCCCTGGAGGCATTGCCCCAAGGCCAAGTTGGATGGGCCCTGGGCAGCCAGCCCATGGCAGAGGGCTTGGAACTGTTGGTCACTGAGGTCCCTTTCAACCCGACCAGTCTATGATTCTATGACCCCAAATGGATCAAAACCTTGTCTGAAGCCAACTATACTTTTGGCCTCTGCAATACCTGTGGTAATATGTTCCCAGATTTAATTATGCCCTCTATGTGGAAAGAAAAACTACATCCCTTGGTTTGTTTCAAACCTTGTTCACTTCTGAGCTGCAACCCTTCCTAGCAGCCCTTGCAGCCTGCCCCTCCCTGGAGCTCCCTCTTCCAAGAATTAGGAAATGAAGTTTCTTTGCTCATAAACCAGTACCTGCCCCACTGCCAAGGAAAAACTGTGGTAGAGGGAAAATCGCTGGTTCAGCAGATCACCTCGCTAATAGACAATGGAGCACCGGCTCTGCCAACCCAGAGAAAGAAGAAATAGCGGAGGGTATTTAATCCTCTTATGCTTGTGCATGATACAGAAGAGAGCCCACTGCTCCAGGCTGAGCTGCACTGGCATGCTCCACACGTGGCAAAAAACAAAGAGAGGTGCACCGAGCAGGGAATGCCATTTCTGCAGCACGGAGGTGGCTGGAATGATCCTCTAGGACTTGCCTGGAAGCAGTTGGCAGGAGCGTAGGATGCAAAGCGCATTAGTTTCTAACAGATGTTTCATTCCAGGTGTTACGTCTCCTTTGAACTCTCCCTTTGCTAAGAACGATGTTTGTTTGGAGGGCCGGGAGACGCGCTGGTTCCTGTGAGCGTTCAGGTTTGAAACGCACTCACGGAGTAGGGCTGGAGCAGGGAAAGGGCTCAGGGAGGGCAGATCCTGCTCGTGCCTGCGGTGTTCGGGGCAGGGGCTGAGCCTGGGGCTGGGTTATAGAAGCTGAGGAACCCCAGCACTTATCAGACAGGCGGATGTCCCTGAACTGACCCAGATAAGGAGAGGTGCGCTGCACATTAGGAAGAGATAAGGGCGCACCGTACAAAGCCCGGTGTTTTTTGCCTCCCTGAATACCGCGACAGCCCAGCCTTCCCCAGCAGCCCCACAACCTGTTTGCTTTCCGCCCGGAGGCTCCGATAACCCCCCGGCTCCGTGGTGCTGCAACAGCTCCTACCATGTCCCATGGGCATGGATGGAGGGGCAGCGGGCTCCATTCAGGGCTGGCCTGGGCACTCTCTGAGTCCTGCAGCCCTGCTGCCCCCTGTACACTTTTTGGTTGGCTCCAACTTTTTAAAGAGAGTTTTATCTGGAGTTATATCGTGACTGCTGATCTTTGCCCCTCTGCAGCTCTGTGCTCCACCGAGTCTACCTCTAACTCTTGCAAGGGGGTGATTCCCAGATAAGTGCCCTTTGGAAGGGCCCGGTTTGCCCCAAGCTCCCAGCTCTCCCTCCCTTTTCACCTCTTTCCTCAACACCGCATACATACACTCGACATAATTCCTGCGCGCCTGGAGTTGGGACTGGATCTGCAGGGGTTTCACCTCCGTTTGCCATCGCTGATGGCGAACAAAGTTGTCTTGATGCAAAATACCCATGCCAGCACGCACGCTCCTGGGTGAGACGGAGGTAGAGCCTGGGGTGCATGAGGCTCTCATTTCATCTCCCAGGCTCTGCTGCTCATTGTGGGGGACCAGGGCTGGCCTGGGAAACACCAGCGCTGTGCCTACCCCCAGGTGTGAGCTGGCTCAGTGGGGAACACAGGGCAGGAGGAGCTCCCCAGCGGGTGAGGTTGTGTGCAGCAAAGAGCCGAGCCCGCGGCCAGGCGCCATCACACTCTGCAGAGCTCATCCCTCTGCTCCTGCAGGAACCCTGCCCTGTGCACACACCTGGGTGCTTCTATGCTCAGCTCTCCTTGCCCACCCTGCTCGGTGATGAGGTTTTCATGCTCTCTGCTTGCAGCCCACCTGCCCGCAGCGCGTTCATGTCTCCCACATAAACCCAGGTGCAAACTCCAGCAAACACACCTGAAGATTTCCTGGCTCTGCCCATAACCCCCCATGCTACAGCTGCCAGATGGAAAGCTCTCCCTTTCTATCCCAAAGCCCAGTTCTTAGGATGGAGCAATTCCTAGCTAAAGTTACTCACATGCAAAAGCATTCTCAAGGCTAAATCTCTCCATCCTCCATGCCCTCCTCCATCCCTGAGTCATTTCGACTTCCCACACCGGCGTGCCTTACCTGTTGCAACAGGAGAGACCTCTCCTGAAGTTTACAGCCTCTCTGCCCTTGCTGCCGAAATCCCCCTCCCGCAGCAGCACCCCGCCGGCTGCCGGGGGTCCATGGTTCTCACAGAGCAGAGGAGAGGGCTGGGAGAAATTCCTGCAAGAAGGGATTTTTCTGGTTGAGTCTCCGGCAGCGCAGGTTGAGAGCAGCGAGGGAGAAAGTTGGAGGAGGTGGAACTGCCTGGCTGGAGAGCCAGCCCTTCTGTGACGGGCTGGAGGAGGAGGGAGAGGAGAGGCATCGCTCGCGCCCTCACTGCGGAGTGAACTTGTGTGTGTGTGTGTGTGTGTGTGTGTGTGTGTGTCAGAGCTGGGCAAGCACCCAAACCTTAGAGCCAAATAATTGCAGAGCTTTCTACTCTTAGCTTATCCCATCGCCATGAAATCAAGGAGCTCAGCGCAAGCGGGGGGGCAGAGGGAGTGGGGGGAATATGTCAGGTAACTCCCTCCAACACACCTGAAAAACCCAAAGAGTGTTTTTAGCTAGCTGCCAGGTGGGTGTTGCGAGGAGGGATGGGGAGAAGGGGGTGGGGGAAACCTGAACCTGTCCTCGGAGCAGCTGCGTGCGGAGAGGCACTTTGAATGTTGTTGTTGTTTGCGTTGGGGGAGCCCCCAGAAAGTCCAAGTGCTGCCAAAAAGCCCCCAGAAAGTCCAGGTGCCGCCAAAAAGCCCCCGGGTGCTCGGCGGGGATGGAAGGGTGGCCCCCGTCCTGAAACGGCAGGAGGCAGAGAGAGGGAGGCAGCAGGGAGATGGCAGTGCAGGGAGAGCAGAATCAGAGATGGGGCTGTTGCATCCCAACCCAGTTTGGTGGCATGTCAACTGGAGCATGGGCAGCTTCAGCCCTCTTTGCCCCAGTCCCTTTCCTTTCCCTTCCTGCTTTCAACCTCATCAGCCCTCAGAAAATACTGATTTGTCCTCTTTAGATTGCAATGGGGTCATGAATCCTCCAGCCACATGCTTGGCTTTCACTGGGATGTGTCTCGACCTAGACACTGTTGTATTAAATCATGGGACACAAAAGCATGGGAAAATCCATGTGATTTCATGGTCCAAATCCTAAAGGACAGGAAGGGTGGACCCATGATATTGGATATGTGGGGTTGGCAGTGAAGGTGAGTGAGAAAAATCTGCTGAAGTTGCAGGAAGTGCAGTTTTAAGGTTGACAAAATTCTTCAGAATCTTAAATCTAGTGAATAGTTTGGACCAAGAATTAGAGAGGAATTATCTCCCCAAAGTGTAGATGAGGGTTGCCTTGGTTGGGAACTGATCTGTCGGCTTCTTGCTCCTCATCCTGTGCCACAAGCTTGGCTGGGTGCTCTCCTTACAGCACCTTAACTCCACTTGAAAAATGATTTTGGTTTCAAGCTGATTGTGCCCTTCCAGAAACAGTTCGGGTTGAATGAGAAGAGGCACAAATTCTGTTGGTTTTACACACTCAGCGTCTCCGTTTTTCCAGCTGGTGTAGTCAGATGAATTGGAGGGAACTTGAAGAAGCTTTCAAGGATTGTGAAAGTGATAGCGGACGTATTAGTAGCTTGAACGTGCCAGTCAGCTCCTCTTCATGACAATGGGCACCCAATGGTGGGTGGTGCATTTCAGAGGAATGAAGGGAAGAGTCCCTCCGTGTGGCTGCGTCTTGCAGCCATGGAAGGCGAGAAAATCAGGTATTGGTGGGTAGATTCCAATGAGGCTGAGACAGAGCTCAGAACAATGCGTGTATTATATTTAGACACACCAAGGTACAAGTAAGCAAACCTCCAGCTTCAGGGCATCAGCTGATTGCTGCAAGGGTTGCCTGCATTTGGAGCCTTTCACAACTGACCACGTGCACCGCTCCTTTCTCTTGCATCTGGGACAACAGATCACTCCAGAGACCACAGACCTGGGGGCCTCGGTCTCATCTCGTGAAGCAAGTTGTTTTTCGTTGAGGCAGGAGGTTATTGTGCCACCCACAGTACAGATCTTTTTGCATGCTGTGCTCTTTCAGGTGGTGACAGAAGCTCTCTTTCATCCCCTTTTCCTTGCCGTGCTTCACTGCAGTAAGGTTGGTTGAGGATGCTGGTGCTCATGGAAGAGCCACGTATCAGGCAGAACTTGGAGAGTGGTTGGGCAGAAGCTTAGGGTGTCTTTGAGATGGGCCGCAATCCACAAATTCCCAGCGAATGCAAAAGCTTTTACAGCTCCACCTCATGGCCACCAGACTGGGAGCACTGGGTTTTGCTTTCCACAGCAGGGGCAGAGCCCGTTAACAGCCTTGTTTGCTGCAGAGGGCTGCAGGGAACTTGGTTCCCCTCCTCAGAGAAGTGCTCCCTGGTTACAGAGCAGAGAAACATCAACAGATAAGATCTCAAGTATAGTTGGGAAAAAAATAGATTGCCATTTGGGGACACGAATTCTGACTTGAAGAAGGGCTTGTGCCATGAGGAAAAAAGACAGAAAGATGGAGCTGTGCACAGTGCCTGGCTTTGCCCTGAGTGCTGCTTCGTGCTGCTCAGACAATAAATCGAACAAGCCAGCAAAAGCCCCAGAAGTGGTGTCAGCATCTCACTCTGCCATGGCTGTCAGCTGGAAGCTCATCCTGGTGGAAGCCATGGGCATGGGGAATGTCTGGGCTCTGCCACCTCGCTGCTGAGGTGCTCCTCTCCCTCTAATCACAGCAAGAGATTTTGTTTCCTGGTTCCTCCCAAGATCTTCAGCTGATAGTGCCAAGACGTTCTGCTGCGGGTTAGATGCACGCAACGCGTTGTGCAGATAAGCGGCATGTTGGGGCTGGGTAAGGGAAATCACCATGGGCCCCTCTGGACCAAAAAGAAACACTTATGGGGTCCTTGCTGCCAATGGCTATGCCTACTGGATGCCCAGGAGATTAGACCTGCCACCTCCTAAATGTGTGCTGTTCTCCGTGTGGCCTCCATGGACCTGGGGGTCAGGGCAGTGCCACTGAGATGTGGCACTGGGGTGCTTCTCCAGATCCCCGTGCTCTCAGAAACAAAGTTAAGGGTGAAATCCCCTTATCGTGCAAGGTGCTTTCTAGATGGACCCGGACCCATTGCTTTTCCACAGTGTCTGATTTGTTCAGGCCACCTCTAAATCTACACCACATGTCCTCTCACCGTGTGCCAGGATCGGAGGGCCCGAGGTGAGCTGTTTCCTGCAGGGACAAACACCTTTTGTTTCCCCTTACCAGAAGGAGATCCAGTCTGTGGGTCTGGCCTTTGAGCCTCGGCATCTGCTGTGCTGAAACGCTCTGTGGGTATGTTTGCAGGGGAGCGTGCAGGGACTTGCAAGGGAAGGGGCGATTATCTGCCTGCAACAACAGCAGCCTTTTCCCCAACAAGCGGGAGCCTGTGGGTGGGGAGGATCCAGACCTGCTCAGGAATCGGCTGCCTGTGTTTGTGGGTGCGTCGAAACCTCACTGACCAGCGCCGACCATAACCCACAGGGAGCTGCTCCCAGCAGCTGGGATGGATCCCTTGCAGCTGCAAACCCAGAGGTTTCTTACTGGGAGTCTTTCTCCATTGTGTAGGGAAGATTGAAAGGACAGAGATGTCCACTTTCCTGTCTGAAAGTCAACTAAAGAGCGGGAGTTGATTAAAACTCACTGTTCTCTTGGCCTGGTTTTGCTTAGTTGGATGTTTCTGGGGGCCAACATCGAGCTCTCCAGGTATGCTTGATGAAGCCTTCCATAGGGTATGGGGGGGATGCTTCACTCCCTTTGCAGCTGCTCCTCTGAGTGGTACCCAGAGGCTCTGTGCCACAAACCTGATTCTCACTCCGAGACTCACCTTTATCAGCTGATAGAAATTTTAGGTGGAATTTCCATAGAGCATCTCCAGGTTACGCTGACCTCAAGTCTGAGAGGAGCCCATTGATGGGTGGTCGGAGTCAAACCCATTGTACATTGTTTTGGGGATAGAAGTTGTTGCAATGTAAGCAAATATGAAGTGTTGATCAACCACACCTGGTCTCCTTAACACTCAGTGTAGTTGACACATCTTTGGTTTTTGAGGCTGAACTCTAGTCAGTCCCTGCTCTTACATGCGCAGCAGTGCATTGCCACAGAGCTCACACTGCAGTTGGTCCCCTGTTCTCTGTAGGGTTGCACAGAGCCATCATGTGGGACAGTACAAACCCAACAGATCATGGAGGGTGAGGGTCATTAGGTTGGTGTTGATCTTGGACTGGAGTTCAGGTGTCTTCAAGCCTTCTGTGGGGTCGCAGCCACTGCTGTGCTATGCTCCCATTGTTGGCTGCACCATCAAGGACGATACGCACTGATTCCTACAGGTGCTGCTGACAGATCCATTGCCCCTTTAAAAGGGATGAAGTCATCTGCCTCCGAAGCCATCTGGCACCATGACAAAGTCAGGAGCTCAGCGCAACAGAAGGCTGGGATGCCAGCCCGTGGAGGGGATGTCATCACTCTACAAACAGATGGGACCCTGATGGGATGGGGTGAGATGCTGTGCAAGACCCCAGGAGAAAGCGGTGAAGACCTTCTGGCAGAGAGCACCGGAGTGTGTTGCAGCCCTACTTTCATCGTATGAGCCCAGTGGAACCCCGTATCCATTCACTGTCTTCCTGGAATGGCACGGGCCAGATCACAGCTCTCGTCATGGGATGAGCTAGTGATCAGCATGTCTCCCTCCTCCTACTCCATCCGTCTGCACAGAGCAGCATTAGCTCATCCTGAGCCAATCGGCCTGCACCGCGTGCCGGATGGCTGATCTCATCATTGGCGGCGGTGGCAGTGACTGAATCCGGCACAGCGTGTGCCTGCGGTCCCTGCAGGGTGGCCGTCAATCCTCCATGGCCCTGCAAGGCACGGGAAAGGGACCTCCAGCAGATCTGCCACTGGACCAAGAGGGTGATTTAATCAGAACAAACTGGGGATGAGAAGTCCTTCTGCAGGTGTCTCCAAGGAACTTCAAGGCCTGGCAGGTAGCATCTCTATTGGTTGCTGAGATGGTATCACAGGCCTTATGTTCCCAGCGTGTCTACACAACCAGTGCCTCCAGAATCACACATCCCTAACCTGTTGTTAAGGAGCTGGTGTTCTTCACAGGACTTCATTTGGTCATGCTGTCGTGCACCAAAAGTCTTTGTGAAGCTCCCACACTGGAGACCCTTCTCCCCACTGTGCACTGCAAGTTGTGGTGGTTTCCAGATGAGACAGATAAGTCTTTCCTCAAAGCCTTGTAGGGAATTTCATCGTCCTAGCTGGGAAACCAAGCTTCAGTCTGGGGTTTGTGCATAAAGCAAGCTTGGTGGGGATAGAAGTGAAGGAGAAGGGAGAGAACATGGGAAATGATTGGATGTTTATTGGGTAGTGGGGAAAGAGGACAGAGAACTAAAATTGTGTGGGGAGTAAAGAAGTGACAAGAGGTTAAACTAGAAGTCCATGAGTCCAGGTGTCCATCCAGGGGAATGGACTGTTCAAGGAGATGCCTCTCTCTCCTCACTGACCCTAAACGAGCAACTTAGACTGGGTGTTTAACTTCTATAGTGCAGTTCATTGGGTTGTATGTCAGGGATTGCACAGGCGCTGGGAGACCAGGACGGGCAGAGCAGGGACTGCTCATTCTCTTGTTTCACACTGTGGTCCCCATTACTCAACCAGAAAACTCTTTCAAAGTAGAGTTCAGTTTTCACATAGTGAAATAGCTTGTGTTTGTTTTGGTCTGGATGTCAAAACACAGGACCACCAACCCTTTGATTTTGGAAACACCATTCCTCTCTGCTTCGTATAACTTTGGAATAAAATCTGTTCTACTCCAGCCCGTTGTCTACAACCTCTTTTCCCTCGGCATATCAGTCTGTCTTCATTAGAAACATTAGAATCATCTCAGCCCCAGACTTCCCTGCTTCTGTTTCAATCCACACTGTCTCCCACTTCTCCTTCGGCTTGGTGCTGAGACCTGATGCCCAGTCACACCTGCAGAAAGCAAGCCTTGCTCCAAGGACATCATAAAGAGGTGCCATTGTGCAACGGAGCCTCGTACCAGGAATACGATCCGTGTGATGATTACCTTGATACCATCCTCACCGAACCAGGGGAGCCTGAGCCAAAAGAAAAATTTAGAGCTAAACAGCTCTTGTTTACAGGAAGCCAGAGCGCAGTGCCTGGGCTTGTAGCAGTGTAGCAGGAGATGTTGCTGTTGTCTCACACTGCAAAATATTTTGCTGGTATTGATGGATGGTGTGTCCCTGAGATTTCCCAGGGACGTTGTGGGAGCGATTTCCCTCATTTCTGAAGCATCTCGTGCAGCAGCCCAAGGAGGAAAGCGTTTGCTTTGGTTGAACTGGACAATCAAGCAAAGGTCACTGGCTTTATTGACTGTTATTTTTGGCCACAATCACTGTAGGCTTTGCAACCTATGCACCACAACTCGTCTTGCTACAGATGAAAGTAGGGTCTCGGCCATGCTGTAAAGGGTGGTGGCCACCAATGGGCATGGTACCAGTAGCCCAAATCTCTGTAAATTTGTACTAGTGAGCAAACCTACGATCCAAACTCCCACCAATTTCTCACAGGTTATCAAAGGAGAGGGGAGACATTTCTCTCCCAGCAACGAAGCTGTTTTTCTGTGGGCGTCTTTGCCTTCCATCTGCGTTTACAAAACTGTGGTCCCACGGGCAAAACGTTGGTAAACTGCTCTGCAGAAGTGCATGAAGAACATCATCTTGAAGGCTTGCCCTGCTCTGGGGCAAGACAACAACGGAGAGACAATCAAAATGGCTGACTGCTGTCCAGATGTGGGGGAGGGCTTGCCCACATCTGGCAGGGAGTGTTTTGCAGCGGGAACAGTTTTTCTTTGCCCTCGGCACACAGCTTTGTGCCCACGAACAGGACGGTCCAGTTCCCGTGCAGGCAGAAAAGGCACTCCATTAGTCAGAGAACATTCACTGAGACCTTACAGTGACAGGAAATGTGTTTGGATCAAAGCAGGGGAAAGTGAAAAAAAATGTGAAAAGTGAGAGAAATGCAGATTACAGAGGCATTGCCAGAGATCTAAGAGCGTGTCATAGTGCTGGGGGACACCATCCAGCGCAGTGGGACAGGCCATGAGATCCACCGGCCCATAGGGGTACAGATGAAACTCTCAACCTCCAGGGGACACCTCTAGGACTGCAGCTTCTTCCAGATGTTTGGTATCTCCCAGTGCCTGCATCCTCTGAAGGATGCGGCAGGTCTGGTTAACCTCCTTTACAAAGAAGGGGAAATTGAGGCATGCAGATGTTCATCTATGCTTGTAAAGCCAAACAGGGATTACGTGGCTGAGGGGAAGCAGAGGGATGGAGGAGTGTGAGATATAGGTTTGGTGGGGCCAGAAGACACAGGCCACCAAAGGGCTGCCTTGGGAGGGCAAGCCTGCTCAGCCCTTTTTGCAGAACTAAAATCTCTGCTTTGCTAGACTTGGTGAACGTCTGTACTTTGTCACTTTGTCCTGCAGATCCTTTCCCAGCAATCCACTCAGATGCTTGAGGTGGAGGCTAGATAATGTTACCAGATAGCAAGAAGAGTGCCTCTTCAGCATCTCCTCTAACCATGGCTTCCCTGGTTTGCTCTGTAGCTGTGGAAGATGTGTACAATGTGGCCAAGTGTGTGAGCTGGGTAATGGCAACAGGCATCTCTTTTTGCCATGTAGCAACAGGCAATGAGGCTCTGAGAGCACTGCAGAGCATCCCATCGTCCCAGGATTCGCTCACAATGCTGACCCTGCCCCAGGCTCAGAGTGCCCTCCAAATTTGCCCAGAAAAAGGGTTTCTCCATTGTCTGCAATTACAAGGCTCTCTACCATTGATGCTGGTTTAGGGCTTTTGCTCTGAAGCAGCTTTGAGCCTCCACCCCCACCTCCTCCCCCTGTTTCATGAAGTTTTGGGTAGAGCAAGAAGAAGGGGCGACCTTCGTTAGGATAAATATGAGGCAGTCTGCCAGAAAGATAAATAGAAAGAGGGCTGGGCGAAGGTGTGGAGGATCCCTGAAGCTGAGGGGCTTTGCATTTATTATCATATTAAGTGCCCTGAACAGCCAAAATAACCATCTCCATTTTAAGGCACGTACACTTAAAAAAGAAACAACAAAAAACACCTTCTTTAATTGCTACACTTAATTCATTAAAGGATTATAGTGAAGGCCAAAGGAAAAAAGTGAAGTATGACGGGTAATTTGGCATCCAAACCATCTGTGTATGTTTTGGACGTCGCAGAGACTCAAACGTGACTCCCCCGCCTGGTGTTCCTGATTCTGTTCCCAGCAGTGCCCCAGAGCTTGGACTACTGGGAGCAATGGGTGTGAGGAGCACGGCCACAGGCACCACCCTGCTCAGCACAAATTCTTCCCTTCCCTTCCCTTCCCTTCCCTTCCCTTCCCTTCCCTTCCCTTCCCTTCCCTTCCCTTCCCTTCCCTTCC
>JANHGO010000045.1:18593517-18615949 GCA_024606505.1 Aquila spilogaster | reverse complement strand
GCCCCCCCTGGAGATTTTCCCCTACCAACTTTTATCTGTCTCCGCCATCATAAATATTGTCTCATTTTCTCTCTTTCAAATGGGTCCTGGAATGAATGCTGTGGGCTGTCTTGTACCCCAGCCTGGGGAATCTGGATTCTTGTTTGCAACGTGCCAGGGAATTTTGCTTGCCAGTAATGACTTGTGCTGTAATTGTGAACTTCCTCTTACAGCAGAGCTCTATCTCTTTGCTTCTCCGGTGAATGCTTGCTTTGAGAATGGAGGCTGGAACCGCGCTGGTGCTTTTCGTTGTTCTTTTCGGAAGTCCCCTTGAATTTCCCAAAGCTGCATAGGTGTTGGGCATTTTTTGCTGCACAACATCTGGAAGGAAAGAGCTAGGAAGTGCCATTGCAGCTAAACTTGCCCTGCAGGATGCTGGGGAAGGCAGGGCCCCCTCTTACCCCCTCCGTTCCCCCACAGCTGCACGCCTGCTCCTGTTTTCCACTGCCTTCGCCTCCTCTCCGAGCTCTGCCCCACAGCCTGGCCCTGGGCCGCCTCCTCCGAATCGGGGCTGGGAGCCAAGCTCACACCCGGGGCAGCAGTGGGAGCGCAGCGCTCCGCGCACGCCGCCCTGCTTGTGCCTGCCAGTGTCGTCTGACGGCTGCAATTAGGGCAGGAGGAGAGAGTTTACTTAGCCGGCTCCTGCCAGACCCCAGGGTGATGAAAGTTGGTTTTAAAGGCGCAGAGATAGGGCCGGGGAGGGGATCAAAGCGCCCTGCGTGCCTGCAGCCGCAGCGGGCGATGTGCGGCGCTGGCGGAGGCGATGCTCAGCCTGCGAGGCTGCAGGAATTGCATTTCCATTCAAATGCAGCTTGTGCTGCCTGGTGAGCGGGGAGCTGCCTCTGTTCCCACGGACTTATTTACCTGCTTGCAAGTGGGAAGTGTTCAGTACCTGGCGGGCTCTGCTGGGCTAATTAATTTATTTAATAGCGATGCTTAGCTGCTCTCCAGGCCCGGCTGCTTTGCATCCCAAACGCTGATGACTTTTGTTTTGCTGTTTTTCTTTATTTTTTTTTGGAATTCCCAGTCGAGATGAACCCGGTTGATTTATATACGTGTTTCTTTATGTTCTCTGTATTGTACAGCACCTTGTCCAGCAGGGCTCTGACGTGCTGCTGTCATCCCAGCACACATCCCCGTGCTCTGGGGAGCCTCCAGGGATGCAACGTCTGTAGAATAAATGCTAGGGCTCCGTGAATGCATCGAGTTAACAGTGCAGTCCTGTTAGACTGAGAGCAGGAGGAGGCTCTGAAGGCTGCAGTCGCTAGAGGGAGACAGGGGAGCCCCTGCTGCTTGTCCGGGTGTGAGGGATTCATGGGCACCCTTTTCCCTTTCCCCTGCAGTCCCTGGGAGGAAATCCAGCTGGCTTGGAGAGTGCAGGATGCCCTGCCAGCTTCCCACCATGGCTCTTGTCATCTCGACCTCCCTGCTTCCTGCAGACACTGGCTGCTGGAAGTGGGTACCAGGCTGTGCCCCAGACAAGGGGCACGCATGTCCTAGCAAGGCTTTCCCAGTCCCTGTTACCTTACAGGGAACCTCTGCTCACTTTTCCTGCTGCCCCTGGCAAAGCTGTTGGGACAGCTGATTTCAGGGAGCCTGTGTCTTATTGCAACATCCAATGGAAATGCTGTTCGAGGTTGGCTTGCCTTCAGGGACAAGCAAGAAAAAAAAACGGGGTGTGGGAAAAACTCTGTTATCCTGTAGGGTAGGTGCAGTGCATGCAACTGGTGTTACCCAAAGCAGTGCCTGCAGAGGTATGCAGGCGCTGGGGACATTGGTTTCTTGCCAGGGCACGGGTGCAGATCCTGCCCCAGGGACTGGGGAAGAGAGGAGAAGGTGATGTTGGTTGGGTTGCCGTAGATCTGACTGGTGTGGGAGCACCTTACCGGAGCCTGGGTTTGCAGCACAGGGTGCTCCAGCATCATCCAGTCCAAATGTGGGTGACCATCCTGTTTGCGTGGGGGTTTATGTGGGCAGAGCATCCTGAAAAAGCTCCTACACCCTGGTGGGATGGAGGTCTGTCTGAGCACGGCTGGGGTGCAGCAGCCCCATCAGCATAAAGAGGTGCTGGAGTGCAGCTGTCACCCTGCTGCTCTCCACGTTTGCTCTCCTTTTCACCCTGAGCCAGCCCTGGGTGTTTCCGTGACTTGCACCCCTGGTTTGTGCCCCAGCGGGTTGTTCTCCTCCTTGCTTTACCGATTCATACCCCAAACTGCATTTTTCTCTGCGTGTGAGTCACGCGTTGTGCTGTTGCAACACTCACCTTGCTGCGACCTCTGCGGGAGCCGTGTCCCTGCACGCCGGAGCTCATTTGGGGTGCAGTGATTCAGCTCAGCTCACAGGCCCTGCGCCTCCTTGCTATGCCCAGCTGTGTGTACCCAGGAGAGCACTTCTGCCTGGTGGAGAGTGAATCACCCAGGAGCGGCTCGCCCTGCCCGCCACCAGCAGGAAGGGGGATGGAGGAGAGGGAGTGCATGGCTGAGAATGCACTGGTGCAGAAACCTTCCTCCAGACCTTGGGCTTGGGGCAGCCTTGCGATGCAGTGCTTGGGTTTGGGGTGTGGAGGAGGTAGAGTTAAGTGAAGGTGTGGTGTTGTTGGCAGGCTGGGACGAGGCCACCATCGTGCAGGGGACGTCTGCTTTGTCATGCTGGGCTCTCTGCGTGTTCCCACAGCTGGTGGCTGGAGCTGGAGGCAGGGGGTTTTCCATGGGGGGGAAGCTGGGATGAGGCTGTGCTGCTCAGCTGCCACCTCCAGCAGATGTGGGTGGCATTTTGACTGAGCCTCCATTGTGTTTTCTCTCTGCTGGATTAATTTGCTGCGGTTTCAATTTTCTGTAAGCTGGCGCTTACAGAAAATGGCTCAGGGTGTCTAATTGAAGAACTGCCAGAAGAGATGTGTTGTGGCACTGACAGCAGACCTAAAGGACGCCCACTTGGTGAGTCTCGCTGTTTGACCTGTCCCAACAGTACCACTGGGACCTTTATCAGCTGGGAAGGATCCTGCAGAAAAGAGCTGGAAGCTGAGGGTGAGGATGCTCTGGGCTACTCAGAAAGCCCAGAAAGAGGGCTCCCAACCTTCCCCCACACCATGTCCTTCATGTGCCATCATGCTGCCACTGCTGCCATACATGTGCATCCACACAGCTGGTGCTGAGGCACAGGAGGACATGAGCTCTGTGGTGGTACAGCTTCATGCCATCAGTAGCTACAGGGAATGCATCTCAGGTGCACATCTCTAGGGTTAGTCAGGAGAACCAAAGCTTATGCATTTCTTCTGTAACCAAATGTCATGATAAAATCACTGCTTCTGACCCCCTGAACACTCAGTGACTGCTGTGACACTACAGCTGTGGGTAGGGAGTTGCCTGCAGACTGCTGACTATTAATGCAGCCATTAATATTCATCTGAGATGATTTTGTTCATGATTTATTGCAGAGCAGGCCCATGGAAATATAGGGAATAGATCAGGTGAAAGCCCTTGGTCTGTTTCAGCCCTGCAGCCCAGTGGGATCCCGGAGCCTGCAGGGGTGACTGTGGGGTCTGCAGCTCAGGGAGGATGGAGGTGGCACACAGGGAGCTGAGCTGAATGCCCTGCAGTGGCTGCACGATGCAGCTGACTTCTGGCTGGCTTTTGCTCAGTGCCTTTTGGAGGAGGATGAGGGGGAGGTGGGTGCAGAGCAGCAGGGGTACCCGGGGAGCTGCTGCACGGTGCTGATGCAGGTGCTTCTCCTTAGCCCCAGGCAATTATCTAGCAGCAATTATCTGCTGTGGGTGCCACCCAGAGTGAAGCTCTCACTGGGTTTTGTTTCCCAGACGTCCTAAGACTTGCCTGGAAAAAGAGAGTCCCACGGAAAAGCTTGCATCACTCCTCTTGGTGCACTGGAGTGAGGGTATGCAGCTGGCTGCAGACCTGTGACAGAAAACGCACTTTGCAGAGGGCACTGAAGCAGCACAGGGGCATCTGCACAGGCTCCATCATGGCTATGTGTTTAGAGGGGTGTGTGTGACCTGTGCACTGGCATAAGCTGCCTTCCTGTTCAGCATCCTCTGCAGTAGATGTACTGTGTGTTCCCTGCCCGGGTCTGGCTGAGAGCAGAGAGCTGCTGCTGAGGTGTTGGAGAGGCTTCTGGATGTCAGGGAGCCTTGTTAATGCCCTAATGTCAGGGCATTAACCTAAGGGCATGCACACAGGCTGCTGGGGTGCCCATGCTTTGGGTGACAGAGCTGATGACTGGGAATGTTCTGCCCTCAGAGGAATTTTCCCTGGTTCCAGGGGAGCACCTCCCATCAGCAGTGTTTCCTTTGTTATTAGTTACTCATATTGCAAAATCGGTAATTCTGGGGGCATGCTGAGCTGGAAAGGAAAGGAGGACAAAACCTAGGTTTGCTCTCATGACAAATCGGTACCATCAGTCCTTGGAGCATGAGGTTATTTTTCACCACTGGGGTCTGAGCCTGTCTCATCTTTGGCAAGGAACTAAATGACATCTTTATTGGACGTGTATCTGCAGGCAGACTGCTTGGACATCCTGGCTATTGAATCGGAGGGGCAGAGTCGTTGAAATGAGTAATTCCAAGCACCAATAGAGCAGGAATCGACAAATAGCAGCATGTTCCTTGGCCAGCCATGGGAGATCTGCACGCTGGTGGCTGTGGTCTTCTGCTTTTCGGTGGCGAACCCTGACACGGGAGTTTGATGTACATGTGTGTAGGATGACTCCGAGCAACCTAAACATGACTGTTGGGCAATGGTTTGCTGTTATGCAAATCACACGGACATTTCACAATGAGGGAGGGGTGATTCAGGTGTCCCAGTGCCTCAGCTGTGGCTCTGCTCAGCCCAGAGCCTCTCTTGAGCAATGCTGCAACACAGGCAAAGGTGGTGATCCTCAATGTCACCTCTTGTTCTGAGCCTGGGAGACACATCCTGAGCCTATTTTTGTCACTGCTGTTATAGGCAGATGTGATAGGAGTGTCTGGCAGTCACTCAGTGGCACAGCTGGTGGAGGTGAGGGTCCCTCTGTCCATCAGCCACCTCTGGTCCTTTCATCTAGGAGCTGTGTAAGGGCATGGAAGATGTGGCTGTTACACTGACATCAGACACAGAACTGCTGTCGGTTAAGCTTGGGGCCATGCTTTGACCCAGTTTTAAGCTTGGAGAACCTCACGCTTACAGCCACGGGGTGTGAGGAACCTGGAGCGGCTGCGGCTCACTGCATCAATGCACTTGGGCTCTGCTGCTTGGACCTAATGGGTAATCTGCTCTGTGATGTGCTCAGATGTGGCTCAGCGCTGACTGATCCCCAGTCAGACCTGGATTGATATGACTGTTGTCTTAATACTCCTTGGTCTGGTGGTAGAGGAAATGCAGAGAGCTCATGTGCCTAAATAGGCCAGTCCCCAGCACAGCTTGCTGTAGGATTGGTTTTAGCAATGTGCAGGCTTCCCGAATTAATAGAAAATAATGGTTCATAGCCTTGTTAGGCGCTCAGGAAGGATTCTTCTCTGTGAAAGCAGAATGCTGCGTTAATGGGGAAAAAAATAAAGGGGATAGGAGTGGATGCAGACAATCCACGGGGTTTAAGGTGGGCAGAAGCTGCCTGCTGAGTGTGTCCCCCCGCTGGGTGCGGAGGTGTGGTGTTGGAGTAAACCCAGTGCTTGGTGGCTGTGCTGCGGTCCTGTTGTCCTGGGAAGGAGGACATCCATCAGAGCAGGGAGGTTTGCTTCTCAGCTGCAGGGTCTGCAATTCTTCTGCTCTTTGTATGCTGGAAGAACGGGATTGTACGTGGATCCTGATGAGCACTGATATCTCTGACTTATCTATGTCCTCTAAATGCCTGAGATCGTTAAGGACTGGGGAAAGAAAGCCTCTTATCTGACTGCCAGCAGCACTGAAAGGGCCCTCTATGTTACTTCGTAGTTTATAATTTCACAAGTCCTTCTGTCCAAGTTTACCAGCAGGCAGAATGGCTGTAGGGAGCACGGAGACAATAACAGCACAGACACAGCTTGCTCTTGCTTGTATGTGAGCATACACGTGCATCAGAATGTGCAAGGTACTAAAGCAGAAGTTTTATGCAGAGTATTTCTATGTGGAAGCGTATCTTGTGTTAGTAAACACCAGTTTGTGCTCTTCTCCATGGATGTGCACAAATGCCTTTCATGGCGTAGTATCAATACGGTTAAGGGTGAATATTCCTGCTAATCAAGATGAGAAAAGATATGGAAACACATAAAAGAGGGAGATTATACATTCTTGTAAAGCCTTCAAAGATGAATTCATGCACTGGTATACAAATAGACGGGGGGAAGGGATGTACCCAAACACATCAATGGGGGGTTATAGCCATGGAGAACCCAGCGGTCCCCGTTCTTTTTGGATGGCTGTTGAATGCTTTTGCAATGATAATTAACGCTCTGTTTGGGTGTTACGTCTTGCGATTGGCTGTGGTTTTATAAATCCTTCAGCAGTTTGAAATCTGCACTGAACAGAGGTGTTGTGAAGGATTGGAAGAGAAACAAAGTGTGCGCTGCACCGCAGTCAGAGGCTGCACTGGAGTCTCCAGAGAGACTGGGAGGTGCCCAGGGCTCTCCATCCCCATTGTTAGGGACCCCAATTCCTCCCACCCAAGGGAGGCACCCATCTCCAGTACCTCACCCCCCTTACAGCCATGGGAAGGGGACCTTGGGCAGGCTCATCTTTCTCAAAAGAGGAAACTTTCTTTGGGTGGCTCTGTGCCTGCTTGGATATAAGAAGGGTGGATGGAAGGGAGCCTCAAAAGCCACCTGTGAGGTAGGCAGTGTTGTCAGAAGCTGGGGTGGAGGTGGGCAGGGATGTGGTGGGAGCAGACAGAAGGGTGTTGGAGGTGGAACTGGAAGGGGAAGTGGATCCTGATGAGGGATGTGACTGAGCAATGGAGAAGTGGGGCAAAAGGAACTAGGTGAGATGTGTGTAATGAGTGGCTGTGGCAAGAGGTGCTGAATGGAGAAGAATAGCAGAATATGAGACCCAGTCTGAAAGGAAGGGCTGGAAGTCTGAAGGACTGGGTGGATACAGAGAGGGAAAAGAGAAGGTCATAAGCATGCAGAAGAATGAGGAATACATCTCTCTGGGAAGCCGAACATGTGTGAGAGGTGGTAAGAGTCCACAGATGATCTGCAGAGAGTACAGGCTTTTCCTTGCTGTCAACAGTGAACGCTGTGCTTTGCCAGTGGAGGGGGTGACTTCTAGCTTCTTTTCTAGGATGAGATCATTCACTGGATTCCCACCAATAAATCAGCACTCCCTTCCACAAACAGTTCAACCCTGCTGAGGGCATCTGTGCTGATTATCGATGTAGATGAGTCTCCAAGAATCCCGAGGGGCTGATTCTTCAGAGAGCTGAAATCTGGCTACTTGTAGGTGGATAGGAAAGTAAATAAATGAAAGGATGTAGATCTTGGTCAACCAACACCTGTCTGTGTTGGAAGGGCTCTTTTCTTCACCAGGGTCAGGAGCGATGCGAGGCACTGGAAATGAGCAAAACTAGAAGTGTAGAAGTCAATGGGAAGAGATGGCCTAAAGGTGCCAAAGAGGTGGGGAAATTGGAGGCTCTGGTTAACTCTGGGGGAGGGCTAGCATCACTCCTGAGATGGGGTAGCTGTGCTGGATGGCTGCTGGCCATGGCCCATCCCTGGTGATTCAGATCCGGAGATATGGGGGAGGCTGTTCTGGCTCCCGGAAACTCCAGCAGAAAGAAGCAGAGAAATGCCCTGCAGCACTTCCTTGGAAGATGTGTGGGCTTGGAGTAGACATGCAGGGAAGTGGGCATGGGAGTTGGGTGTCTAGAGCTTGAGGCTGCAGCCCTATGTGGTCCAGGGGCAGCTGCCCTCCCCAGCCCTGGCTAATCAGGCTGGAGGGGAGCAGAACGACGCAAGGCAAGGATGCATGGAGCTGGGCACCAGCTGTGGAGGCAGCAGGGCCGACCTGCAGGTGTGTGGCTTGGGTTAAGGAGCCTGGCTGCTGCCCTTCGTCAGGCTGGTGGGAAGATTCACAGCTGCCTGGACCCAGCTTTAGTATGATGTAACAGCAACTGGGACCAAAGGAGCTGTGCAAGGGCGGGCTGAGCCCAGGGAGGATACAGAACAACTTAGGAGGAGAGGAAACTTGGCAGGTAAACCAGGAACCCACGTGTGCACAAGTGTGTTAAGTATGGCTCTGCCGTGTGGTTTCTGTTGTCTGCACAAAAGGGAAAGGTTTTTGATCTTCCTCTTGGAAGGAAAGAAGAGACTTTTTGAAAGGCAGCAGCAGAAGGGAAGCCAATGTGGGGGGGGAGGGAGAGTTCATTCACTCTTTTCACCCCTCAGATCCCTTGGCACCCTTGTGGAAGGAACCCTTTGCAGAAGGGGTCTTGCCCCTGTCCATTTACCAGCCTGTTCCTCCCTGGGTTAGCTCAGGAGCCTCCAAGGTGGGACCAACTGGGAAGCCAGGCTTCTCCCAGCCCTGGCAGCCCAAGGCTGGCCATTCCCCAGCAATTCAACCATTCCTCCTCTCAGAGCGGAACATGCCCCGACACCTTTGCCTTGAACTGAATTGCGTTCAGGAGCCTGGGTTTGCCCACACATGTTAAAGGTACGGCTGGAGGCAAGAAGAAAGGAAGGCTCCAGTGCAGAGGAAAAAGGGAGCCATTAGCAGAGCCTGGAGCTCAGCACTTGCACCCAGCGATGATGAGAAAGGGAAGCTGGCTATCCCAGCAGTGGGAACCCCAGAAGAGTTCCTTCCCATCTAACATCTGGCTTTTAAAGCCAGAATTCCACCACCTTGGGTGGATGACCCATCCCAAAGATGCTGACTCTACCAGCCAGGGACTCCATGTCATGGCTCTCAGTGATGAGGTCTGGGGTGGAGGGAGAAGGAGGAGCATTAGGCACTGTGCTATGGGCTGAGCACTCAGGTTTGCATGTGTGAGATATGCACAGGGCACTTTCACTCTGCCAACTTTTAGGCAGAGAGGCAGCTGACGAGAGGTACATGGGCTTCTCCTTCAAATCTCATTCATTCCTTGCACAACTGAGGGGGGATGTGCCTGGATCTCCAGGGAAATGAGCTTCCACAGCCAGGGATGAAGTTTGCCAGCACTGGTTTGAGAGCATTTGTATACACAGGCCCTGCATTATGGTTAATGTGTGAGGGATGTGGGCATCTGCCTCTGAGGGGTGAACTGAAGACCTCCAGATTTGCCTTCTGATTATGGCAGCATGTTTCTTCCTGCCATGGGTAGCTCATCAGATGCCAGCTGCTGGCCTGAGGAGCGGGATGCAAACAAGGCATGCAAGTAACGTGCTCCAGCATCCAGTATGTGCTCCAAATAGCTGTAAAGGAAAAGGAAATATTCCTGTGGGACAGGGTAGGGGCTCACCTGCATGTGGGTAGTGCTTAGGATAGGGAGCAGCTCTTTGGAGGGCATGAAAATCTGCACTGGGGCTTCACTTTGCAGCTGGATGCCGGGTGGTGAGGGACCACCTGATGTGATACAGTGAGGATTTCATTGGGGCACTGTGACCAAGAGGAAACAAGGAATCCCACAGGATACACTCTGTTCAAGCCCAGGCAGCCAGTCCATGTTTGTGGTGTGATTATTGTAGGATGATGGCAGGACCGAGGCCTGCCTTGACCCATCTCTGCACCCAACAGCAGATGCTTCAGGAAGAGAGGCCACGGCAGACATAGTGAGGTTACCACAGCCTCCATCAGTGTCTGGCTCAGGTGCTGCAGGCCAATGTAACTCTCGTGAGGACACGAGCACTGAGGAAGGCTTGGCATACTGCATGGGGAATTTCGGCCCCGAACCCAATAGCAACAAAGCTCCAGAACCCAGACAGCAAAGGCGATCGGCGAGGTGTTCAGGCAAGAAGTAACAAGAGATCTGTATAGTCGCTCTGCTCCGATGGAAGCAGTGATCAAAAGGAATATGACATTAAGAAAAGTGTAGGGAATGCACATAAAGATGTGACCCTGGGGTGAGTAATTTCCTGAGGAACACTGAATCGGAGTTTCTGTGATTTTTTGGATGTGCAACACCAAGGCTGAAAGGAAAGTGGGAAATAGCCATGAGATATGTAGTAGGCCATGAAATAAAGTAGTGTAACTTCTCTGAGGGAGTGATTGGGTACTGGCATAGGCTGCATGGGGAGGTGATGGGGTCACCGTGCCTGGAAGTGTTCAAAGAATGTGGAGATGTGGCACTGAAGGATGTGCTCAGTGGGCAGCTTTGGTGGCAGATGGATGGTTGGACTTGATGATCTTTTCTAGTCTTGATAATTCTATGATTCTCTGTGGTCAATGCAGAGACACCACTGTCCCTTACACAAATAATTACCCACTGTGCCATTGCCTTGCACCTGAGCAGCTGGGAGGCAGCATTAGCCCAGCTCCTGTCAGTCCGCACTCGTGTCCTCCCTCTGTTTGCTCTGAACTTGGAGGGACAAAATGTTTTTGAGCTTTAATGCCCCATTGAATCGAGTGAGAACTAATCAGTAGGTCCAGAAATTAGAGGGAGAGAGTTCACGTGCTCCCCCTCCAGGTCTGAAAGCTTTTCCTCATGTGTTCTCTCTGCTGGAGGCACAACTGTCACTCCCATCCCATCCTCTCTGATGAATGCAGGCAGGAGGATGCTCAGTGAACTGCTCTGTGGCACTGCCCTGAGGACTGTAACCAACCCACAAAGTGAACGAGCTCTGCCTGTGAGTGCTCTGCAGCACTCGGGCCAGACTGTGCTTGTGTCGTGCTGGCTTTGGATCCAGAGCTTGACGTTATTTTTGTTTTCCTTTTCTTTTCTCCCCCCGTGTTTGCAAACCACGTCCTCAGTCAGCGCTAACCACAGGGAGAATTTCCACGTGGAAAGTACAGTCATGTTCCTTTACTGCTGAGCAGGCACTGAAAAGCTCAGTTTGGGCTGTAACAGGGAGATGGCTGTTCTCATCCACTGTCTGGGCCTGCAAGCTTAAAAAGGCCGATTTATTCCTCAAGTCCTGATGTAACCCCATGTATGGCGTTTGCCCCAAGGCAGTGAAATTCCAGAACCCGATACTTCAAGCTGTGAGCTTTTAAGGGTTAAGAGCAGCCCAGCTGCAACCTCCTGCGGTGGCTTTGATGCTGCCTTGCAGCCAGGACAGCTGTGCTGAGTTGGATCCTTCGGGCTCTGCTAAACTGCTGGGACATGAGCATCATCCCCTCGGATGGGACACAGCTCTGGAGGTGGATCCCTCCTCCTCTTTGAGTGGTGGTAACTGGTTCTGCTGGTGGAGCTGCTGACTTACCCAGCTCACTGTGATTTTGGAGGGGAGGGCTGGGATGCCTTCCCTTGCACGGGAGCTGTGGCTGGTAGGCATGCGGCTGCATCTCAGTAGAGCA
This sequence comes from Aquila spilogaster, assembly GCA_024606505.1. Classification (NCBI taxonomy): domain Eukaryota; kingdom Metazoa; phylum Chordata; class Aves; order Accipitriformes; family Accipitridae; genus Aquila; species Aquila spilogaster. The sequence continues at coordinate 18,604,517 of JANHGO010000045.1, read as the reverse complement.
GGAGGAGCTCGTGGCTGAGCAGGCAGCCATCCCCACCTGCACGCTGACCCTACAGCACCTGTCTGAGTGCGTGGTGCTTGGGGATGAGATGCACAGGGATGTCATAGCCTAACTCTCTGCCACGTGGATATTTTTAGCCTGTGCAATGGGCGGTGTTTATTTCCCTACAGTTGTGCCTTTTCACTTTTCCCAGCAGCTGGCGTGTCAATTTCCAGGAGAATCGGCTTCGTTTTCCCATGGCTCCATACGCAGCCAGCAGGGGTGTAGCTTATCTCAAGCACAACTATTAGCAATTAGCGCCTCCCAAAGTCCTCTGTTAATGTTGCACCCTGCGAAGCTCCCTGGTGGTGCAGCCCTTCAGCTCAGTGCAGCTGCGTGCCACGGTCCACATGCGGTTCTCAGCCTTGGCACGAAGCACGGCGCTGAGCACATCTTCCCCCCCAAAACGCCTTTTTCACGTTGATGCCTTTTTGGATATTGTTGGGTTGAGGGAACCGAGCATTCGCTATAGGTATTCCAGATCATAGGATCGTTAAGGTTGGAAAGACCACTAAGAACGTCAGGTCCAATAGTCTGGTACTGCTCCAGACCATGTCCTGCAGTTCCACATCTCCATGGCTCTTGAACACCCCCCAGGACAGTGACCCACCACCTCACTGGGCAGTCTGTGCCAATGCATCTCCATTCTTTCTGGGAAGAAATGTTTCCTAATACACAACCTGAACCTCTGTATGCGCACCTTGAGGCCATTCCCTCTTGTCCCATTGCTATCTTGTTGAAGACCCTGAATATTCGGTGCCTTTAGGATCACAGAGCTCAAACCTGAGGTGTGCAGAAGTGTTGTCTCTGTAGGATCCGTGTGTGACCCCCTGGCTCCTATCTCAGGGTGGGAAGAAACAGAGGAACACCGCAAGCTCGTTCAGTGTCAGTATTTCAAATCAGTATTTTTTATTATGGAGACTCATTGGGTTGCTCACACTGTGGCAGAAATGTAATAATATAAGGCACAGGGAACATTTGGAGGTAAAAAAAAAAAAAGAGTTCTCAGCCTGTGAGACTTAACCACCCCTTCGCTCCCATCAGAACTCATTCTATAAAGCAAAATCCAAATACCTTCTCCTTTCCCTCCCGCCCATCCCTCAACCCAGAAATCCACACCCGGAGGAAATAGCACACAGTGTGTGTGGCACGCACAGCTCCCCTGGGAGAACAGGGCTGGAACTTAAGTGCGACCGAAGCAGAGGTGGGAAGTGCTCAAGGACACCGCGACGTGGGAGAGCAGAGTGCCTTATCTCAGCCGCAGCAGAATCACAGGAGCGAGGCCAGCCGCGAGACCCACGTCCGCAACGCGTCGCCCCTTGCAGCACAGAAAACACAACTGCGGTACAACCGGTGAGTGATGGCAAAGCACGTAGCACTTTCAAACCTTTATTTTTCGAGGGGGTTTTACAGGATGGGATGTACTCGTTTCATTTGTTGTCGTTTCTGTGCGCTTCCCCGCTTGTTTCTTGGATTAGCCCTTTGTTTTGGTGCCCAATGACTGTTAAATTCAAGCCCTGGGGATGATACTTATAGAGGGGGGGGGAAAAAAAAAGGACCAAAAAGCAAAACAACATCCCGCCTTCCTACGTCTTCCTCACCCCTCCCCATCCCCTATACCATGAGCCACATGGCCGCGATGTCACCCGCAGCCGCTCCGCTCAGAAAGCCCCACTGCCCACATCCCCTGGCTCTGCCTTCCCTGCACGTGGGCGGTCTGTGCCGTCAGTCAGGAGTTAACAGGAGTCGGTCCGAGAGCGGATATGGAGATGGAGCGGATATTTAGGACAGGAACAGGGTCGGTCAATTGTGAAGACACGTTGGAGAGAGAGGGCTGGTAAGAGCAGGTGGAAACAGCCGGTGGGTAATCTAGTGGTAACAGGTTAGGCTATGAAGGACTGTTATTTCTCTTAGCACCGATACTACATACGTTTAGACCTATATTAGCACCTTGTTCCCAGGGAAAACAAAACAGAACAAAAGCGGTTCAGAAACCGAAGGAAGTGGGAAGGTTAAAACAAGACAAAGTTGGCAGCAGAGGAGGAAGCTGGGGCTTTAGATCACCAGATCCTTGTCTATGTCCTCTGTGGAAGGAAAAGAGAGAGTCGAAGTTAGAGGATGATGCTGCCCTGCACCCGGATGCCACAGGGTTCACTCCTGCACCCCCTTCTCACTTCTCCCCTGTGTTTCATTCCCAGGGTCCATTGCTTCATCCCAGTGGGGGCTTTTGGAAGGGGTCCACGGGCAGGTACTTACGCTCCTTAATGCCAAAGCAGCTGGCCCATTCCTCCAGGGCAATGTACTTGTCATTGTCCAAGTCACAGGCCTCGAAGAAGCGGGTGGTGCAGTGCTCCATGGGGATGAGTGGGGCGCGGAGTGGGGCCAGCTCAGTGTGGGACAGGTACCTGCCGAGGTTCCCATACTGTCAGCATCCCACTGCCGGCTGTGGGAGCCGGAGTGGGACCCCAGCCCTCCCTCCTTTTCAGGCCACTCTCCCAGTGCCCTCCCAGTATCCACCGCTGAGCACAGTAGAGGTCACAGATGTGTGTCTGGTTATGCAGCCGGCTGTGCTAGTCATTAAAGAGCCTGTGATGGAGGTGCTCACTGGCTGTCCCCTCCATGGGGCTGTGAGTGCAATCACCCCCAGACACACGTCCAGCTCACAGCTAAGCCAGCAGCTGCTCTGTCAGCTGTTGAAGTTATCCCTGGGGCCTTTAGATGAAGATGTTTTAGGGAACTATCATCAGGCAGTAAATCTGAGAATGCAGAAACTCCACCCAAGGGAGGTGGGAGCAGCTGGGGCCCCTCTTTCTGCAGCAGAGCTGTTGGCAGAAGGTGAAGCTGCCTCTTCCCAGCTTCACCCCAGCCCCTGCCAGACGAGCATAGCTCTTGGTCTCCATAACGCTCATGTCACACCTCCAGCTCGCCCCGACTCCTGCTGCCACCAAACCACCTCAGACAGGGAGAGGTGCCGGGTGCCCATCCTGCTCCGCTGACACTCACCCATCGATGGGGTGCTGGTCCAGCTGCCCGAACTGCCAGTGCACGGGGAAGATGTACATGTTGTAGTTCTTCTCAAAGTCGCGGGCCAGCAGCTCCACGGTGTGGTCACCGGCCTCCAGGCGCTTCTCGTTCTCATGGATCTTCTTCACCTGTTGTAGGAGAGATGGGGGCCTTTGTCAGCAGCGAGTGGGGCATGATGGAGTTATCTAGTGGGGCTGCACGTGGGGTGCCAACCTTTTGAGAGAGAGCTCTCTGGGAGCGGGGAGGGAGCTGCAGGATCCAGGGTTTGGTTTAGTGTTTGGGAGTGATGCCATGGTTTTGGTGCACAGGTGCATATGGATGTGGGGTCCCCCCTGCCCCGTGCTGGGCTCCATTAGTGGGGTGAGCTCCTGGGTTCCCTCCCCAAGCCCTCACCTTGAGCTTCTGCTTCTCGGTCAGCAGGTTGTTGTCCTCGTCACGCTCGTACAGGGTGATCAGCACGTTCTTCAGCCAGTCCCTCATGCGCAGGGGGAACTCTGTCAGCTCGGTGTCCAGGCAGGCAGGGATGACTGGAAGCCGTACACAGTGGTCAGCATCCTCCCTCCCTGTCTCTGAGCCCACCTGGACCTCTGCTCTCCCTCAACCACCGGGCTAAGGGGCCATACTCATGCCCTTTGTCTAAGGCAATGTCCCTGCTTACATTTGCAAGGCCCGATGTAGTCCAGGTGCAGCTTGTGTCCCTTCTTGGTTCCCTCCAAGGTGCACTTGGTGGCAAAGAAGTGGCAGGAGGAGTCATAGGTCTTGTTGTCGGTGCCGCAGACCTGTACAAGATGGGGAGATGCTGTGTAAGAGCCTCCAGGAGAGGCACGTGACTTCTTCCCTGGGGTGGACAACAGGACCTGCCACCTCTGGAGCCAGCTGTGCCCACCATCCCTGCTCCCACCCATCACCCAGCTTCTGCCCTCACCTTCTCGAAGACGCCGGAGGTGGCCGGGCAGCTGGAGGGGTCCTGGCACACGCACATGGGTGAGTTGTTGTCGTCCACCTCGCACACCTTGCCGTGCTTGCAGTGATGGTTCTGGCAGGGATCTGGGACAAGCCACGGAGTGAGGTCAGAACCTGCCCTGTGCTCCCCCCCGGGGAAACAGAGCCTATCCCTTGGGCTTTTCCTGGGCTTCTTTGGGGTGGCTGTGTGTCTTCTACCCCAGGAAGAGATGGACTCTCTGCCTGCCAGAGGGCAAAAGCTGTGGGGAATGAGAAGAGTGACTCACTCTCTGCGACGATCTCCTCTACATCTTCTGTAGGTTCCTCGAACTCTCCCACCTCCACCTGGACAGGGTTGGCCCCCACAGGCTCCTGCAAAAGAGGGCAGTGTGTCCATGGGGTGTGCACAGCCCCCGCTGCCCTGTGCTTTGGAGATGCTTTGGAAGAGCTGATGCAAGAACTTCTTCCAGGCAAACATCGATGCCTGGAGGAAGAAACCTGAGAAACTTCTCTCATTTCCACCATGGGGAATTTCCACAGCACAAGGGAGACCACCCCAAGGAAAGGTTTCCGAGCCCTCTGCTCTTCCCAGGGCAGTGTGTGCCATGAGGGATGGGTGACGGGGGGCAGCGCGGTCACCCACCTCTGTGGTCAGATCTTCAATCACCTCCGTCTCATCAGGCAGAGCCTCTTGCTGCAGGGAAAAAGGACCATGAGCTGGGGACCATGGGGACAATGATCCCAAGGGGGTGACACCCTGGGGCAGGTAGGAGGGTCACCCTTGGATTTCCACCTCCCCCATCCTTTGGGGACTATAGGAGAGCGTGAAGCTGCTCTGTGCTTCCCATAGGGGGGTCCCAGTTTTATTCACTGTAAAAGAAAATCCCCATTGGATACATCGGGAGTCCAATACATCCCTGTGAAGTGCAGCAGAGAGGGAGGTTCCGTTACTCACCGGAGCTGCCAGGGCTTTGCCTGCCAGGCAGACAAGGAAGAAAATCCAGGCTCTCATCTTTCAGCAAACCCTGAATAAAGAAGAGGAAGAGGAGGGATGAGCAAGGAGGGCACTGCAGTTCCCTGTGCCTCTCAGCTCCGGGCTGAGCTCACAGCTGGCAGTCAGACACGCAGAGAAGGGTGCTTGCTCCATTTCCTGCCTTGTCTGGTCAATGCTGCAGCCCTACATACTGGCTTTTCTAGCTGAGACCTTAAGCCAAACACTGTTTCCAAGACAAATTCTTTTTATTCTGCAAAGTGAGAAGGTGAGGGTTTAGATTTCTGCTGCTTTCCAGGATGCATGAGAAGAACTGCACCAAGATGGCTGTTCTCCCTCATAGGAATTATTTCAGACCAAAAAAAAAGTGCTAGAAGGCTCTGCTGAGAGCCCCAGGAACAGGCAGAGAAACTCTCTGTGATTTTGTTTGTAATTCAGAGGAAAGGGGAAGAAGGAAAGAGGGGACAGAGAGGCAGGCTGCTAGAGGACTAAATCCCTTAGAAAAGCACTTCCCACTTGGACACAGACATCTGTAGGGGTGGCAGGGACCAGGCATCTATCTCTGGCACCCCAAACACTGGGATCTGCTGTGCTTTTTCTCTTTCCTGCTCAGACCTGAAGGTCTCAAACTGGCTTGGAGAGCTGTGATGTGATCCAGGAGGAGAGCTGCAGCTGTGAGCTCACCCCGTGTGCCCCCTGGTTCCTGCTTGGCGGGATGAAACCCCTCAGCTGGGTGCTTGATATGCCAGCAGCAGCCCATGCCCCACAGCAGAATGCCCGCTCCCTTCTACCCGCTGGAGTGATGCTCCCACCACCATTGAGGTCAGTCCTTCTGCCACAGCTCCCACTGCCGCCCTTCTGCTCAGCCGCCTCCGCTCTACCTGCGTGGATGGGGCTGGGGGCAGCCCCCTGCCTTTATTTGCTGGGGAGGCTGCTGAGAGCTCTGGACCTGACTGAGGTGGCTGGCTCTGCCCTCCTGGTGAGGTGGCTTTGGGGAGGGTGGGAGGGGACGTGGAAAAGTACTGAATGTGGCCGTTTCCTCCCTTGCTGCGTCCACTGGCTTGAAAAGGCCGCTCCTGGGCTTCTCCCAAGGGGCCTGTTTGCCTTGGAAGGTGCTCTGAGGTTCAGTGATGCTCCGTGGGCAGAGCCCAGCCTGGAGGAGAGGCCGTGGCATGTGCACGTGGAAGAAGAACCCAACCCCAGACCAAGGTCCTCTCGGATCATTTCCACAAGCTCCTAAAACACTGAGTTTCAAAGTCTGGGCACACAGTGAGCCAGGGTCAGGGAATTACATGCTTGCTAGGAGCCAGCAGACAGCTGGAGCTGCCGGTGTTGTGTTTGGAGGAAGAAGGAGTGTGAAGGAGTCTGAGCAAACAACTTGCCGAGCTGTCCCATGCCAGAGATAGGAAAACAAGTTTATTTGGAAAACAACATCTTCCTGGAGTCAGAGGCTGCACACAGAGGACATTGCAGCGTTTGTGAGACCCTGACTGTTTTGCAAGGGCACGGCCTTTCCTGAATGCCTGGTGGCCAGAACTCCTGAAATAACAGCTCAGGAGCCTTTGAAATCACTCTGGCAGAAGAGCAGGGCTCACTGTGCAAGTCAATGAGCAAGTGTCCCTCCTTGTGGGCCTGCCACGGTCCTGCTGTCCAAGAGGATGCTACCAGTCAACAAGCACCAACAGGAGGCAGTGCTTTCTAAGAAGCCAGAACCTCCTGGGCACAGGGAATGTGCCAGGCAGAAAGTGCTCTGTGCCAGTGATGGCACACGAGGGCTGACGTAGGTGTGGGGTTGGCACAGCAGGCAGGCTGCTCCCTGGTTGCTGGAACCATGATGAGCTTGGAGCTGTGCGAAGGGGCTATGGAGCAATATTCCTTCTGCTCTGGTTGGGTTTTATGGGGGGAGCAAGGGGGAAGTGACAATGCACTGTCCCCATGGCTCAGACAACTCTTGACCCCACTTGCATCCTAAGTGGGGCCTTCAGCTCCCAGCTGCTGTGTAAACATGGTCTTGTGGCTCCCATAAATGCCTCTCAATGGGTTTGCTCAGTCCTGTTTGTCTCCTCCCACCCCACCAGAGTGCCTGTGTGGGTGGAGGAGGACAAGGGATGGAGGAACGTGGTCCATGTGGCACTGGCCGTGGCCAGGGTTGCATAAGCCCCATGGGATGCCACGTTAGCGTGGGGAGGAGCCTCTGCCTGGCCACTTTGACAGCTCCTCCCCGAGGCACAGGGCAGGCAAGGACCCAAGGCCCAATGCCACCTCCCAGCACTGTGAGCAGGGGTGGGGGATGGCAGGGTGAGAACCCTCCCAGGTCTCACTTGGTGACAATGTGTGGCTGCTGCAGAGGGTCCCTTCACACACAGGCTCGCAGGGCCAAGAGAATTTCCCTTCAGCCCATGCATGTGCTTGCACACACCCTGCCCACCGCATCTCCCCACGCAGCCATCACTGCTGCACTGACCCATAAACCTTGCAAACGGTTATCAAGGCGCTGTGACTGCACTTAGAAACGCAGCAGATCTTTACGGAGCTCACTGCTAACAGGGTGAGAGCCCTCATGCCAGCACAGCTGTGCGCCGGCCTGAAGCTGTCACAGATTGCCTTGGTTGCAAATCGCATCCAGAGTGGGGAACAGGTAAAGCAGCACCAAGAGAAGAGCATGGATGAGCCCTTTGCAGACTGCACTTGGGAAGAGGAACTAATGCAGCTTTTGGAACTAATGCAGCTTTTGGCTGTCCTGCCTGAGCTTCTCCTTTTGCTAGAGAGCTGTGCCGGGTGCGAGCGGGTCCCTCGGGCTCCCGCGGAGCGCGGAAAGCCGATCCCTCACGGATGCAGAGAGCAAAGAAACCCTCTGCTAAATACGCTGCAAAAATGCGAACCATCTTCAAAGCATTCCCTGGGCTCGCCCTGCCACAGCCGCTGCCGCGATAACAGCCCCGACATCCATCCGAGCAGCGGACCCAGGAGGAGTTTCCATGGGAGCCGACATTCCTCCGGGGCTGAGTCATGGAAGAGCAGAGGGCTGCGGAAGGAGGGGCTTGCAGAAAGTTAGAAAAGTTTATTTCTGCTCTTCCCCCTCCCATCGCCGCCCGCATCCCCGCTCCTGCCTATGTGGCAGACAATAGCAGGGCTGCAGCAGCTGCGCACTACGGGACAGCCTTTGATTTCCACGTTAAACCCATCCGGCCCACCCTGCCGGGCCGCCGCCGTTTATTGTTGTCCGCGGAGGGGGTGGCGGAGCGTTCTGGGCCGCTCCACGCTGGCGGTGACCGAGCGCCCGGTGCCCCGCTCGCCTCCCCGGTGCCCCCTATTTCACCGCAGCTCGGAAGCGCTGCGTCTCTCTGGGGTGGGAGCCGAGCCCCCGTCCCGCACAGTGTCCTCCGTCGGGGACACAAAGAGCGGAGTTAAAGCTGCGGTGCGCGTCACCGCACGCAGAGGTCGGCTGCTGCCTTTAAAGGAAGCGAGCGCTCGGCTCTTCTCGCTGGACGGGAGTTGCGCCTGACCGATCCCAAGCCATCAAAGCCTTTTTTTTCCCACTCTCTCTCTCTTTTTAAGAAAAAGCAAAAAAAAAAAAGAAAAAAAGAAGAGCTTTGTCCCTCCTCCCCCGCCTCTCCCTCCGACAGCTGAGCAGCCGGAGCTGAGCGAAGCAGGGCAGCCAGCAGGACCTGAAGCGGTTTCAAAGTCTGCTCGGAACAAAAAGCTGAGTGTCTCCTTTGGTTGTTTTCGCAGGAGAAACGAGAGCGGCCGCACTGAGATAAAGCCGAGAGCTCTTTTGTTCGTTCCCCTGATATCTCGGTGAGTTATATCGCTGCCTCGGCCCGGACCGCGCACGCTGGGAGCGGTTCGTTGCTTGGGCCGATTTGCTGCAGGTCGGATATCCTTATGGATCCCTTCCAACTCGGGATATTCTACGATTCTATGTGCCCGGACCTCGGTCCAGCGCATCTCAGTAAGGAAATAACCCGCAGCCCAGAGGGGAAAAAGGGATAAGGTCCAGCAATTAGGGGCGGCCTGAGCTGTGCGGCCGGGTGACACCAAAGGTGGGGGTCTGGCGGTTGAATTGAGCGACAGTTTAAGAGCTGAGATGCTGCAAAGAGAAGCGAGAGAAGGGGCAGGAGGGGTCCCCAGAGGCATCGCACGGCGGTGATGGGAGCTGAGTGGGCATCGCGGGGGGAGGAAGGAGCGGGGCTCCGGCCGTACCTCGTAGTCCCGAGCAGGGCTGAGGGAACTCCGGGCGCTGGGAAGGACTGGAGGAGTCTGCAGATTTTAGAAGGAGGCAGCAGGAAGGCAAAGTGTGGGCTGGGTTTCCTCCCCTCCTCCTCCTCCGCCTCCTCCTCCTCGCTATCTTTCCAAATCGGTCTCTTCCTCTCCCTCTCCCCGCGGTGGGCTGTCCCAGCCGCCTCTCGCTGCTCCCAGCCCCAAGTGCGGGCAGAGGCACGGCCCCGAGCACGGGGCAGGCCAGAGAAGTCAAGCGGACGGAGGGGCTGGAGGGGACCCTGAGCCCCCCACGCACGGCCGCTGGCACACGCACTGCTGCGATGAGTTTGTCAGTTCTCTGGGAGGAAGGCCATGTCGCTGCTCGGTTTGTGCAGCTCCTAGCACCGTGGCTTGCACTAAAACACGAAATGCTGTTGTTTTGCAGTAGTTTGGTCTCCAAGCTGTTGCGTTCCATCTCCAGGAGGATGCAGAAGAAAGGAGAAGGGACCTTGCTCCTCCGTTCCCTGCTGCCATAAGGAAATGCTCTGTGGGAAGGGGGAGGAAAACATGATCCCCATTTTCCAGAGCACAGAGAGTTATGGCATGTCTGAGACATGCTCCCAGCGGGCAGAGAAGTGCTCAGCTGGGAGAAGAGCAAAACCCCTGTCCTGGAAATCTGCCGGTCAGTTCAATCTGATGTCACTTGGTATTCCGACCTTACTCAGCCTGAGCAGCTGCCCAGCCAGAGGCAGCCAAACAGCCAAACCTGTTGGAGCTGTCTTTACCTTTCTGTTCTTTCTGCTTGGGATGACATTCCCAGCACCACTCTCCTTGCATTTCACCACAGTAGACAGCATGGCCGTGGTGCTGCACCGCAAAGCAAAAGCAGCAGCCAAGAAGAGAGGCTGTCAGGTTGCTGGAGTTTGGGTATCCCTGAAGAGTGTCTCCGCTCCCGGTGCTGGCTCCTGGCTCTGCAAAATGCCTGATTTATTTGTAACTCATTGTCAGCACAGCCCTCACGGCACTTCTGCTGCGTGTGAAAGGAGCAGGTGTCAGCACAAACATCCGTACGGCCAAAGAGAAGCAAAAAATAAACAGAACAAAAAGGAAAAGGAGAGGGGGGAAAAAAGAGATAGTGGAGGGGGCTGTGTCATCATCGCCACTTCCCAATGAGATGGGGAATATCTGCAGTCGGGATCCCGGGAAGGTGACAGGGAAGAACACAGAGAGCCTGCTTCATGTGGCTGCATGCTACCCAAAAGCCTTCCCTGGATGCTGCTGCCACCCACATGGACATCCCAAAAGGGACCACCTCTGTGCTTATAGAGGACACTTGGTGATGGTGTCTGACACCACGTGGGTCCTTCTAATAGGGGCAAGCACATCTGGAGCACCTTCTGCTCCTCAGCTCAGTGCCGCTCATAGGTTCTACAGCTCCAGAGGTCACATATCCTCAGAGTCCAAGTTTCATTTGGCTGATCCACACCCGAGGAGTTGAATGCTCTCTGCGCTGGATTAGTCACGGCTCACATTGAAGTCATACAGCTGTTGGTAGTTCTGCGGAGGAAGAAAAAAAAAGAGAGAGACATCTGGAAAGAATTTTAGGGAGGGAAAAAAAAAAGCAAGAGAAAAGAAACCACGTCTTTGTAAGTGACAACGTGGCAATTGCTCAGTGCGCTTCACTGCAGCGCAAAGCTAAGCCCTCTTCTAATAGCTCAGACAAATGGCAGTGCCAGGAAGATAATTATAACAGGGATCAGGGATTTCTTTACATACGTGGCGGCTTAAACCCTGGGTTTGGGAG
>JANHGO010000045.1:18560015-18593417 GCA_024606505.1 Aquila spilogaster | reverse complement strand
CAGTGCCAGGAAGATAATTATAACAGGGATCAGGGATTTCTTTACATACGTGGCGGCTTAAACCCTGGGTTTGGGAGGAAGCGATGGGAAGCCTGGTGCAGCAGTGCAGCCACTTCTGGAAATGCTGTGTGCTGGCATGAGGGGTCCTGGTGTTCTCCTGGCTATGGGGAGGGATGGGACCCCCACCCGCTGTGCACATGGGGTGAGCTCCTGTGAGGGGCCCACTGCCCAGCCTGAGGGGATGGTGGCGATTGGGGGCAGAGCTGGAGCAGCTGGTTGGCTCTGTGACCTCAGGCTTTAAGCAGCTGATGAGAAATGTTGGAGAACTTGCAGAAAAAAGCCCTTTCTGCATTCATGAGGCTCAGCAGAGCTGTCAGAGAGGACATGGAGATGTCAGACTGCCAAGAGAACGTGTGAACCTCACACATCTTAAGGGTCATCGGATGTATCTGAAGCTCAGGCGCCAGACAGAAGGTGGCCCAGGGTTCTCATCATCTTTGCAGTACTCATGGTGCTTTGTCCAACTCATGGTCCTGCTCGGTGCTTCCTGCACCCCACGGCACTCTGACAGCTGCTCCACTGGAAATGCAAACATGAGCAGACCCCATGGGGCTCAACGTCAGCTTGCAGCAAAGCCAAGAGGTTTGCAGGCTGAGGGCTGAACCTGAGCTAACCCCAGTTCCAAATCCAAATTTCTTCATCCCACTGTAAGCCCCTTGGGCAGATCTGGGCTGGAGCAGTGCGGAGAACCCTGGGGCTCCCCAGGAGGTGAACAGTTCTACTCTAAGGGAAGGAGAGAAAAGTGAGTGGAGAAGATACAAACGGATTCATAACCGTGCAGTCACAGTTATGCTGGTGCGAGCAGTGTTCCCTGCTCTCAGCTCTGGGAGGGAGAGCAAAGAGTAGGAAGGGAAGAACTCTCCAAGGAGTGTTTTTGGAGAGGAGTGTTCCTGCATTAACTGCTGGTGGATGCTACTGCCAAACAACGAACCCAAAGTGCACACAGATAGGCAGGGTGCCCTGGGACCTCTGTGGGCATGTGGCTCACTGAGCTGCCATAGATCGGGGCACACAGCTGTGAGCTGCAGCCGTGGGGTGCATGGGGTGCAGTGGGGAAGGATGGGGCGGGAGGGGAAGATGAGTGAATGAGTGTGAAGCGCTGCTTCTCCCAACATCTCTCCCAGTGCCTGTTCCTGGAGGGCTCTGCAAGAGGGAGACACAGATGAGCGGGTGCTGGCTCTGCTGGAGGCAGATAGAGGAGCGGCTGTCACTGCAGGTTTTCAGCTGGAGGCCTATGGGAGGGGAGGAGAAGCCCAGCTGTGCGTGGCTCTGCAGTGAGTCACAGCCCGGCAGCAGCTCCGTGTTCCCTCTGTGTGCGTGGGCTCCCCCATAGGAAGGAGCCTTCCACCCCTTGCTCAGTGTGCCCCTGCAATGAGCCCAGTATCTCCAGTATCCAAAGGGCCTCGTTGCCTTTCCTAAAAGGACTTCCTTGCTGCAGGGGACTGTTCTGCATCTCTTCATGAACACGGGAGTGCTGTGTGCCTGGGCTGTGGGCTGAAGGCTCAGCCCAACTTCTTGGCTCCGTACCTGTGATGTGCAGAATGTGCATAAAGCTTCTGAAGGAACAGCACAGTGAATGCTGGAGGCTGCAGGCGGTCCCACCTTGCTTCAAGTGTTTGCCTAAGGTGCACTCCTGAGTCTTCCTGAGGCTGACAGATGCGGCTTGGCAGCTCCTGAAGCTATGAATAGATCTACTTGAGGAAATACACAGGAATCCACCTTCCAGCCCCTGGGACACAGAGGGAGGGAAGCTGCTGGGCTGCAGGGCGGCTCCTTGGCATGGAAACAGCACGGAGCCCCCAAAGGCTGCCCTTGAAGGGTTCAGGAAGGTCTCTGGGATCAGTTGCCTCTGTGTTGGCACCTCCTGACGGGGCTCTGCAGGACACACGGTGGGTGCTGGCGTACCCCATGCACATGCACACACCCTGGGAAGGTGCAGCTTTCGATCTTTTGCTCTGACACTTCCTGCTGGAGCCGAGCTCATTTCAGGACAAGCCCTGGCTTGAGGTGTCCCAGATGATCGTGCTGGGCTGCCAGATGCACGAAGCTCCATAAACCTCCTAAAGCAGGAGACAAAACGGAGTCGGTTTTGGCAGGACATACTTGGGAGGATCCTGTACAGAGGGAAAAGCAGTCACAGGTGGGCTCAGAAATGGGCAGAGATGGTGTAGGACAGACAGGAGGAGATGCTTTCTGACGGCAGGGCTGTCATCTGTCCCGAGCTGATCTGTAAGGATTTCACTTTTCAGCGTGAAAGAAACCAGAGAGAACACAACCTCCTTCACTGGATGCTGTGTTCTGCGTATGAGGGCATATGCAGAAAATACCTCATCACTGCTCCAGTGTGATGAGTTCTGGGGAGCTCAGTTTAGCCCTGGAACCTGTTTACTTCCCTTCGAAAACCACTGCCCAGCTCGGCTGGGTTTGGCAGCAGCAGTGGGGCTGCGGGAGGACCCGGGGCTGCTCCGTGCCTGTGGGCTCGGGCAAGGTGGGACGTGGTCAGCCCCAAAATAGCAGCGGGGCTGCGGGCGAGCGCTGTGACTTTCCATCCCCTGCCCAGCTCGGGGCTGCCTCCCTCTCTTGGGACCTTGTGCTAAAATTAACAGTGCTGCCCCATGCCCTGTGTAGCTCTATCAGCTGCTGAGGGCATGGGGAGGGGGTGGAAAGCACACTTCAAAAAAATAGAAGCGTTAGATATGGATAATTCCCCTTTAAATGTCTCACTTATGGAAAAAGAAAAAAAAACCTCATGGAAAAATGTCTTCACTTGCAGTAGGAACCCTGGGGAGGTCCCTGGGCTCTCTCCTTTGTGATGCTGCAACTGCAAACGAACATTAATCATATCAAGAGTCCGCAAAGAGCAATGAGAAAATTACGGAGGAGTGAAAGGAGCACTGATGATGTCACACCCCCAGTCCCTGAATTTTACCACTTTTCTTCATCCACAGACTTAGGGATCACAGGCAGCTCCCCCACTGGGATTGTAGATCTGGAAATAAGAGTTGGAGGCTTTCTGCCTCCTTCCCCCTCTGGAGGTGAATTTTGAAACCCTCCGCCCTGGGTTGGGTTGCCCATTGTTTTGCAGGGCGATGATGAGTGGTGCTGGTTCCTGCCCAGCTCCCTCTGTCTGAACGTGGGCCTTCCAGCATCTGTCCCAGGACTCCTGCTGTCCTCCTGCTGAGATTCGTGGAGGGGGTGGCCCTGGGCCGCCCCTACGTGGGGTGCATGGTGCTGTCATCATGCATGGGCCCTTGGTGAGGAGCCTTAAGGAGTCAGAGTTGGCCTCTTGGCTTCCTCAGCTTTGTGTTCTGACTGTCACTTTGGCATACGCCAACCTCAGGGCAGGGCGAGCTCGGAGGGCTGCTCCTGAAACTGGAAAGCTGAAAATCCCCCCCCCCAGTGGTTGGAAGGCCACAGGGAGGGCTCTGGATGTGCCACATCTCTGCTTTCTTGGCTTCTCCCCTGGCAGAGGAAAAGCTGAATTAAGAAAGCAAACGGAGAGGAAACCGGTGAGGAATAACGGCGGCACTGTGTGCCCAGGACAGCTCTGGACTCGGTCCTGCACTGGTTGCCCTGGAAATTGGATGTTTCCCACTGAGCTGCCCACTTTGCTGGCTGCTGCTGGGAGGGGAGCGGTGTCCAGCACCACCGGGGAGGAAAAAACAAAGGGGACTATGGATGCAAATGGTGGTATAGGGGTTTTCTACATTAAGGGAGACCCCAAGCTCTTTTCCCTATGCCTTTTTGGAGACAGTCTAAAGAAATAAACCCCACCAGCTCAGCTAATATGCAAGTGAGGAAAAATCCAATGACCTTGGGGGCTGGTTGTGGGCCCGCAGCCCTGCAGTGGGGCTCATGCACCGAGCCCAGGAGGCAGCGTGGTGCTCAGCACAGAATCACCAGCCCCAGGGCCACATCATCCCTTGGAAGAAGCAGTGGACCAATGCTTCAGTCCAACCAGGCAGGAAAAGACTCCCTGCAATCAGTGCCCAGCCCCACCTCTACAGGCACTGCAGTGAGTGCCCCCTGCAGCACCCTGTCCCACGCAGCCTTCTGATGCCAGCACTGCACTGTTATTATTATTGCTATTATTATTTAAAGCTATGAACAAGAGATTAAGCCAGCAGTCCCTGTTATGATTGCTGGGCATTGTGCTCCATGCTGACGCTGGCTTCTGTGGGCCAAGCTCCATCCATGGCCGAGCAGCAGCTTCGGAGGGGGGATTTAGCTCAGCTGAGTGCATTCGGACACAGTGGATTCCTGCTGCATTCAAGCGTCTCCTTTTGCTCACCAGGGAACAGGCTGCATTTGCTGTTTCAACATTTTCTCATCCATCTGTTGGAAATGGGTGAGCCGGTCCCTGATGGGCTGAGACATGGCCCTGTCCTGGGAATTCCCTAACAGCTGTGTTCCGTGGGAAACTCAGACACGCTGCAGCATCTCAACACGGCACTACTGGTCTGGACCAGCGAGGACAAAGCTGGGCCGCAGCCAGAGCACCCAGCAGCCCTTCGGGAGGAGTCAGGAGGGGACAACAGCAGAACAGGACAGCAAACTGGGGACCTTGCATCGTGCCCCATGCACTGCCTCCCTACCTGCTCCCCATCACTGTCCCCAGTGCCACCACCTGCAACAGCTGCAGGGCTGGGAAATTCCACTTGCCGGAGCCCGATAAATTATACCTTAGTCCTAAAGGGGCTCAGGCTGTTTCTTTGCAAACACATGTAGCACAAAAGCTGCCTTTCTCCCCTCTCATTTGACTTTGTTTTCTCTCCCTCCTCATCTGCTTTCAGCCAAATGGGTGAATAGCTTCAGTATATACCGCGGGAGGATAAAGCCAAGGCTGGAGCAGTGGGAAGGATGCAGAACAGCAGTGCCCTGTGCCTGCTGCCTTCCGGAGGGGTGGGCACTGTTTGTCACCCTTGCTCTGTAACCCAGCCTCCATCGCCTTGCTGAACCCTTTGAGACAGCAGCACTGAAAGAAAATATTTGTGCTCTGGCTAGCACACATGTGCACGCTTCCTGCTCTTGAAATCCCTAATTAAGCTTGTTTTTTATTTGTTTTTTATTTGTTTTTGTTTCTGTTTTGTTTTCCTTTTTGTTTAGAAAATCCGTCTTTCAGGACAGGGATGTTTTTTTCCAAGCCGTCAGGGATCACTGTGTGCAGGAACCAAGGGGGATGTCCCATCCCTTGCCTGCTCTCTGCAGCCTGTGGGGCTATTTTGGAGATTCTCTCATTTACTGGGTGGTTCAGCTGGGTCCAACCTCTCCTTGGGCTAAAATCATACCCTGTCAATCAGCTGGTAATTAGAAAGCACCAAAAAGCCAGTGGTGCTTAAGGCAGCGCTGGGGCAATCAAGGCAGCTTCTACTTCTGTGGATAAAGGACTGCATTTGGAAGCTGTGGACGTTTCCACTGAAATCAGATTTTGGTTTAAAAAGGGGAAGGGGAAGGTAACGTGGGGTGAAAAAATGCCTCCCAGGAGCACAGCAGCACTACAGCTCTGCTGCAGCCCATCTGTCTGGATTCGCCCAGCTCATGGTGCCATGGTTAAGAGATGTCCGCTGCATACCTAAGCAAGGCGACAGAGTGTTACCACCCATCTCTGGCTGCATGCTTGTGGCCTTGGAGATGCACATTGCACTCCCTGGAGGCAGGACACCAGCAGGTAATCTTCCTGCAGACACCTTATCTTGTCCCAGTGAGACAAAGGAAGGCAGAGAGTGTTCTGCAGACCGCCCCGCCTGGCTGAAACACCCTGTTCCCTGATAAGCTTGCAAGGTTGATGTAGGAACACAGGAGATGCTATCCTGCTGGGCTGTGATGGAGAAAACAAGCAGCAGCGTGGGTTCATCCACCAGCCCTGGTCTAATAGAAATCACCATTGTTCCGTGTTCTCCATAATGTGCCTGTTAGGAACAGGGCCAGTGCAGCAGGGACAGCAAACATCATGAGCCATCAGCTATGGAAGCCAAAAGCTGTGTACACACACACACACACAGAGTCTCCATAGGAAAGCAAGGACATCCCTGGAGAGGTCTGGGAGTCTGCAGTCCTGCAGATGGATGCTGAAGCTTCAGGCATCTGGAGGAGCCTCCCGGCTGGTGGAGAGCAGAAACCGCTCCTTGTCTGGCTCAGAGATAAGCAAGCTTCAAACAAAGCAGCCAGTTCAGCAGCGGGGGAGAACAATAAGCCAGGGGAGTGTGGACAGCGTAAGCTGCAGCCCAGACATCAAGGACAAGCAGCTTGGTTTCGTTTCCACACTGGGAGTTACTCCCATGTGCACAACAAGGACGGCTGGCTCCAGGCACAGCGGTGCCACAGCGTGCCACTCAGGCAAGCTAATGGCATGCACCCTGCCCCTGCACATGGCCACTGGAGCAGAGCCATTGTCAGTGATGGGCTGGTCATGTCTGGGAGGAAGCTGAAAGCAGTAATTAACTAATACTGACAAAAACATCAGCTCAGAAAATGCAGGAAAATGATGCAACGAATCACATTAATGGGATCCAGTGATTTCTGCCTAGTGGCCTCCTGCAGCCCAAAAGCACACTTGGTTATCCCTGACCTACAGTACCCACTCTGCAAAAGTTCCTTCTTCCCATTCTGAATGGAAAGTTAGTGTGTTCTGTGACGGAAACAAACATCTGCCACAGATTCTCTGAATCTAAGTGACCTTCAGCTCAGTATTCCTGAGGCATTTCCCTCAGGCAGAGGTTGCAGTCAGGTTCTAAAGATAGGTGCAATTTCCTCAGACCTGCCTTGCATGTGAAGGGTAGTTTCCCATCCTTAAAATCCATTTGTACAGAAAACCACATAAAGACACACAAGACACACAGACACACACCGAAAGATAGAAGCAGCACCTCGATTTACTGTGGGACTAGAAACAGCATATAACCTCCTCTAGATTTGTCCACTTCTAAAGCTCAAATGCAGCTGTCTCCTCCTGCCAGCCCTCTCCTTTCCAACACCTGGCAGGGTAGCAAAGGTCAAATGGCAGAGCAAGGTGGGAGATACGCAAACAGCTTAAGCCATCTTCTTGCTGGTCAGGTTTTGAGCTCCTGCAATAAATAAATAAATAAATAAGCAGAGGCACAGAGGAGACAAAGTTATGCAAAGATGCCCTCTGCTGGTCATAAGTCAAAGGAAAAGGTAATGGTTAATCTTTGTAGATATTTCAGACGTAGTTCATAGGTCCCCCTGCAAACTGACAAGGGCTCCTGCAGTCAGTGCTGTGAGCTGAAAACTATTTGAGGCACCAATCAATTCAGAGTGTGCTTCCTTCTCTTTGTTTTAAATAGCAATGTTATCTGTTAAGTCAGTCTACCAAACAGTGCAGGTATTACTATCAGTTCAACTTTCCCTTGTATCATTTTATTTCCTGCTGGTTTAAACCTCCACTTCAACTTGCTGATTGGGAATTACATCAGCACGAACTGATTTTGGTGCATCTGTGCTGGATATTTGTGAAGATCAAGCTAGACCATTTTAAAACAAACTAGACCACTTGAAAACAATCCTATTGCATTAGAAAGGCCCAATACAGAACCAAGCTTTTAGGAGGTGCTGCATAATAACCATGGACACTAAAGAACAGCACATGCACTGAGCTGGCAACCCTCTCCTCCCACTTCATTCTTTTCCACTGAAATTAAATTCTGTCCACAAAAACCTTTCAGAGTAAGGATGCTGCATGTCAGCATCGTGCTGGGGCTCTAAGATAATCCTGCAACAATCAGGTTGTCTTTGAGATAGATGTCCAATTGGCCAGGGGCTGAAAGAGTTGGGAGCCAATCTGGAAACCAGCATTTCATGCCTGTAAGAGCAGCAGGGTGCTGCTCCTTTCTATCCTTGTTTACTGGAGGATGTAACTGCAATATTAACAGGATCAGAAGCTGAAGGTTCCTTTGCTAACAAACAACCCCCTGCAGCACCTACTCACACGTGTCTTTCTGTCTTATCACTGTCCCCAGTATTTTTGGTCACTTTCTCTGGTCATTTCACCCATGTCTTTGGGGTTTGTTTTCATTCATGATATGTTCTGGCAAACTCTAGGTTCACCTGGTAATTGCACAGAGGCTATGTTCTACCTCTATATACAATTAAACCATACAAGCATCAGTCAAAACCTCTCAGATTATCAGATGCCATAGTTCTCCTTTGGCTGCAGATACTACAGCCATAGTGGGGATCCTATGGGTTTTGCAGAGCAGCTAAGGAGTCCCAAATGGAAATGGTGCTGGCTACATGGGCTCCAGCAGCTTCTCCAGTATGAGGGGATTGCTGAAGCTAGACCTGCAAGTCTCCCCTCCTTTGTGCTTCTCAGGAAATAGCCTGGTTTGCTGAGAGAGCTGGAACAAGCTCAGATCTCTTCAGTGTTTCATACACCTAGTATATACCTAGCCTTCTCACAGCAGGCTACTGCACAGACTTCTCCCCAAGGTAGGATGCACTCTTTCCAGTCTTCTTTAGAGTTTCCAATAGGGTGTCAACATTGTGCTCTGACTCAATGTACACCTTCTTGTTGGGCAGGTCAATATCAAACTGGACACCTAGAAGGAAAGGAAAAACATTTTGCTTAGTTAGAAGTAACCAAGTGTTATGAGAGCAGGGAAAAGCTCACTTTCATGCATTTGTGCTCCCAAGGCCACCTAGTCAATCATACATGCCTCTTGTCAGCAAACTTCTATTCTGTGACCAGCCAGCACAACCAGAGTGGGGTCCCACCAGCACTAGTACAAAGGAAGCCAGATTGCCTACAGATGTGCATTAGGCACCATAGCTTCTGGAGGGCTTTATTAGACTAGCACAATCACAAGCATTAACTAGAGTGAGCAGAGCTTAAACCAACCACTATAATCTCCAGCCAACTCACTCTGTGTTAAGGTTTGGCATGGATGGGCACTAACGAAGGAGATGACACAGAGGTTAAGATGGGGTTGGGGCAGGTTTTATCAGTGGCAGTACCAGCTAGCAGCTGTGAGCAGGAGGAATCCAAAGACACCTTCCATGTGGATATCCCACTGGTAAATAAAGGTCAGCCACTCTCAAACCAGGGAGAAGAACTCAACGAAACTTCTACCCAACTGTATAATGTCAGGTATGTATTGTAGGTATGTAATAGCTTTGGTGGCTCTGCTGCTCCATCCCATGAGGCTGAATTTGGCCAGCATGTCAAAGAGTGATGGGAGGACAGAGGTGCTGAAAAACACACACAGAGGAACTAGAATCACCACAGATTGATAATGGGGTCCTGAAGAATTCTCACAGCCTTCAGCTTGGTGACTGAGATCTGTTCCCACTCAGTGAGGATGGGTAAGCAGGATGACAAGTCCTCATAACTGGTGAGTGCAGGTCAGATCCTGCTCTCCTGCTGATCTCAGCACAGAGGAGACACAAGTTATAATTTTCCAGGTTGTACAAAAAACAGGCTGTGCAAGCAACCACCAAACCCTCTGCTCAGCAGCTCCTCACCATGACTGTTCTGCATTTGGATGCCAATGACACATCCAGGGAAGCAGCACACGTACCAGCAGCCTCCTAAGGAATGGCACCTGGCAGGAGATCCACCTTCTCTTCTTCTGCCCAGCCATCCTGAGCAGGGGGGGTGCTCCTGGCAGGTTCAGGATGAGGCCCTGGTGGTGCACAGAGCCACCTGATGCCTGAAGCCTCCTGCATCCCCAGCACCTCCTCCTTCCCATGCTGTTTCTCCCAGGATCACGCCAGCCCTGCTAGCAATCAGCTACCAGCAGCTCAAAGCAGAGCGATGAGGTGCAAAGGTTTCCACCCAGACACTTCCAGCTGTTACCCACACTGCTTCCTGCTCAACATGGAGGACCCCAAGGCAGTGATGTCTGGTCCCAGAGCCGTCACACACCCAGCAGCTCAACTCACCTCCCAATCTGTGCAGGACACGGGTGACCGCATTGGAGCAGCCTTCGCAGGTCATGTCCACGAAGAACTCGTGTTTCTGCAATAAGACAGATGAGGGGTCAGGAGCAGCCACCACCATCCTCCACACTCTCCTTTGGCCTCGGGGAGGACAGCTCCAATCTTCCTCAGCCAAAACGTCCAAACGTGCCACGATGGGTTCCTCAGCAAAACCAAGAGCTCTCAGCACTGCTCCCTGCGGTGTCCCCATGATGTCCCTCACAGAACAACCACAAGGGACCTCTGGAGACCGCCTGGTCCAACCATGCGCTGGAAGCAGGACACCTCCAGGGCCAGCACAGCTCTCTGGGGGCTCTGCTGGACCCATCCCACGTACCACGCACAGCCCAGGAGGAGCAAGCCTCCTGCCTTGCTCTGCAATGTGCTTGGTGCTCTCCCATCCTATTCTTGTGCCTCTGAGCCCCAGCATCACAAACTCATAAAAACATCACGAAAATAAGTTTGAGGGCTGCTCCCCAGCACTACCCGCAGTACTTGGGAGGCACGGGGCAATGCACACGGCTTGGCCCTAATACCGACCATCGCGCTCAGCCTTCAGCAACGGACGGGCCCTTATCTCCTTTACCCGACTTTCCTTAAAGAAGAAAAACAAGGCTGCTCTCTGTTTCCCACCCGCAAACCCTCCATCTTTTCACTCCAAACCTCCTTTCTCCCACCACCATTGTCACACCACCGATCACTCCGGAACTGAGCAGGACCACGGCGCTCAGCATCACCGTTTATTACCATTTTCAAGCGGAACTGGCATTTCCGGGATGTTTTGACAAGCTCACGGTGAGCGGGAAGAAGGAGGGACCCGGCGGTGCCCAGGCTCCGCTGCACGGGCCGGAGCTCTCCGCGTTGGCTGCAGCCCCCGGCCCTTCGCGGCTCCCCCCCGTCCCCCGTCCCCCGCAGCCCGCCCGGCCCGCACCCACCGGCATGGCGCGGCGCGGCTCCCGGCTCGCGGCGCGGAGGAAGGGGCGGGCCGGGCGCTCAGCTCAGCTCAGCTCCGCACAGCGCCCCCGGAGCCCGGGGAGGCTCCGCCGGGTGCTTCGGAGCTCTCGGCTTTGGCTCACGGTGGGACGAGGCGTTTGCTGCGGGTGTTTGGAAGCTCTTGGGTGTGTTCTTAACGCTGAGCAAAGCGGTTTTTATGGCCGTGTAGGGACAATGTCAGTTTTAGGGCGGTCGCTTTTGTTCTGAGAACAGCACCTTGGTTCCGTTTCTCTTCCCATTTTTTTTCTGATATCCGACAGTGCTGATCCTTGCGCTGGAGCTGAGGCTGAACGGCGCCTCTCTGGGTCACAGCGAAGCAGAATTTCGGCTGAAAGCCCTCGCTCTGCTCATCCAGGAGCAAGGTGGGAGCAAGGCTGATGCCAACTGAGAGGCCAAAAGGGTTAAGGAGATGTGCCGTAGGGTTATTGAAAGGTGGAAGAGTCAGAGGTCATCTCTGCTTCAGAGCACATTGAGTGAGAGGATGTGGGTCCCTGAGGATGGTCTGTCTGCTTTGTTTGGCTTCTCCTCAGCTGTTTGGCCCTTTGAAGGAGGGTGGGCTCCTTTCCTACACACGGCAGTGCAGCAAGGTGGAGGAGCTGGGGCAGAGCCCAGAGCAGCATTTCTGCACCAGGGAATGAGACGGGTACTGAGGAACACCGTGTGGGTGTGCGACTTCCTGAGCACGTGCTGGGCTCCATGGTCCTCCTGTTCAGGAGCTGAATGTGTAGCTGGAGGATAACGGGAATGCATCTGGTTATGTGCTCACACACTGAGTGGGGCTGCGTCCTGGGATTTTGACAGACTTTGGCTGACCCTTCCCCATACGCTGAGTTTACACCCTCCATGCTGAGCCCTGCGGGGAGACCGAGCAGAAGGGGACGTGGATGCCTTTCCCAGTGCACTGCTGTCGGGATGTTCACTTCGATGTGCACAGGGCCCCGGTGTTGTGCTGCTTTATCCAAACGTGAGCTCCCTATCCCTCAAGTGCCACCGTGGTCCCAGCAGCAGCGTTTATTTCCTCCATCACTCCAGGTCATCGGTCTCACGTTGAGCTCTGCAGCTGTGATTTATGCACTGGCAGATTGTGGCGCAGCTCTGCCTATAAATAGCGGTGGTGGGGGAAGAAGGATATTAAGGCATTGCGTGGCCCAGCGCCAGGTCAGCACCGGTATCTGCCGAGCACATAGCGAGGGATTTGGGCAGCGGGGAGGGATGTGGCGGTGGGGAGGAAGTCAGTTTGATAGAGTCAAATATATCTCAGAGTGCTCCACGTTATTGATATGTTGCAGATGGGATAGGATATAAAAACAGCGGCCTGCTCCAAGTGATGGCCCCGGCCTGCCCCAGCGCCGCCATCTTGGCCGCCGTCCGCTCTCCTCCAGCAGGGGGTGGTGCGGGGCACCCAGTACCGCCCCTCGCGCGGGCTGACTGTCCCTTTAAGGGCGCCGGGGCCTGCCTGTCCGTCAGAGCCAGCCGCGCTCTCCTATTGGTCGCTGTGCCCTGTCCCGCACGGGGGTTCCGCCCCTATCTATAACGGGGTTTACCAGCACCTTCTCAAGGGCGCTGCTGTGCGCGTCAACCTACCGCGTCTCTCCTGCCCACCCTTCGCGCCTGGTCGCGCGAGTAGCGTCGTCCTATTGGCTACGAGGAAAATCCATCAGGTCTTGTCCCGCCTCAGCATGGAGAACATCGCCGCCCATTGGTTCAGATCGATGTCGGTCAATCTCCCTGCTCCGCGGAGCCAGGCCGCGTGGTTGATGGAGCGAGCTGCCATTCAGTCAGCCGCCCGCCTCCTTTCCCCTCTCTGGGCCAACCGGCGTCCGAGTGAGGGAGAGCGGCGCTCTCTGATTGGTGGAGCCGCCTCCCGCCGGGCTAGGCTGCGCGCCGGATATATCTAGCCGGCGGCAGAGCACGCCGTTGCGTGAGGTGCTTCTCGTCCGCCGGGTAGGCCTGTGGTGAAGCGACGCCTCCCGCTCTCGTCCCGCTCCGCCTGCAGGTGAGGGGGAGGGCCCGGGGTGGGCGGGAGGCAGCTGGTGGCGGGGCCGCGGCCTCGCGGGGACGGTTGAGGGCCGCGTGCACCGGGGCGACCCCCTTCTCCTCGCTCCACGTTGTTTCCTCCCCCCCTCCACATCCCCGGGGTAGGCCGTGGCCTGGAGGGGGGATGGGGATAGCGCTGCGCATCCCGCGCGTTCCCGGCTCTCGCCTCGCGGTGAGGCCCGCCCGGCTCCGGCGCGGCTTTGTGGGTAGCGCGGCGGGGAGGGCTTCTTCGTGGGAGCTCTGGGCGGGGGCCCGCGGGCCCGCAGTGCCCTCAGGGCCTTCTGAAGGGGGCGCGGGGCTGATGGGCGCCGCTCGGGAGCGGTTACCGGCCGTGCGGTGGGGGAGGGAGCGGGCCCACGTTATGCGGATCGGGATGCGGGGCTGCGAGCTTTGTTCTCGGCTCTGCGCGCTGCGTGCTTTTCTTTCTTTCTTTCTTCTCTTTTAATTCTTTTCTTCTATCCCGTGCTTTTCGTTTTTTTCGTTTGTTTGTTTTTGGGAGCAGGGAGGGGCGGTGCGAGGTAACCCAGCGTGGACCTGAACGGGCTCAGCGGTCCCTCCGGGCCGCGAGGAGCGCGGGGCCACATGCGCGGTGGCGGGGCCGTGCCCGGCGCTGGGACCGCGGGGCTGGAGGAGCGCGGCGCACCCCCGCCGCCCGCATGACCTTGGCTGGGCGGGATCGAGCCGAGATTTAAAGCGGTGCTTGTGCGGAGGCTGCTCAGCCTCCTGAGAGGCCTTAAAGGCGCCGGGTAGAGGGGGGGAAACAACAGAACAGCGGAAAGGTTTTGGTATCATCCACGTGCGCCTCGCTCTTGATCTGGATCATCCTGTGAGTTACTAATTTTAACGGGAGTGCCTGGTGGCCTCTTTTGTTAAGGCTTGCATACATATAGTGAGCGTTCACTGCAAAAACAATGACTTGTTTTTTTCCCCACAATTGGCTGAAAGCAGCATTTACAAGCCGCCATGTTTCCAGCGTATGCTATTTTTGTCCAGCCTGTGCTCCCCGGGATGAGGTGACAGCTTTAAGAAAACGTGGATGGTGCTGTTGAGCTCTGAAGCTCATGCTTTCAGGTGCCCTGAATTGAATGTGGTGTGTGTGTGTATTAGGTTGTTTTCAGCCAACAAGACTGTATGGACAGACATCAAAAAGAGAAGGGAGTGCAGAAGCTGATGGATGAAAACTGCACTTGAGTTCTTTGCTGAAATCTTCCTTTTGGCCTACTTTTCACTTTTAATAAGAAGCTTCCCTTTCTGTAAAGAGTAGGTCTAATCATTTTGCTAAAAGATAGTTCCATGATAATTCTGTGCTGCTGTTATAAGGATGTGTGCATGCTGTGAACTCGGTTCGCCTCTTCCGGAGGTGTTTGAGTCAGTATACTCAGTGAAGTTAAGTCTTCATTCAATATATTTACTTCAGTCAATGTTTTTAGAGAAGATCAGTATCTCATTTTTGAGATGAAGAATAGCTTAGTAGACCTTATAGCAAGATATAAGGTTAGTTCTTAGTATTTATGTGATTAGGGGTCTTGTACTCCAGAAGTCACAGAGCATCTTTGTGATAAAAATCTCTAGGGTTTTTTGATAGTAATGCCTATTCCAGGGATTAGTTTGCTTGAAAGGCAGTGTTAAAGCACACTGAAAAGTGGGATTCTGCAGATTCCTTTAGAACTTTGGTGAATGTTTATCTTATTAAGTGTAAATCATCTTTTTAAAAGAATCTTTTACTCATCAAATCTGACTAAACGATAGATTCATTTTCTCAAATTGTTGGGAATGGACAACTGCCTTTTTTTAAATATATTTTCTAAGTGTGAATCCATTTGAAGTTAGGGAACATAGTTAAAGTAAAGGAGAAGACCTGGCGGATGGGATCTGCTTTGTGTGTGTTGGTCAGGTTAACCATCAGGATTTTCTGTAGGGCTTCCTTGCTTTTTTTTTTTTCCCATGACACTCAGAGAACCAAAACCAAATAATCATAGAACCCACCTTTCCTCTTCTGTTCTGCTGTTCCTTTTGATGCTGACACAACAGCATCAGCTGAGTTTGTTGTACTGCTAGTGATAGTTGGGGTTTGGATGTCTTAGTGGTTTTTTTTAAACAGGAGATCTTTAAGCACCTGATAAAGCGGGAAGCTCTTTGCTTTAGTCCTGATTTCTGTGTATTTATCTGTGGTCTTTTGAGAATCTATTGCCGAAGTTTGGGTTTGCTATCGCAGTTTACACTTTATAGAAACAAATAGTTCAGGAAGGGCCGAACTATGCTAACATTTTTGGTAGGATTATCGTTCACCTTCTGTAGTGACTGAGGGCACATCTGAAAGCTGGTTCAGAAAGCCAGCAGTTTCCTTTTTCTCCTCACAAGTGGTTATAATAGTGTATACTAAGGAGCATGCTTTAATGAAAGTACAATCAAGAGAACAAAAATGGTGTTGCTGTATGTACATATCGATAGTTCTGTTTGTAACTTTCGAAAGAGCATTCATGAGATTAACATAAATGGCCTGCTGGGAAACAAAACTTGAATTATTGTGTTTTGATATTAAACTTGAGCCTTTTCACCCATTTAAGCAATGTGACGAGGGAAAAATCAAAGAGGAAATCAAAGTAGAGCAGGGCTTTGGGTGGTGCTGGTTGTTAGCTGTTGTCTGCTGTATTTGGAATAAACCAAAGGGGGGAAATGATAGTTTGACCTAGAAGAGTGGATCCTTTTTATGGATGCCTGTGTAAAGTAGTCGGAGTTGATGTGAAGCAACTGGCAACTAACTTCTTTTGGGAACTAGTGGACCTGATAATCTTAAGCTACCTCATGGTGTAATTAAAACTAGAAAAATGCTACCCCCAACAACGGCAACAACGAAAAAACACTACCAAACAAAATCGTTTATCTTCAACTGCTTGAAGATGAAGAATGCCTAAAATTTTGCAGGCAGTGAATATTCTACTGGTCTGGAGTCCTAGTTTTGCTATATTAAGACTGGATCTCTTCCAGAAAGGCATAGCTGGTGGAGTACTTGCTTTGAGACCTAGGAGATGGTGAGCTGTCAGTTATGGAGTTCTTCACAGATCTGTGCATTCCTTACTGAGGCAAATGTGAAATACTGAATTTCAAAGCATTGGTGGCCATTTTCCACTTCCTTCTGTGTTGCTTCATACTGTTTCTACTTCAACTTGTGGTTGTAATTATGCTGATTTTGTTTTGTTTATAAACGTCTTAACAGTGTATCTAGGTTGGATCAGTCTGAGTTGAATGATACATGTATCTGAGGATTAACAGTCTTCAGTGGCAAAATGGACAGCAGTGTGGTAGTTGACTCTTTAAAGATATATGTTGCTTGGCATGCAGAAAGCATTTTGTTAAACCTTAATTCTTGTGACTTGAGTCCAAATAGGAGTGAGCTTGAATTTCACAGTATTATCTGTGTAGCTAGGTGTTCTAATCTGCTTCATCTGACTGCTCGTGAGTAACTTTTTACTTTGAGAAGCTGCAGTGGAGCCAAATGGAAAAATCGCAGAGCTAAGAGAGGAGGACTTGGACCCACTGCCAACTTCATCGGGTTGTTGGAGCAGCTCTTGGATGTCAAAACAAAACCTGTTGTAATGGCAAAATCATAGGGTTTAAGTTGCTACTTTATAGAGGAGCAGTTTAGAGAATGGTATGGACTCCAAAGCTGACTGTAATTTTTCATTAAGAAAATAATTGATAAGCAATTCAGGTTATCACTGCCCCTTAAGGATTAAATTTTCATGGCTAAAATGTGTGTAAAAACTATTCTTCTTGTCATAGAATAAGTGAAACTGGAATGTCTCCAGTTAGATATGAAAATCCTTCACCCTGGTTGAGGAGAAATAGCCTCTTTGGGAGGATTTGATTTTTTTGGATTAAAAGTGTAGAAATATTTCTGCAAATTGTCAAGGCTTTGAGGTTTGAGAGAACTCAGATCTTCAAGGGGGATTAATTTTGGATTTCTGTCAAATCACAAGGGCCATTTTCTATAGTGCTTAATGCAGTGTAGCTAACTTGTGATCATCTGAAGTGTACTAGTTTTGCTCAAGGCAGATTATCCAAGTTTCTTGCATCAAGTCCCTGTACAGCAGCCTTCCTTAGCTTGTTTTATTTTGCTATCAGGACAATTCCAGTTTCCTCCATTAAGGTAAAGCAGGGTATAAGCAACCCAAGAAGCATTCTAGTACAAAGAGGAAATGGAATGAGGCATGTGCCACTTGTATTGGAGCTGTTTGCCTAACATTGCATCCCTGGTTACAGCTTCTCAGTGATAGAGCTGTATATCCAGGTATGAATAAAGGATTTAGTGTATGTGGAGGTGGTTGTGATGATCTTCGGGGGACTCCAAATTGTCTCGAGGTGCTCTAAAAGCAGTGGCTATTTACAGACCTGTATAGTGACACCTGTCGCAGGTGAAAACTGGCTTTTGCTGCTTTTTCATGAAGATTCCCCCTGACAGCTGTTGGACTTCAGTTTGTGCTTCTGAGGCCATGTACAAGTCTGTTCTCAATAGCTGAGCCCTTCCTCAGGAGGAATTTGGAAGAGTAGCTGTCAGTTCAGACCTCTCTTGCTTTTTGGACCTCTAGATCCAGAGGTTAAGATCAGAGATTAAGATGTATAGTATGGTGCCTTGGTATTTTTTTAGTCAATTGATATTAAATATTAGGAACTTCAATGTGTGCTCCCTGGAGCTTCTCCCTTACCTGTTTTGTGTCCCCTTTGTGTATTGAGTGATATACAGCTCCTGGTAACTTATTGAGAGATGCAAGCATTTTATGTTCCCTTACCATGGATCTGTAGTGCACGTTATTGAAATGAGAGTAAATAATATGCCTGTGGAAGTCAGTGTCTTTTTCTCTTGGTAACATAAGTGACTTAGCTATCTGTCTTCTAAGTTGGAGTGTTTTTCTCCAGTGGTACAGAAAAGCAGAACTTTCTAAAAAATGCTAAATACACTAGTGGCAGTGTAAATCCATAGCTGGCTGTAAAACGTGACCTGTCATGGGCATAAGGCAGCTATTGTAAATGCTACCTCTACAATAAAAGCTATTCCTCGATGATAATTTTAATCAGGAACACAAATGCTTCTTCTGAAGTGTTATTCTTCTGTGTATAGCTAATTTTGCAGTTTTTGCTGAATAAAAGGAGTGATTGTATGGTATAAAATAGGAAATTGGAAGCCACTTGAAAAAACTTTAAAAAGGAGGAGTGGGGGAAATACTACTTGTAGTGTAGACCCTACATTAAGGAAAAGGAAAGTGTTTTGTGGGTGAAGGCTAAGAGAATTGGTGAGAAACATTTGTTATCACTTACCTGTAAATTATTATTTAGGTTCTAAGTTAGATCCCTTTGTCTCC
Organism: Aquila spilogaster; assembly: GCA_024606505.1. NCBI lineage: Eukaryota > Metazoa > Chordata > Aves > Accipitriformes > Accipitridae > Aquila > Aquila spilogaster. The sequence goes on along the minus strand of JANHGO010000045.1, from coordinate 18,575,034 downwards.
TTTCCCTTTTAAACAGAGCCTAATGTGCTGTCCATCTTTGAACTGTAAGTGGGCCTTAATGCTCCTAGCTACAAGGATAGTATATATTTTTCTCTTCCAGGTTCACCATTCCTTAGTGTACAGGTATAGATGCTGCTCTGAACTACCTTTTGGTTATGCTTTGGGTAGTGTTTGTGTTCTGTTTCTCTGCTTTTGATCTTAACGTTCTTGAAGTTGTATTCCTCTGAAAGTGTCACTGTTCGTTTAGATTCTGACTAATAGCAGTAAATATCACAAGTTTGTCTCTTTCTTGCTTGGCGGAGCTGAACATTATGAGAAATGCTGAATGTTGACTGGGAGCTGTCAGACTCCATCACATCCCTGTACTTGTGGCTCACACTTAGCTTTGTTAGCAAAAACACAGGCTGACTTCTAAAATGACAGCTCTTCTACAGCAATTCGTGGTTTATTTGTATTCTAAGGTTGTTTGGGGGGTTGTGCATTGCCCCTGGGGTGAGGCTTCCCATCTGCTTCTGGCCAGCAGGGGCTTTTCAATACTGGCAATACTTGAATGTAATTCTCAACAATTTTTTAGTTTTGTAATAGCAACATTTTAATTACAGGTAATGCTGGATACTTTGTTAACCTGATTGTTTGGATGGCCTGAATAGGAAACAGGCTTTGATTTGGAGTTTTTTGCAATGATTTGTCTTACAGATTGTGCAATGTTTAGCTTTTCTGTAGTGTTTTTATTGGTATGTATCAAAGATACTGGAAAGTGGTTCAGATAGTGCTCTGCCTTCCTGCAGTGTCATGTTAATAAAGCACAGAGAAAGATGCTTGCCTGAGGATGGCGCATTCTGGACTGATTTTTAGATTTCAGCTCTTTAATTGCTCAGACACCCTGTGAAGGACTCCCTCTGTAGGTAGTGTGGCTGTTGTTCAGAAGATACCATTCTTTATAAAGAATGGAGGAATAGCTGTTAAGTTTAAGGATCTAGATACGCATCTTGAAGACTATTACTGAAGGATCATCTATGCAGTATATTTTGGACTGCATACTGCTTTCCTCTTTGAGGAGTACCTGCTTCTAGAATTTCCTAGCTAATACTTACTACCTGTGGACTATATTGGTGTTGCAGGGGTTGCTAAGACTTGAGTGCTGATAATCTCACAAAGTTTGTTCTTTAAAAGTTTAGTTATTCTTTAGACAAGTTATCCCGTCACTGAACTTTCAGCACTGGCCTTCAAAGTGTCTTGCCTCCTGTGGCATAGTACATCTTCTAAGATGATTTTTCAGGTAGAACACTTTTTTCCTCTGACTGTTGAAGTATAAAAAAAATAGAAGTAATTGCAGTCAGGTATGCAGTGGCCTCTATATAAAATGCAGGCTGTTTTGCTGTGGGTACTGCTCTTTGTGCCACTGTACTTTTGAATTCTGTGTGACAACAGTAATGGGACTCTGATCTTCTGGAGGAGATCAGTGTTTTGAAACTGTTGCCTACTTATTTGAACTGCTTTTTCAGTACTTAATGGTTTGGTCCTGAGGTCAACAATAGGTTGTTCTTTCTTCCTTCTCTCCCTCAGATAGTTAAGACTGTTTTAAAATAAGAAGGGTGTCTCACATCTCAGTGTATCTGATATCTTGTTTTTAAATATGCATTTCCTTGGAAGGGCTTACGTTACTCTTCCTACTTGAGAGAAAGCTGGCGCAATGATAGAAATTCCTGGATGAGACAGGCTCTGGAATTTGCCTAGTGATGCAAGTTTAGCTTGTTTGTGTTTCGTTGTTCACTCTAATGTTTTGTATCTCAGTAGTTCACGCAGGTACTGGCTTTTTTTGCTTGATCAGCAGCTGTAGCAAACACTAGTCATGTAAAATGGTGGAGAGTGGGAATGAACTGGAGTTCTTTCCCTTTGTTGATTGACTTCTATTGTAGCTTATGCCTGCTGGAAGCATATTGGGGTGCTTTCATCATTGTTTGTACTGGCTGTTTTTTCTCTTGTCCAGAGCAGCAATCCTATCTGTTTCTAATACTGGCCACTCTACATAGACAGTTTGTGGCCTTGAACCTGCTCACCTAAGCATTTTAAGAAATTCAAAATGATAACTTAACACAACCTTATTAACTGTTGATGAAACCGTTTAAAGTCCAGCGAAACTGTAATTTGCCAGTTTTGTGCTGTGATGTGCTTTGATGCAGGCACCTCTTTTCCATGTGTGCTCCTCTGGGTGTACCTTACTTCTTTTTCTGTGAAGGAATTAACTGATATATAAAATATGGGAGTAGAGTCACAGGAGGAGTTTGGCATTCCTGGTTTAAAGGGGAAAAATCTCTGTATAGGGACCCCATCAATTATTCTGTCGGAGTTATCTTTCTATTTAAGGTAAAGTTGCAGAAATGAAGGATATGAGTTCTACTTGGGAGTTGATTACGGTGTTGGAAGCAGTCTAACAGCTCTGATAGTATCTTAGTCAGTTAAACCTGTAATTAAAAGCACAGGGGGGAGACTGTTTTGGTGCTCTGTAAAATGCACCAATTTGTTGAGATAGACTCATTTGATATTCTGTTCTTGCTTACGTAGCACACCAACAGTCTAAAGAGCATGTGGAACTGCTGTAGGGTTGTTTCCTGTATCTGCTGTGTAATACTCCAGTCAAATGAAACTGTGATGCATTGCAGTAATTCTGTGGACTTTCTGACAGACTGCTGCTTCTGTTGGAAGTTAGAAATATGGATATGAAAAGAGCAGAGAACAACGACACCGGGATGATATGAAGAACAAACTGTGGCTTGTTTGGAATGGGCTCCAACTTAAAAATTTAACTTGTCTTTGTTAGTACAGTCACTTCTGTTGACAGGAGATAATTAAAATCAGTGTGCTGTAGGAAATGAAATTTGTTTTATTCTAGCCTGCGAGATTTATTTCAGTGGAGTTTGGTACTCTGCCTTGCCGCATCAAACTGAATGCGTCCTGCAGTCCCTGGTTGTCCTGAGAACCCAAACACTATAGTGTTTGTTAGATAGTATTGTAATACATGGGCGGTCTAATGGAAACAAGATCAGGACTTGAGTTTTTCTAAGTATGGACAGCCAATGGTCAGTTGATTTTTTTTTTTCACATTTGTCTTGCCCAATTATTATACACAAACCAACTAGCTAGCTGTTCTTTGACCCTATTAATTTTGTGGATGCTAGTGGGTTCTGTGGACCTAGATCTAAATTTTAATACACCATTTGCATAAATGGCTCTACTTTACATAACTGTACTTGAGAAATTCAGTGCCTAGCATTGATTTTCTGCCAAGTAGGAGCACTGTAACAGATGGTGGAATTTTCCACCAGCCAGGTGATAACCACTGTAAAGGAGGTATTTGTCTTCCCCTAAGTCTCTTGGCTTAAGAAGTGGGATCAGTTATGCTGCAGAGTTGTTCTGATACATTTGCTATAATTTGAGTTATTCTGTGCTTTACATATATGAAATAATATGAATGTGTGTTTCTGAATGAACTTTAAGTCACCAATTTTTCAGCTTTTCCTGTTAACACTCTTTCATCTCAGTTGACAAAAATGTGTGGATAAGCTTCTATTGGGAATAATACAGTGATAGCCTGGACATTTGGTCCTGTCACATTCTGTGCAATATAAGATATTTGCTGTTATTTGTAGGTCAAGGAGTAGAGGAGCAGTAAAAATTGCTTGGAGTAGTAGAGAGCAAGTAATATCTGGAGGTGCTTGGCGTGTATCATTCAGGTTGTGCTGGCTGGAGATCAGGAACAGATGGCTGCTGGCAGGATAGCAGCAGGTGCAGCAGAAGTAAAAACAGATTGCTGTCCTCTGATCAGGTCATACAAAGGCTTTCCCATTTCTTTTTGGATCTTAATGAGAACTGGGCACTCTGCTATTCTTCCTTCTGTGGTAAGAGTCAGTCTGAGAGGGTTTCTTGTGCCTTTTTCTTTCCTTTCAGTAGGGAGATCCTTTATATGTATTTGTCTTACAAACACAAGATGTAATCACAAGCCACTGCCTTCTGTATGCCTTCAGTACAGTGCTGGAGTAAGTCAGAACAGCACTGGGGATGGGAGTGCTAGTGGGTTCATACAGGTGAGCTGTTCAGATCTGAGTGCTGCAGGTAACAGTAAGCTTTGTGCATTCATTCGAGAAGAAATCTGAAAATAATTCTCAGAGTAATGTTTAACAGATCTGAGTAGGAAGTCTTTGTCTGGATGCCAGTGAGAATGAGCTTGGATTCTGGAGGGGTCTTTGTGAAGGAGTGATGCACTTGCCATACCCTCACCTTTGCCCAGAAAAAGAAAAAAAGGAGCAAACAAGCAGCTCATGTATGTTCTTTTATATGGAGCTCTTGTGCCCGGTGATCTGAGAGGATGTTGTAGGACTGTTTTTCTAAGTGTAAACTTATGGCACCGGGGCAAGGTTTTAAACTTCTCTGAGGCAGTTCAGTTTTGTATTGCCAGATAAGCCATCTGAGTCTAAATGTGAAGGTGGTATCTGCAGCTTGCTCCCACTCCATCAGGGTCGTTCTGCTGCTTGCTGTGATAGTGTTTCAGAAGTGCTTTGCAGGAAATGGCTGTGTGAGGAAGTAAGCTGTGAGTACCACAGCTGATCCTTACTTTCCCTGTGGGGTGATGCTTGATATTTTGTAGGGATCTCATTTAATGTGTGCTTGAAGGCAATCAGTTTCATAGATTTGAGGGTTTAGTTACTTCAGTCCATGCTTAGTCTTGGACATCTGTGTATGTAATATACTGTGCTTACAATTGAAAGGTTTCTTTAAAACCACAGATACTGAGAACTTCCTAAAATGAAAGTGATCTGCAGAATCTGAGCATCTCCTGCAGGGCAGACCCAGCTGTGGCATATCACTTGCTTCATGGTTAGCTTGTGACAATAGTGAAACAGTGGACAGCTTCTTAATGTATTGAAAAGCCTTCTTCAGTTACAGGTGATTCTTGGTCTTCCCTGCTCTGCGCACTGTCCTGTAAGCTGTATTTCCTTGTCTGATGTTGGTAATTCCTTTTGGAAGAGTAGGAATTTGTGTATAAATGTGTCCTCTGGAGCCTATCAGATCTTTCTCCCCTGTATTTAAACTTGGAAAAAGTGCACTTCAAAGATAGGAGTAGTCTTTGTTTTGTTTTAGACTTGAAGTGAAAAGGTGGTGTGAATAACTCCATAGTCTTTTTGTGTTAAAAGCAGAGCAATACATGTCAATGAATGCAGAACTCTGCCAAACTTTGTTGGCTTACTAATAGCATTCTAATATCTTCTGTTTAAGCCTTAGACTATATGCCAGTTCCTATCTCAGGAGATACACTGTATCTCTGTGTGGGCAGTTCATGCTGACCATTGCTGGCTGTTTGGAATTGCATCCTCAAATTTGTTTTTTGTATGTTCTGCCTCTATATTGTCTTATCTTTTGTTTATAGTATGTTTGGTGTTAGACTATGGTTTGGTATGGAAGAAGGGTGCCAGACTTAACTGGATTCAGCTTTATGTGAAATCCCATGCTCTGGGTCTTTTTTCTTTGGGGTTTGAAGCTTCTGTTTCATGTTTCTGATACATTTTGCAGTGTGGTTGGTTCCTTTGCAGACCTGTACATGATGTGCACTTGAGCTGTCAATGTAATAGACTTCCTTGGTAAGTCATCTCCCTGCTGAAGCTGTAATTTGTCACTGGTTCTTAGCATTTAAGGGACTTCTTGTCGGAGATGAAAGCATCATACAAGAGTCTGAGTGAACTGGATCAAGGCTTAAAGCAATACAGAGGAAAGGCAGTCTGAATGAAGCCAGGGAGGAACAGGTGATAACTGTGGGCAGCTGTTTACCCAGGGTGAAGGATGTTGTCTTGTGCAGTGACAAGAGAGCTTGTTCCAGCATAACTGCCAAGGCTTGTGCTCTGTGGACTCCATCAGGATTGGATTCTGATAACTTAGCTTAGCTTCTTATTTCTAGATAGCACTGCTACTTTTTGAGGCTACTTACAGTTGTAGTATTAAATAAAAGCAGATGAACACAAATTCAGGAGTCATCATTGACTTTTTTCCTAGAGGGCTCAAGTCAGTAGTATATTAGTTTTGATTTGCAGCACACTCCTTAAGTATGTGCATACTGCATTTGTGTACTGTTCGTATGGGAAGTGTTGTGTAGGAAAAGGATTCCGTAGGTCAGTAATAGGGAGAAAGTTCTCTCAGTTCTTACATTTAGATTTTGATGTCCTTTTGATAGCATCTGCTTGACTCATTGCAGGTACCATTGCAAACTCTTTACTATCAGCACTACCAAGCCAGGATGGTTTCAGGAAAACTGACTGCCGTGTAGCCTATGAGACATCAACAGCAAAACTGTCAGCTAAGCACCCATTCTGCTACCTTTGTGTATCACAGGTAACAGAACACAAAGCAGAAAACCTAATTCTGCTTGTGTTAGGAAGAATATACTGTGGTGCTTTTTTTTGAACCATTTTGAACAGTTTGTCTGAATACTTGAACAGAAGGGAGCATAGAGATGCATACTCTGTAATCTTTCTACAAAGACTTCTTTCTTACAACTTAGGCCTACTGAGATGTGATAGGAGGTACCTAGATCAATTTGTTCCTTGGCCTAGGAATGGTTCTGTTCATCTGACCTTCTGGTTTTAAGTGATAGTGGACTTGAGTTCAGGAAGAGGAACTATTTCGGGGAAGAGCAGCATGCCTTTATGTTTGTAGTGCAGTAACTTTGATATAATCCGATATTCTTCCAGTGCTCTCTGCTCCCAAGCAGTGAGTGCTGCACTGCTGACAAAAATAGATTGGACTTTTTCTGACCTTTTATAAATGCCCTTAATACAGTAGTGCAGGCTTTACTTTGAAACATATGACTTTTAATTCTGATTGTGAAGTCAAGTGAGGTAAGTAGAACTTGGATCAACTGTAAATGACTTAGCTACTTAGCAAATCCTCTTGGAGAACCGTACTTGTTTGCTACCTGCATTTTGCTGAGGGTATGTAGGATGACTAAATGCTGGAATGCTATGAGGTAATGTCCCTTGCCTGTACAGCCTCTCCCACTGCTGGTTTGCTCCCCAGCAGTCCTCTCCCTCTCTTCAGCACCGAAGATTGATGACTCTGAAAATACATTGGTTAAACTGCTTACTGGGTAAAACTGCTAATAGGTTTTGGTGTGTGCTTTCCACTGTGATTATGTGGCTTATACTGTCTGTATGAGAACAGCAACACAAAAATGCTACTGTTTGATAGAGCTTTTGCTTTTCTTTAGTTTTCAGTTGACCAAAGAAATGGTGATGGAGAAGCCAAGTCCCCTGCTGGTCGGGCGGGAGTTTGTGAGGCAGTACTATACTCTGCTGAACCAGGCACCTGACTATTTGCACAGGTAAAACCCTTACTTCACTTCATGATCAGTTTTTCTGTGTGAATTTCTTAATTTGTGTGTTAAAAATCAGTAAATAAACTTATACCTGTGTCTTAGCTTCATTTTTGAAGGTAGTTGTTTTGTTTCATTGTGCTTTGAGATGGTATTCAAACAATTTTTTGAAGTCTTCCTTCTAATCTCAGGAACTCTTAAAGGACTTTTCAGACCTTTTTTCCACGTAAGTGGACAACTGACCTCTATTTGGGTGAGAGAAAAGTTTAGGACATATTGTGAACTTGAGTTCTGGATTTTTGTCTGCTGTCTGGATGTAGTTCCATGATATTTGGCTATAGCTTGTAATCTAATCCCTAGTTATAAAATGGGTAACTTGCCTGCAGTGCTTTAATTACTGTAGATGAACATTGCTTCTTGCCACAAACTTTAAGTCAGAGCTTGAGGGAAGCCTCCAGTGTTCCATGTGTTCAAGGTACTATGTTTCTTTATAGCAGGATAAGGAGATCAGGGTTGTACCATCTAGTTCCTGCGAGGGATGTCAGTCTTGGCTGTTATCACTTGGGTACCTGACATATCTGAACACTACAGCTTACTCAGGAGAACTTTCTTTCCAACAGGTTTTATGGAAAGAACTCCTCCTATGTCCATGGTGGCTTGGATTCCAATGGAAAACCAGCTGATGCAGTCTATGGGCAGTCTGTAAGTATTTGGAAAAACTTACTGTCATTTACTTTTTTCCTTTGTGGTTGAGACATCCAGCTGTGATTCATCCTCTTTGTCGAATGGCTTTTTGTAGAGATAGGGGAGGAACAACTACCTAATTTTACACAGCAATAGTTAATCAAGATATGCTTCCTTTTGAAGTTCATAGTGTAAAATAGCTTGCAGAGCAAACTTAGAGCTTGCTGCCAAACTTTTTTGCTTGAGTTTGGGAATGTAAGTGTCTTGTTTCTTTCTTTGGAAGCTGCTAATTTAGCAGAAATGACTTTTGCAATATAACCTGTATTCTGTCCCTTATAGGATATCCACAAGAAGGTGCTGTCATTAAACTTCAAGGACTGCCACACGAAGATCCGTCACGTGGATGCCCATGCTACTCTCAATGATGGTGTTGTCGTGCAGGTGATGGGAGAGCTCTCCAATAACATGCAGCCGGTGCGCAGGTTCATGCAAACATTTGTACTTGCACCTGAGGTATGCTATATTGAGTGCTAGCATTATTGTAGTACTTTATACTATAATGTCAAGGTTTGAGGCCTGTTTCAGTGTTGGAATCTGAAGTGTTATACTGGGAAGGTAGCTTATCACACAGTTGGGTGGGAGTACTCTGCAAATTCTTAAGGAATTTGTACTACTTCCGTGTGTTCATCAATTAGCCTTGGGTATCATAATTACAGGCATAAATACCCTGACTTGTAGCTTCTTGGTATCTACAACACTTCTTTCTTAGGCATTCTTTAAAGTTGTTCTATCCTTAGTTTGCCTTCCTGGCTACTTGTCCTTGTATTGGGAAAAAGTGGAAAGAGGAAAATGCTTTCTGTCCCTTGAAGACAGGATTTAGATTGTCTTGTTTGGTAAAGTGCTTATGTGGTGTTTGAAGTGGCTTTTGATATAGACACTTCTGAACAAAATGATAATGCAAAAAGGGGGGAGGATTGCAAATTCACTTTATTTTTTCAGTTTGACTTAGGGCTAAGAATTAGTACCTTGAATCACAGACTGCTCTGCTTGCTGCCTCATTGGCTATAAGAATAAAAAGCATTAAACTTCCTAGCACGATGCTATCTTTTTATCTGCTTTATGCACTTTTTTAAAGGAGGCGAGTTTGGATTGATCTTATATTTAAGGTGGGGGAAGGATGACTTGCTTAAGCTGTTCTTGTTTTGTTACTTTAGTTTTTGATACTGTAGTTAATGTAATTTAATTATTTTCCTCCTTTTTCTTCTAGGGTTCTGTTGCAAACAAATTCTATGTCCACAATGACATCTTCCGCTATCAAGATGAAGTTTTTGGTGACTCTGACACTGAGCCTCCTGAAGGTAAGTCCCAGCAGACTGTGTGTGATTCTGTTGATATTTGTTCCTGGGTCTGTTTCAGTGCTTCGTTTCCAGACTAGAGGAAGTTTTTTCTACCGCATTAATCTTTATGGTGTTCTGAGTCTTCCTTGCCTGTGGTTTTATCCTCTTATTACTATGTTGTCTGTAGTTATTTTTCTGGTATCTTCTCTTTCTATTGGGAGAACTGCAAGACCTTTATCGAGCAGAAGCAATCAGATTTGTGGGCAACGATTGTTTTCTGAAGTATTTAGAAAATGTTATTTGAAGATCAGTCAAAAGCAAGTAACTCAAGTGGAAGCGTAACTATAAGGAATGTCTGTTTAGTGTCATGTTTTGATAGGGCTTCCTTATTTGTGCTCCTCAGCAGAGACTTCAAATGTGTGTTGGTGGCAGATGAGTCAGAATTGAGTACTAAAGCTGTGTGTGATGTTTTTTCTTCTAACTCCATTTAGAATCGGAGGAAGAAGGGGAGGAACCTGAGGAAAGACAGCAGACACCCGAGGCTGTTCCTGATGATACCGGTGCTTATTATGAGCAGACTGTCAGGTAATTTCGATAGATGGTAATACTGACTACTTACAGAACAAGCTGTATGATTTTGCTGCTACGCATGATCTTTTGGCGGCTGGAAGACAACTGAAACTTAAATGCTGTTAGGTTTAGTGCAGAGACTCCAGATTATCAGAAGATGTAATGCTTTGGTCTGTAGTGTAATAATGTGGAGCTGGCATGCTTGTACAACGTAGCTTTATTTAGTTTATCTTTGTTCTTCCTCTTTAATGAAATGTGGTTGGCTTTTATATTGAACAAGTAACATTCCTTACTAACCAGTAATCTAATCAGGTGCAATAAATGCTTGCTTTTCTTGTGGTGCTAATAGCAATGACATTGAAGAGCACCTTGAAGAGACAACTGCGGAGGCAGAGCCTGAGCCAGAGCCAGAACCTGAGCAGGAACCTGAGCCAGAGGTGCAGGAAGAAAAATCTGAGCCAGTGTTGGAGGAATCTGCTCCAGAAGAAACTGTGGAGAAGAGTCCTTCTCCAGCTCCTGCTGATCCAGCTCCTGCAGTGCAAGAAGACTCCAGGGTAATAACAATGTGTGACTTTTCTTATGTTGTTTTATCTGGAGGTTTGGCACTCTGCTTGTTTCATTCCTCGCTCTGGTAAGGGAAGTATCTGGAATTAGAAACAAGTGTTTAAATGCTCTATAGCTCTTTCCTGTGTCTTGATTGTTCTTCTTATGACCAGTTGCCTTTTTCCCATTGGCTTTTATACAATAGTAGATAGTGGAATTTCTAGGTAGTATCAACTTTTCTAAATTACTATGATCTAAAGGAAGGCTTTGTAAACTTTTTAGGTGTTGGAACTGTGGTAACAGTAAGAGGCTCAATTTCTTAGATTCTTAGTTTCTAAACAGGACTTCTGAAATTCTTAACGGACTGTAGCCGAGATGCTGAATCAGGGAAATGGTTGAGATATGTGACTTTATTCCTAGCTGGTGTTTTTTTTGTTACTCTCTAGTGTCAAGGGAGTCAAAAGTTGACAAATGAGTATTTCAGAAAGCAATACTTTGTTTAATCTTATTGTGGTACTTGGTGCTAGGCTGTTGCTGTCTCATATTTCAATTCTACTTGGATTTCAGAAATAGGTTAGAAGTGGGATTGTATTATTGTAATGCTATGTCTTCTGAATTGGGATGATTTGAAGGGGGTTGTGAGGAAACTGCTACTGGTTGAATCCGTAGTGTCACAGATTACTTAAAACTGTTACCGTTATCATCTGTCTGTTAGCTGTATCATCAGAAACACGGAGCTGAGTTAAATCTCTGTTTCTTTAGACATTTTCTTGGGCATCGGTAACCAGTAAGAACCTCCCTCCCAGTGGAGCTGTTCCAGTATCGGGAATACCACCTCATGTTGTGAAAGTACCAGTCTCACAGGTAGGAGTTCAGCACCTAAAGCTGTTTCTCTGCAGAACTGGCTGGCAGGACGCTGAGATGGGGGGAAGAAGTGGTGGAATCGATGTGATGATGAATCGAATTCTTAGAGAGGCTCTGATGACTAATTCAGTGTTCCATGGTGAATGTTATAAATGTTATTCCTTGGTTTTTGGACTGTGGAGTAATTCCATGTGGAGAAAAGAGGTCATGACTGCTGATTGTATCTGCAGTCTAAAACAAATGAGCTTAACAGGAGAGGCAGCTTCTCTAATGTTTTTCCTTTGCCTATTGATGAACAAGGTTTTGTCATGAAATGAGCGTGTTGTAAATAACCATTCTTCAGGCAGTCACTTCTTATGCTGTTGTGTATGAAATGACTTGGAAACTTTAACTTGATGTTGAGTGCCACAGCCTAACGTGTGTTTAGTCACAGGTGAAAGGAATGGAATTCAGGCTTCTGATTCAATTTTCAAGATAATTAATAAATTACTTGTTAGTGAGCTTTTAAGTGCTCTACTGTTGTTTTATTCTTGCATGATAATTCTCTTTTGAATTTATACAGCCCCGTCCTGAGGCGAAGCCTGAGTCTCAGACCCCACCACAGAGACCTCAGAGGGATCAGAGAGTGAGGGAGCAGCGAACAAGCATCCTGCCGCAGAGGGGTCCTAGGCCAAGTAAGAAAAGCTATAGAATGTAAAACTTTTCTGCTCTTTGATTTGGTGGTTTTGGTTTGTCAGTAAAACAAGAGTTTTGAAAGTCTCATTAACAGTGAGTCTTTCTACTTAGCTGGATATTGAATGCTTTTTGGTCTGAATGTCTGCCAAGCTCTAGAGCTTTTTTAGCATTCTTTCAAGTATCCAGGTTTTTATTCAGTATTTGCTCTGTCAGATGACAGAAAGCAAGCAGTTAGGAAATTTCTGGTGTAGGGTGCTTTCCTTCTTGTGTATAAATAGGCAGTTTGAATTCTGATTCTTTTGTAAAGCACTAATTCTAACTGTGACACCATTCTTGTTTATTTGTGGGAACTGGCTTCTCTTAAACTTTACGTTTATGTTCAATTCAAGTTCGTGAGGGTGAACAAGGTGATGTGGAAACAAGGCGGATTGTGAGGTACCCGGACAGTCACCAGCTCTTTGTTGGGAACCTTCCCCATGATGTGGATAAAAGTGAACTAAAAGACTTCTTCCAAAGTAAGTTGGTAGCTCTACTCTGCTTCTTGGGGTTTGGGGTTGCAGCCATTGGTGCGGTCAACAGAACGTTCTAATGTATGACCCAAGAACTTGGCTCTTCTCTTGCAGGCTATGGCAATGTTGTTGAACTGCGCATCAACAGTGGTGGAAAGCTCCCCAATTTTGGGTTTGTGGTGTTTGATGATCCTGAACCAGTTCAGAAGATCCTTAGCAACAGGGTAAATAACTTTCAGTCAGTGGCTTGTTGCTCTGTTAATAACAGGCAATGTTTTCCAGGTGCTTCGAACACAAAGGTATTCTTCTTGATCCCTTTCTAATTTCACATGTGTTCTCAAGTAAGTGGAGTGTCTTTCCCTCCTGTACTGAGACTTGTTCAGCATTTTTGCAGTCAGCCTTTTGTTGTCAAAGTAGCTTGTAATGACTTAAGTGAATGTAAACTTGCTTATTACGGAGGCTTTTTTCCAAGGGAAGTTGAACTCTACACAGGAAGCAGGTAAATAGCTTTTAGGGAGACAAGGTAGAGTCTGATCCTGTGGACAAATAGGATCTTTCTGCACTCCTTTGTTGACAAAAGGGGTTGAGAGGGAGAAACTAGACTAGTGTTCAGGTAGAAAAGTTTCTTGGTACAGAGGAAAAGTACCTGCTTAGTTTATCAGCAGTGATTGTTCGTGGAAGATGTACATTCCCTGAATGTATGGGATGATGGTAGGCAGTGAATCTGAATGCACCTGAACTGGGTGGTGTGATCCCTTATGACCTGTTTTTTCAGTAGATAGTGGCATCCTACCTTCTTTTCGTTACTGTATGACAGTATTACCCTTGTATTTCTGGCCTTAAATTGAAAGATAGCTTATCATAGAATGGCTTAGGCTGGGAGAGACCTTAAAGATCATCTAGTTCCAACCTCCTTGCTGTGGATGACATTGCCAGCTACTAGATCAGGGCCCCTTTCAACCTGGCCTTAAATGCCTCCAGGGATGGGGTTTCAACAGCTTCTCTAGGCAGACCTCTGTTCCTTGAGGTTCAATTTGAGATTTGTATGGTTAGGCACCTTTTAGCTGTAGAGTGCCAGCAGCATTTCTAGCAATATTTGAATTAGTACTGTTGGGCTTCATGTAACTGTGGAAGCTCTTGAAGGGAGCTGGTAATTTATGATCTTAGTGTTGATTGAGTTGCTTCCTTAAATGCTTTCCTGTTGTTGTGGACAGAGCAGTTCCAGTGTGGTCTAGGATAAAGTCTGAAGTGGGTGACTTGAAACCATTGCTAAAAGTAGGTTGAGTTGATCTGACTTTGACCTGAATTGGTTTGGGAGCAAGTAGTTCAGTGGCAGTGGGGTCCTTAAGATGTTTCTTATCCACAACTAGTGTGCTAACATCACCTTTAGTAGTGACTTAAACTTGCGTATTTGAGCTCTTGAATTAAAACAAGAAAATTTCACTTCTGAATCCTTTTGTAGTGGGTGAGGTAGCTAAGAGCTGAGTGCTGGACTTCGTGTGCAGGGAATACAACACCAGAGGCATGCTTAGCTGGGGGATTTGTGGCCTTTGTGTACTTGTTCAAACTGTTCCACTCTAACTGGAGCCAGAGAACAAAGTGGATGCTGAATTCTTAGACTTGAAATATGTAATAGGCTTTCAAAGTTGGTTCATTCAGAGCATCTTTCATACAAGCTCATGTAAATGCTTAAATTATAAAGAATGGACATGATTTTCTAAAGTTGTATTTTTTTTAAATACATATTTAAACCTTTGAAAGCAATTTTACACACCTCCTACCTTGCTTTGAGGAGCACTAAATTCTGTTGCTTTGCAAGTAGGCCCAGTGCTTTGGGCAAAAATGTGTCCTGAAACAGTAGGCCAAAGTGAAAGACTTCACTGGCCTGCATAGCAAGGTGATGGAGAGGATCTGCCATTCTTCACGCCATAGGATAAAGCCTTCTGGGACTCTGCATGGTGACAGACTGAATTGCTACGTGTTAATGAGATCAGGTTACTGTGAATAGTTCAGTTCTTTTTCTAAAAGGTATTGGAATGCTCAGCATTATATCTTTTATATCATGTTTTCAAAAGTGTCACTTTTCACATCTTTTCATCTTCTCTAGCTAAGCGTGAGACTGGTTATACAGTTTGACCACAGCTATTTTCTAATAATCGGTCATGAACACTTTTATCTCCTTGGATGGAAAGGAGAGGATGAAGATATGAGAGAAGGTTGTAGAAATCTGCTTGACTTTGGAGACTTCCGGATGAATTCTTAATGAAAATATTTTCTCTTCTGTTGCAGCCCATCATGTTCAGGGGAGAGGTGCGCTTGAATGTGGAGGAGAAGAAAACACGAGCTGCCAGGGAGGGTGACCGCAGAGATAACAGACCACGTGGACCTGGAGGCACTCGCGGGGGGCTGGGAGGTGGGATTCGAGGGCCTCCACGTGGAGGAATGTCCCAGAAGCCAGGATTTGGAGCTGGAAGGGG
>JANHGO010000045.1:18518849-18559915 GCA_024606505.1 Aquila spilogaster | reverse complement strand
CCGGGGCCGCGGGGAGGGAGGCCGGCGGCCCCGAGCAGCCCCGGCAGCCCCACACCGGCCGCAGCCCCCCCCCCCCGGGGAACCGGGCTCGTCGTCTCCCGTAGACGAGGGCAGCGGCGGGGCTAGACGCCGCCCGGCCTCCCCGGGCGGGGAGGATCCCCGGCCGCTCTCGGTAACCTCGCACCGGCAGGTTCCGGCCGTCTTTGTCTCTAACCCCTTAGCTCCACCGAAGACGGGGTTTCGGGAGGTTTTGCAAAGTCACGCGTGGGCCGGGAACCGGTGGCAGCTGCAGAGAAGCCCAGGGAGGGCAGCGAGGTCAGAGACAGGCGCACAGAGAAGGTTTCGGCACACCAGGAGTTTGGGGCCGGTGGCTTTTGTTTGCGCTGATGTGAACTGGCTCTTAGGCTGTGGGACGCTGGCGTTCAGACTCTCTTTGGCCTGTTCTTAACACTGACCAAGGCTTTTAGTAGCCTTTTGGGGATGGCGTTTTAATTCTTAGGAGTATTTGTTGCTGAAACACAGCCCCACTTCTCACGGTTATGTTTCTCTTCCGTTTTTTCTGATACTAAAATGCTTCCACTCCTCATGAGGAGATGCACCGGGGCTGTGGCTGGACCGATGCCGTCCGGCTTAGGTTGAAGCCCGAGATGGGAGTAAGGCTGAGGCAATCGGAAGGCATAAGATGCCAGAAAGGGTTAAGGAGAAAGTGACGGAGAAAGTTTGTACTCGGTGTGGATCGCTAACAGCTGCCCAGCACCCTGATCCTCTGGCTGCCTGCTTTACAGGCTGAGGATCAGCACAGAGACAAACTGGCTGCAGAAGGAAGGTGGGAAGCGTCATAAAGATGGGGCAGGAGGCGGGAGGGTTGGCTGGGCCGCTTCAGAAAGCTGGTTCCTCTCTGTCCTTTGAGGTTTTGAGATTTACTGGCTTAGGAGAGCTCTGGTAAACTGGATTATTGAATGAGGGAGGTTTGGGGGTGGGTCTCTGCTTCAGAGTAGGTTGAGAGAAAGGATGGTGGTCCCTGAAGATGTCTGTCTGTCTGCTTTGGGGTGGTTTTTTTTGTTTGTTTGTTTGTTTTCCCTGGCTGTTTGGCCCTTTGAAGGAGAATGGGCCTCTCTCTTAAAAACTTGAGTGGAGGAGGCGGTGGTGGGGGCTGGGAGCAGCTTGGGTGCTTTGGCAGCCTGCGGGTAACCAGGAAAGGAGATGGTGCAGTACGTCGGGGCTGAGAAGAGCCGGCAGATCTGCGTGGGGGGGCGATACTTCCTGACCCCGTGCTGAGCTGCGGTATCTTCCTGTTAAGAAGCCTAACCTGCAGCAGGAAAAATAGCGGGGGTGTTTCTGGTTATTTGCTACCACACCAATTGGAGCTGCGTCCTGGGATGTCGGCTGGCCTTGGCTAACCCTTTCCCTCGCACTGAGTTGGTGCTGAACAGGCCGAGCCCCTGCCAGGGAGACTGAGCCGAAGATGATGCGAATGCCTTTCCTAGCGAGCTTCCGTTGCACGGGGGAAGTGAGGGCATTGATTTTAACGTGCTTAGGACCCTGTTGTGCTGACCTTTTTATAAAAGAGGAGTTACCTGTCCCCCTATTGCTCTGGGGAGAGATGCCTCGGGTCCCCGTGGCAGAGTTTATTTTGGACGGCTGTTGTGCTAGGTCACCGGTCTCATGTTAAACTTTGCGAAAGTCTGCGCTACTGATTTATGAACTGGCAGATTGCAATGTGGCTTAGTCTATAAATAGCCGGGGTGTGTGGGGGGAAGGATATTAATGCTGAGCATGGCCCCATGCCAGTCCACTGACTGTATCTCTAGCTGCAAGGCATAGCAGGGAAGGTTTTAGGCAGCGTTCAGGGATACGGCGGTGGGGAGGAAGTCACTTTTATAGGGTGAAATATATCTCTGCTTCGTGTCATACATTTGGGATGGGATGCGACACAAACAAATGGAAAGCTGTGCCCTTCTGGGAACTGGCTAGCTCAGGCTGACTGTCTGCTTCCTTTCCCTCCTGCTCTCCTCAGGCTCCTGGACCAGCATGTGCTGGTGAGGAAGGATGTGTGAACTCTGAGGCCTTTCTTCTCCTTTGCAGGACTACTTGGGCTTTGCAAGGTGGGTTAGAAAATGTCCTTGCTTGGCTTGTCTTTCCTCTGGGGCAGATGATCCCTCTGTCTGCTTTGCTCAGAAGTCATGAAGGAAAAGCAGCTGCACGAGTCTCCTGGCTCTGCCGGGGGTCTCCCAGAGACGGGCAGGGGAAGCCAGCCCGTGTTTCTCTAGCCTGGAGACGGTGACCACCACCTTCCGCCTCGCGTGAGCGGCTGGGCCTCTTTCTGGTGGAGGCGGCCTTGGCTGCAGCCCTGCACGGAAGCCCTTTAGCGTGAAAAGCCCCCTTTATCCACCCCCACTGGTGGTTCCTCTCAGGTGAGTGGGTCAGTTCTGCCGGGACCGCGGGTGCCCTGGCCTCAGGCCGGGTGAGCACCTGTGGTGCAGACGAGGCTGCGTTCACCCTTACGGGCCTGCAGCCCTCACCCGTGGGGGACCGGGGACTGGGTGCCCCCGTGCCGGGGGAGGCAGCAGCAGCAGGGCCTGAGCGCACAGCACCGCAGCCCGAGGCACATGGCCCGCCCCGCCGCCATGTTGGGCGCCGTCCCCTCCCTCCAGCAGGGGGTGGTGCTGGGCGCGGAACGCCGCCCCTCGTGGCGGGCCGCCTGTACCTTTAAGAACGCCGGCGGCGGCCTGTCCGTCAGGGCCCGCCGCGCTCTCCCATTGGCCGCGGCGCTCAGCGCCTCACCGAGGAGGCCGTCCTGATCTATAACGGGGTTTACCAGCACCTTCTCAAGGGCGCTGCTGTGCGGCTCAACCATACTATGGCGTCAGGCCTGGCCCGC
Source organism: Aquila spilogaster (assembly GCA_024606505.1). NCBI lineage: Eukaryota > Metazoa > Chordata > Aves > Accipitriformes > Accipitridae > Aquila > Aquila spilogaster. Next base: position 18,557,034 of record JANHGO010000045.1, on the reverse strand, counting down.
CCCGCGCGCCTAGTAGCGCGGGTAGCGTCGTCCTATTGGCTAAAGGGGAAATCCATCAGGTCTCGCCCCACCCCGACGGGGGCAGCTCCACGGCCCGTTGGTTGCGCTAGGTGCCGGTCACTCTCACTGCCCCGCTGAGCCAGGTCGCTTGGTTGGTAGATTGAGCTGCCTGTCAGCTGTCCGCCCGCCTCTTTTCCCTCAGTAGGCCAACTAGCATCCGAGTGAAGGCGACCGCCGTTCTCTGATTGGCTGGGCCGCCTCCCGCTGGGGTAGGCTGCGCGCCGGATATATCTAGCCGGCGGCAGAGCACGCCGTTGCGTGAGGTGCTTTTCGTCCGCCGGGCAGGCCTGTGGTGAAGCGGCGCCTCCCGCTCCCGTCCCGCTCCGCTCGCAGGTGAGGGGGAGGGCCGGCGGCCGCGGGGGGAGCGGGCGGGAGTCACCGGCGGGCTCACGTCCTGCCGGGGACGGCTGCGGGCCGCACGCACCGGGCCTGGCCTGAGGCGCAACCCCCCCGTGCCCCCGGTAGGCCGCGGTCTGTTGGGGGAGGGCGGTTGCCGGTTCTTCCCGCCGCCCCCCCCCCGCTCCGTTCCCGGCCCCGAGGCGGCTCCCGCTGTCCCGGTCCCGCGCGCGAGGCCCGCCCGGTCCCGGCGGCGCTTTGTGGCGAGCGCCCTCCCGTCCGACCCCGTGGCCGGGCTTTCGCAGCCCCCTGTGGGGCTCTGGAGCGGGGCCCTCGGGCGGGAGGAACGTCCTGGCCCCGCGGAGCCCTCAGAGGTTTGCGAGGCGGGAGCGGGGTACAGCGCTGCGCTGCTCGGCCAGCAGTTATTTAGAAGGGAGCGTTATTTGCGGGGGGGGGGTGGGGGGTGGGATCGGCTGTTCACGGGCCTTCATTGTGCGGGTCGAGATGTGGAGCTGCGAGCTTTGTTCTCGGCTTTACAGACTCTGGTGTTTTTTCATCCGCTGGGTTTTGTTTTTTTTTTTTGTGTGTGTGTTTTTTTGGTTTTGGGGTTTTTTTTTGTTTTTTTTTAAGGGGGGCGGGGTGGGGTATGAGGCGGCCCGAAGCCTGGCATGTAGCTGAGATAGCCCCTTTCAATAGTTAGTTGTAGGCGGAGGTTGAGGGAGTAATCCTGGGTGCTTACATAGTGAGGTCGTCAGATGTATCAGATCGTAGGTGTCTCCTTTGCTCTAACTTTATAGATGAAGGGAGTCATAATTCGAGCAGAAGTAGAGCGTGTATCTTACCCTGACTTACCGAATGACCTTGGCTGAATCCGAGATTAAGCCAGGGCTTAAAAGCAAAGTAGTGCTCGTATGAAGACTTTATGGCCTCTTGCAAGGCCCTAGATATACTTGCTGGAGGAAGACCAGAAAAAAGGCTTCCATACATCTTTCAGGTACATTTTAGTCTTGATCTGGATGATCTGATGCGTTATTAATTCTCAGCGGGCTTACTTGGTGACCTTTTATGTTAAAGGTTATATGCATGTAATAAGTATTCTTTACGAAGAAAATTATGTTTTGGTTTTTTTTTTTTTTCACAATTGGTTGAAAGCAGCATTTGCAGCAAGCCGCCATGTTTCCAGTGTGTGCTATTTTTGTCTAGCCTGTGCTCTCACAGCCAGGAGTGACAGCTTTAGGAAATGTGGACACTGCTATCAAGCTCTGAAGGCTAATGCTTCCAGGTGCCATAAATCAAATGTGTGTGTGTGGGGGGGTGTGTCCGATTTGTTTTTAGCTAACAAGACTTTTTAGATTGGTGTTGTAAAGAGAAAGGAGTGCAGAAGTTGACAGACAAAAAACTGCATTTCAAACCTTTTCTGAAATCTTCCCTTTGACCAAGTTTTCACTTTTCTTATTCCCCCTCTGTAAAGAATAGCGTAATGATTTTTCTAAATAGATAGTTCTGTGATACTTCCATGATACTGGTGGTAGCATGTCCACATCCTGTGAAATGAACTCACCTTTTCCTGGGGTGTTTCAGTCAGTATATTTAATGTTGTGAAGTTGTGAGTCTAGCTTTAAAAAAAAAAAAAAAAAGCTTAGTGGATGGAATATATAGCTAAATTGAAGGCTAGCTGTAAGTATTTATGTGCTTAAGGTCTTATATCCTAATAGTCACAGAGCATCTTTATGATGAAGGTCTCCCAACTTTTTGATAGCAGGGACTAGTTTGCTTAAAAGGCAGTGTTAAAACATGCTAGAAAGTGTAATTGTACAAAATCTGTAGAAAAAAAATCAAATCACCATTGGACCCTTTGCAAATGTGTTTCTTATTTTAAATGTAAATCTTCTTTTTAAAAGAACCTTGTATGCATCAGATGATAAATAGTGGTCTCTAGTTCTTGACCTGTGTCAATTAGGCAACTACCTTTTTTTGCTAGGCTGTATTCTTTTAAGTGGGAACTTCTTAAGTTGAAGGCTAGAAAACAAAGTTAAGGTAGAAGACCTAGTGGACAAGCTTTCCTTTGTGTGGGTCAAGTGTAAACGCAGGATCTTCTGTAGGGGTGCTTTGCATTTGCAGTCTAAGAAACAACAAAAACATACAAGAAGACTTGTTTGTACTGTGATTATAAGACCACTGCTCTACTGTTCATTCTGCTGCTGGCACAACAGCATCAGTAGAGTTCAACACAACTGATGATACTCTTAAGTTTGAATGTCTTAATTTTAAACATGAAATCTTTATGCACCTGATGAAATGGCAAGCTCCTTGGTTGTTCAAAAAGCTTGTGTTTGCTTTTTTGCCTTGCAAATTACAAGGTGAACATATACAGAAGAACACTTTTTAATGAAAGTAAAATAAAGCAAAGGTGATGTTACTCTAAGTATATATTGATATTTCTGTTCATACCAGTAGTATCTGTTGAGAGAGCACTCATAAGATTAGCATAAATGGCCTGTTTGATGAGTTAGAAAACGTTTTAATTGATTATTCCAGTTTTTACTATTAGAACCTGGGCATTTTTGTCTGAATAAGTAACGTGACGAATGAAGAATCAAAGAGGAAATCAAAGTAGAGCAGGGCGGTGCTAGTTGTTATGCTGGCTGTAACCTGCTGTGCTTGAAACCAATCAAAGGTGAAAGTGATAGTTTTGACTAGAAGACTGGAAGCTTTTTTACAGGAACCTATATAAAATCTCCAGAGTTGAAGTAATTACTAACTTCTTGCTGAAGCTGCTAATAGACTAGATAATCTTAGCTACCTCACTGAGTAATTAAAAAAAAAAAAATCGGAAGTCTGATCTTTAGCTACTCTAAAAGAATCCCTAAAACTTTGCAAGCAGTGAAAATCATACTGGTCTAAGGTCCTAGTTTTGCTATATTAAGTCTGGACTTCCTCCAGAAACACATAGCTGGTGGAGTACTGCTTTCAGAGCTAGAAGATTGTGAGCTGTCAGTTATGTACAAATAATCTGTTATGAACCTGATTCTTTGCTGAGGCAAATGTGAAATACTGCATTCTAAAATGCTGGTGGCCATCTTTTTTTCTTCTGCGTTGCCCTGTACTGTTTTCTCATTTAACTTAAAATTGCTATTAGGCTGACTTTCTGTTTTGTTTTTAAGTGTCTAACAATGTAACAATGCCATGATGGTTCAGTCTTAAGTGCTAGGATCCAGTTGATATATGAAGGTTAAGAGTCTTCTGTGGCTAAAATGGGTAGAGGTGAAAGGGTTGACTCTCTTTACAGGTATCTGTTGCTTGGCATGCAGAACCTGGTGATTTTAATTCAAGTGGGAGTGAGCTTGAATTTCACTGTAATGTCTGTGTAGCTAGGTGTTCTAATCTGCCTTTTCTGACTGCTTATGAGTAACTTTTGCGTTTTACTTTAAGAAGCTGCAGTGGAGCCAAATGGAAAAATTGCAGACCTAAGAGAAGATGACTGGACCTGCTGCCAACTTCATCGAGTTGTTGGAGCAGCTCTTGGATGTCAAAACAAAACCTGTTCTAATGGCAAAATCATAGGGTCTAAGTAGCTACTTTATCATGAAGCAGTCTGGAGAGCAGTATAGGCATAAAGCTGACTGTTATTTTTCATTTAAAAAGCCCCGAGTAAACAAACTGTTCAGACTAGCACTATCCTACCACCCTTTAGGATGAAATTTGTGTGGTTAAAATGTAATTTTACAGAAAAATACTACTTGTAATTGTAGGGTAAATGAGGTTGGAATAGGTCCAGTTAGAAATGAGAAAGTCCTTCACCCAGGTGTAGGAGAGAGCCTGTTTAGGACAATCTGATTTAGTATTATTAAAAAAAAAAAAGTAGGAATATTTCTGTGAATTCTCAAGGCTTTTGAGTTTTGAGAAAACTCAGATTCTCCTTTTCTTTGTATTGCTAGTTTTTGTGTTGCTGAATAGAAGTGATGATTGTGTGATACAAAGTAGAAAATTGGAAGCCAGTTGATACAGCTTTAAAAAGGAAGAAAGAAAAAAAAAAAACCCAAACCCACACCAAATATGCCCAGCACTCAGGGAAGGCAAAGTGTTTTGAGGGGTGAATCCAAGAAACACAACTTGGTGAGAAACTCTTGTGATATCACTTACCTTTAATACTAAATTTTTAAGATTCTTCTACATTACATTCTTCTTTTCTCCCCTTTTAAACAGGACCTAATTTGCTGTTTGTCTTTGGACCTTTATGTTCCTAACTGCAGGAATAACGTCTAGTATCTCTTTCCTTTGCCAGATGAACATTCCTTACTGTATAGGTATAGATGATGGTCTTAACTATCTTGACTTATGCTTTAGGTAGTCAGTATTTTGTTTCTCTGTTTTTGAGCCTAATGCTCTAGAAATGATATTTCTCTGAAATGGTCACTGTTCTTTTAGATTTTGAATAATAGCAGTAGAAATCTTCAGTTTGTCTCTTGCTTGGCAGAGCTGAGCAATACAAAAAGCACTGAATTTTGTCTACAAACTGGCAGACTCCATCATATCCATCAACTTGTGGATCACACTTAGGTTTCTTAGCAGAAACACAGGCTGACTTCTAGAATGACAGCTCTTCTGTAGCAATTCATGGTTTGTTTATTTGTATTCTTATAGTGTTTAAAGGGCTGCGTGTTGCTGCTGAGTAAGGCTTCCCATCTGCCACTGGCAAGCCGAGGGGTTTTTCAGTACTAGCATGGGCAGTGTTGAATGTAATTCTGAATTACTTTTTAATCTTGCAATGAAAATGTTTTTCTTGCATTTAAATTTGGATTGATTGCTTGGATACTTTGATTAGAAAATAGTTAAGTTTCTAATTTGATTTTTCTTATCCATATGTTGTTGTAATGTCTAGCTTTTCTATAGTGTCCCTTGTCAGTATGTCTCAAAGGGCTTCAGAAAGGGGTTCAGGTATTGCTCTACCTTTCTGCAGCACCAGGATAATTAAGCACTGAGAAAGCTGATTGCCAAGGATGCAGCGTTCTGGTTGCTGCATGATTGGTTTTTTTGTTTTTTTTTTTTTTTTTTAGGATCTAGCTCCTTGTAACACCTCAAGTACCCTAGGAACTTAGGCACTGCCTGTCTTTGTAGGTTATGCAGTTGTCATACAGTAGACACTAGTCACTGTAGTGCATGGAGAAATGGCTGTCGTAAGCTTGAGGATCCAGATCCATGTTTTATTAGGTGTTGGTTTTGAAGATTATTAATAAAGGCTCCTCTGTCTGCATGATATGTGTAGCACTTCACACTGCTCTGATCTCGGCTGGGAAGTGCCTGCTTCTGGAAGTTCCTAGTGAATACATATATCTTACAGACTACCTTAATGTTTCCAGGAGATACTAACAAGAGTTGAATGCTGGTAACCTCACAACTTGTTCCAATTTGATCTTCAAATATTTCATTATTCGTTGGAAAAGTTATCCCATCACTAGCTTTCAGGCTCTGGCTTCCAAGTGTCATGCCTCCTGTGAAATAGTGCTACCTTTAAGATAATTTCTTTCAGACGGAATACTTTCCCTCTGAATCTGTCAAAATACAAAAAAGTTGAACCGGATGCAGGCAGGCAACTGTCTGTAATGGCTTCTGTATAAAATACAGGCTGTATTGCTATGACACTGTTCCCTGTGACATTGTCTACTTACGCATCCAGTGGGAGGCAAGTAATGAGACCTGTTTTTTTAAAGGAGATTAGTGTTTTGAGGCTTTGGTTGCTCACTTACTTGAGGTGCTTTTTCAGCACTTCATAATTTAGGCTTGGGGTCAACAACTGGGTGTGGTTTGTTTGGGTGGTTTTTTTGTTCCCCTCAAATAGGTAAGGCTGTGTTAAAATAAGAAGGGTATCTCAAATCTTGGTGTATCTGGTATCTTAGTGTTTTACACATTTCCTTGAAAAGGTTTGCATTACTCTTCCTACTTGAGAGCAAGCTGGTGTAATGATATAACTCCCCAGTTGAGATGGGCCCTGGAATTTGCCTAGTGATGCAAGTTTAGCTTGTTGGTGTTTCATTGTTCACTCTGTAATGTTTTGTATCACAGTTCACACAGGTACCAGCTTCTCCTTTTTTTTTTTGCTTAGTCAGCAGCACTAGCAGGTGCTAGTGATGTAAAATGTATGGGGATTGGAATTAACTGGTATTGCTTTGCTTTTGTTGTTTAACTTTTAATCTATATTGTGTCTGTTGGAGGCATATTAGGAGTTTTCTTCGTGATTTTATTTGTATTGGCTGTCTTTTTCTTGTCCAAAGCAGCGGTTACGCAGCAGTAGTAACTGCTGCTAGTGCTGGTTACTCCATATAGATAAATGGTTTGTGGCTTTGAACATGCTCACCTGTTGCTAAGCAACTTGGAGAAATCCCAGGTGACACTTAATTACGCAATCCTATTAACTATTGACCAGACCTTTAATGTCTAGCAAAATTGCTGTTTGCCAGCTTTGTAGTGTGATGTGCTTAGATACAGACACCTCTCTTCCATGTGAGCTTCTCTGGGTCTTAAGTTTGCAAAAAGCCTTTTTATGTTAAGGAATTGATATCACAATGAGGGAGTAGAGTTGCATGAAAAGTTAGACGTTCTGGTTTAGCGGGGAAAAATAGCTTCATCTGGGTGACACATCAATCGTACTGTCATAGTTGCTTTTGTATAGTTAGAGGTAAAGTTGTAGAAGTGAAAGAACTGAATTATATTTCATAGAAGCTGATTAGGTTGTTGGAAACAGTGTAATAGCTCTATGAAAATATCTTAGTTAAACCTCTAATTAAAAGGATGGGGGGGACAACATGACTGCCTTGGTACTCTGTAAACTCTACTGATTTGTAGAGATGGGCAGGAATGTAGTATTGAATGAGTCATCTTATAGCACACTAATAGCCAAAAGAGAAAGTGTGAACTGCTATAGGGTTGTGCCCTGTGTCTGCTCTGTAATATTCCAATTGAACAGAACTATAATGCGTTGTAGTAACTTTGGATTTTTTGAGACTGTTTCTTGTATTGAAATGCAAGTCAAAAATATGGAGAACAAAGGCATAAGGATAATATTAAAAACAAACTGTGGCCTGTTTAGAATATGCTTCAATGTAAATTTTAACTTGTTTTTCTGTTGGTACTGGTATTTTTCTTGACAGAAGATGTTTAAAATTGCCACACACTTTAGGAAGTGAAGTTTGGTATTTTCTGACTTGCATCTTTTATTTCAATGGGGTCTGGTCCTCTGGCTTGTTACATCAGGCTAAGTGGGTTCTGCAGTCACTGGTTGTCCTGAGAGCCTGAATGTTGTGTGGTGTACATTGGAGAGACTTTGTTGTGTAGGAAGTCTAGTAGAAAAAAAGATTCAGACTAAACTCCTTGTCTGATTTAAAAATAAAAACACTTCAAGTTCAGACAGCAATGGTTAGTTCACTTTCACTGTGTAGCAATTTGGTGGGAAAATACTAACCAATGCTAGCTATTAGGTGTTCTTTGAGTCTATTATATTTCTGAATACTAGTATGCTAATAGGTTTTGTGGACCTAAATCTGAATTTGCCAATACAGAATTTACATAAATGGCTCTAATTTACATAACTGTACTTTAGAAATACAGTGCCTACCATTGATTTTCTGCCAAGTAGGAGCATTGTAACAGATGGCGGAATTTTCCACCAGCCAGGTGATAACCACTGTAAAGGAGGTATTTGTTTTCCTGTAAGTCTCTTGGCTTAAGGAAAGGGCTCAGTTATGTTGCAGAATTGTTCTAGTTCATTTGTTATAATTTAAATTATTGAATTTGTTTTACATATATGGAGTAACATGAATGCATGCTTATGAATGAATCTTAAATCATGTGATTTTCAGCTTTTCCTGTCAGTTTTCACCCTTTCTTCATTACCTCAATTGACACAAAAACGTGTGGGTAAGCTTCTATCAGGAATAATGTAGTGACAGTTCAAGCATTTGATACTATTGTGCTCTGCAGTAGAAATGCAGTATAAAATATTTGCAGTTATTGTTGGGTCAAGGAACAGTGGAGTAATAAATTGCTTATGAGTAGTAGGGAGCAAATATTCTCTCTGGAGATGCTTGGCTTCTATCATTCAGGTTATGCTGGCTGGAGAACAAGAACAGATGGCAACTGGCAGTGTAGCAGCAGGTGCAGCAGGAGTAAAAACAGATTGTTGTCCTCTGATTAGGTCATGTAAAGGTTTTTCCCATTTCTTTTCAGATCCACTTAACAAGAACTGGGCATGCTGCTATTCCTCTTTCCATGTTAAGAGTTAGTTCTGATAGTTTTTTGTTTGGTTTTTTTTTCACCCTTAGCAGTAGGGAAGTCTTTTTTTTTTTTTTTTTTTTTTAGTATGTAAATATGACAGACATAATCAGCACAAGCCCCTTAAAATATGTCTTCAGTACAGCATTGGGACAGCTCAGAACAGCATTGAAGGTGAAATGCTAGTGGATTAATATGGGTGAGAACTCTTTCTCTGAGGAGAAATCTGAAAGAGCTTTTGGTGAATGAGCTGTTTGAGTGCTACAGGTAACAGTTTACCATTATGTGAGGATGTCAAGCTTCGTACATTCATATTCTAGAAGCAATTGAAAATAATTCTCAAAAGAGCCCAATTCAGCACTTAACAGAATTGAGTAGAAAACATGCCTATTGACATCTATAGGAATAAGCTTGAATTCCAGGGGAAACTAGTCTTTGCAAAGAAATTAAATGCACTCCTTGCACCTTCTGCACCCTCCCCCTGCCAAAAAAAAACCCAGAAAAAGAAGAGTGAACAAGCAACATGTGTATGCTTTTTTATATAGAGCTCGTCATACTCCAAACAGTGATCTTGGGCGATATGGTAGGACTGGCTTTCTAACTGTAAACTCACAGCACAGAGGCAAGTTTTTTAACTAGTGTGGAGCAATTAAATCTTGATTTGTCAGTTAAGCTGACTGGGTCTAAAAGTGCAGGTCTTGTCTGTCTGCTGTTTCTACTCTTCCTGCTTTAGGGTCCTCCTACCCCTTGTAATGATAGAGCTTCACAAGTGCTTGACACGAAAAAAAGTTAAATCAGGAAATCAGCAGTGGTACCCACAATTTAGCCTTACTTTACCTGTGGTGTTTTCTTATCGTCTGATGATATTTTGCAGGGATCTAATTTAACATGCACCAGAAGGCAAACAAGTTCATATCTTTGAGGGTTTTGTCACTTCAGACTGTGCTTGATCTTGGACATCTGTATCTGTAATACATTACACTTAAAATTCGAAGGCTTCTTCAAAACCACAGATACTGGGAACTTCCTAAAATGAAAGCAGTCTGCAGAATCTGAGCACTTCCTGTGGGCCAGACCCAATGATGGAGTATCACTTTCTTTCTCCATGGTTAGCTCTTGAAAATATCCTCACACAACTGAAAGCTTCTGAATGTATAGAAAAGCCTTTTTCAATTCTAGGTCATGTTTGGTCTTATCCTTTCTGCATGTGATCATGTAAGGACTATTTCCCTGTATGGTGGTGATACATGTGCTTTCTACTGAAAGAGTGGGTGCTCAAGTGTACACATTCTCTGGAGCCTGTCAGATCTTTCTCCCCTGTGTTTAAACTTACAAAAAGTGCATTTAAAAAATAGAATGTGTAGACTTTGCATTTATTTTATTTTTAAACTTGCAAAGTGAAAGAAGTATGTGTGTGTGGTTGTGTTAAAAGCAGAGCAAAACACATCAATGTATGCAAAACTATAGCAGTTTTTGTTGTCATATTAATAGCATTCTAGTTATATTTTCTGTTTTGAACCTTAAACTGCATACCTGCCAGGGTAGGAATTTGTGTACTGTATCTCCAGCTAAGCTGGATGTAGTGCATGCTGACCATTGCTGGGAGTTTGGGTGTGATCACATCCTCAAATATATTATCAGTGTGTTCTGCCTGTACGGTTAAACATTGCCTTGTCTTTTGATTACACTATGTTGGGTGTTAGACTACAGTTTGAGATACAAGGAGTTTACCAGGTTGATTTGGACTTAGCTTTATCCAAAATACCAGCTTCTATGTCGTCTTTTTTTGTATGTTCTTCTCTTTGGAGTTTGAAGCTTCTGTTTTGCATTCCTGATACATCCAGCAGTATGGTTGTAACTTCCTTTGCAGGCCTGTATATAGTGTGCATTTGAAACTGTCACTGTAATAACACTAACCTGGTAGGTCATTTCTGTCTTTTGAAGCTATAGTCTGTTGTCAGTTCTTAGCATTTAAAGGACTACTTCTGTGAAATTCAGCAAATGTAATGAAAGTGTCAAACAAGATCCTTGGATGAACTGGAACCAGGCACAGTACAAGTATATGGGAGGGACAGTCTGTTTTTCTTTCCCCCTTGCTTTGTTCAGATGATAGTTGTGGGCAACTCTGTTTACCAAGGATACAGGATGCTGTTATGTATAGTGACAAGAGAAAGCATGTCTTAACATAACTGCCTAGGCATGAACTTTGCACACTCCATCTGGATTAGTCTATGCTAGAGGACTTAGTTTGACTTCCTTTTTTTAGTTGATGCTGCCACTTCTTGGAGCTATTTATAGTTGTGCAGTCTTAAATAAAAGCAGATAAGTAAATGATGACTCCTGAATTGCTTTTTAGAGGGCTGAAGTTAGTGTATTGGTATCGATTTGCACAACACACCTGAAGTATGTGCATATTGAATTTCCATACCATGTGTTTGCGAAAGTGTTGTGCAGGGGAAGGGATTGGGGGTCAGTAACGGGCAGAAGGTTCTTTCAGCTGCTACATGTGGTCTTTTAATGCCCTTTTCGTTAACATCTGCTTGACTTATTGCAGATCGCACTTTCGCTAGCTCTTTACTGTCGGCACTACAGGGCCTGAATAGTTGCAGGAAAATTAGCTATCATATAGTCTGATAGATCAACAGCAAAACTGTCTGCTAAGCACCCATTCTGCTGCCTGTTGGTATAATTGAGCATGATGCAGAAAATCTACTTTTTCTGTATTAGGTAGCAAGAATATGGTCTGGTATCAGTGTTTTTCCCTACCAGTTTGAACCTATTTTGTATGAGTTTGAACAGTGTGTATGAGTATTTGAAAGCAAGGAAACACAGGAATGTGCTTTGGTTTTGGCTGATGTGGACTGGAGATGTATATATTGTGTGATTTACCTGCAAAGACTTTCTTTATAGTAACTTACAGATCCATGGAAATTAAGTAGAAGGTACCTAGATCAATTTGACCCTGGGCCTAGGTATGGGTGGTGCTGTTCATTTGACTGGTCTTCTGGGTTTAAGGGAGAGGTGACTTGCTGAGTTTGGAAGCAAGGGAAGGGCAGCATGCATTTGTTTGTAGCAGAGTCATTTTAATATAATCCGATATTCCTCTACAGCGCATGTCACTCACAAGCAAGGAGTGCTGTGCTGTTGATAAAAATAGATTGGACTTGTTCTGACCTTTTAAAAATGCCCCTAATACACTAGCACAGGCTTTGCCTTAGAACACCTGACTTTTAATTCTGATTGTGAAGTCAAGTGAGGTAAGTAGAATTTGGATCAACTGTAAATGACTTAGCCACTTAGCAAATCCTCTTGAAGAACCATACTTGCTTGCCACCTGCTTTTTACTGAGGGTATGTAGGATGATTAAATGCTGGCATGTTATGAGGTAATCTCCCTCGCCCATGCAGCCTCTCCCACCACTGGTTTGGTACCCAGCAGTCCTCTCCTCAGCACCAAAGACTGATGACTCTGAAAACACGTTGGTTTAACTGCTTACTGTGGTAAAACAGCTAATGGGTTTTGGTGCGTGCTTTCCACTGTGATTACATGGCTTATGCTATCAGTGTGTGAGCAGCAATGTGAAATGCTCATGTTTTATGAAGCTTTTGATTTTTCCATAGTTTTCAGTTGACCAAAGAAATGGTGATGGAGAAGCCAAGTCCCCTGCTGGTCGGGCGGGAATTTGTGAGGCAGTACTATACTCTGCTGAACCAAGCACCTGACTATTTGCACAGGTAAAGCTCCGCTTCACTTTATTACCTATTTTTCTGTGTGAATTTCTTAATTTCTATGTTAAAATTGGTGAATAAGCTTATTACCAGGTCTTGGCTTGCTGAACTTGGACACTTAATCTGATTTACTCAAGACAGATGCTGGGTATAGTTTGCTTTCAGTTTTGATCAGCTGTGTTAAAACATGGATAATAATGATTACAGGAATTATATAAATATCTGTGTTCTGGTTGTTACTGAAATGCTGCTAGGCATGTATTCCAAGCAAAAAAGAAGAAAAAATGTGAATCAAAATGCGTTGCTTTCTACTTCTAGTTGTAATCAATATAAATGAAAGTTGGATAAATGTTATTTAGTTAAGCATTTTTGTAGTTTTGTCTTGATACACTGCCCCCTGACTAGGGGAAGAACATTGAAAATGGTGTGTGCTTGTATATTGGTATGTCTCAGTAGTCATACCAGCAGCTCTTTCTTAAAGGAAAATCAGAGAAATTATGAATATGCAGCAAACAACAATCTGTTATCTAAATAAATTGGTCCTGTTTGATTTGACAGGTATCCTACACTGCTAGAACTAACCTCGTTTTTGAAGATAGGCTTTGTTTTGCTGTGCTTGGAGTAGCTAGACAAACAATTTCTGAAACCTTCCTTCTTCCAATCTCAGGAACACTTAGAGTATTTCTCCACTTGGGTGGACAGCTGACCTTGTCCATTTGGGTCAGAGGAAAGTTTACAATGAGCCACAGAATTCAGTTCTAGTCCTTTATCTGCTGGCAGAATGGAGTCGCATGATGTTTATGACACTTTAGCTTGTAATCCCTCAGTTATAAAAAGGAAGATTGACCTGCAGTACTTTCTTTACTGTAGATGAACAAAAAAGTACCATTGCTCCTTGCTCAAGCCTTAAACTAGAAATTGAGGGGAAGCATTCAGCATCCTGGGTGTTCGGAGTACTATGTTGCTTTAGGAACCTTGTACAGAAAGGAGAGAATGGGATTGGATCATCTAGCTCCTATGAAACTGGTTTTGGCTGTTAGTGCTTGGGTATCTGATATATCTGAATGCTACAGGTTACACAGGAGAACTTTGCATTCCCCCCGACCCCAAATTGCTAACAGAATTATGGAATTGTATGGCTGTATTCCAATAATTCAGACAGAAAACTTGCTTGAGAGTATATTATTCATAGTGTACTCTAATGTAGAGGCTCAATGTTCTTGCATAACAAAGCTTAGTGTTAAAATATTTCTTTTCAACAGGTTTTATGGAAAGAACTCTTCCTATGTCCATGGTGGCTTGGATTCCAATGGAAAACCAGCTGACGCAGTCTACGGGCAATCTGTAAGTACTTAAAACTTACTGTTCTTTCCTTCTTTTTTGTCACCTTTGTGGTTGAGAAGAGACACATATCCAGCTGTGATTCATTCCCCTTTGTCCAAGTGCTTTCTGTAAAAAATGGGGAGAGAAAACTGTTAACTGTAAACAGCAATAGTTAGGCAAGATATGCTTCCTTTATTAAAGTTCATAATGTAAAATTGCTTGCAAAGCAAACTTAAAGATCATGCTGCCAAGCTTTCTCCCTAGAGTTAGGGAATATATTATGAAACAGTTTTATGTTTTTGCTTTCTTTGAAAGCTGCTAACTTGGCAGAAATGGCTTCTGCAGTGTAACCTGTGTACCATTCTTTCATAGGATATCCACAAGAAGGTGCTGTCATTAAACTTCAAGGATTGCCACACAAAGATTCGTCATGTGGATGCCCATGCTACTCTCAACGATGGTGTTGTAGTCCAGGTGATGGGAGAGCTCTCCAATAACATGCAGCCTGTGCGCAGATTCATGCAAACATTTGTACTTGCCCCTGAGGTATGCTGTATTGAGTGCTAGTGTTACAGTGTTTCTAATATCATGTCAGGATTAATGAGGCCTCTCTGGTTCAGTGTCAGAATCTGAAGGGTTAGACTGGGAAGGTGGCTTGCTACAAAATTCAGCAGTAATGTTCTGCAAATTCCTTAAGAAATTACCCTACTTCTGTATGGTCATACGTTAACCTTGGATATCATAATTACAGTTGTAAATATCCTAACTTTTGGCTACTAGGTATGTGTAATGCCTATTTTTTTCTTAAGCGTTTTAAAGTTATTTTATCTTTAATTTGCCCTCCTAGCAACTGGTCCTCTTACTGAAAAGATCTAGTAGAGAGAAGAAAACGCTTCCTGTCGTTTGTAGACATGGGTTCCAGACTTTCTTGTTGTATAAAGCGCTGGCTTAGCATTTGAGGTGGCTTTTTAAATAGACACCTTTTTTGAACAAAACAGCTCACATAATTGAAAATAATAGTGAAAAAGGAGTATTGCAAGATAACTTTATTTTTCAATTTGACTTGGAGCTAAGAATTGATACTTTAGATCCCAGAAAGTTCTCACTCCTACTTTCTCAGTGTTGTGAGCTATTGGAATTAAAAGCACTAATACGACTTTTTCCATTTTCCATGCATTGTTCCATGCATACTTGGCTTGCTAGTATGATGCATCTTCTGCCACTCCCTGAAAAACACATGTTTTCTTGAAGGAGGCAAGTTTGGATTAATCTTATATGGGAAGGATGATTTGCTCAAGCTGTTCTTGTTTTCTCGTTATTTCAGTTTTTACATTGCTGCAATTGGTGTAATTGAATCAGTTCTTCCCTTTGATTTGCTTCCAGGGTTCTGTTGCAAACAAGTTTTATGTCCACAATGATATCTTCCGCTACCAAGATGAGGTTTTTGGTGACTCTGACACCGAGCCTCCAGAGGGTAAGAAGCAGGAATTTTTGGATGGTTCTACTGGTATTTGTTTCTGGGTCTATATCAACACTCCATTCTCAGATCAGAGGAAATCTTGCTGGAGAAGGCAGATCAGCATTAAGCTTTGTGTTCTAGATTTTTTCCTTGCCTGTAGTTTCCTTGCTCTCCAGCAAGGAGTTGTGACATGCAGGTGATTGTTATTTTTCTGGCATATTCTATTTCTATTAAAAGAACTGTGAGACTTGCTTTAGCAGTTGCAGTCAGATTTGTAGGCTATAAATCTGCTTCTCTGAAGTATTTGGAATATGTTTGACCTTGGTCAAAACTGAGTAACTGAAGTGATAGCAGAAGTATAAGGAAGTGTCTGTTCCATGTCACATCTTGGTAGTGCTTCCCATGTGGTCTTTGGCAGGGACTTCACCTGCATGTTATGGAAGATGCCTTGTGTTTGAACCAAGTACTAAACACGTGTGTGGTGTATTTTCTCCTTTTTTAACTTTGTTTAGAATCAGAGGAGGAAGGGGAGGAACCTGAGGAAAGACAGCAGACACCTGAGGCTGTTCCTGATGATACCGGTGCTTATTACGAGCAGGCTGTCAGGTAATAATATCTTATTAGATGAAGTCAGATGTTGCGTAATACAGACTGCTTGTAGAACAGGTCAAATGAATTTACTGCTGCTCATGATTTTCTTCTTTGACGGTCAAAAGATTTCTGTTTATTGGGCAGCTGAAACCGAAGTGTTGTTAGGCTGAATGCAGAGACTCTGGATTTTCAGTAGATGTAATGCTTTTTCTGCTCTATAGTGTAACAATGTGAAACTTGCATCCCTGTGCAGTGTGGCCTTATTTAGACAGATTAGCCTTGTTCTTCCTCACAAATGCAATATGCCTCACTTCTGTATTGGACAAGTAGCATTACTTACTACCCAGTAATAGAATCAAATACAATACCACCTCTTTTTCTTGATTTTTGTGGTGCTGTATGATAGCAATGACATTGAGGAACACCTGGAAGAGACGGCTGCAGAGGCGGAGCCTGAGCCAGAGCCAGAGCCTGAACAGGAACCTGAACCAGAGGTGCATGAAGAAAAATCTGAGCCAGTATTAGAGGAGTCGGCTCCAGAAGAGACTGTGGAAAAGAGTCCTTCTCCAGCTCCTGCTGATCCAGCTCCTGCAGTGCAAGAGGACTCCAGGGTAATGACAGTGGATGGCTCTTTTCTGTGATGTGGTAGTTTCATCGCAGTATGTTTGACTCTTCTGTTGTTTTACAGAGCACGATCCTCTCTCTGGCAAGAGGAGAAATACCTGGAATTAGAAGTGTTTAAATGCTCTATAATTCCCTGCCCAAATTACTCTTCTCATGACCAGTTGCCTCCTTCCCATTTGTTCCTACACAATAATAGGTAGTTGAAATTCTAGCTAGTAGCTAGTTGGTTAAAATACTAGGAACTAAGATAGGGCTTTGTATAATTGGTCGGTATAGGAACTGTGGCAGCAGTGAGAGGCTCAGATTCTCTGTAAACAGAGCTTCTGAAATTCTGAACAGACTGAAACCAACATGCTGAATCAGAAGAATGGGAGAAATGTGACTTTATTTCTACCTGGAGATTTTTGTCACTCTTCAGTGTTGAGAGAGGCAAAAGTGGACAAATGGGTACTCAGGAAAGCAATACTTTGGTTAACCTTGGTGTGATACTTGGTCTTAGGCTACTGCTGTGTCCTATTTCAACTCTATGTAGAATTTAGAAATAGGGTGGAAGTGTGACTGCATTGTCATTACACTATGTCTTTTGAATGTAAATGATTTATGGGGAAACTGTTAGCAGCAGGATCCCGAATTTCAAGGACAGGTTAAAATTTATTACTGTTATCCTGTGTCTGTTAGCTGTGCTATCAGGAATATCTTTCAGAAGGATAAAAGCATCTGGAATTGAGTTACAATCTTCTCTCTCTTCTTCTTTTTTTTTTTCCTTAGACATTTTCCTGGGCATCAGTAACCAGTAAGAACCTCCCTCCAAGTGGAGCTGTTCCAGTATCAGGAATACCACCTCATGTTGTTAAAGTACCAGTCTCGCAGGTAGGAATCCAGCACCTAGAGAAGTTTAAGTGCTAAACTGGCTGACAGTAAACTGAGGTGGGGAAAAAAATATAGTGAAATCCACTTGCTTATAATCTGAATTTTCAGAGACTCCAAAGACTTTAAAATTCAATTTTTCCTGATAGACTTCATAAAAATGTTATTTCTTGGCTTGAGAAGTAATTGTTTCTCATGGAGAAAAACCAGGGAATGTTCATGCAAGTGCTGGATGTATCTCCCATTGCACCCTCTTAAGGAAAGATGCAACTTTTCTTTTTCCACTGCCTATTCACGAATGAGATTTTGTCGTGTATGCATTTATGTAATACAGTCTATCTGCATAACTGCCGCTGCCCTTTGGGCAGACACTTTATTGTATATAACTGTGCATGGGGTGACTTTGAAATTCTAACTTAGTCAAGTGACATGTTTGCTTTTAGCCTATAAGCCAACATGAGCTAACATGCATTTTAGTCACAGGTGGAAAGAACTATGATTTTTTTTCCTGTATTTTCAATTTATTTTATCAACAACTTGATAGTGAGCTCTTAAAAGCAGAACCGTGCTGTTATGTCTGATTCTTTCCTGTTAAGTCCTTTTTTAAATTTCTACAGCCTCGCCCTGAGGCAAAGCCTGAATCTCAGACCCCACCTCAGAGACCGCAGAGGGATCAGCGAGTGAGGGAGCAGCGAACAAGCATCCCACCACAGAGGGGTCCTAGACCAAGTAAGAGAAGCTACAAAGAATAAAGTGTTTCCCCTATTTGATGGTTTTGGGGAAGCAATATGATGATTAAAACTTTAAAAATCTAATTAATTTTGTCAGTACGCGAATGATTCCTACTTTTGTGGATATGGTTATTTTAGATGATCTTGGTCTGAATGTCTGGCAAGCTTTAGAGCTGAATTTCACTAGCATTCTATTGAGGTATCTAGGTTTCTACTCAAGTGTTTGGCTTCAGTCAGGTGATAAAAACCAAACAGTTACAAACTTGCTAGTGTAGAATGCTTACCTTTCTATATGAATGGATAAATAGAGTGTGTATTCTGATTCTTTTATAAGGTGCTAATTCTGACCATGACTTGGTTTTTTTGTTTGTTTGTTGCGGGGACTGGCTTTTCTCAAACAAGTCTTACTTTTCTGTTCAAGTTCGTGAGGGTGAACAAGGCGATGTGGAAACGAGACGAATTGTGAGATACCCAGACAGTCATCAGCTGTTTGTTGGGAACCTTCCCCATGATGTGGATAAAACTGAACTTAAAGACTTTTTCCAAAGTAAGTTAGTTGCTTTGCTGTACTCTCAGGGTTTGGGGGTTGCAGCCATAAGCGTGGTCAACAGAGCATTCTAATGTATGACCCAAGAACTTGGCTTTTCTCTTGCAGGCTATGGCAATGTTGTTGAACTCCGCATCAACAGTGGTGGAAAGCTCCCCAATTTTGGGTTTGTGGTGTTTGATGATCCTGAACCAGTTCAGAAGATCCTTAGCAGCAGGGTAAATAAACTGCTAGTCAGTGGTTTTTGGTCTGTTAATAACAGGCAATGTTTTTCAGATTACTCTAACAATAAAAGATTCCACTTGGTCCCTTTAGCCTTTCTTGAGCATCTTAAAGTAGGTGTGATGTCTTTCCCTCCTATTACCAAGACTTGTGCAGCATTTGTACAGATTGAGTCTTTTGTCATTGAAGTAACAACTTAGCTGAACATGGATTTATTTATTATAGAGCCTTTTTCCAATGGGAAGTTGCTGAGCTCTACACAGGAAGCAGGTAAATAGCTTTCAGGAAGGCAGGGCAGAGAGAGTCTGACCCTATGGATAAGTAGAATCTCGTTTGTCGAAGAGGTTGAAAGGAAGAAGCTATACTAGTATTCAGGTTGAAAAGAATTTGTGCTAACAGAAGCAGGTGGTACCTGCTTGCTTGTTAGCATTAACTGCAAATGCAAAATGTGCACCCCATGATTGTACGGTGTGGTGTAGGCAATGAATCTGGATGCACCATAACAGCTGTGCAGTGTGCTTGCTTACAAACTAGCTTTTCACCAGACAGGGACATCCTTTCTTCTTTACTTCCTTACTGTACAGCAGTATTGCCAGTATATTTGTTCTTAAATTGAAAGGTAACTTGGGTACAGATTTTTAAACCTTGAGATTTGGTCTGAGCTTGGGATATTTCATGTGGCTAGACACCTTTAATTGTGGGAAGCCAGCAGCATTTGTAGCAACGGTTATGAAGTCCAGCAGCCCTAGTTCTTTTGCAGGGAGCTGGTGATTCAAGATGGAATGCTGATAGAGAGTTGCTTCCTTAAGTGCTTTCCTGCTATCCTGGGCTGAGCAGTTCCCATGTGGTCTAGGGTAAAGTCTAAACCAGGTGATTTGAAACCAGTGCTAAACGTAGATTGAGTAGATCTGGTTGACTTTGGCCTGAATTGGTGTGGGAACAAGTAGTACAGCAACAGCGGGTCCTTAAGCCATTTCTTAGCTGCAAGCAATATGTGAACACCTTCAGCAGTCACTTAAACTTGCATGTTTGAGTTTTTGCTGGAACAAACTAGAAATGTTCACTCATGAGTTCTCTTGCAGTGGGAGGGGTAGCTAGGAGCTGAGGGCCAGACTTCATGTCCAGGGAATACCAAAGGCACACTCAGCTGAGGGATTTGTGGCCTTTGTTTACTTGTTCAACTGTGCCACTCTGTGTAACTGGAGCTGGAGAAGAGAGTGAATGCTGTCTTCCAGGTTAGGCTTTGAATGTGTAATAGTTTGTGCGCTCAAAGTATCTTTTCTGCAAGGCTAAGTTATAATGGATGGGCATGGCTTTCTGAAATAAGCTTTATTTTTTTTTTTAGATTTTTTTTTATAGACTTAAGTCCTATAAAAGCAGTTTAACACACCTTCTACCCTGCTTTGAACAGTGCTAAATTCTGTTTGTAGTATCCATTGTGTAAATTGTTTTGCAGACAGGTCTGGTGCTTTGAGCAAACATATGTCCTGAAACAGCAGGACTTTTTTCAGGATAAGCTTTGCTATAAACAAGTTTAAAAGGCTTTGGTAGACTGTTAGCCAGTGAAGCTAAACCTGATGTCTGCTGCCTGATATGAAATGTAGGAGTTTACACTGGAATCGGTAATAAGGCTGTAACATGATGCTTTTTGATCTTTGTCCAGCACAGCTGATGGCTAGAGGAGGTCAATGTTCTTCATCCTTAGATCAGTTCTACTGCTATAGTCAGTTCAGTAGAAGTGAATGGCTAATCTTTCCATTCGATGAGAAAGCATTGTGCCTCTGCCAGTGATGGATCGTATTTTCCATGTTTGTTATGCAACTGCAGGAATAATTTGAAACAAGTGAGTCCTCATTCCTGTAGTTCATGGATTCTTGCAGACTTCGACTTTTTGTCTGCAGTGGGGTTTGTGGGATGTTGCAGTCCTGCTCCTCTCTGTTCTTGCTTCAGTGAGGTTTCCCAATCAAGTGACCACTTGTCACTGCAACTCTGAAAAATTGAGCTTGACCTAAGTGAAAGACTTCATTGGCCTATATAGCAAGGTGGGAGAGAGGATCTGACATTCTTCATGCCATAAGAAAAATCAACTGGGACCCTGCATGGTGGCAGACTGTGAATTGCTACATATTAATGAAAGGAGGTTACCATTGATAGTTAATTCCTTTTCTAAAAGGTGTCAGAATGCTCAGTGTTAAGCCTGAGATTGCTTTTCAAGTGTCACTTTCACATCTCTTTGTATCTTCTTCAGTAAAGCCACAAGACTGGATGTGTAGTTTGACTATCACCATTTTCTAGTAACCAATCATAAACCACTTCAGTTTTCTTTCATGGAGAGGAGAATGTGAGACAAGGTTGCAGAAATCTGCTTGACATTGAAGAGTTACTGGTGAGTCATTAATGAAAGTACCTTTTCTGCTTTTGTTGCAGCCCATCATGTTCAGGGGAGAGGTGCGCCTGAATGTGGAGGAGAAGAAAACGCGAGCTGCCAGGGAGGGTGACCGCAGAGATAACAGACCACGTGGACCTGGAGGCACTCGTGGGGGGCTGGGAGGTGGGATTCGAGGGCCTCCACGTGGAGGAATGTCCCAGAAGCCAGGATTTGGAGCTGGAAGGGGGATCGGGCAACGCCAGTGAATACATCACGGATGTTGACATGGTGGCGCAAACCCTTTTTCCTGCAGATTTGTGAATTTCAGCCTTGGGTATCTTGGAATGTGGCCCTAGCCTGTTATAGACTGCTACGTTTGATACTATTTTGGCCCCTTTTTGTTTGTGTTATGGTTTTGTGATTTTTTTTTTTTCTAGTCCTTGTCCCAGATTCCAGCTTTGTGGAACAACGTTTTAGGAAAAGTGGATTTTAAAAAGAAAAGAACTGAGTTTTCTTGTTCACCTCAAACTTACGGACTGGATTTTTTTGGTACCAGTGGTTTTTCCTAAAGGAATGTCTCTTTATTTTTTTCTTTTTCTTTGTTCTCCCCCCTTTCTACTGAATTTGGGTGCGTTTCAGTCAGTGGAATAATATTTCACGTGCATGCGTTCAAGAGCCTGTAGGAAAACATAGTACCTGGCAAGTATTTCAAGGGCAGAAAAACAAAACTATTGATTTATTCCTTGAGGGTCATAGCAACATCCTCTGGTCCGGACATATTGCCACTTGAAAAATTGACATTCACCTTTCTCTTTGTGGCGCTGTAAAAGTGGAATAATGGGTATCCGTAGAATCTTTTTTCTTTTGATACATGATCACAGAAAGGAATTCGAACTACTGTTTTACCACTTTAAAATTTTGGATTGTGGGATAGGTTTTAAATGTCTAGAACTTGACTCTTAAAACACTTTTCCTGAACTTGTGAAATTTTTTATTGAAATAGGGAGTTTTTTTCATGTTTAGTTTGTATTTGTATAAAAAAAAGCAAAATTGTTGTGCCTTCTATTTATCTCTCATTCCAGTCTTGGCAAATTGTTTAAAAAAAAAAAAAATAATAAAAAAGGTCTAGATTTGCTTTATCAAGTCAAGAGTATGTTGGAGTTTTTCCAAGGGGAAGAGGTTCTTCCTTCAGTCACTAGGTTTACTAGGTAGAGGTGGTTATAGCTGAAATTTTTAATACCTTATCTTCATCAGTTTGGCTGCATTTAAATAATTGAAAA
Organism: Aquila spilogaster; assembly: GCA_024606505.1. NCBI lineage: Eukaryota > Metazoa > Chordata > Aves > Accipitriformes > Accipitridae > Aquila > Aquila spilogaster. Next base: position 18,534,630 of record JANHGO010000045.1, on the reverse strand, counting down.
CAAGTACTTTTTGGATGTAGAATTTAATAACTTTGATTTGAGGCCCCATTACAAATGTTGCAAAAGTACAACTGAAGCATAAATACCTCTATCACATCCTTTACAGGTCAAACTACTGTATGTAATAGTTATCTTTGCAGTTTGGGCATTAATTTCATCCCCTGCTTCTGCCAGCCCTGAAGTGGATGGATGGCATTTTTGTCAGAAGTACATAAGGTGCCTATCTGTCCTGGTGTTTAAAAAAGGTGTTGAACGCTCTCTACTGCCTCTGAAAGAAGATGAAATTGAAAATAAAATAGAAAACTGGGTAATTTCAAAGAGATCTTGTAAGACTGCACTGCGCAAAGCAGTATTATTTCTGTAATGTGTGGTGTTAAATGTCTGGATGAAAACGGCAAGTTTGATTCTACACCAGACCTTCAGAGCTCTTGGTAATACAAAAGAGCTGCTTAGTAAGTTTGCTTATCTGTGTCAGGGTTCATTGTTTCTGTATTTTCGTGATTTATTGATACAATCACTGTGCATATGCAGTATATCTCTCTTGACCTTTGCTTGCTTTAAAGCTAGAGCAAAGCTGCCCTTGCCTGAAGGGCAGATAGGTATTACCTGTTCCAGAACAGTAATTTTTTGCCTTTTACTTGCCAAACTTAGTGGTTGAGCCTGGTTGTACTAAATGGCAGTAGATTTTTGGTTTCTGTTTTATTTTATCTACTTCTTCAGAGTTGTTATGCTCTTTGTCCCTTCCCTCCTTATGAATCTTTCTGAGATTGACTTGCTTACTTAAGTCTTCAGGAAGAGATTGTATCTTAGTGAATTGGAAGAGAACTGAGTGTGACAGCAATAGCTGTGGTATACTCTCACAGCCAGCATACTGGCAATACAGACTGCTTCCTCTTGTGGTGGTAACCGGTATTTAAAAAAAACCCGCTTTCTACATTTTTCATATCTGGAATGACTGTGAGGTGAAGGTATGCAATGAAAGTCTTCCACTGAACTCTGTCCTTGTTGTTTGTGATATTTTTTTCTTCTCACTTGTTGGGTTTCTACTGTTCTTGATGTTAAATCCAAGACTGAAGTGACAGTTTGCACTTCAGACTTATCAAAGTGCTATTAATAGAAGCTTTCATAGCTCTTAACCTGTAAATCTGCAAAAGCACACCAAAGCCTGAAACACCCTTTCTGTAGTGGGAGTTGGACAGTTCTGGCTCATTGTTGTCTGGTTTGAGAAAGAGCTGAGGAATGTCAGTACCCATTAGGTGAAGTGTATGCTTGTTTTCATATGAATCATACTCTCAATATGTTGACCCAGAAAGTGATGTTCTTCTCCAAGATGACAGGCAAAATTAAATATTTACATGAAATTTTCTTGGAATGTCTTGTAAAGAAATACTTTTCAAAGGCAAGTTATGTTGCCAGCATCTTGAACAAAATGTAGAGTTGACTCTTAATATTTGCATTTTGGTTGTTCTGTGACTAGCTAATAACAAAGTATGCTCAAAAGACTTGCTGTAAAATATTGTCACATTGGCTTTTTTGTTTAAACTTTCTAGTTGCCTCAAGCCCTTCTAGTTTCTGCATTGCTGTACTGTTGAAACCTCAATATGTCTTGTTTAAGGTCTTCAATGCTGTGCATGCGTTAATGGTGAAGATGACTATGAAGAAGTCATGATTCGGCTTGCCTCAGCTGGTTGCAGTGAGCTAGAGTAGCTACAAGAAGGCTAACCTCTAATAACCAAGGTAGCCTAACTCTTTCCAGAAAGAAAATGCTACCCGGAAGTCTCAAATGAGTAAGACTGTGTGTCTCCCTGCTAGCACCTCTGCTTTAATTGAGACAATGAGGTGTTTGCTGAAGTGCTCTTGATGTCCCAGTGCTCTGCAGGGAGTAGGAAGTGGAGAAGTTGGTCAGACCTGTCATAGGCTGCTTTTGCATCCACACAAGCCACATGGATAGTGACAGGAACAACCTTAATGATCCTTATACCTTAATGTTCTGCCCTTCTGAGAGCAGTGGGGGAGTTTCATATATGGCTAGTGTGATCTGGACTCTTCTGGCTGATCTTAATACTGTAACACAAGTAGAAATAAGACTATTTCATTTACAGTAGTATTTCGTACCACCAGAACTGGAAGCCATGCTGCCTTTGCTGCATTTTCTTTGGTTAAGCGTATTGCACAATTAACTAGGCTTAGTTATCCCCTTTTCTTGTGCAGGGAGGAATTTCTTCTGGAGTACTCTTTAAGTACCAGCAGACTTGCACGGGGCTGTTGTGTAAAGTTGAACTGAAATTTCTGTGTGTTCAGGACTGCAGTTGTTTGTTCTGCAGTTAGGGATTCAGGCAGGATTCACTTGCTCTGCAGGGCCCTCTTACAGGTTTTTTTTTGGGTGGTTTTTTTTTTCTTTTTTAAATTTGTTCAGAGCTGGAGGTGTAGTGTTCCTGTGTATTCACTGGCCATGTACAGGCAAGTGTGGAGGTGGTGAGCATGCTATTGGAAGTAGGGCTTTGCAGAGGGGTTTTACTCCTGGAGTAGGAAACTGAGCCTGTGTGCTAACATGCTGTGTGGTAACAGGGAACTCTGGCTTGAATCTGAATGAGAAACATTCTTCAGCAGTGCCACTTGGAAGGGGATGCCCTTTAGACCTGTGAGTCCACTTTCTTTGGTGAAAAGGATGGTTCTGGGTGCAGGTATGAAAATTTGGAGTTGATCTCTGCAGCTGCTGATTCTGCACATCTCGGAGGGACATATTTTTGAACAAAATGTGGTTGGTTGTTTTTTTTTTAATTGTTTCTCTTTCTTTATACACTGCTGCCTGGGGCTAAGAGCACATGGCACAGTAGCAGTTTCCCTAAGCTGTGCATGCTTTAGCAGGAAGTAATTATCATGGTGATTATTTCATTTCCCAGCCACACCATTCTTACCCTGGCTGGTAACTTGAAAAACTGCTCTCCTAAGATCTTGATAATCTCATTTGTATGTTGTGTGGAAGATGGGGCAAGGGGTTTTGTTGGTAGCTTCTCTGGTTATGAGACATGAAACAGTTGAGTAAAATGCTTTCAAACTCCATTGTTCCTTAAAGACAGCATATTTTAGAGTAATGGTGTGTTCTCAGAATAGATTTGAAGGGCAGGATGTTGCCCTTCTATTTTCTGTCACAAAATGCCACTTGCCAAGCCAAGTGGGATCTGCTGTTCCACTGATGAACTTGACACAAACTTGACAAAGCACCTGACTGGAAGGAAAAATACTTCATTGTGTCCATCTTTGAGATTCAGTCTGAGTGGCAGTCCTTTAACTGTCTGAAATGTCATTTTGGGTGTCTGGACCAAGGTCATTTCATCTGCCAAAGAGTATTAAGGCTATGTATAAATAATGCCATGTCCTAGCTTGCAAGATGGTACATAAAATACCTTTTTTTCTTTATATGGACCCTTGCCAGACCCTGTTTCAACTTGCATGAGAATTTAAGGCATAGTTTTGCTCTATTGAAAGTACTGCTGTTCATTTGTGTATGACTTTAAAATCCAGGATCTTGTAAAGACAACACAAACAGAACTTTCTGTTTGGGTGCCTATCATTGCTGTGTGAAAGACCAGAGCAACTTAAGAGGTGCTTTATAGAGACTAGAGATGTGATACATCCCTCTTGTGGAAAACTTGCTTCTGCTGCCTGGACTTGATCTTGAATCCTGGGAAGGGAAGGCTAGCTGTGTGCTAGCTAACTAACTGTGTTAGCCTTGCAAGAGTCTGAAACAATAAAGAGCAGTTCAGGAGTCTGGATGCTATGGCTGATACTGCTGCTGCTGTAGGAATTCCTTTGTGGGGTGGAGCTCAGGAGGTCACAGATGGGAGAGATTATTCTTCAGAATAAAAGGCTTAACACTAAAACTGGTCTTTTGCCTTATTTTCATGAAATGTTATGTTAGCACAAATGCACCAGCAGTGTGGGCTGCAGCATGGAACCTCTGGCACTAAAAATCCGTGGAGAGAATTTCAGAAAAATCTTTTATTTTTTTATTGGAATCAGCATGAATGTATGATTCAATAAATATATTTTATATACATGTAACAGCAGAAACTTTACATTCCATCTTCAAACTGCTGAAATAGAACTTCTGTTTTAAAATTTTTTACAAGCCAGAAAAATAATCTGCCACTGTTTCTGTGTGGTCATGCAATTTGTATAAGTTACAGGTTTATTTTATCATGATGTAAAAATGCTGCTTTTAAGGAAGCAGTTGCTTTGCACTCTGACCAATGTAGCAAAATATCCTTAAATGGAGTGTAAGGCCATACCAATTTTGTGTATGTATATATTATATGTATATATAATAAATTCATATAGAAAAGACAGGGAGGTCCCTTTTTAAGGTGGGTAGGGAGAAGACATGTAAGCACTTCATGATTAAGCTAGTTTATTCTTTTTGAAGAATTTTACATCCTAAGTTTTAAGCATGGGTACACTTTATATTCTGTATTTCTCTAGTCCCACCTCTGTTCTTGAGGGGAGAGTAGCATGAAAATTAATAAGGATTTACTTTTTCCATTCTTTTTTTTTCAGACTTGTGTTAATTTTCAGACTTGTGTTAATGAACCAGCAGAGGTACTCAGAGAGCACTTGAGTTGCCCGCTTCTCTCTTCCTTCTTACCTTATCTCCAGTAATTTATTACCCTGTGAATACTTTTCTGATTATCTCCTGTGAGATGCTGGCATTTTAGCACCCACCTTGCAAGGAAGAAAACTAAAACAGCTGAATATGAACTATTTCAGTGCCTGTTTCAAAGAAGCTTATTTGAAGTTAAAGGGAGATGAGTTTTGTCCTCTTAACAGCAGCTGCCTCTTTTTTCCTATGTGTAAAAGAATTGATTAAACTGGGGCATTTTAATGCCACTGCTTCCTTCTGAGGTCTCGGTAAGATTGAAGAATGAAAAGAAAACACTGACCTTGTTGCCAGTCCTTTCCTGATTATGAACAAGCTTGAGAAAATATCTGTATCCTGATTTTTTTTTAACAGGCACACACAGAAAAAAATTGCAAAAGTAGTTCAAATCTGGATTTAGTATTTACAAAAGAGCATTGACAAATGGGCTCTGATGGATGGGTGTGTCAAGAAGGTGTAATCCTCAGTGGTCTGTCCTGCCCCTTTGTGGGAGGGTCTGTCCCACAGCTGAGGTCTTGGTCTGTGTTGGCAAAACCCCATGGTTTTACCCTGAGCTCCACTAGAGAGTGGAGGGTGACTGGTATTGCCCTCTCTGGGGGGGACAGTGACTGCTGGCAGGGGGATGGGGCAGCCCTAATGTCTTAACACTGTGGCTGCTAAACCCAGCCCAGCTCGTTTGTCAGAGCCCTTGGCTGTCCCTGGTATAAACAGCATCAAAGCGCTGTTGTATTTTGGAACAAATGAGCTTTAGTAAGTCAAGCTTTGGAAACAAAGATTTTCTTCATACAAATGGCTTACAGATGGGAGATGCAGAAAATAGGACAAAACAATGCCACTACTTAATAGGCTTTTTCCAAAAGTTTTTCGGAGGTATTCTTCCTAGACACCAGGTTTTTGGGGGCTTGACCAGTGAGGTGGTAATTCTGGGAAACTGAGACAATGTTTATCAAGGACACAAGGAAAACACACTGTCTAGGTGCTGAACTGTTCCCAGTTCTGTTTGTTTTCCATGTTTTCAATTAGAAAGTATTCCAGCTGTGTGTGTGTGTGTTTGTATCTCCCCTCCAAAGTAAAACCAAATGTGCAATGGTTGTCCTGAAGACAAATATCTTAAGTATTTTTATTTTTCTTCGAGAGATAAATTCATTTACAAAACAATGTAAATGGGTGTGCGTTTATAGTTGGAAGGGGGAAATTCCTGGGTCTCCCCCTCCTTTTTTATATCACTTAAGTGTAAGTTTTTCATTACTCCTCATCTCAGTTTTAATATAATAAGCATGATATGCTGTACACTGTGGTGGAATGTGAGCAGACAACACAGTCCGTAAAATGTCACTGTCCACAGCGATGTTAGCCTGCTTATGGCTGTTGTTTGATCTTGGGTGGGTGTTTACAAACAGCTGCTTGGGACAGGCTTGTGCATCTTCAGGATTCAAAGGCTGCTTCCAGAATGCTGTTCACCAATGTTGCAGGGATGGTAAACTGCGATGAAATGCACTGTGACCTTTGCATGTCAGGCCATTTTTGGGTGAAGTCCTTAGCGTGTTGCTTCATCTTTACATTTCTCTATAGATCTCTTAATTCACTGAAGTTTTACTGTGTCTCAAATCATGTGTGAATGGCTTTTTAGCATAGTTGTCTTCTGTTTAAGTTCTTTTGAAACAGTCATCTCTTTCCTGCAGCTCGGTAAGTCCAATAAAGAAGAGGTGAGCTCTGCCCATGATTAGTGCTCTCAGTATGTCGTGACCAGACTTGGGAACCACAAACTTATCTTTTTGCCTATGAATTCCATTTCACAGTACGTTTGAGATGCTCCAGGCGGTGCATTTTTTCAGGATAATTAATTCCACATGCATGTGGTGAGTTAAGTCACTTGGCCTTTGTGCCTTAATGTCTGTGTCTTATCACCTCATATGCCTTTGGAGTTGGCTTGTGTCTCCTGACCTACCGCACCAGTCGCAGGGAGTGCAGCGCTGATCGTACAGTGAGATGCTCTGACATTGCAGTGAGCAGCAAGATGGAGCTCAAAGGCAGAGTTCAAGCACAATAGATCGCTCCTCCCAGCGAGGGGAAGGTAGATTACATATCTGTCTCTCAAATTCTCGCATAACATCAGTGTTTGGACCTTAATGTTTATTTCCCAAAAGTTCCAATTTGGATACTCCCAAAGCCGACAGATCCCCAGATTAATCTGCTGACTTGACCTGATTTAAGGAGGGATGTATTGGTCGTGGTTTTGAAATGCATGTGTCTTTGAACTGTCCTGTCGAGTTTAATAATCCTACTCGGTGCTGGAGGACTGTGAAGGGGGCATCAGTCTGGGGTGGAGGTGCTGTTTTTACAGTTCTCTGCTTTGAGTGGGTAAACTTAGGGATTTGTCAGCTTGGTCCATGCTGCTTCTGAGCTTATTTTCCCTGCTTACTTCTGATCTAACCCTGGAATTGGGAGAATGCAAGTGTTTTGGACAAACATAAGCAGGTTTGGGAAGAGGGGGACAGAAAGGAAACAGTACAAGTTCAGTGTAGGCAAAGGCAGAGCACAGTGTTTCAAAGCCCCTTGTTCATTTGTTTCCCCAGCCTAGGCAAGCATAAAGTAAAGGAACTTGTGTTCTCTTCTGCTAAGAGTTTGTTGGGTCAGAGTCTGAGCATTTCTTATAGAGCTTAGCTCTACTGCTGTGACCAATAGCACTGGCCATGGTTACTTAAACATAAACGGTGAGGAGAGGATATAACAATAGCCTAATTCATTAGTAGTGGGTTTTTTGGTTGTGTTTTTTTTTTTTTTCCTGATAAAAAGTGGGATTGATGGCAAGTGGAGGCATGCACCTGATCAAGGACTTGCCAGGATTGCTCATTATACTCCTGCCTGTGAAGTATGTACTGGTGTCCCTCACCTTACTGTGTAGTTGTTCAGCGAGATGCATTTCCAGCACTGTTCTTAGGTTACCAAGGCTGCCCCTTCTCCACTTCCTTTCTTTATTTGCTAGTTTCTTGAGCTTTGTTTTCAGAGGTGACACTACCCATGCTGTACCATACCTCTTCCTCTATGGGACAAGTCAAGCCTCACGAATTCTCTTTCCAACCCCTCAAAGAACAAGCAGCAGTATTTAAAGCCTCAACTCCCAGGAGGGCAACGTGGACTGGGGTTGCAATTGTGACTGCACTTACTATAGTGAGGAGTAAGTACTACAAGCTCCTGTGCCTTACATGAGTTGCGATCTGCTCTTCCTTTCTCACCTCTGATCCCTGCCCTCACTCTACTCCTCTACTTCTAATGCTGTAGCCTCAGAGGAGCAGAGCTGACCTAGAAGCTGTGGTCATAACACAGTTGTGGCCATTTGGGGCACATCACAAGCTCTAGAGCTGGCCCTGCTCTTCAAGGGCTCGCTTGTTGGTTCTTAGCCCATCACAAGCAACTGTGACGAGGATACTTTTTAAAACATCTAAGTGCATATCCAGGAGAGGTGGCTAAGGCACCACCCTTGGCATGATCTGTTCAATATTGCATAGTTTTACTTCAATAAAGGTCAGTGCTTGGGGATTAGGCGTCAAGAAACACGAAAGCCCAAGCCCCAGTTCTGCTATCGTTGGAAGTCACGGCCTGTTGGTGTCTGCAGGGCTATGGCAGGGTAATGCTGATTTAAGCAACGCTATTATCAAGCCTTCACTGTAATTGTGACTGTGAGGGTGTCTTCACTGCAAGGTTGATTCAGGCTTGAACCTGGAGCTGTAATTTAGTGCCCAGATTCTGCGGTGTGCTCAGCCTAGGCCAGCTGGCTCAGCTGGTCTGCAGCCTAAAGCTTGATTCATGTTTTTGTCAGACAAGTAACCCAACAGTGCCCCAGTATCACCAAGTGCCTAAGGCAGATGTCCTCCCCCAGACCCACTGGGGAAGGTGATTTCAGCTTGCTACAGTGCTAACAATCGTGGGACCAGCTTTCCAGAAGCCTTAGCAGCAAGAGCTACTTCTGAGCTCTGTGGCCCTCAGACTTGGCAGCTCCAGGCCAGCTCTACCTGTCCCTGCTTGTGCCAAGCTTGACTCACCTGCCATAGCAATGACACACTTGCAGCTCTAAGCCGGAGCATGTAGTTAATGACAGTACCTTGTGCCCCAGCCAGCCTCAGCCAAGTTCCCTGGGTAGGTGAAGAGGGTGTCCTTGTTTGGCTTAAGCTACTTATGCAATTCAAGTGGCAAATCTACAAATAAAACCTAATTTCAAGCCAGGCTGATGGCTTATTTATGGCGGTATCATCCTATGCCCAGGAAAAGATGGATGATTTTATGCTGGAAGCACCACCATACTTGAACCTTAGGCTGGGAACAGGTAGGAGGGTTTCATATCCACTCTCCTTGCTGAGAACTACCGCTGTCGGGAAGCTGCTGAGGTCCCTCTCCCTTGTGCTTTTTGTGGCTGGCTTCTTACTGTTGGTAGGAGTAGTGGCAGCACTATACCACAGCCTGCAAACCCCAGCAGTCATGCTTTGAGTCCTGATGGGACTGTTAAGCCAACATAAAGCCATCCCTGCCTTCCCCCAAAGTGGCAACATCCCCTTGTGCTGAATCTGTTCCCAGTGCATGCACTGTCCGTGTGCGTGGCCCGAGTCAAACCCTGGCTAACCCATCTCCAGCACTGCTGGGAGCCGGCCCTATCCCGGGATGGGCTTCAGCACTCCGTCTATAATACACCCAGGAGCAGGAATGTCACAAACGTGACTCCCTTACAGTTTCTACTCGGAAGCCTGGCAGTAAAGTGCATGAGGACTGCAACTTAGGTTAGCTAGACTTGATGGTCATGATTACTTAATACAATCTCATCATTCTTGCTGCCAGCTTTGACTCTTGCATCATACCTGTTAGCACTGTCCGCCTTGAATGCCAGGAGAAGACAGTGATGTGGCAAGCAAACAAACCTCTCCTGTTGCTCTTCCTTTTCCTTCCCCTTCCCTTCCAGTCTATGCCAGGATCCTAATTTGACAATTTAACCAGTAATTTCCTCTGCTAGGTGCTGAAATCATCCCTTTCTTTATAGACTGCCATGTGGTTTGTGTCCTTTACCATGTTACAGTACCAGGAGCTTTGGTCCTTTGCTGGCAGCGTGATGCTGGGACAACATGATAGGGTGAGTGAGGGCAGAGATGAACCAGGAAAGCTGCAGACTCCACAAATTAAAAGGTCAGCCTTCCTGTGCATGGGTTGCCTGCTGCAAGGGAGATCACAGGTTGGGATTCCTCGCCTGGCTCAGCCTGTGCTTCCCATTACCAAGCTGACTCTAGTCTTCGGTCCAGGCTGTGCACTTCATGGTTCCCTCAGTGTGGGATCACCTGAGGGCATCACCCAAGGGCTGCTCATCCCAGCAGTTCTCCAAGGAGAATGACTCACCTAGGGCAAGCACCAGCATCTCCCCATCAGCTGCAGGCAGAGCCTGGAGTAGCTCGGAGCAGATGCCCAGTGCAAAATGTGCAACAGCTCCTTACGCATTGCCTGGTTTACAACAGCTCATTTCTTCTGGGGCCCTCTGCTACACACCACAGTAGAAGGAATATAAGAACCTGGTTTCCAATAAACAGCTGCAATATAGCTGGATCACTGAAGAACATGGAGCCCTACAGGGATAATAGCCAAAAAGTCTGCCTTCTTTCTGACTTAATGCTGCTCTGCTTTTACACAGAGCACAGTCAAAAGAGACCTTGTTGGCCAACCTCACATTCCCCAGGAGTCCTCCTCATGCATGCTTTGCTATGAGAGAGCTTCCCTGGTAACTCTCTTACCCTGTCTACCTAGGACAAAGGGTTTTACTCACGTATTTTGCCCTGTATTTCCCAAGACACCTATCTGTGCAGGCCCTTCAACGGTTGCAGAGCTGAGGAGCTTAGCCCCATAGAAATGAAAGTTCAGGTGGTGAAAGAAGGGAGATGAACACAGAAAAATGTAATTTACTTGAAAGAGGTAAGAGACTTGTGTAGATTCATTTGAGCAAGAGAGAAGTGCAAGTGCCCTTAAGAAATAATTGTTAAGGAGAAGGAGATGAGGGGATGGGAAGACTTGAAGGACCTGAAGTAATTTTGAAGACGCTAAAATAAATGAATATTAGCTTCTGCTTTGGTGCTCATCCTAGCACCCTGAAGAACAATCAAGTATCTCAATTTTCTACTTAAATAGTATGCTGCCTTCACACAACTGATGGAAATCTATCGAAGCAGGAGCAGCACAATATTCCCCTTACATCTTCTTTTGAGAAGGCGGTGGGAGAGTGTCAGGTGCTTTCTAGCAGGGAAGGGCTCAGATACTTCTTTCACTGAACTGAGCTCTGTGGGATGCTCCAGCAGGGCAGGACCTGCCGCTTGCAGTTACCCAGACAGGAGATGCACAATGTCTGGCTGGCAGGCAGGGATGCCAGACCTGCAGCCGCTCTGGTAGGATTGGGTTTTGAGGGAGAAGGGGTCCATATTGCATTACCCGCTGCTGTTAGTAGCGAGATTTTGGAGTGAGGAGTGGGGTATTGAAAGAGATTGTCTGTGTTTTGGCACAGGGATAAGAACTATGTTTTATTAAGGAATGGTAGTACAGTACAAAAATATGATTGTATAAAATCTGTGAAAAATATGGCACCGTTTAAAATAGCCTTTTCTCCTTTCATGTGTTCCTTTCTTTTTAAAAAAAACCCATATATTGTAAATACTTCTAATCTTTTTTTCCACCAGCACTAGGAAACCAAGAAAGGTCTTCAAATTACAGTTGAGATAAAGGACAACCAATAGTGTAATTTGAGTTGTCTTGGATTTGCCTTAAAATTAAAGATCTTCAGAAGAGGCAGAAGGAAAAAAAAAACCTTCCAGAAAAGTCTGGGGAAAACAAAATGTTTCTGTTCACAGGATGTGGGAATATTCAGCATTTGAAATTTTGAGGCTTTTTAGGAACAAAGTCCCCCAGCTGTGACGAGCAAAGGCTTTTAGGACAGGAGAAAAGAGGGCACTACCAGACCTATGAAGCAAATGACCCTGCCTGTGTGTTTAAAGGCAAGCTGGTGCTTTGCCAAGGGCAAGGTTAAGCCTTGCAGTCTGTAGCAGACCATGCGCTTGCTGGTCTGTCCTGGACCCCCTTCAGCACCTCTCAGATTTCCATGGTACTGGAATCCCAGATGGAAAGCGGCTTTAATCAGGAATTAAAGTGGGAAAAACTCATCTACCTGACCAAAAAATAAGTTTATCCTACTTCTTTTTTCTTTTCTGCAGTTATATTTCTATATAAGGAAAAATAATTCCTGCTCCATCAAGTGATACGTTTCCAGCAACATCTGGAAATAATGTTGTTTGGGATAAAGCCCTGTTTTTCCAAAGAGTCCAAGTGAATTAGGACCCTATTTTCTCTCTTTACTGCCAGACGGACTGCTGTCTATTTTATTCAGAGGTTTTGCTTCTGAGCCTTGTTCTTAACAAGAGCTAACAATTACTGACTTAAATTCCATCAATATGCCTGGAAGCTACCCTGCAATATCAAATCCAGTACATTCTTACGAATAAATATAATTGCTGGCACTATTGAAGCAGCCTACTTTGAAGATGAGATAGGTTATCAAAGCAAGTTCTGTTGCAATACAGAGACTAAACACAGCCTAGTACAGATGGTGAAAAATGTTTGATTTTGAAAACTACGCAGACTTGCCAGGGGCTCCTAGGACAGTCGAAGGTCTTGTCTATGTGGTGAAACTGGCAGGATGTCCGTGGGACAGCTATCTCAGCGCTGTCAGACCTTTGCCAAGACCCCAGCATGTTTCATGTTGGGATGTGAGTGCTGCTCACTGTCACTGTGCAGGCAGCCCTGGGGCTGGAAAATGGCCCGAATGGAAACTGGCTGCTTAATGAAGAGAAAACAATGCTGCTTACGGTTAGCATCAAACGTGCCTACTGGTTGGTAGAGTCAACCTGGCTGCAAAGGCAGGCTGGTAAGCGTGTAATTCTTATTTCAGTCCCTAAACTCCCATGGGCTCCATTAGCCGCTGAAGTGCTTCTGTATGAGCAGGAAACGCAAGCATCTTTCTGATGATTTCTAGTCCCCAATTTGCCTTCCTCTGGCCTTTCTTAGTGCCAAGAAGTGACATTGGAGCTCTAGTGAAAGAGTAACTGTGAGCTTATCTGCATGTCCAAGCAGTAGGTCTGGGATGAACATGGGCTTTCTCTTCGGTCTCCAAGCCTGAGCAGAATGAAGTGAGGTGGGAACGTATTCCTTCTCCTTGCTCTGGTCTTGCCCTTGGGATGTAGGATCAAAACTCACTTGGGTGGGAGGATGGTGCATGGGATTTGTTAATAACCTATGGGCAACTCCTGAAAGCAGCTCCAGTTAGGAAGGAAACCTGCAGCTGGCTGTGCCCTGGTGAGCCATCCCTGCTAGCCTGGGGGGACTGAGGTGTTGTGTGAACCACGACCAAATTGCCAGACTCCTAAGTGCAAAGTCTGGGCATTGAGGCAGGACCTTTTTTGCCCAAACAACACTGATTTGCGGTTGTTCCCCCTGCATGAGCAAGGAGCTGCGGTTCATGGGCTGCCAAGCCTCTACCCTGCTGCCGGGCAGGGAGGGGATTTCCCCGGATTTGCTCTTTCATCTCAGACAAGGATGCGCCGTTTAAAGCAATCGCACAACCCGCAGTTGGCACAACCGGCTGTCGCGCATGCAGGGAGAGTTCAATAATTCAGCAAGCAAAACCAGAGCCAGCAGCAGACTTGGGCTCCAGCCAAGGCTCGGAAAGTTGTCCTAGCATCAAGTAACGCCTCTGCTCAACAGCTTGAGATCTCCCTGCTTGGGAGAGCACTGACTGCCAGGGGACGGAGAAAGCCTCAGCCCACAGGTTTTCTGCTGCTCCAATGGAGGGAAGGGGGTAAGGGGCTGATCTACTGGTTCACACTGGTATCGCATGATCTTTCCCTGTCTCAGCAGTGCAAAGGGACTCAGAAAGCTAGGTGGCCTTTGCCAAAACACTAGGAAATATTGCCGTTTGCCCTAGTCCACACAGTGCCCACCATCTTTTTTTCTTTTTTCTCCTTTTTTTTTTCCTTGTTGTTCTTATCCTCGGTTTCTTTCTTTCCTTTTTTTTTTTTTTTTTTTTTCTCCCCTCTTTAAATAAAGTGTATTTAGTGCTGGTGAAAGGTGCTGAGTTGGCAGCCTCGGAAATGGGTGTCCATCTACCCAGCCCAGGAGAGCCCTGGTGTTTTCTCTGGGCTCTCTCTTCTTGGCACCAACCCTGTGCTAGGAGGACTCGCAGGTCCCCATGCTCCCCCACCCTCTCCCATAGCTGCCTCTTGCTGCGCTGGTTGGGACTCCCACCTCCCATCCCAGGCTTGGGTGCTGCTGATCTGGGCCAGACTGGACCTGACAGTGCCAGAGGGTACTTTGCTCTGAGCTCTTCCAGCTGCCGTGGAGGATGCAGCTTCTGCAAGTGGGAGCCTGTCTGTTCCCAGAGCAAGCATCAGATCTGCAGCCCAGGTCAGCTGTGGTCCAGTCCTGAGCAGGAGACGGGGGAGAGGAGGGAGAGTGGAAGCACCCCTTAGGTGCCACTTGTCTCTCTGCCTTCATTTAGTGCCTAATCCAGACCCGAGCCCAAGTGCTTCAGTGCAGACTGATTGTCTCTTCCTTCATGCTCTCTTTTACCCGCCTCGCTAAAGTGCAAATGAACACACCTGAATCACCCCGGTGCTGCAGCCTGGCTCGTGCCCAGGGTCCCAGAGAGGCAAGTGGGGCATCAAGCCCTTGACTTGCCCATGTCACCCTTGAGCCGGGCTTTCAAATAACACCCTGGAGGCATTTGGTGTGTCCCCCCCCCACCCCAAACGCCCATGCCAGCCTGTGCTACCACTGGGCCAAAGGGAAACCCCTTTGCTCACCCATTCCCACCTCCCTCCCCCTGCTTCCCTATCCCCCCCCAAACTGTGCTGGCCTTGCCCAGGACTCTGCTGGGCAGCAGAGAGGGGCAAAGCAGCCTGCTCCATCTTCCCATCCGTGTTAAAGCTAAATGCAGCACCAAAATAGATACAAAAATAGAATTTTGGGTCCATTGACCCAGCTTCGCTATTAATATTACTGCTATGTAATGTCTGAAAATAAAAGTCACTCTCTCTGTACACACCTTTCCCCCACCCCCCCTTACTGACAGTATTGCCATTTGCCCGGTCCTGTTGCGACAAGGCATGAATATGCCTGTTTTCTCTATATTTTAAATATAAGTTCTGCTTTAACTCATCCAGCGCTTCCATCCCCCCATTGTAAACAAACATGGCAGAAAGGGGTTTGGAAAAAAAAAAAAAAGGGCTGTTTTAAAAATCCTTCATCATTTCTAGTGTTCTGAATAGTATTTCTGACTCCTGGGACTTGAATCCTGCCAGGTCATTTAAAAGGACAGAAGGTACCTGCGATTTCTGATGAAGGCCCTGATGTCCTTCTCGGGTTTCCCATTGGATGCTCTCTGATGGGCATGAGAGAGATAATGTATTTGCTTTCCTCTATTCAAAAGTCACAAAGTGTTTGATCAGCAAACCCGTGACTAAAAAAAGTAAATATATAAAATAAACAACAACCCGCAGCCTCTTTCTTAAGTTTCCCCATCTATCCAGTTTCCAAAGTGCAAAACCTAGAGAAGCATAGAATGTTTTTCTTGGGTTTTCTTTTTCCTTTTGTTAGGGCTTTTTTACCCCACGTGCTTGACTGGTATGGCCTTTCTATAGCAAAAGTCAGATAAAGCGTAATTGCAGTCATTTCTGCACATGGAATTATGAATCATTCCAGTGACTTGAGAATCTAAGCTGTTAATAGGCTAAAAAAAGGATTTTTTTTGTTTATCTTTTTTCTTGATTGTTTTCTTTTTGCATTATAATTAAGCATGAATATATATTAATATATTACACTGATTGGATTGCAGCTGGAGCAATCCAAACCTTCCTATGCTGTAAAACTAGCCCCACCCTGCACTCCCCAGATCAAGAGGGTTTTTTTTCTTCTCCCTGTGCCAGTTATCCTCAGTTCACATGATTAAAAGTCCCTCCCAGCCCCCCTCCCCCCCTTTTTTTAGTAGATATTGCCACATTCTTAAATTCATGCATTGCTGCATTGCTATTGCACATATATAAAGGATTGCTC
>JANHGO010000045.1:18478026-18518537 GCA_024606505.1 Aquila spilogaster | reverse complement strand
TCCTCCTGAAACAGATTCAGCATGGGACTCTACTTAAAATGAGATATAGACAGTGCACCCTCGCTATAAGGCTCTCCACTGACAGCTTCCCGCTCTGCAAGGGGGAGATGCCTCCGTCGTGCCCTGAGCTCAGTGCCCTTGGACAAACCCTCTGCTCTTAGGAGATCAGCCTTATAGAGGGGTGCCAGCTGTGTGATGCACAGATGCAAATCAGGGGATCCAGGCACCCCATGGAGAACAGGACTGACTTCCACCCCACTGGGGTCTTTGACATACTTGAAGGGTCTATGGTACTGCTTTCATTTTTCAATTGCATCCCCTGTTTTGCTTCTGCCTCTCCCTCCCCCCGCTCCTATCGGCACCTTCTTTGCTTTGCCTGTGCTGTATCAGCTTGCCCAGAAGGAGTGGGCTCCATGTAACTCCCGTAGTCGAAGCCGTGGCGTGAGACTTCCTACAGAGTTACATGGACGCGCAGGCGCCGAGACCTGTCCAGAAAAAGACCTCTGCAGGCGGCGTGCAACCAACCCTCCACTCGCCTGCCCACGGGACCCCCTGAGCCCACAGCCCCCCCCCACAAGCCACCTTCCAGGTGAGGGACAGAAGGGCCCTTCTGTGCGTCAACAATAAGACGTGGCTGCTTGTGCTAATTCCAATTATTGAGCGAGAAAAAGAATTTATTTTCCAGTCTAAAGGCAAATGCGATTGCTGGTTTTGTGGTGGAGGCCTTGCAGGCTTCTCAGAATGATTTAGCCCTATTTTATCGAACACGGGAACGTAATCACAGGGAAAACCAAGTTTGGCCAAAGTAATACAACCAGTGAGCTGCAGAGGCAGGGTGAGAAACCCAAGTCTCTTGACTACAGGTCACCGAGGCTAATTGTTAGACCGATGGCACTAATTATCTGTCACAGATGCTGATCCACGCTGTGTCCCCCACCACGGACCTGTGTCCCCCACCACTGACCTACCGGCCCCCTCCCTCGTAACCTGCCTGCCCGAGGTGCCCTGCTGCCCCTTCCTCTCTCCTTTGCAGAGTGTCTTTTCTGGATGGCCCCGGTATCGAGCGGGTAGCTGCGTGGGATGGAGGCACTGTGCTGGGGGGTCTGGGGCAGAGAAGCAGAAGGGAGAGCACGCTGGCATATCTGAGCAAAGCAAAACAACCCAAATAAAATCAAACCTTCTTTGTTTTGGGGTTTTTTTGGGGGAGGGTGGCAAGCTGGTGAGTTGTATGACCTACCAGCAGGCTTATTTGTTTCAGAGTCCTGGCTGAGACAGTTTTGCAGGCCTTTGGATAATTCTTCCCTGCTCTAGTTGTGTCCCCTTGGTGTATCTCTGGTCCCTGCTATCTGAAACTTGACAACCTTTAAACGTCTTTGACTCCTAACAATGCCTCTGTGAGGGGGCAGTGCACTGGCTGGGGAAACTGAGGCACCAAAAATTAGGACCCAGCTGCTCTCGGGGCTGAGTGACTCCGTATGCTCAACATCTAGTAAGTCACTTTGCAAGCTGGGAGTCAAGGATCACAGAAACTCTTCTCTTGGCTCCCTTAGAGAGATTTTTTTCAGTTAAAAGGCTGATTTTCTGATGATAAGTGATGCAAGCATCCTACTTTTTAGGTGGCCAGAACCTGCACTGTGGATGAGGCACTGGCAGCGAGGGTGGATGGGGACCTGGAGGGGTAGGGGCTGCAGGGGCCACTTCTGACCTTCCCACTGCCCAGCGGTCAGGAGATGCCTCCAGCCACGCTGCCGGCTCTTGCCAGCGCCTGCGGGCAGATGGCACGGGGCGATGTGGTAGCCCCGGGCTGTGCCAGGGGCTGTGCCTGCCTGGCAGCGGGCACCAGCATCCCATGGCTCTGAGGCATCTGGGAGAGTTTTGCAAAGGTCCTTCTCATCCCTAACTTGTCCCCCTTTCCTTAACTGGACTCCTTTGTGCAGCTAATAACGTGTGCGTGGGCTGCAAAGGCCTGGCCTCCTGAGATGCTCAGAGCTTATAGACCTTCTCATCACGTCTGTATTATGGAGGGTCAGGTAAAACTGCCTCTGCTCTTCTCTGGCTGCACAAACACATATGCACTGACACATGTCTGGTTTAGCCTAAATCACTTAATTCCCTAAGTTACTGAATTTCTTTCTGTTCTCATTGCTGAGGGGCCACTGGCTGTTTTCTGTGGCTGATTTGTTTTGTGTGAGTGCCGTACCTAGGATAGAGCAGCTAATGGTGCCTTTTTCAAGGTGCCATATCAAAGGAGAAAGGCAAAGACATCACCAGCTGCACTGGGCTCGCCCCCTTGGGCTGGGTCTCCAAATACATTCCAACTGGGTCTGATGATGGTGTCACGTTAACCAGACTGGTCCATACCTCAAAGGGACAGCAAGTCTCCCTAGCCACCACAGTCCCTACATCTCCCCATGCCAGGACCTGTCTGCCCCAGTAAATACAGACAGCATAATGGGTTCAGAGAGAGCTGTCTAGTCGATTTTCCAGAGAGAAAGTGGTAAGAGCTGGCTCAGAAATGGAAAGGGCCAATTGAAGCCCGATAACAGATATTTATTGATTCCATTTTTATTTTTTAGAGAGGAGGAAAGACTCTTAATGATGAGAATAAGCTAGCACCTTGCATCTAACTCTGAGGAAAGTAAGAAAGAGATTTGTCTGGATGCACTTGTACTAATGCCAGACCATGGCACATTGTCCAGTGCATCGAGCTGTGAAGAATGGCTAGTAGATTTTGATTTGGGCAGACCTAATAAATGTGGGCATGGGCTGCTCCTCTCCCCAGCTGCCTCCACCAGCATGGACCACTGCAACATCCCACTTGTTTTTAGCCTGGCATGTCATACCTAAACCAGGCAAAGCTACCCAGACAAGTCAGGACACTGGGACAGAGCAATTAGTTTCTTTGGCAGCTGCACTAATCCATTTGCATATTTGCAGTCAGCTCCTAGTTTTCTGATGAGCCTGCAAACCTTGTTCATTTTGCTTTTGCAAGTGTTTTTGTTTATGCTTTGTTCCAATTAAATTGCTGTGAGATTGGGCAGGGATTGTAATAGCAGCCTTGTGTTCAATGGAACATCTCTGGCAAATATCTTTTAAACTCATCTGTATATTAGTGGCTTTTTTTCTCTTATTGTTTTATCAACAGAATGATCTGCATACAACAGCACGGATCCAGAGACAGGATGTCTGAATCTAGATGAAGAGATAAAAGCACTATGAGGCACCCATGTTGGGTAGTTTTAGCTTTGGCTCTATTAAGCAGGCTGCATCTTCTGAACCAAAACTGCCTCAGCTGATGTTGAGATGGCAGGGTCTTGCTCTGGCCAGACAAAATCAGTGGGTGCTAATGGTCTCATCTGTTACTTCTTTCCCCTTGCATTTGTCCAACTTTTCATCCCTGGTCCTGACTGGGCTGGGGACAAGTGAACAATTATCTCCTGTTTTGCAGATAGGACAACTGAAGCAGAGAGAGGCAAATCTACAAAGAGACGGGGATTCCTGCTCCTTAGCCCCCACTGCCTCCTGGAATGGTGGCAGTTCTCCAAGTACACACTGTGAACTGCTGTAGGACAGATTAGACCCTGGGAAAGAATTTTAATGCCTGGGACAGTGAAGCAATGGAATAGGGGGGTCTCTGGATGAGATGGATCACGGAGGGCTCTTTAAAATAGAGGGTAGACAAATACCCAGGAGGAATATTTTAGGCAGACCCTGGTGGTCTCCTAGGGGCTCTCTTGAGATTGCCATCAGCAAAATTGTCTGGTTTTTTTTTCTTAGAAAAGTTAATCTGTTTTTAATGCTAGCTTGAAAGCAGCCTCTCAGGCCTGGTGCCGAAAATTTGATACCACCTACCTGATTCTACTAGTTAATTAAAGACAATTTTTAAGTGCCTTTGTTCCTGTGATCACGGACACCTTTATGTTTCTAATGCATCCTGTGAGGTGAAATCTTTGCTGTGGTACCTCAGCCTAAAAGCTAGTCGAGTCCAGGCTGCAGGAGATGCATGTCTATGTGATGCATGCATGCTCGGCTTGGTGTCAGTCATGGTGAGTAAGCATGGAGCAAGGCTGAGGCTGAGAATAATGCTCTTTCCTTCCGAGAGGAATTTGCAGTCAGTCTGAGAAGCAGATGCTTTTGAACACGGAGATGACAGAGACAAAAGAGGTGTCACTTACCTCCGGGCTAATGTAGGCTGTCTTGTTGGGGGATACTGTTCTCTGATAGACATCCCTCACACCTCCCTGCCTGCCCCCCCCGCCCCCCCCTGCCCTCGCTGTGTCTTCTGAAGAGGAGAACTCAGACCAGAACATTGCTGTGTGAAAATTGTTCTGTTGAGAACAACCCTTTTGGCTTAGACCACGTGGCTAGCTAACAAAAACCAGCTTGCTAGATGCCTGGGGTCAGCAGACTGTTAGAAGAGACACAATTCATTGAGGTAGCCCTGCTTTTTGATGTGTGACCCTCCTTAACATCTGACCATATACTGAGGACTCCTCCGGGGGCTAGTGGCTCGGTTCAGTTGACCATGTAGTGATGTTCTGCTGGGACAGATTCCAGCCATGTCCTTCATGCTTTATGTATTACCTTATGGTGCCTCCTCTTCCTTCTGAACCTGAGCAGCTCTTTGTGCTGCCGAGACACAAAGTTGACGGCAGCGTACTCTAGAAGTGCGGAGAACACAAACAGCAAGCATACGGCCATCCAGATGTCTATGGCCTTCACGTAGGACACCTAGGAGTCAGAGAGAGAGACTGAGTTGGGGTGGCTTCTTCACTCACGTGCCTTTTTTCTTGCTATTTTACATGTTACTCCCAAGGTCTTTGGAAGGAGTTGTTCAAGCCATGATATGGTTGACACCTGCTCTTACTGAAATCTAGCTCATTTAACGTGAATGTATTATCAGGCCATTGAAAGTGCTCCTGGACTCTTAAGTAGCAATAATTCCACAGTTTTTAATTTATCCAGGTCTTGATTGTGATGGTTTATATGCAAGGAAAATAGTAATCCAATCTGATCATACCAGAAGGCCTTCATAACAGGGAAATTCAGTACTATTATAAAAGTATGATGGTCAAGTGAGTCAAAAGCTAGAATGTAGAGTGTATACCCATGTGTGGTTGTTGCAGGGGTTTGTAAGGTACAGAGCTCCTGGCTACAGAGATCTGTGGTGGATCTTGGGGTGAGCGCTGAATCTTAGGGGAAGTTTTACTGCTAGTCATAGCAACTCTGAACATTTTTGCAGAAGGGGACTGGAATTTGTTCTGCTTGCTCTTAAACTGGAATAGGGCAATGGCAGCAGAATGCCTCTTGTGTTGAGCAGGAGGATCTACGTGGTGACTTACTTATGTGCTGTCCCCAGAAAGTTCACATTTTGCCCCTCTGCAAAGATAAGCGTTATCCCTACCTTAGGCAGTGATGCTCGGGAACCAGAGCTCTGTGTGGTCATAGTGAGCACCGTGGTGATCCCCAGGCCAACACGAGCAGGTGCAGCATCCATATTGATCCAGAAGGAGATCCAGGACAGAATGACAATAAGGAGGCTGGGGATGTACATCTGGATCAAGTAATAGCCCATCTGCCGCTCCAGATGGAAACGAGCTTCTATACAGGTGAACTTGCCTGAGGAAGACGGGAGATACATGGAGGATTACTGGTAAGGCACGGTGAGCCTCCTGTTTTCAGCTATTGTCTGGGGACTTTCCTTGCATTGCCTAGAACCAAAGTCTTGTTAGAGAAGGAAAATAACAGCTGTTGCCCAGTTCTGAAATATGAATGTGCAACCAGAAAGCTCTTGGCAGTATGTCCTTTGTCACTTAGATTTCACCTGCTCCCTTGCATCAGCGATAAAAAGAAGATGTTGGGAGAAGAGGTCCAGACCAAACACCCTTGAACTGATGCAGGTGTTACTGCGGACAAGAGGGTTCCGCACATTTGTGTCTATTGACTTTTTATTGCCTATATATGTGTATATTTATTGGTAACATGTCTATGTGTATTTATATATATGTTGTCCCTAGCTGTGTAGGACAAGGCTTGTATCACCAGAGTGCCATCACACATAGCAAGAGACTCTGGCAAATGCACAGTCCTGAATTCCTCTCTAATGAACCCAGCAGCTAAGGGTAAACAGCACTGACCTGTGTTGTAGTGCTTTGTGCAGTATCTCAAGTCTTTTTCTTCTTTGAGGATAAACTGAGGCAATGTCAGCCCGTCAGCAACTTGCACGGCTCCTTTTTCTTGCCACTCAAATATGAGATCATTCATTGTGTAGCCAACTGTTGAGAAGAGGGGAGAAATACAGTGTGAAACATATGAAATACTGATCTGGAAAGGGACAGATTTGTAGAAGGGAGCTATGCTTGGAAGCAGGGACTTATCCTGGCCTTCCTTGGCAATGCTATAATGAATGGGATTTGGGTTGAGGGAGAACTGCTTATGCATAAGGTAAAAGCTAGGGTAATGACCTGCACAGGAGCTGTGATGGTGTGCAATGAATTGTCTGTAATAAATCACAATTTTTCTTGAATTTGGCTTGTCGAGCTGTTTGCTATTTTTTCAAACTTGACCTCTTTCTCTGAATGGAGTTGTTCATCCTCTTTCCCTCCTTTGAGACAAGCAACAGGTACAAGGGGCAAATGTTCATCCAGGGAGAAAAAAATCCCATTTGCAACTGAAAGCATTTTCATCTTTCTCCTCCAAAGTGAAAGGCCAATGTAAATACAAGCAAGCCAGGGCTTCCCTCGTGGGATCTTTTAAGGTTTGGCTTCGCTAGGAAATGTCATGTGTACTGAATGAATAGAAAATCCTGAGCAAGTGGTTCTTGAGCAAGTCTCCAGTGAAGGCTGAACTGGGAATAGGTTGCAGCTGGGGAGGGAAATGGCAGGGGAGAGGGAGAGGGAAAACACATTGTCTGCTCTCCAAAATGGAGATGTGCGCAGGACTCACAGCTTTCTAACTGCATGATGCACGTCTGTACGTCCATGGGGAAGTTCTTCAGGTCCATGGGGCAGGCCAGAGTCAGCGTGATCCTGAGGAGAGAAGACAGCACAGGGGAATGTCAAACAGTTTGTGGTACTGATGAGGGGGTGAACCCTCTCGGACATCCAGTGTTGCAAACAGGCTGATACCTTGCCCGAGACACACTGGTGTGCTTGGGGGAATGACCGATCATTCACTTCTTCCCTGCCTGTGTTTTCACACGTGGTGTTGGAAAGCATCAGAAACACCGAGCATTTGGATCTGTGATATAATTCCCAGCAGAGCTGCCTGCTGCAGATGGCGTTTCATTGCAATGTTGTTTTGGACTGTGCAGAACAAAGAGCTCCCACACCAAACAGTTTTGCTGCTTCAGTCTTCATTTCTTGCCTCAGGTTCTCAGCAGTCTGGATTAACAGCAAGCCCAAACCCATTCTCTGGACCCCCCAGATGCATTCCTAGAGACTGGGACTGTTTGAAAATCTTTGAACAGGACATTTCTGTGTCAGAAAAAAAAATGAAGTTTGATCAAGATTACACATTGCTGTGGGGGAAAAAAGAGACTTTGTTGGGATTTTCTGCAGGGAAAATGCTCAGTGGTAAGTCAGTATGAACCTCTGCACCTTCCTGAATTCCTGATGTGACCCCTGAGACCTCTACTTTTGTCTCTCAAGCTCCATTTTCCCCTAGGTGCAGGCTGCATTTTCTGTGGTATATTGCTGTGCTGCCCTATACCATGATCTATGCTCAAAATGTTTGTTTGGTTCAACAAGCTGATATTAAATGATTTGATTCAGATAGCTAGACTTGTGTTATTTGGTTTGATAATGCTGAAAATGCTGTTCCCTGAAGTGTTTAGATTTTTCAGGTTTTTTCTTTGATGTAGAAATAGCAGAATTTCCTGGGGGACAGGAATTGAATTTTTCTATCATCAGACTTAGAAGAAACTTAGCAAGAGGGAAAGATACTTTAACTTAAATCCTTATGTTAGAAGAAATTCTCTGCTTGAGTTTAGAGGCATGTTGTGACAGAAGGTGTGACAGTAGAAAGAATCAACCTGTTCAAGTTTCCTCTTTATGAAAGCAACTGCTTTTTTTGTGTTTAAACAAATGCCTTACTAGAAAAGGGTCACCACTAGCCTTTGCCCACTTTGTTTTTCTCATCACATCTCTGGCAGGGAACTCCATCTCTGATCAATCAGAGAGATAAGCCTTCAATTACATCTTCAGAGAAGCCCCTTGAGAAGAATTTGCTGTAAATATCTGCCAGCTACGAAACAGGGGCGACTGTGGCTACAACTAACTAGGTTATGAGATGCTGAGCACATGCTGGACAAGTGTGTGCTGAGAAGGGATCAGAGAGTGAAACCCTCAAGGGTGATTTTGGGTGAACCCAGTGCTGAGCATCCTGAGTCTTGGGTCCATGGGACAAAGCCCACCTTCTTGTAAATGCCTTGACTAGAGTTTGACTGTTGCAAATAGTAGTAGCAAAGTGCCAGTTAGGAAATGGCAGAGTACTTTAGGTGGAAACTTTTTTTTAAAAGGGAAAGATTATTTCTCCTTTTGGAAACTCTTTGCATTTGCCTTATGCTCTTCCACCATGAATGTCCCTTTTTTGTTTGTTTGTTTTCACAGAAAATCATGCTTTAAAAGGAACCTATATTTTCGTTTGGAGATGAGGAAGATAGGAAAGTTCTTTTTTTAAAACAAGAACCGAACTGTTTTCAAGTTTTTGCCTTGAAAACGGTGATCAGCTCAGCCACATTGCTCCATGTCCCCTGCTGAGTCTTTGCTCTGTTTTGCAGAGCAACCCCAGGGCTGGGGTGACCCAGTATTCCCCCTCTGTGCTCCTGCAAACCCACCTGGACCAGGACTCTGTGACATGCTCACTGCCAAGTTGCTGGTGGCAGTTTTACTACCTGCCTGTGTTTAGAAATTAAGAAATGTGAGTTTTTCACATTCAGCCAACAGGCATGGCAATTCTTTTACCGTGTTGGCCAGCAGGGAGCTGGTCTTTGGGCTGGAACTACCTTGATGTTTGATGGAGGCTGTCTACATTGCAGCATTAAGCTGTTTATTTTCCATTTTACAGCTCTGTGCTGCTTTTTCTTCCCCATGGCTGCCACCGGGAGCTGCAGAGTGAGATGGATTGTGCGTACCTTAGGCAAATTTACATTATACATGAGGTGAAAAAGTCTTTAAGATAGAGTTAAACTTTCCCTCTTTAAGCTCATGAAGTTTGATCTTAGTTTCATTGGTTTAAAATAGAGTGGATGGGGTTGGAAGTGAAGTGAAGGTGGGGACTGGATTAATTTCCTGTGGGAAATTCAGTGCAATTAGTTCAGCTTCACTGATGGATTCTTGGATCTAGTGATAAAGGGGTAAATGGGAAGAGTAATGCTGAGACAAAGCCATGGAGCTCTACTTAGCAGTTTCCCTAATTTTTTTTGTCAGGAAGTGCTGCTGCTTTCAAAGCATAGTTTTCATGGACACCTGCTAGTTTTCATGTAGTACAGCTGGTTTTAGGCTTGTGCTAGTATAATATCTCATGTAATTTTACATTAGGGATGTTAAGGAATCTACTAGTGAGGAACAGAAGTCCTTGGACTGAGAAAGGTAGAGATGAGTTATTGGTCAGGGAAAAAAGGGTGTGTTTCAATTTTCAATGATTTTTGTGTGAAGGAATCTGCCCCAGAAAGAGGATGAAGTGCTGACACAGGCTGCCCACAGAGGTCATGGGATCTCCATCCATGGGCTATTTCGATTTGGCCAGACAAAGCCACAGCTGACCTGATCTGTTGTTGTTAATCATCAGGACGAGGTTGCATGGGAGACCTCCAGACGTCCCTTCCCACCACATTGCTATGACACTGCTAATTTTATGATCTCCCCCTTTAAAAACCCCCTCAATTTCTTTTGTCCAATAGCATGCTCAAAGTCTTCACTTTCTCGTTTTCGGCTTGAACAGTGAGAGTTTAGCTCTGCCCTCCCCCACACTGGTGGAGCTCTTCCCATTGAGTCACCTCACCTGATGCTGTAGAGGACATTGCCATTTCTGGAGATCCTCAGAAGCTTGTTGTCTGTGGTAATCTCATGGAAATGGGCCCCTTTCTCATTAGCGAAGAACAAGTCAGGCTTCCAGATGGAGTCCAGCATAGAGGGGTCCAGGTCCAGGGAGTCATCAGGGTATTCGTTGTACGCCAGCCGTGGGTCATTCCATTGCTGTCGCAGGAAGATGTTCACCCTGTAATCCTGCCCGGTGTAAGTAGGGAGAAGAGAAATGCAGTTAGTGGTCAAAGCAGGCTGAAAGTGCTGAGAATGGGGGAGCATGTACTAAAATCATTCTCAAAACCAAACCATGTCTAGGGCTACATTCCCAAGCTATGGCAAGCCTTTTTGGGATTATTTCTCAAGGAGCTGTTGTTAATTTTCAGCTTTGTAGGTTATAGCTATCTCATAGCATGAGAAGCTGCCTATCCTTGCATCCTTCCATCACAGCAATTGTCAGCTGCGTGTGAAGTGTCAAGACCTCTAGTCTGAACCCCGGTGCTGGAGAAGCGATATTGAGTTGCGGAGGTCATAAGGGCTGGTGTCAGCAAGACGACTGTTGCAGAGGATTAAGGGGGAAAGGAGACCGAAGCCAGCTTGCTTTCAGTGTTGAACCATCCCATATTGTGACTTTCTATGGTTCCTCCAGACTTGTGAAAAGAAAAGGCACAGTGAGACAGGCAGTCCATGGAAGGGATGTTCCCCGTGTGTCCACTAATATAAGGATAACTCAGGTGAACTGATGGAAGCAGCTGCCCTTGGTGAGCGTATGTGAACATGAGAGGGATGTGCATGAAGTCTGCTTTCCTAATCTTAAGTGAGTGTTCTGGGCTCCCCTCTCTAATGTCAAAATGCCGTACGTGCTACAGATTTTACAAGATGGCCATCTTCTTTAATTGAAGCTAGTCCCCCAGCACTACACAAAATGATATCTGCCTCCTAACCGTGTGTCTTACAGCTCCCTTGAGTTCCCCAGGCCAAGGCTGGCTGCTGAGGTCGAGCTCAGACACTCTCCTGGACAATTAAAGGCAGTTTCTGGTCTCCCTGTCTGACCAATAGCTTCCCCGGGTGATCCACGTGCCCCTTTTCTGCTGACTTTCACGTAAGAAAGTGAGCCAACAAATTGAAATGGGGAGAGGATGTGGCAGCTATCAGGAGAGGGATAAAAGCTCCATGTCCATAAATTAATTGACATTTTCTAAGTATAGAGGCAGACTGCGTCTGAAGAGCAGCATATAATAAACCAGTTTCACTGCCCTGGCCCAAACTAATAGTTGCTATCATGATTAAGGGTTTCTTTGGTGCCTTTCTAATACTAATGTACTTTGAAGACTTATTAAGAGACAGTTAACAGAGGGTGTCTGACATGCTTGCTGGTATCTAATACCTGCTCCAGGCACTAGGACCTTTCTTTCAGGGAGACCATTTGGCACCTCTGAGCGGATCTCCCGGACTCTGCCATCAGGTGTGTTCTTTCCATCTGCAGAACACAAAGCTCTAGAGTTGAAGGGTGCATGTGGAGGAGAGTCTTTCTGATGTTGCTGCCTCTCAAGTTCTTGCTTGACCATGAACCTACAGCCTCTTGTCCGGGAGGACATGACTCTTGTGAAGTCCAGTCACACTGGAGACTTTGGACAGGATTGTGTCTTGGGTGCTTTGTGGTTTTGGATGGGGCAGTTCATAGCCAAGCCCATGGTCTAGAATCTGCTTGAAGCCACTTAGTGCCATCTGCATCCTCAGACCACAGAAGCTGCTAATGACATTAATGATAGTGACAACAGCAAATGGACCAAGGACTTGACGCTAAAAGGAACAGACTTCTGAACATGAAAAAGAGTTGCAACACTCTCTCCTTCTGCTGATACTCCGAATGTCACCTTCACAAGACCTAGTGGGTCCCTCTGACTTAATTATTCACCTCTGTCGACCCTGCGTAATGTGTCTTGAGAAAATGTGAATAGCTGTGGACAGCTAGGAACCGGGGTCTTAGCTCAGGACTAGCCAATCACGCAAACCTGAAAAAGGAGAGCAGCCCTGAATCTCCGCTTCCCATGGCACGCACCAGCTCCCCGAACAACTTGTATACTTTCAGTTCTCCCTTTTCTGCGCGTAAAGATCTGCAGCCACTGCAGTCAGGGGAAATCAATGTCACTGACCTAATAGGTAGAAAGCAAAAGGTTGTTTTGCTTATTCAGCTACAAATAAGCTGGATGCTAGCAGGTCAGCTCCAGTTGGGGGCTTATGTCATGTACAACACAAATTAAACTCATGTTTGGAAGAAACTTCAGTGGTAGCTGCCCAGAAGTGTTCTCAGCCTGATGGAGTGTTGGAAGGGGGGGGGAAATGGAGCCAATCTCCCTACAACAGCCTGTGTTGCTGTGGATAAGCTTTGTTGCTGGAGTAATTTCACTACTTCAGCTCCAAAACTTGCCAAAAGGAAAGGGTGAGAAGAGAGGTGTTGTGTGGTTTACGTTGCCACCACAGCAGGCATAAGAGGCCATAGACAGAATGACTGCCATAGTCTTCGTCACCATGATGAGGGATCATAATCATGTGCTTGTGGGCCAAATGAAAATTAACTTCTCACAGTAGATGGCTGTGAGAAGGCCCCTCCTAACTCATCTCCAGAGACCAAGTGTCCTGTACTCATGTCCTACGTGGGAACAGCCCAGGGGCATGCCATGAATGTGTGGTGTGAGAGACCGCACTGCCTGTGTCCAGGGGATGTTCAGCAATGTGCTGAGTAACTCTGGTGTGTGCTACTGTTTGTGCTCCTCCTTTGGAGGCAAGTGTTTGCAGTGGATATTTTTTGTTTTGGAATATAGACAACTGAAAATTTATGTTGTGATATAAAAAAGGTAAGGGCAAAGAAATAGATTACATGCACTGAATGCAATTCTCTGGCTTTGCCATTTTATGGCATTAGTATTTTACCTATGTGTGTGTGTTTGTGTTTATGAAGATCTTCCTTCTCAGTGGGTTTATTCCACAGTCCTGGCCTGGCCACTGAGAAGGGTTGTTTCCTCCCAGATGCCTTTCCCCTCATGACGAACAGCTACATCGCACTGTAGTATTGAGGGTGCTGAGCAGCCTTTTAGATTTGTTATGTCCAGGCTTATTTGAACATAAATATAAGAACAAGCACTGTGACTGCAAACTGGACGTAACACTGCCTGAGGAGCTAGCACAAGGCATGGAGAGCAAATGGGGTATATCTGTGGCTGTGACATAGACTAAGATATGGGTTACAGTATTCTGTACCAGCTAAAAGATCCTATGTGTTGAAAGCTTTGCACCTAGGCATTGCAGTCAAGCTGAGAGATGATGAGTCAAACAACACTCATTCATTGGCTGCTTGGAGATATGCAGTGTTTCACCTGGATGCCGTTGTATGAGATCTTAATTAGCATCACCAAGAAGCCCAAAGTTATTCCTAAACGATGGGCAGAAGGGACCCATTTCTGATATGAACTTTCAAGCAAAAAAAAAAGGTTTTACTGGGGCTGCAAACTCAGCAAAAAAAAATCTCTTTCTCCATATCCTTATCACTTGAGTTCTTCATTTGTGTGCCAATCACATCCAGGCATTGATTATCTTGTGCAGCCTGCTCCTCTGGCTGGCCTGGGAGTAGAGAGCGGCAACTCTGCGTTGTGAAGGCATTCAGGAGCTTTGCAATTTGGCACAAAGACATTTTACTCCCAAGGGTGAAATGACACAGGGCAGGAAGAAAATAACTGAAGCGATCAAAGTAGTTCAATTTGATAATGCTGAAATGAAATTCTGCTTAGTGACCTCACAAGGAGCCAAGGAAACGGAAGATCGTTCGAGACCTTTCCTTCCCAAGATACCGCAGTCTCAGCACCTGATGACGAGTGAGCTGATGAAAGCAATGGCAGGCTGGAGGTAGTGCTGTGAACAAGGGATGGAGACTGTCAGAAAACTCAGTCGGTTTCAGACCCTCACTCAGGGGTTCTGTCAGACCAGCCTCTGCACTGAACAGTTTTGGTGAGAGACTTCACTTTGATAAATTTACATTTTGCTGATGGAAAAAACAGGGTAGAGACCGACCTCCCTCAGGAGGTGATTCTGTTATGCCACCTGGACGACAGAGCACAAGGGGCTTTATTAGCATTGAGTTCATTCTCTAGGAAGGGAATGAACAAACATTTTTAAGGCTACTTGCCCTGCAAAGGAGCAATACAACAGACTGATTGCAAAAAAATAAACACACCTGGAGCAGACCTTGGAAGGGTTAATAAGGGACCTCGTTACCCTGCCACAGCTGTAGCCAAGTAACCAATTTGAAGCCTGGTGTGAAAACCACAGCTGGGCTAAGGGGAGGAGGTGCTGTGAGTAGTAGTTGTGATTGAGGTGCTACTGAGGAGGAGGTCTGTTGCTTGAAGAAGGTAGGTGAGGGGTAGGAGTGGTACCCTGGTGCTTAATAGCTGTGAGTTTTTTGTGCTGGAACCTAAAGCAGAAAGTTTTTCTGGGTTTCCCTCCAAAAAGAGGGGGAATTATATCTCCTGAGCTAAGGATGGAGCTGCTGGGGGGTGGGCTGTAGCTAAATTTCAAGTTTAGTAGTGAGGTCTTGTTCTTCAGCTTGTGGGGGATTTTTTCTGTCCTTGTATTTGAGTTGCATAGTCTCATTTTGTGTTTGTTTTTTTTTTTTTTTCTTTTCCATTCAGTGCAAAGACAAATTCCAACCACATAGATAGCCAAAACACTGCAGGTATGATGTTGAAACTGCAGCAGACTGTGAGATGTTGTGAAAACCTTTTCATTTTGTGTTGTGTGACTTGTTATATGCTTATCATCTCTGTGGGACTGATGGTTGGTCTTAAGAATGACTGACTGCAGAAAATTGAGCTCAAAACCTAGCCTTTGCTACAGGCTTTGTGCGTTGATACTTATGTCTTTTGCAGACCTTGGGGTGAGTGGGCCCAGTATCAAATGTGTGACCCATACACTTCATCAGTCATATTTGCTATCTGCTGCACTGTGGCTTGTGCGGCTGGAGTGAATTGCTTAGTCTGTTTTGAGGATGGCTTGTTATCTCACTGGAAATATCATCTACAGATATCTCTGAACAAGTATTTAACATTTGGACAGTTGCAGCCTCCAGCTTCTCCTGTCCTTAGGAGATGCTGGGAGACCAATTGTGGCTGTGTTGCAGCTGGCTGGAAGGTCGCATTTGGTTTGCTCATTTCAGATGGGATAACTATGGCATGAAAGCAGCAAAAAGAAATTTTCATATATATGCTGTGTCTAGGGGAGCCTGTGCTGCCTGTTTTGTGGCTTGCTTTCTCTTGCGCTCTTTTGTTTCCTATGTGTGGGTCCTTTTTAAAATGTGAGACTGGGAGGGGTCATCTTGAGCATTGAATCCAGCTCCTAGCACCTCTAGGCGATAATATACATAAAAAAATTCCTCCTTCTCCATGTGCCTTCACTGTATATAAAATGCTCCCAACTGCCTAAGCCAGTGAGAGAGCCATAAAACTGCAGCTTCCACTAGAAGAGAGATCAAGGGCATCGCTTAATTCCAAGTTTGTTGTTATAGCAGGAGATTTGTTAGATAAAATGCTCAGATAATCCTACCAATTGTCTTATGCTACAAAGAAAAGCCAAAGCTGGTGCAGTTTATTCACTTAAAACCAAGACCCTGTTCCCCAGGTGCTTGACTTCTGTTTCATTTTGAACGAAGAATTTGTAGCTTTGCTATAGGTTTCCTTCTCTGGTATGGCTGCGGGGAAGGTGTTTATGCTTTTGAAGAGCAAAAAGGGATTTAACAGCTTGTGGTTGGGGGTTGTTTGGTGTTTTTAATAAAAATAAGCAGATAAAGTGGATGCATTTTGCATTCATCCTCTAGAATCCCTTGCTGTTGGATGCACTATTGCAGTAATGCTTTGGGACAGAAGGAGGCTGTCTGCATTTGTCTGGCTGTTGTAGTTCGTAGTATCTTGCTCCTTGAAGCACTTGTTGGGTTCACAGGGTTGTGTTCCCAATCGCAGGTTCCCTTGCCAGGCCTAACGGTTGAGGTTTAAACCATAATGCTGTTCTTCCTCTTTGGCCAGTGAAGCAGCTGGGGGAGTGTTACCATCATCAGTCCTAAGGGTTGATGATAGAATACTGCTTTCTTTATGGTAAAACACTGAATTGCCTCTCTGCCACCCACACTTTCCCACTGCCCCAGATATTTGATCATTGGTTTGAATTCAAAGTAGTCAGGTCTGTCTCAAATTCCCTTTATGACAGGACCTTCTGCCCTTATCAGAAACTGTGGTGGGGAGCTGATGCTGCCTGTTTGACCTGCTGCATCCTCAAACAGTGAGGAGAGACTGGCTTCTCTGCAGAGTAAATCCCAAGTTAGCAAATCCCAAAGACTGCTCTGACTTGCTGGGCTCTTGGTTTTAGATGCTTCAGTACCTGTGTTGCTTGTGTTCTCATCAGTGTTTACAAGCAGAATTGCTGTCCCCAAAGAAGCGCATTATATTAGGTTGTGTGCAATGCTGCGTCAGCCTGACATCTGGACTAGCTTGTCAGAGCTGGCTTGGGTATTTCTAGACAAAGCAGTGTGCCCAGAGGGTGTTCTTGGGTTCCCATGGGAATTTTTTCTATGGAAGATAGACTATGAAATGAGTGGCATCTGGAGAGGATAGCAAGTCCCTGCAGCATGTCTTGGAGGTGAACTGCATCTCTCTCTCATGCTAGTCTATGCTAATTTTATGGACCATCCTGTTTATTGGGATCCTGTGGTGTCTTTGTATGACTGCTCCAATGCATCTTGCAACGTAGGACAGAAATACCGAAAAACATGTCACTAATGTCCTGTGTATGCTGCACAGGGATCCCTTGTGGGTCTGCCCCTCTCTCTTGCAGTCTGTGGATCACCTCTGCTAGATTGTGTAGGAACAGAGTATTTATTGCCTGTAACACCAAAGGAGGTGTCCAACAAAGTAGTACATTAGGAACAGATGAGTATTTTGGTTCTAGTTTGTTCTTTTTTTGCTTGATATACAAATGAATTCATGAATACAATTATCACCTATGAACTTTGACAAATTCTGCAATCCAACTATGACATGTGTTTCTTTGTGCTTGGACAGAGTAACAGCTTTTTTTCTACTACTGGAACTGAACTGCCCCCAACCCCAAACACTTCCAGAAGAATGGTGTAGTGTCAGAAGAGACTTATAACCTCAGATATATAGCTGTTGATCTCCTCTGACAGTGGTGTGCATGACAAGTAACTTATTCAAATCAGGGAGTGTTATCTATATATAAAGCCTATAACATCCTGCCTCAATGCACAAAACACATGGAGCTGGAGTCCTGCATTCTTTATTCAACATCTTTCTAGAAAGAGAATTACCAAAGCTTAATTAAACCCCATATTTCTGGATTAGCTTTAATTAGCACAGAGGTAAGGCACTGTACCTCCAGAGTTTTCTTTTGTTGTTCACTGATTATGTCACAACAAATCTTTAACGGTTTTCAGATGGCGCAATTATCCTCTGCTCCTAGTGTCTTGCCAATTAGATACAGCCTTTAGCCATGTTCACTAATTTTGTCTGAAGTGAGCCTTAACTTGCAAATATTGGTTTTGATTTTTTTTTTGTTAAAAATCATTGTCTATCAGAAATATGTCTCCAAGAAAATAATAATCTAGTGATTCTCTTAATTTTTGGGGATCCAAAATCTGGTGTAGACTGAATTTGAGTTCAGCTGATTGCCCTTCACTTAAAGCATTGATTCAAACTGCTGGATTTATATGCACTTAAGGTATTTGCAACTGTCTCTGAGCTTGGAGCCTTAGGCAAGTCTTCAGAAAAGACTATTTGTTTCCTTTTCTGATGCTTATACTTTGCCTGTACAGTGTTTTCATAGAGAAGCAGATGGAGACTGTGTGATCTTCAACTACATGCAGTATGAGTCTTGTGTGTTGACCATTAATTTACTCAAACCTTAGGTAAACTTGGGAACACGGAGACAGTATTTTCCTCTGGTCACACTAAAGAGGAGGGTGATGCTGCATTTGCTGTGAGTGCAATGAGGCTGAGCCAGTAGCTAAGCAGCTGTGCTGTGATTTTTACTTACCATAGTCGTTTCTGCAATCGAACCAAAGCTGTTGATGAAAATGTTGCAGCTGACATTCACTGGTGGGCCTGCATGACAAATACAGATTGCAACAGCAGTTCACTGTGTGCTTACAAGACAAAGTATTTCCACTCTGCAGTGTTAAAACCTATTGTGGGAACAGGGTGAGCATGGGAATAAGGTCTGGTTGAGCCAACTTAGTCTAGTCTTGGTTCTGATGCCAGTTTGACATCAGACAATACTTTTGCTATGCCTCTGTTCCCCTATTTGGGAGAGTGTTTATATATCTCTTCTGTGAACTGTTTTGATGAAAAGGAATAGATTACAGCCAGGCAGGACAGCTTTCTAGATATCTCGACACTGCTGTATGGGTGGCAAGCTCACCCTGAACATGATGGCAATGCATCTCAGAAAAGAGTTGAGAGACTACTGACAGGCCCTCTTGTTTAGAGCTCTAAACTTTTAAAATACTCATTTAAAGCATCTAAATGTTTCTGAACTAGGACCGTATGCTCCCTATGGAGCCAGTGCAGCAGAGTGCTGTAGGGATCAGGCTAGGTGAGGGAACAAGTACCCCATGTGGTAATGGTGGTGTCTGCTAAACTCACAGCTGGATAGGAGACTTCAGGGTTCTGCCAGCAGAAATTCTCTGGCTGTCCTGTTTTTGAAAGGGTCCTCACAGACTTTGGGCCATGCATCTCCTTGGCTTTATTTGCTTTCAGACCAAAGCTTTGCTTGCCTGCTTGTATTAGAAAAGTTTAAGGGGCCACCAAAGGAGAGGAGTGAGGATTAAGGGATGAAAGCATTGTTGTTAGAGGGCATGGGGGTCTGCCTGTCTCTGTGGTACTGGTACCCAAAGGTACCAGTATGACTGGAAGTGGATCACTGAGGTGGAAATGTTGTATTTGCACTGAGGGAGATGCCAAGAGCTGCAGTTCAGCCCAACGCAAAAAGCTGGAAAACACTTTGGAACCAGAGCCATATCTGGTGCCTGGCAAACCAGTGCCTTGCCCATATATAATGAGAGGATTTCTGTAGAGCCTTTACAAGGGGACGGGAGAAGCAAAAGGTCCCCCCACTCTAGGGGCTCCCAAAGGACCTGCTACTGGTGCTGCCTGGTGTGTGGTGGGGAAAGGCAGCCCGGGCAGAGAGCAGAGGACGCTGCCCCAGGAACCAAGGTCCCCCTTGAACACTGAGGGGGTTAATCTTGTATCGTCCTTGTGACTAATGCTTCTGGGAAGATGAGATCTGTGGAAGTGGTGAGTGTGGATTTTTAGATTATTCCCCCATCTTTTATGGAGATAAGGATGGTGTCTGCATTTCAAACACTGCCTGATGGCTCAGCCTCACTGGGGGAGTGATGCTTGCCAGTTAAGGCCACATCTGCAGTCTGGCAGTTGCTGTAAGGTGAAATACTGGGGGGAAGGTCCATGTGCATGTCATGTCCCACTCCAAAGGGCACAGCGTAAGAAAAAATACTGAGCTGACCTCCTGGATGACTGCATGTGCTCGTGACTGACATGCATGGAAGATTTTGGCCCTCTTCTTCCTGATCCTGCGCTGATGTGAAGCTGAGTGTAGGATGAGCTTGGCCCAGTGCACGTGAAGACGACTGTCTCCTTGGGGCAGCCCAGCTCTTGTTGAGGCACTGTGCTCTTCCCACTTCATCCAAGGGGAGCTGTGAGCACTCTGCAGGGTTTGGTTTTGGGTTTTGGTTTGTTTTTTTTTTTAGCTTGTGTGAGGCTCTAGAAACTTCTCTGCCTATCACAGAAATGTGCCACCTCTGCAGTGGGATGCAGTTGAGAAGGAATATAATTTTCCAGGAGCTGGGTTAAGGGTGCAGCCTGGGTGAGAAGCCCCTTGTCCCTCACCGGCTGGGTTCAGCTCTGTCCCTGCCTGAGTTACTGGTTTTATCCTCCAACTTGAACCAAAGCCCAAATGCTTCTTCCTTGTTCTCAGAATGTGAATCCACAGCTAAGTTCAGATTTTAGAGCATTTATGGAAAAGCTGCAATCTTCTCTTTGTTAATCTTCCCCTCCCCAAAAATCAATCTGATACGGATCTTTGGTATTATTTTCATTTAGATCTAAGCCATTAAAATGCCCTTATGAGTTACTGCAGTTAATTTAAATGACATGCTTTGAGAGCTACAACCCCAAGCTCTGTAAAACACCTCCTATGCCTCCCATATAAATTGGAGCCTGATTTATGTGTGGGATGCTAAGCCAGCAAAACTGCCCTGTGGGGAAGGTGTAGTTCATTGAAATAAAACTGAAATTAAATTATCTCAAATAAAAATGCAATACAGCTGCCTTCAGCAGGAAGATAATGTATACATTTCATTAAATATTAAAGT
The DNA here is from genome assembly GCA_024606505.1 of Aquila spilogaster. Classification (NCBI taxonomy): domain Eukaryota; kingdom Metazoa; phylum Chordata; class Aves; order Accipitriformes; family Accipitridae; genus Aquila; species Aquila spilogaster. The sequence goes on along the minus strand of JANHGO010000045.1, from coordinate 18,498,065 downwards.
TTAATTTCTTTTGTGTGTGTGCATAATTTAGTGGTAGGCAGGTTTACAGGCTGGTTTTTTAACTCTTTGCGATTTGGATAAAAACAGCAGTGTTCTCTGTTGCCTAGTTGATTACCAAGACATAAGCTTCCCACCTACACTTGGGTTTAAGAGCCCAGTATAGAGCTTATTGTCTGAAGCTGGATGGCAGGTGCTGTCACCAAGATTAATGGGTCCTGGGAGTCCTATGATAGCATTGCCAGTGACTCTCTGGAGGAAGGAGGAGGAATTGGTAGTAGGAAACAAAAGAAATGAATGAAATGAACATTGAGGAGGGCTGAACAGTGGCTGAGAGGGGGTAGGTCCCACTTTATCTCTGGGTGTGATTCAAGGGCAAATAGCTCTGGGAAAGTGAGCTCAGTTAAAAAGAAAACAAAACAAAAAAAAACCCACAAAAAACCCAATCAAACCCAAACCCCACCCTTGTTAGAAGAGGTGTTTTGAGGAGCAAAGAAAGAGGTTCTGTTGCCTCTCCCAGGGCCTGCACCAATGCTGCTTGGCTGCCAGTGAGTATTGGGTGAACTGGGGAAATCAGGTGTGAACTGGAGCTGTGTTGGGTGCTAGCTTAAAAGCCCCTTTACTATGGGGGACAGTGGTGGGTCAGAGCTGCCCCTGGCATCTTACTGAATTCCTCCGGACCTGATGGGAGAGACTCCTCTTGGCTTCAGTGGGTGTAAGGGGGGAGCATTGCCCACTATTAGAAGGTGCTGTGGGCAGTGACTTAAGGGGAAACGAAAGTTGAGGTTTTTCTCCTAATCTGCAAGATGTTCAGCTCCCTGCCAGTCCCTGCTTGGTTTGGCAGGATCCCCGATCCCTATATTGAAGTTTTTCCTGCATGTAAAGTTGTTACAAGGTTGTTCCCCTTCTGAGTGGAAGCTGGATGCCTTTCCAGACATCAACAAGGGATCAATGTGCCAAATCTCTCATTAACATACACATTTCATATGAACCTAAAGATTGTTCATGTTCCATATACAGTTAGGGAGGCATTCGTGAGGATTGCATGCAGTTTTCAGTCCCAAAATGAAATAAAGCCACAAAGCAGGGTTTTTGCATACCTTTAAAATTTGGCCTGATCCTGGCATCGTATCCTGAAGTTCGCCCCATCAACTTATCCAAGAAATCGGAAGGAGACATGGGTTTGGGGGCAGATCGTGCTGCTGCTTCAGCTTCTTTGGAGGCCGCCAGGCTGTGCGAGTAGAAAGAAAGAGGGTGTTTAAGTGTACATCCCATGCTGCTGGGGAGGGTTTGGGGTCCAGAAACAGAGCAGCCAGCATCTCATTCCTGCTGTGAGGCAGGATGGGTACCCATGTGAATTCCTAATGAGGCTGGTCTCTGCTAATTTGTTTGCCCAGCCCAAACATCTCTGAATACAGAATCCCAGCTGCCACCAAAGTAGAAGAGAGATGATGAGTGGAGAAAATCCTTTTGTGAGTTTAGGTATAGCTCCTTGGCATGCCACTAAATTACAAATGTGAACTCTGGCACTGAGCTCCACAGGTAAAATACACTCTGAGATTAGCCTTGGGCAGCAATTACGGCTTAATTACATGGCAAATAGCAAGGAGCATATTTGGTACTCTGACAGTCTAATTTTCCAGAAGGCAGGTAGGATCAGAGCAATCTGGAATTCAAGGCTTAAATGAGCGTCATGTGATTGTATAGCTCCTGCAGAGCCTTTGGGACTGTAGGAGATAGATGTATTTTTGCTTCCAGCTTGCTGGTCAGTCCAGCATTTGCTATTGGTACCTGCAATGCAGGGGTCTGAGTTCAATACAGTAACACAGCCTGTGGACGGGGAGGTGTCTGGAGAGTGATCCTGAAATGATATTCCTGTTGGGTTGAGGATGAAAGCAAATGAAGGCTTTTGGGAACCTGTATGGCCTCTGGGGCAGAAAGAGTGAAATTACCAATTTATCTGTAGAAGATGAAAATCTAAGGCTGGCAACGTGCCTTCTGACCCTATGGGAGTCTACAAGATCTGCAGGGTGGTGATTTGGGCTTACGAAGTCTCTGTTGTTGCCATCTACGCAGCAACAAGTGACCCCTGGTACTAGGTGCTTATTCTCAACTTTGCAGGAAGGTTTGATTTCCAAGACAGGAGTAGACACTATTTGGTTCCTTCCCTATGGCTATATGGCTTCTGCTTGAACACAGATCTGTTGCCAGGCTGAAAGTATGGTGTAAAATTGCCTAGACTGGCAAAAGCCCCACAAGCCCATAGGTGACATGCAATGTGCTTAGGGCAAGAGCTGTCTCTGCCTGTGGGTTCAGATGCCTGATGCTGGTTAACGCCTACAGCCAGTATTGCAATGCAAATGTATAATAAGCCAAAGCAAGCTGCTCAGGAGGAAGTGAGGCTCATTGCTTCACCCTTTGCAAAACTCCTGACTTTTTTAAAGTACCAAGGCTCTGTGGGAACTGTGAGAAGCCACTGTGGCAGAGCAGCTGAGAGGCCTAAGCGTGTTCACAACAGGCACAAGATATTTAGCTACATGCGTCCTCTCAAATGACACCATGGAGTCCTCTTTCAGCATGAGGACCTCACCTTGGGAAGTTTTGCATTTCTTGTATCAAGAAACTTTGCAGTAATCAAACCTGCTGTCGTTCAGAAAAGTAGTGCTAAGTACTGACACAAGATCTATCAGGAAGAATTTAGGGACGGTTACTATGCATGGCATTAATGTGACCCTGCCCTCAAAGACCTGTTCATACAATGCAAGTTTGAGCTGAGACTCCAAAACCACAAATGTTATCTGTCAAGAGCATTTTGAACCACCAGGTTCCCTGGGACTTTAAAAATGGGTGGGATTCAAAAGGGCTTGGGTACCATAATTTCAAAATCAGGAGTCTGTAGTAACCTGTATTGCCTTGACTTTCTTCTCTAGTGTTAGCAGTGATGGCTTGCCAAGCCTTGGTTTTCAATCCTGCAAACTCACAACTGCAGTCTGGCTTCTTTTGCAGGCTGCAACTGTATTGGCATTCTCTGATTACTAGATTTTTAACTGTTAAAAATTGTTTACTTTCTGAAGTAAAGAGGGGAGATAAATTCCAGATCACTTCCAGTGAGAGTCTAAAACTAGGGGTTTGTTCACCCTTTATATATTCACAATCCACTCCCACACCGGACCTTATCTGAACTAGCTGATGCACACCCATGCTTGGAGGTGATCTGACAAAGTATGGATTTAGATTTTACTATAGCCACGTGCCATTTCTTGCCTAGTCTCCACCTCTGCTCCAAGAAACTATGCAAAGCCAAACCAGTATGTTTCAGGGGTAAATGGGGTTGTGGAATGGGTGATGTTTTTTAATTTATTTTTCTTTTTTGGTAGAAGGAATACAACAGGGTGCAATTGATTTGCAAACTCAGAAGAAAAAAGCTGGGAGTGGGAGGACAATCAATATTGGGCTCGACTACTGCATTCCAATAGAGTGTCTGCATGGCAATGAGTTGAGAGAAGATTTCAATTAAGCAGCAAATGACTTTGGTAACCAAAGACTCCTGCCACTTCAGCAGCAAGATGCCAGATAGTGCAATACACTGATTTCTTCTCATTAACTGTAGACTGGAGGAAGTATATGGAAGTGGAGAAGTGGGGGGCAGGGGGGGATGAGGCAATACAAATCTAATAAGCTTTAAGTGCAAAAAGATAATTAGAGACTGCAATTCCCCTGGCATTCATTTTAAAAAAATGAGGTGAAAAAGCACAGAAATTGGTGCTCAGCTTTCCTGTAAATTCAGGGTGAAAGCCTGCGCTGAATATGTTCACTCCACTTCCAAATGAATGAGTCTGCTGGTATTTCTTGGGTGCCATTTTCTGATTCTTTCTGCATCAAAGTTGCAAGTAAATTAATTTCAAGGGCTCAGTTCCCACATGGAAGTATATGTTTAGATAAACGAATCCCACAAGCATCTGGGAGAGGACTGCTCTGTCACAGCCCCACTGCTTTCTGCAGCTTCATGCCCATCCCTATGAGCAGTTTCTGTGAGCACCTTTGGGGATGTGCTGAAACTGTCAAATGTGGTTTCATGCCTCCTGGTGTGTGTTTTAGAAGCTCCGTTTGGCTGCTGTGTGGTGTTACCCAGGTGACCTAGGAATGATGAGTTCTGAGTTTCCTCCAGTTTCTATTTGGTTACTAAATGTTTTCCTAAAATGAGCTGGTAACAACTTCCCCCCCCTAGATTTAAGAAGAAAAGGCAAGAAAGCAGGGGATGAGGGAAGAGCAAAGCCTTTCCAGCAGCAGGCTCTATGGGCAGCAGGCAGATGTGTCTGCTCCCTGATCTCCTCAGAAATAGTAGTAGAAAACACCACTGGGAGCTACAGAGGCTGACCCCCGCCATGCACACACTTTGGAGGGATGGACTGCATCTAACACAACCCTGAAATGTTCACTCAGGTTGTGACAACTGGGCTTTGTTATGGCAGTTTAGCTCCAACAGCACCCGAAAAAGCTATTGGCTTCTGCTATCTTCAAGGTCTGTCTTGACCAGTTCTGTGTGTGCTGCCTTAGGAGCTTTCTGGGATTTTCTCCATCCCTTAATTCTTACAGAAGCATCCTTGAAAGTCCCATGGGACTGTTCATCTCCTGGCCCAGCAGAGATGGGGAGAAGGAAATTGCCAAGTGATTTGAAAATTATTGATGATAGAAGAGAATTGGAAACTTAGGGTGGGTTGTTGTGTTGTTCAGAGAGAAAATTTATTCTCTGAATAAACAAAAGGAGGCAAAACATGTAACAAAAACACTGAGCTTGTAGTTTGCATTGGTGCAAGAATGTTGTCTGAGCCGTGAGCATCTTGGTGCATTTTAATAGCAGACAGACAGCGGCTTATCTTATTTATGCTGGTGTAATCCCTAGTGGATCTGGCTGAGAAAGTGCCATCAGGCAATCATCACAACAACAACAATGGAAAGGATCTCTTCAAAGGTTGATGAACTAGCATAATATTTTGTGATATTAATGCTGGCATGTAAGCAGACACCATCAAGCCCCTAGGAAGTCCAGCCCACGAGCAGGTATGTGAAGGTGAAAGCTGGCGGAGATGAACAGCCCAGCTACTCAGAATTGCATTCCTTAAAATGGAGCAGTTGGGCTTTGCAGGACACCTATTACTGGTTTCTCCCAGCCTATACAGGCACTGTTTGCTCTGCCTGCATTATTTTGTTTCAGCTAAACAGATGATATATTCTTTTAAAAAGTTATTTGGTTTAGAAAGGGCCTCTTCTGCAGTCTGGATGTATCAGTTTGCTTGGTTCCCAGTTCCCCAGTTGGCTGTTTCCTCATCCTCCCCCCATTTGTATGGCCGTTGTGCAATAATTTCATGCTTTTTTTTTTTTTTTTTTTTGGCTGTGCCTATGGTTGTCCATCTAATTAAGTCCAACATCACAAACTGCCCTGTTCTGGTTGAACGCTGATACTGAGAAATATCAATTTTTTTCTTTGCGAAGAGGAGAGATGAAGGAATTTAATTAGCATGGGGCCTCTATTCCCCTGTCAAATAATTTAATTGTTAATCATTAATTCTGAGGGTAAAAAATAATGTCTGGCAACAGAAACACAAACTGTTGCAAAACAAGTGTTTGCAGAGGAAATATCTCCCTGCAAAGTGTGGAAGGCTCAGGTCCCTGTGATGGTGCAACATCAGTGGCTCAAGAGAACAGCACTGGGTTTATTCCTCTGGTCGGGCTCTCTGTGGGTTGGGGAAATAGAAGATAGCTGATCACTTACCCTGGTTCAGTGCTGCTCAGCAAAGGTTTCTGAAGTGGTTTGTTTATTTTGAAACGCAATGCAAGCCAGAAATCTTGGCAGGGATGTGTTGGGAGTAGTGTTCAGGTGAGCTGGCTCACATTTGTCCTTCAAATGTGATGTTTTCTGTAAGTAGGCTTCCCAGGGGAGAGGAATATCCATCAGGTCTTTGAGGCAGGCTGAGGTGACCAGTATAACTGTTTCTCCCATTACCTTCAAAATGAGGCTAGGGCAGCCTGGGGTCTTGGGGACACAGGAGAATTGATGAGCTTAGTTTTATTGACTCCAGCAGGCTCTGAGCGGCATAATCGCAAAGAGGACATCAGACGGTTGGCACAGAAAGGCATCGTGCTGTCGATGATTAACTAGCATTACCCATGGTAACTCTCCCCCGGCTGTTCCCAAACTATCTCCCTGGTCCCTGAGACGGTGCCTTTTGGGCGCAGAGACTGGAGCTCAGCAGAGCCCAGCCCGTGTTCAGCCTCAGCTGATTCTGGGGCTGCCTGTCTCCATCTTGTCCTCAGCAGCTGGAGAGAGGGAGGAAGGACAGAGGAGAGATTTTTTTTCCTGGTGAAAAGGAAAATGGGCAGCCCTAAACTCTGTACCCAGACTGTTATTTCTGACTGCACGTCAACATGTTATCTGGAGGGAAATGCTGCCAGACGCTGGCCTGGGAAGGCTTGGCAGAGACTGCGAACAGACTTTTTTTTTTTTTTTAATGATTAGATTTACTATCAAAATGAATAGCACAATCAATATTGATATGCAATTCAATTAAAAAGGATGAAACTCGTTGTCTGCATGTTTTTCTCTGTCATGTTGTCTGAATTCCTGGCCTATAGTAGTAGAGATGGACAGGATAAAAGAGTGGAGGTGCGTGGGGAGAAGAGAGCCCCAATGCTATGGTTTTGGCCTGCCATGGTGCAGAGTAGCAGGAGCTCTGAGCGTTACAGATGTGCTGGTTGCACAGTACTGATTGCAATCCATGTGGTCATGCTCAACTGCTAGTCATTACAGTCCCTGCAGTATGGATGTGGGGTGTGCTACAGGGGTGAATCTGCAAAGCTAGTTCTCAGAGGTGGGGAGGAAATTTGGACTTGGTTGTTTTCTTAATTCAGCTGAGAGCTTGTGCAAGAGTTGTAAAGCAGACCTGGATGTTGGGACAGGATAGGAAAATAGCTGGGTATGGTGAAACTGGTGAAATATGGAGTTTGAAAACCTGTGAGAAGAAGATTTCACTCTGACAAAGAAATGGTCTATAAGCTATTATTTATCCCTATTCATGGCAGGAGGAGGGGGATGGGAATAAAATAAGTAGGCTTGTTAAATGTTGCCGTGTCTATCTTGGATGGTTGTGCTCTGCTGTGAGCTGTTTAAACCAATTTTAGCTTTTGCACCAGAAGTAACTGCATTGCAGTAGTCACAGGATGTAATCAGTTAAAGTTTTAACCCAAAGGATTCCAAAACACTCTCAAAGGCCCTGCACAACACCTTACCACTGGTCCCTGTGGCTGTACAGGACTAGAGGAGCTGGGAGACACTTTTCCATGGGCCTCAGGGAATTAACCCCCTGCGATCATTTCCATCCAGGGAAAGCTGCAACAACTTTACTGGAGTGAGAAAAATCTCGTCTTCACGCTGCAGCATTCTGGTGTCACTGCGTTCCACTGCCATGTTCCTGCAGCCCATGGCTCCTCCGCCATATGGCAAAACACCCTGTCCAGAACTATAAAACATCCCAATTACACTGATTAACTCTATGGAAAGACACCAGCACTTGGAACAATTGCTGACGCTGCCTGGACAGAGCAATAAGAAAATAATAAATGACTAGACAATCAGCTGGGGGGTGAGTAGGGAGAAATCTGCATGTTGCATATAGTTGAGGTGGGAAGAGCACAGGGAGACCAACAAATTGCATGGGAGTAGTGCTCAGTTGCATGCAAGGTCCCTGCTTTTACAAGGACTGTTGTTCAAACTCTCATATGTTGTGTGGTCACTCTTGCTTATTGCATATTAAATGAAAAGTGTGTGTTAAAGTCAGTTTTGAGCCACAGGCATTCTCTCTAGTGACGTTCTCAACTAATTCCTCTTCCAGAAGCGTCTACAGCTCTTGGAGCACAAGTAGAGACTTTCTGGAGATGTATGATCCTAAGCCACTGAGACAGGTTTGAAAACATAATTCAAACAACGGAAAAGCACAAGTCAATGCTCAGGTTTTAATCACTTGTGAACTAAATTCAACAAACACCAGCATTGACTCTTATATGTGCATATACTGAAGGATTTAAAAAAAAAAAAGTTATAATTGTGTTTTTCATTGAAAAAACAAAGGAAAAAAAAAATCCCTGCAAAGACAAAAGCATGTGTCTTCACACACACTGAATATTCCCTTTAAAGTCAGGGGGGCTAGTCAGATATTTAAAGTTATGCATAAACAGCCTTCCTGAATGCAGTAAATAAAGGGGGAAAATGTCTTTACAAGACAAGGCTTCATATTCTAGGTAACAATATTCTCTTCACTGATGTGCTCTTGATTTAGCATTTGGACGGAGAGCTGGGGTGGGAACCTCAATTGACGTCAGAAGGCTTTTAGATCACAGACCAGACAAGTGTCAGAGAATTACAAGAAATCGTGGATGCTCTTCTATCTATAGCTCTGCAGTCGCACTATCAGGCATGTTTTCATCAGTTCAAATAACTTACTACGGCAGCTTTTTAAAAATTAGTTTTAGTTTAAGGATTTATGCTGCTCGTTAAGGTTGGATAAGAATATTGTAACTGCTTTTTTCTTTTTTTGATAAATCAGAGGTAGTATGAATAGAATTCTTTTAAAAGAGATATAACATGCAGTGCAGAGTGGTGGTGGGTTTTATCTTCCGAAACTTTTTTGCTTTGAAATGCCTCCTGAGCCAACATGCATAACCTCCCTACAAAATTGTGGGTCCCACAGTAAAACTGGGGGTCTCCAATGTGTCTGTGTTGTACTGTGTAAAATGAGTTGCATGATGAGAGAGCTCATTTTGATATTTTCTGATAGAACTAGTTGTCATTGCAACGCAAATACCCTGCTTGGAGATGAATGTTCCTTCTGTGCTGTCTGTGATTCCTGGTGTAATTTATCAGTTTATTCATGAGCTATAATGAAATGTAACTTCTGGAATGAATGGCTAAGCTCTGGGTCCCCTGCCCAGAAGGGCTCTTCTCCCCACTGCGGCTGCCCTCTGACTTTGGTTTCTTCATCTCCCTGACAAAAAAAAAAAAAAAAAAAAAAAGCCAACATCTTTTCAACCCTGGCAGTGCTGCAGGGCCTGCGTTGGTGCAGGAGAGCAGGTTATGTTTGATGAGGCTCGGTCTTTGTCAGCCACGCTGCTGGGAGATGATTTCTAAGCCCATAGCTCTGTGTCAGGGTGTGATGGATGGGGCTGGAAGCTGGAGGATGCTTGCGATTCTCAGGCACACGGGGTGGCAGGAGAGGTGGGATGCACGCATTTTGGTTTGTAAATCAGATCTGGGGAGCTCTGGTGCAGGAAAAAAAAAGAATCTGCGTGTGTGGATATGCCAGGAACTGTTGCCCTGCTCAGCCGTGCTTCCAGAAGGTAAAAGCACTGGGAGTGAACAAAGAGACAAGACTGTAAAGACACCCCACAAAAAGTCACTTTTTTTGTCCACAGCCTGTCTTTGCAGTTCTTACAAGACAAGAAAAGGCTGCCTCACCCAGGAATTCAGAGAATCTTGCTTCCCTACTCCCAATTGTGGTAATACATGTGGTGTGCAGATCCTGCTGTGGTGTGGGACACATCTTGCACAGGGGCTCTTGGCACTAGCGGGGACATCTGGAGCTAAGGATTTTTTTTAAAGGGTGCTGATAACAGCTGACCCTTCTATGCTTTCAGTTTTTATACCTCCCCCATAAGAGAGGGGGGGAGGGGCCTGTGCTTTGTACAAAGCATCTTTTTACTTGCATCATCTGAAATAATAATAAAAAAAAAATTGAAAGGAAATCTGGTAAAGGTGGGAAGTCATTAATTTTGTTGGATTTTCTGCACGATTCCTGGCTCAGCTGCATTTTGCTGGTGAACTAGATGCACACGATAGTGGTCCGATCCACCATTGATCCCACTTCTGTTGCTATTTATTGATTTGTGTGTTTACTCCAGCCCTGCTGGGGCTGGGAGACAGGATCTGCATTCTGGGCAAGTGGTCCTAGGGGCAGGCATTGCTGGCAGGGCAGGCGTGGGGGGTAGCTGCTGTCAGCAGCTTTCGTCTGAAGGCAACGTGTGCGATGATTGATTGCACTGCAAGCCCAGCTGTTCCATGCATGCGACACTCCTTGTCTTGGCCACCTCTTGGTAGTTTTTTCCCTCTTCACCCACCCTGCAATGAGGCACTGATAAAAACAAGAGAGTTCCCTGGCTGTTTGCTAAGGCATTTAGGTTTTTTGTCTTTTTTTCCTCTCTTTCCTAGCGGGCTGTGAGCCACAGTGGAAGGGTGAAGAGGGAGAAATCAAAAGGAAAGCAGGTGCAAAAGTGTATTCTTTTGTTTTCCCCTCCCTCTCAAAATCCAAATTTCGTGGGGTTTGGTAAATTAAGATTTCTCCTGCTTTTCTCAGCTGGCACTTAGATTCAACAGAGATGTATTTACAGGATGCCAACTGTGTCTATGTACCAGCCAGATGTGGTACAGTCCCCAAATCAGCAGCTTACCATGGTGCATTATATAGGTGAAATAATTGTCTGCATAATGGGGAGTGTTCAGCGTGTGTAAATGATGGGTGCATCTGTCTCTATCTATTTCTGTTCTCTGCAGGCCCTCTCTGTGCTCTGGCCTTACCAAGGGGACAAAAGCTGTATTTCTGTTTGTTTTTAATTTTTTCAGAGATTTAGGAGTAGCACCAGTGGGATCAAAGCATGCAGACCTCCAGGACCAGATCAGCTAGGGCATATCAGCAGTTTCCCAAGAGGTTAAGGGGACTACATCATTTTGCACCAACCGACCATCTTGGCTAAGAAATACCGATGCAAACCACCTCCCCTCGAGGGAAATGGTTTCTGTTGTCTGGCTTTGGAAGTGCAAATGTAAATTGTTTGGATACTTTGGGGGAAGGGTCAGAGAAACAAAGAAATGGTGAATTTTGTTTTGTTTTATTTTTGCCTCTAAGGGGAACTGACCTGCTGAATTAGCAATATTTTTTTTTTTTGCAATGCAAAAGTGGCTCTTTTCTGGGCTGTGCAAGTAGGTCTAGAAGTCAGGAGCCAGACAGCCTGGTGTTGAGTTGTCTGGTCATGGCTGCTGGTGATCCTTCTGGTGCCTTGCGCTGGAGCAGCAGGAAGAATTCCTGCTTCTCTCGCTCCTTCCTTTTTGCTTCATTTATCCCAAATTTGGGGTTTTGTGGGGTTTTTGTTTGTTTTTTTGTTTGTTTTTCCCCACACCGTAATTATCAAAAGCGCTTGGAATGATGCTTTTTGTCAATCAAAAAATTGAATCAAACCATGGAGAGAAGAGTATGCTGGAATGACATTTTTAGCATGTGAAAGAATATGATGAGCCATTTCTCTTAGGTGTGAGGTGCACAAGTGTAACCATACTTCATAAGAATAGAAATCATTGTGCTCTTGCTGATAGATAAAGGTCAAATGAAAGTATGCAAGGTAACGACAGCACAAGGGTAATTTACTGGAAATAACGAAACCCTGATTTAATGTGCCACAACACAGAGCTGATACAGCCAAATAAAACAGATAGGCTGATAATGTGTTTTGATTTCTATCTGTCGTCTTAATACTAGTCACTCTGGGATTCTCAGAAAAGCTCCAGGTTATAGAAAATGAGCAAGTGAAACTCAGTTAGTAGTTTTAGATGATTTGACATATTTAGATGTTGTGGATTTGATTTGGATGTTGTGATTTTTAAAGCATGATTTATTTTTAAAAACCTTGTCTTTCATTAATACCTAAATAGCAATTATATCCATTAGGTGGTCTGACATCTTGTTCTCAATACTGAAATTTGGTGAGCCCTTTTAACCTGCATGCTCAGATGAACTGAGAACAGACTTCTCTGCTGGTTTTCTATCACAGATGAATGATCAGTGGTTAGTGCTGGGATAATAAAGTAATTTAATTTTGGACATTGATTAACATCCTAATTCATATGCTGGGATCCTTTTCTATCCAGGTCAGCTCATGAGGATTTGGTGAGATGAATTTCATAAGCCAACAAGGAAAGTGTTTGCCCAAGACTGGGGAAACTCCAGCGTGCTGTTGCATACAAGTGCTTTCCTTTTTGACTTGAATCACTTGGTCAGTAGCAGAATGAACTTTTTAGCCTTTAGTCTGTGCTATTAAATCAGAGACACTTAAAACAGAGTCAGAGGGTCCTTTGGTGCTGACTTGCTTCATACATAAGGGTCTCCAACACCTCCTTCATGGGAGAAGAGGAATAAGGGGAGACCAAATTCCCATGCCTAAATTCTTGTTCTTGAAGGAAGTATCTGTAGACAGTTCATATGACGTAATGCCATTACTTGTAAGGGCAGGATCCTACCATTCCCTCCACATATTGATCTCTTTCCAGAAGCAGCTCCCTTCAGGGATTTGAACAGTAAATCTGTGTTCTGCCAGTGGGACTTTACTGCAGTATAGGTTAATGTTCAGTGGGAGTCAAGGTGGACAGCCAGTCTATATAACCCAAAATCTGCACAGCAGCAGTGCCTCAGAGATTAAGGATATTTTATTAGTGCATGTGAGAAACAGCAACATTTTTTGTAATGTTTTTGTTAAGCAAGGTGATTATCTATGGTTTTCCTGCTCCTTTCCCCACCCATAATGGGAGGAAATGGTTTTTGCCCAGGCATTTGTAGACCCTTTCTTTTGTTCTGATCTATCCAAAGAGCAGGTCTGGAGTCATTCAAGGCAGCTCTTTAGAGAGGAAGGTTAAGATTAGACTGTGTTAGAAAATGTTTTATGTACTTTACGTTGATTTGTCTTCATTGCCTAGAATGCGAGTGAATTGTTATGGGTGGTTGGAAGTGTGTATCAAAGTCCCTGCAGAAGGCAGGGTCCCAAACATTTTGGGCTTCTACAGGGATGACACCAAATTACTCTTTCTTTGTGGAATGATTTATAAGGGTTTCTAGGTAGAATTGTCTACCTCATTGCATTTTCAAACCTTGAATATGTAACACTTTTTTATCAGGGTCTCTAATGGGGCTATTACAGGTTGTAAACCAAAGAAGTTAAAGAGTGTCCTTAAAGCCATCTTGTCCAAGCCTTTGCAAAATCATTTTTATTTTGTGGAGGAGCTGACAGACTCAGCAGAGGCACAACAGGTCATAAGGCACAACTTCTAGTAGATTTTAGTTAGTGTGAGGAAAATACTCTTTAACTACTGAGAATATCTGCAACATTGCTTAGCTTGTGGCTCTGGAAGCCTCTGGTTAGCACTTAATTCACAGGTACCTCTGTAATGTTATCTAGCACTGCAGAGCTATAGCAGAAGGTTTGGAGATAACATGCACATTACTCTCCTTTTCCTTCCCCTGCCTTTTATTTTCTTGTATTTTCAAGAGGCCGAAATCAGCAGCGATCCAATCACCTACTATACTTGTCAAGACTGTTTTAGGAAAAAGTGTCCGTCTTTCCACAAAGTTAAGAGGCATCATATTCACAATGGCATCTTCTTATTGTTTTAAAAACTGGAATCGAAGAGCTCTGTTACTGACAGGAGGGAATATAAAAATGCCAGTTAGAGCAATCCAAAAGGGTCTGAGGCTGGCAGCAACTTTTAGCCTGTGAATCACTCGGAGCAGTAGCCTTGAATCACTCCTGCTAGCTGACAGATTGCTGTTCAGAAGGGGCCAACTCAGATCTTGATTCAGTGAAGGTCATGCTGCTGATTCCTGATATACAGAAATGCAATTAGGACAAGGATCAGGCCCAAACAATTTCAAAGCCTCACAGAACAGTGTCCAGTTGGGTAAGGTGCCAGTTCTAGGCTATCTCTTATCTCCTAACTTGTATAAGGTGCATTCCTACCACTGGGCTTATGCAGTGGTGTTTCTGGACCACTACAGCTATTAAAAAGTGATGGTACAACAGAGAGTCCAGGCAAGATCATCACAGGGTAGGGGTAGCTTTTTGTTCTGCATGAAGGAATTCACAGCTGAACCAGGGAATGAACATGCAGTGTATGTAGTTAGACTTTGGGAGAATGTTTGTATATGTCTCCACAGATATAAGCAGGACATCTGGAAGTCCCTGCATAAATATTGTCCAATCTATTTTTATTTTCAAGAAATAACATTTTGCCTTACATAGATATGTGTAAGGAAAGGTTGATCAAGCAGCCTGTCTGTTGGGAGACTTTGTCCCCCACCCCAACCCAGTTTCCATCCCTGCCTCTATCCAGGTTCTCAGTAAATGTCTTAGTCACAGCTAAGTGACTGCAGTCCGAGAAGGCAGGTAGCAAAATGGGAAATGCTCTTCCATAAAGAAAGGCATGTCAGAATAAGCCGCTTATTGCAAATTCCTTTTAAAACACCCCAACTGTAACAGAAACAAATATCATATTGGCCATACCATAATGTTTGCATTCACACACCAGCTGTTACTCTTTCCCACAGGGTCTTGTTTTTTAAAAGGCTGATGAAGGACGTTTTTGTTAAGCAACAGATCTCGTCTTATTTCCTATATTGGCTGTATCTAATTTTCCTTTAGGACTTGGAATTTTTCTTTATTTTTGTGGTGTATGTGCTAACATATAATGGATTCTCTTTCCAGAATATTTTTGACAGGCTGACAATTAAGTGTGGTACACCCTGTAATTTAAAGCAATGCATACTTCTATCATGGATTATTGGATTATCAGCTTGTGGGTTTTTAAACACTATGTATGACTGAGTGCAGGAGTAATTGGCACACTAAATTTATGAATGACTGTTAATGAATAAACTTCTCTCACTGAAACTGAAATAGCAAAGCTATTCCTGGACCAGAAAGGCTGGTAGATTTTTGGCCTGTAGCAAATTGAACACATAACACAATGCGGGAGAAAAAAAGAAAAACATTGCTTAGAGTCAGTTCTGAGCAGGAATTACTGAATTTTCTTCTTGTTTGGAAAATGATTGCAGTATATAAAACAATTTGGTTTCAACATCTCCCTGTAATTGAATTAAAGCATTTTCAGATTTTCTGAAATTGTTAATTTCAGGAAAACTAGACTTCCAGAAATACCTTTTGTATGCAATATGACATAATCATATATAGCACATATGTATATACATATATGCATATGTATATAATTTATAACAGTATAAACATTTACATTAGAACCTGAAGGGACTGGTTTACTAATGTTTTGAATGCCCAGGACTTCAATTGATGTTCTGAGAATCTGTAAGTGCTCACATGTGTTGTGTGATGCATAAGTGTGCATCATAGAACAGGATCAGCAAGACAAGTATGTATCATTTTCACTTGTTCAGGCAGTTCAGAGGAGAGCCAGACAGATGCTTTAATGCCAGGGCCATAGGAAACTCAAGCCTGGAAATGCGCTTTTTTTTTTTTAACCTTCCTTTTGCCTTCTAGCTTATTTATGGACAATATTGCAGAGCATTTATGTATTGTTTAATCTTGTTTATTTTATCTCTATGCTTCAACACTCTAACTAAAGAGTTTATTGCACATACATATGCTTCCTGTTGTCCACCCCACTGTATTGTGCAGTGCTGCTATACACTTGTGACTAAATAAGACGAGAAAGGACAGTTCTGAAGTACTGAGTGTTGTGCATTGCTTTTCAGATATTGGTGATTTTAGTTATTTCTAGAACTTCTTTCCTGGTTTGCCTAACAGATAAACATTAAATGCTTTGAGTTCATATTACAATCTTGCTGTCTGATTTTCTGTAGAATTACAGAAAAAATGGGAGTATCCCAATTTTTATGCCTGGAAAGCTGTTAGTGTTCAAAAAGGAGAGAGACCTCTAGCTAGAAAAGTCTGGCCAGTATCAGCAGGTCTGCTACTGTGATTCATAAAATAATAAGTATTACACCAGTGATGTATATGTAAATAATGTCTGTTCTTTCACATTAAACTTTAAGAAGAGACTTTGGTAAAATAGAGAAATGCAGAAGTAAGAGCCGTGCAACCAAAATGAAGTCTAAGATTGATGAGCAAGTTCAGGACATGAAAGAAGGTTTTTTTTCAATTGCTTGTATCTGGCATGTATCACTTGCTAGAGCAGCCTGCATTATTCATGCAAATACAGAAGAGCTTCTACCTTCCAATATTATTTTTTTGTCCACTTAATAAAAGCACTGCAAGGAGAGATGGACCAGAAACAATTCTTTAAGACTAAAACTGTTTCTTCTCCTACCTTAGCCTTAATGAGAAACTGAACACGTCTAAACCAGAGACAAAATACAGCTAGGTGATAACGGATATAATTGCAAAAAGCTCCCCGCATCTCCTTTGGCTTTCACTTAGATTCTGCAAGGGAGGGATGGATGTTGAAAACAACATGAAAGAAAAAAGTTGGGAAGGAAGGAGGTTATTCCTTGCTTTCAGTGACTTTAGACATAGCAAGCTGAGGAGATAGGGTGAGCCCTCCTTGAAAAGGAGTCCCGCGATTTCTCAAGATAACATAGCTAAGCAGTGAAAGCATCCCACGGAACTCACCTTAACCTGCAATCTGAGGATGGGGAGGGGGCGAGGTAGGAATATTTACCCGGGCAAATTCAAGTGCAGCATTCCCAGCCGCCACTAGTTGTCACTTTGCAACCAGCCGGGGTCGGTGTTTTCAGCACTGCGGTTAGCGAGATTGCGGTGCTAATTAAACGGAGTAACTCCCAAAGCCGCGGAAAGTCCCGAGCCCGGGGCTGTGCGATAGCCAGTCTCGGAGAACCGAGAGGAGGCGAAAAGGCAGCTCGAGAAAGGCGGAACGCCGCTGTCCTAAGGCTGAAGCTGTGCCTAGGGGCTGTGCCCCGAGCTTGGGGTGGGCACGGCGGTCCAGCCCGGCAGTGCCCGGTGCGCACACGCTCCTCCCGTAAAGCCGAGCCTTACCTGAAGAAAACGATTGTCTCCCACACGTAGACTCCGAGCGCGTTGACGTTGCACATTTTTCCAGCTCTCGCTGTTTTTTTTTTTTTTTTTTTTTGTACTCCGTGAGGGGTGGGCCGGTGGGGTTGGCCAATAAAGTAACCCGGCACTTGGGGAGAATGGGTAGGGGAAGCGAGCCACCCCTCCCGAGGCAGGCTGGGCAGGGGGAAGGCCGGGAGGGCTCCGGTCAGCACCCTGGACAGCGTCTGGCGGGCGGCTCCGGTCAGCACCCTGGACGGCGTCTGGCGGGCGGCTCCGGTCAGCACCCTGGACAGCGGCGGTGCGCGGCGCTCCGCGGGCGCCTGCGGAGCGGCCGGCGGCTCCGCTCCGGCGCTGCCTTGGCTCGTCTCTCCTCTCCGCCTGTGCCCCCGCCACCGCCACTGCAGTGGTGCTCGGGGCCGGAGGACCAGGCTTCCCGCACCGAAATCTCCCTTCAGCGGGATCTCGCTCCGGACATCAGGCTGGCGAGAGGGGGAGACGCAGGGGGTGTAGGTTTGCCATCAGGGTGGTGGGGGTAAGATGGGAGGGGGAGGGGGGGACGACTCTCAACAACCCGGGGCTTTAATCTCCGCTGCTAGCCAGGGTGTCTTCCTAATTACATCCACAGGAATTTGTCAGTGTGGAGCCGTGCTGCAGTCCCGGTTGTGTCGCTTGCCTGCCCGCCGTTTGGCTGCTGTTGATCCCTGCTTCCTGGGCTATTTTCCTCCCGGATAAGTTATTGCTGCTGGAGGGAAGGTGTCCCATTGCTCAGGGCTAGAGCGGAGGGGAACGAAGGGGAAGTTTCTTGGGAAACACTCCCATTGTGCTCAGAAAGAAAGTGGCTCAGTGTCCTCCTAATGCATCTCATTTCCCCTCTGCCCTCTCTCCCCTGCTAGGACTCGCCAGATCTTGGGAGTTTCTTGCTGCATTAATTTACTAAACTAAAAAAAAAAAAAAAGAAAGAAAAAAAAAAAGAAAGGAAAAAAGAAAAGGAGGGGGAGGTGGAGAAGAGGGAAGGCAGAGGGGAGGGGGTAACTCAGCCTCTCCACCATCCCAAGGCCCTCCTCTTAGCTGTGCTCATTGGTCTCGAGGCTGAAAAAACTACTCTAGGACGTGGTTGGATAAACGCATGTTGTTCAGCAGAAGCTGTTAACCTTTAAAGCGCTGATACGTTTTGGTTTATTTCATTTTTTTTAACCTGAATTGCTGTCTTTTTAAGAAGTCTCTGAAATCGTCTCCCTTGACAGGGCAAGCGTAACGTGCCTTAAGTCTCCATCTCGTGGAAGATCTGCTTGGTTAACAGTTGCTATGTGTTGCTGTTGGCTTTTAAGGAACATCTCTGTGTTGGGTTTTTTTTAGTGTGTTTTGGTGGTTTTTTTTCTCTTTGTTTTATTTGATTATTTTTTTTCCCTTTTGCATTTGGTTTTGCAAAGAGGTTTGGCAAACACCAGAGCCATCAAGGCCAGGGCAGGTAAGGAGCATTTGGCAGTTTCTTATTGCAGCTCCAGCTGTGCTCTCAGGGTGCCGAGTGTGGTGGTCGGGGCGGGGAGGAATGGGCTCCTTAGTCACTTTGTCAGTGTGTCACTCTGCTCGGCTTCTCAACTTCTGAAAATTGAAATTAAAACTTAGCTGTCCTAAATAATCTAGGATTTCTTTCTTCTCTCTTGTCCCGGTGTAATGGGATTTTTCTTTTTAAGTTCTGTTTTGTTTACTTGTCCTGTGCTTTGCAAACCCCCCCTCCCCCATGGCAAAGAAAGAGTCACTTTTAACCCCTTTTTAGCTGCTTTTAATCTGTTCAAAGACTCATCCCATCCCACGTTGGGAGGGTGGAGGTGAAATGGACTGCTTGCTCCACCACTACTGTAGCCCCCCAGGCTAGGAAATAACCAAGTTTTTCTTCTAACTTTGGGTTGTATCTCAAATACCTTACTACCATACTAAATTCACCTGATATTTTTGATGTCCTGTTTTCATTTGTTTTAAAGCATTATGTTTACTTAGTTCAGCAGACAGAAATATCCTTTGGGTTATCATTTTAAAAAAAAAAAAAAAAGGAAGACAAACCTGCTTGGCTTCTAGCCATTGATACAGAAGGAGTTTAATCTGATTTACCCCAGCTACTGGGTCTCAATGTCTAGCTAGATTAACAACAGGCTCTGATTTCAACTCGTAGAGATTCCTGGGGACACGATTCCATGCAGCGTTTCCTGCCTGCTGGCTCCTTGCTGTACTTTCTCTCCTGATATTTATCCCCACATGGATGAGCCTCTGTCACTGTGCTTTTCCAGTCCCCACTGTGCTGCCAGACCAGAGGAGGAGCTCCAAACTGGGAGTGTTAACAGGACCCACACAGCAGGAGAGAAATGATGTTTCCCTGCATTTTTACTGGGAAGCAGGACAAAGAGCAGGAGGCAGAATCATCTCTTGGCGTCTGTGGGTTAAATCTAGAGGCTAGTCAGACTTCTGATTCCCTTAGAAATAGGCTCTGTAAGAGGTATGACTGTCTCATGTGATTTTTTTTTTCCCTTTGGTTGTAACTTTGATCATCTTTATACCAAAGGAATCTGGACTTGTCTCCTTTTGTCTTCACTTGCTCTCCTTGCACTACCTTGGGTTAGGGAAGCAGGGTGGCTGTGCATAAGATCAAGAAAGCACATAAATCTGGGTGTATATAACACAAAGAAGCTTCACAGCTATTCCTGTTGAATCATAATTCCTGTGAAGCTATTTCCTTTTCCCAGGGAAAGAACTTATCTGCTTTGCTGTCATCTATGCTGGTGGTGATGGTGACTGAGTGATTTGTGTGGGCCCAGGGACTCTTCTGCTGGTATTCAAACACTTCTTACCGGAAAGAAATAGGAGCATTATTTGCTTTGGCATTTGGGGAAACAGAGGAAAAAACAGGTTGCAACAGATGTTTGGAGCAGGTCTAGGCATCGAGATGATTTAGACCAGGGAGTAAAATCAAAAGAAACGTGAATTTAAGGGATGTGAGTTTTGCAAGTCTTATCAGTGTTTTGCTATGAAAAGGAATGTATTCTGGATAAAACTTTCCTTGTCCCTTTTTTTTTTTTCTTTTTTTTTTTCTTTTTTGGGGAAGGTGCATTGTCCAGGTCATTAATGAAGATGTCAAACAGTACTGGTCCCATGGAGTGGGACCATGTGGAGTACAC
>JANHGO010000045.1:18423728-18477926 GCA_024606505.1 Aquila spilogaster | reverse complement strand
TTTTTCCTTTTTCCTTTTTCCTTTTTCCTTTTTCCTTTTTCCTTTTTCCTTTTTCCTTTTTCCTTTTTCCTTTTTTTCCCCTTCTCTCTTCCCTCTCTCCCTCAAGGAGTACATTAAATTCATCATTTTGAAACCAGAGACGTTCTCTCTGGTGACATTCTCAACTAAAATCTCCTCCAGAAGAGAGTGCATCTCTTAGAGCACACATACCGACTTTCTGGAAATGTACGAACCTAAACCATTGAGACGGGTTTGAAAACATCCCTCATAAGGAGTGGCGGATCATAAATCAACGCTCAGATTTTAACAATATGAAATAAACCCAGCAAACACCAGCACTGAATTTTACATGTGCGTATACTGAAGGGTTTTAAAAAAAGACTTTTAATTGCAGTTTCATAGAAAAACAAAGGAAAAAAGACCCTGTGAAGACAAAAGCATGTGTCTAGCCTCATGCGCACTGAATATTCCCTCTAAAGTCAAGGGGACTAGTCAGATGTATAAAGCTATGCATAAACCACCTTCCTGAGTGTGGTAAATAAAGGAGAGAAACGTCTTTACAAGAAAAGATTTCACATCCTT
Source organism: Aquila spilogaster (assembly GCA_024606505.1). Lineage (NCBI taxonomy): Eukaryota > Metazoa > Chordata > Aves > Accipitriformes > Accipitridae > Aquila > Aquila spilogaster. Next base: position 18,477,344 of record JANHGO010000045.1, on the reverse strand, counting down.
GGTGGTAATACTCTCTCCGTTGATGTGTTCTTGATTTAATGTTAGGATGGAGAGCTGCAGTGGGAACCTCTATTGACGTCAGAAGGTTTTAGATCACAGACCAGACGAGTGTCAGAGAATTACGAGAAGTCGCGGATGCTCTTCTATCTATAGCTCTGCAGTTGCGCTATCAGTCGCGTTTTCATCAGTTCAAATACTTTGCTACGGCAGCTTGTTAAAAATTAGTTTTAGTTTAAGGATTTATGCTGCTTGTTATGAGCGAGTAAGAATGTTGCAAGTGCCTTTTTCATTTATAATAAATTGGAGGTGGTATGAATAGAACCCTTTTTAAAGGGATTTAAGATCCAGTGCTGAGTGCTGGGGGGTTGTATTTTCTGAAACTTCATTACAGATCCTTTGCAGAGGAAACCTGAGCTAGCACACGACCTACCTACAAAGCTGCGTGCCCCGCAGTACAGCTCGTGTTCTCTGACATATATATCTTGTATTGTGTAAGATGAGTGAGAAGAGAACTTGTTTTGTCGCTTTCTGATAGAACTAATTGTTGTGGTTGTGTCCAAAAGCATTGTAGGCCAAGTGTGGATTGACTGGAATGGCTTTGGGGACGCATAAAGGAAGCAAACGCCCTGCCTTGTAAAGGCAGCAGGAGATAAACTTCCCCTCTGTGCCATCTTTGATTTCTGGTGTAATTTATCAGCTTTATGATCTATAATGAAATGTAACTTCTGGAACAAATGGCTAAGCTCTGGGACTCCAGCCTGGGAGGGGGGGGGGCTCTTCTTCCTTCCTGGCCACCCTCTGACTGGATTCTTCAGCTCCCTGACCAAAAAAACCCACATTTCCAGTCCTGGCAATGCTGCTGGTCCCACACTGGTGCAAGGGAGCAAGCCATGTTTGATGGGCTTTGTACTTTGTCAGCAGCTGATTTCTAAACACGCGGCCCTGTGTCATGGTGCGATGGACAGGGCTGGAAGCTGGAGAACATTTGTGATTCACAGCCGCACGGGGCAGCAAAAGGGGTGGAATGCATGCATTTTGATTTGTACATTGGATCTTGGGAGCTCTGGTGCAGGAAAATGATCTCTGTGCGCGTGGGGTATGCCAGGAACAGTTGCCCGGCTCAGCAGTATTTCTACAGGGGAAGAGCAATGAGAGTCAACAGAGAGACAGGGTTGTAAAGATAACCCAAGAAAAGTCACTTTCTTGTCCACAGTCTTTCTTTGCAGCTCTTACAAGATAAGAGAAAGCTGCCTCAACTCGGAATTCAGAGCATCTTACTTTCCTGCTCCCAGCTGCAGTCATTAATGTGTGTGCTGCACAGATCTTACTGTGATGGCTAGATTTCTACTTATCTTACATAGCGGTTCTTGGCACCAGTGGGGACTTTCAAAGCTACAAATTGTTTTAAACACTGCTGGTAGCAGCTGACCCTTACATGCTTTCAGGTTTATACCTCCTCAGAAAGTGAGGGGAGGAGGTGCTTGCGCTCCTTGGGGCTTTACACAAAGCGTCTTTTTATCCATATCATCCAAAATGAAAAAACAAACAAAACTTCCAAAGGAAATCAAGTAAAGAGGATAAGTGATGGATTCTATTGGATTTCCTGCCTGATTTCTGGCTCACTGATTTCACTGCTGAAACAGACGCATGTGATAGCGGTCCGATCCGCCATTGATCATGGCTGTTACACATTGATTTGTGTGTTTGTTTGCTTCAGCCTTGCCTAGGCTGGGGGACAGGACCCGCATTCTGGCTGCGTGGTCGGAGGGCTGGGAGCTGCTGTGGGCGTTCAGCTGAAGGCAGCACATGCGATGATTGATTGCACTGCAAACCCTGCTGTTCTGTGCATGCGACACTCCTTGTCTTGGCAACATCTTAGTGGCTTTCCCCCCCTTTTGCCCACCCTACAATGAGGCACTGATAAAAGCAACGGAGTTCCTTGGCTGTCTGCTAAAGCATTTGTTTTCTTTTTTTCCTTTTTTTTTCCCCTTCCACTAGTGAGCTGTGAGCCACAGTGGAAGGATGGTAAAGGGAAAAATCAAAAGTAAAGCAGGTGCAGAACACTTTTGTTTTCCTCCTCCCTCTCAAAATCATGGGGCTTGTTAAATTAAGATTTCTCCTGTTTTTCTCAGCTAGTACTTAAATCCAACAGAGATGTATTTACAGAATGCCAACTGTGTCTATGTAGCAGCCAGATGTGGTGCAGTCCCCAAATCAGCAGCTTACCATGGTGCATTATATGGATGAAATAATTGTCTGCATAATGGGGTGTGCTCAGCACGTGTAAATGATGGGTGCATCTGTCTTCATCTATTTCTGTTCTCTGCGAGATTTCTCTGTGCTTTGGCCCTACTGAGAGGCACAAAAGCTATGTTTCTCTTTCTTCATTTTTTGAGCATTGGTCTCCTAAACTATCTGTAGAGATTTAGCAGCAGCTGGAAGGTATATATCTAATCTGTAGCACCACTGGGATCGAAGCATGCAGACCTCCAAGACTAGATCAGCTAGAGCAAATTGGCAGTTTCCCAGGAGGTTATGGGGGCTATATTATTTTGTACAATGCAGTCATCATACCTAAGAGATACCAATGTAAATCTTTTCCCCTCAAGAGAAATGCCCTCTGTTGTTTGGCTTTGTAAATGCAAATGTAAATTGTTTGGATAATCTGGGGAAAGGAAGAGGAAAGAGAGGACAGGTGAATTCTTTTTTTGTTGCTCTGTGGGAAAAGTGACCCGTCGAATCAGCAATATTTGAGCGCAATGGATAAGTTGCTCTTCTCTGAGCTGTGCAAGTAGGTCTAGAAGGCAGCAGCCAGGCAGCGTGGTGAAGAAGTGTCTCTGCTCATGGCTGCTAATGATCCTTCCTGTGCCTCACATCAGAGCACCCTTCACTGCTTCCTCTGTGCTCCATTTATCCCAAGACCACTGGTGTTGGCAGCTTTCCCTCTCCCTCCAAAATGAGGTTCTCAATAGCATTTGGATTTTGTTTTTGTCAAAGCTGGTGAATCAAAACATGGTGAGGAGGATATACGGAAACTATTGTTCTTTTCGTTAGTGTGTCTTATGACAGAACATATTGAACCATTTTTCTTGAAAGGTAGTGTGGAGTGCACAAATGTAACCATACTCTTCATAAGAATAGAAATCATTCTGCATTTGTTGATAGGCAAAGGTCAATATGCAAGACAACAGCCAACCAGAAGGGTAATGTACTGGAAATAGAGATGCCCTGATATAATGTGCCACAACATCAAGAGCTGATGCAGACAAATAAAATAATCTGGTAGTGCCTTCTGATTTCTGTCTAGCACTAGTCACTCCAGTATTCTCAGAGGAACTCTGGAGTTAAAGAAAATGAGAAGTGAAACTGTGATTAGACTTAGGTCATTAGACATACTTAGATGTTGTGTTTCTGATCTAGATTTTGTGATTTTAAAGCATGATTTCTTTCTTAAAATCTTTGTCTTTCATCTGTAACTAAATAGCAGTCATTAGGTGGTCTGATATCTTGTTCTTAATACTGAAATTTGGAGAGCCCTTTTAACCTGCATGTTAGAATGGAAGGAGAACAGACTTCTCTGCTGGTTTTCTACCACAGATGAATGATCGTTGGTCAGTATTGGGATAATAAAGTAGTTTAATTCTGGACACTGATTAACATCTTAATTCGGATGCTGGAATCCTTTTCTGCTCAGATTGTCTTCTAAGGGTCTGTTGGCTAATGAAATTCATCTCACTAAGGGAAGTGTTTGCTCAAGAACAGGAGAACTGCAGCATGCTGCTGCTTGAAGTGCTTTCCTTTCTGACTTGAGTCACTTGGTGGGTAGCAGAATGAAGGTTTTAGCCTTTAGTCTCTGCTATCAAATCTGAGACACTTAAAACAGTATCAAAGGCCCTTTACTGACTTGCTTCATACAAGCAAGGTGTCTTCAACACCTCTTTCATGAGAGGAGTAAGAGGAGAGTCAAAATCACCTGCCCAAAGCTTTGTTCTTGAAGGAATTCTTTGTTGAAAGTTCATATGATGAAATGCCCCAATGTGTACTATTCCCTCTACATATAGATCTCATTTCAGAAGAAGTTCCCTTCATGTATTTGAAGAGTAAATGTATGTTCTGTCAATGAGACTCTCTGCAGAGTAGTGCAGTGTTCAGCAGGAGGAGTGGACAGCTAGTCCACATTATCTAAATTCTGCACAGCACCATTCCCCCAGAGTTGTAGGATATTTTGTTAATGTATGTGAGACAGCAGCTTTTTTGGTGATGTGTTTGTTAATCACCTTGCTTATCTACTGTTTTCCAACTCACTGCATCCAATGTAAAAGGGGAAAGTTTCTGTTCACATATGTGGAACCTTTCTTTTGCACTGAGAGTAGGTCTTGGGTTCTTTGAGCCAGCTGATTAGATGGAAAAGTTAAGTTCAGGCTGCGAGTTAGAAAATCTTTTACGTATTTTAATCTGTCTTACTTGCTTAAATTGCGAGTGAATTGTTGTGGATGGATGGAAGTGTATATAAAATCCCTGCAGAAGGCAGAGTCCCAAATATTTTACACCTATTGTGAAATGACAACGTATTTATCTTCCTTTGCTGAATGATTCATAAGGTCTTCTTGGTAGAATTGTCTACCTCATTGTGTTTTCCAGCCTTGAATTGGTAACTGTTTTAGCAGGGTTTATAATGGGGCTATCACAGGTTGCAGATCAAAGAAGCTAAAGAGTATCCTTAGAGCTGCCTGGTCTAAGGTTCTGCTAAATCATTTTTATTTCATGGAGGAGCAGACAGCCTCAGAGCAGAGGCACAAGAGGTCAAGAGCACAACTTCTAGGAGATTTTAGTGTGAGTAAACCACTCTTTAGCTATCGACAATATTTGTTACATTGCTTAGCTTGCAATTCTGTCAGTCTCTGGTTAAAGTTTCATTCACGGATATCTCTGCAATGCTATCTAACATTGCAGAGGTATAGCAGAAGGTTTGGAAAAGCATACGCTTACTGCCCTTTTCCTTCCCCTGCCTTCCATTTTGTTGCATTTTCAAGGAGCTGAAATCGGGAGATCTCAAATTATCTATTTTACCTGAAAGTCTATTTTGTGAAAAGCAAGAGTGTTTTTTTTTCCTAATAGGGTTAAGAGAAGTATCACAATAGTATCTTCTTATTTTAAAAGCTAAAATTGAAGAGCTCTGTTACTGACCAAAGGGAATAGGAAAAGGCTAGTAGTGCAATCCAATAGTGTCTGAGCCTGTGAATCACTCTGAGCAGTTGCCTTGAATCACTCCTGCTAGCTGATAGGTCCCTGTTCAGGAGGAGCTAACTCATTTTGGTTAGATGAAGGTCATGCTTCAGCTTCCTGACATACAAAAGAGTGATAAGGGTAAGAATGAGACACAAACCACTTCAGAGCCTCACAGGACAGTGTCCTCTTGGGTGAAGTGCAAATTCTAGGCTATCTTTTATCTCCCAATCCTCAGGCTTCTGCAGCAATGTCTCTGGATCACAACAGCCATTAAAAGGCTACCGTAGAGCAAAAAGTCCAGGCAAAATCATCACAGGGCATAGGCAGTGTTTTGCTCTACATGATGAAATTCCCAACTGAACTGGGGTACAAAGATGTAGTGTACGTAGTTAGACTTTGGGAGAATCTCCACAGATAAAAGGAGGACATATGGAAGAACCTGTGCAAGTATTGTCCAATCCATTATGATTTTCAAGAAATAGTATTTTGTCTTCCAGAGATGTGCAAGGAAGAATTGATAAAGCGGTTTGACTGTCAGAAGACCCATTTCTCCTCCCACTCCAACCCAGCTTCCATCCCTATCTCTACCCAGGTTCTCAGTAAATCTCTTAGTCATAGCTAAGTGGCTGCAGTCTGGGAAGACAGGTAGCAAAAGGGGAAGCATTCTCCATAAAGAAAGGCATGGTGGAATAAGCTGCTTATGGCAAATTCCTTCTAAAACACGGCGGCTGTAGCAGAAACAAATATTACATTGGCAATACCATAATGTTTGCATTCACACACCAGCTGTTACTCTTTCCCACGGGGTCTTGTTTTTTAAAAGGCTGGCAAAGGACACTTCTGTTAAGCAACAGATCTACAGATCTAGTCTTGCTTCTTGTATTGTCTGTATTGCATTTTCCTTTGGGACTTCGGGTTTTTCTTTTATTATTTTTGTAGCGTATATATGAGCATGGATTTTCTTTCCAGAATATTTTCAACAGGCTGGCAATGAAGTGTGGTACACTCTAATTTTAAGCAATGTATACTTCTACTATGGATTACTGGATTATCAGCTTGTATGTGTGTTGGTTCTTTATTTTTTTAACATTATGCATGACTGAATGCTGGAGTAATCGGCGCACTAAGTTTATGAATGACTATTAGTGAATAAACTTCTCTTACAGAAACTGAAATAGAAGAGCTGTTCCCGGACTAGAAAGGCTGGTAGATTTTTGGCCTGCAGTAAATGGAAGGCATAACATGAATGGGGGTGCAGGGTGGGAAGAAAAGCATTGTTGTGAGTCAGTTTCAAGCAGGAATTGTTGAATCGTTTCTTGTTTGGAAAATGATTGCAGTACAGAGAACAATTTGGTTTCATGACTTCCTGCAATTAAACACCTTCGAATTTTCTTAAATACTTATTTCAAGAATACTTGACTTGGTATTGCATACCTTTGATATTCAAATAGGGCTTCATCTTGCATACCTTTTGTATGCAATATGACATAATCAAATGTAGAGTATATGTATGTATGCATGCATATATATGATTTATAACAGTGTAAACATTTACATTAGAACCCGAATGTAGTGTTTTACTGAGATTTTGAATGCCTGGCACTTCGACTGATGAGCTGAGAATCTGTAGGAACTCAGATGTGTAGTGTGGTGCATAACAGTGTGCATCATAGAATGGGATTGGCAAGATAAACATGTACCAATTTCACTTGTGCAGGCAGTTCAAAGGAGATATGGCTTTAATATTGCAGCCATAGGAAATCCAAGCCTGGAAATGAACTCTTTTTTCTTTTCTCTCCCCTTCCTCCTCCTTTTGTCTTCTAGCTTTTCTGGAGAGCATTCCAGAGTACTTGTGCTGTTTAACCTTGCTTTTTATCTCTGCTTCAACGTTGTATGTTAATCAAGAGTTTTCACTGTGCATAGATACGCCTCTTTTTATTTCACCCCACTATGTTTTGTAGTGCAGCTGATACACTTGTGACTAAATAACACAGGAAAGAATGGCTCTGAATTACTAAGTGTTGTGCATTGCTTTTCAGATATTTGCAATAATAAGTGATATCAGAAGGTATAAGTGAATATACTTATTTCCAGAAATTCTGTCTTGGTTTAACAGATACATTTTATTAAGTGATTTGAATACATGCTGTCTTTGATTTCCTATGGAATTATAAGAGAAGTGGAGATATCCTGATTTTTACATGTGGAAATGCTTTAATGTTCTTTAAGGAAGGGAGCGCTAGCTAGAAAGCTCTGTCCAGTGTCAGGGGGAATGTTACTGTTATTTGCTAAATAAGAAGTATTACTCCAGTGATATACACACAAATGATTTCTGTTCTTACCCTTTAATAACTGTAAGATGAGACTATGAAAAAAGTCAGAAATGTAGAAGCAAGAGTCATGTAACTGAAATGAAATCTAAGACTGATGAGTAGTTCAGATCATGAAAGCCTTTTTTTTGAGTTGCATGTATCTGGCACCTATCACTTGCTATACAGCAGGCTGCACCGTTCATGCAGATGGGAAGAGTTTTCTGCCTTACAGTATTTTCCCTTATCTGTTTAATAAAAGCATTGCAAGGAGAGCTGGAGTGGAAGCAATTCTTGAAGGGTAGAACGGCTCCTTCTGCTACCTTACCCCTTAAGTGAGTAATGGAATGCCTCTAAAACAAAGTCAAAATACAGCTACTCAATGATAAATATAACTGCAAAAAAAGCCTCCCGTTGACCCCTCTGGCTTTTGATTATATGCCACAAGTGAAAGTGGTCAAAAACAACATGAAAGGAAAACAAAGTTAAGGAAGGAAGAAGATTATTTCTTTGCTTTCAGTGACTGTAGGCAGAGCAAGCTGGGGCAACAGGGTGAGCTCTCCTTGACAGGGAAACCCACGATATCTCAAGATAACAGAGCTGAGGAGCGAAAGCATCCCACGGAACTCACCTGAACCCGCAATCTTAGGATGGGGAGGGGGTGAGGTGGGGATATTTACCCGGGCAAATTCAAGTGCAGCATTCCCATCCACCACTAGTTGTCACTTTGCAACCAGCCGGGGTTGGTGTTTTCAGCACTGCGGTTAGCGAGATTGCGGTGCTAATTAAACAGAGAAACTCGCAAAGCTACGGAAAGTCCCGAACCCGAGGAGGTGGGATAGCTAATCTCGGGGAACAGAGAGGAGGGGAAAAGGCAGCTCGAGAATGGCGTAACACTTCTGTCTTAAGGCCGAGACCGTGCTGGGCTCCGTGCCCCAGGCTCGAGATGAGCACGGAAGTCCAGCCCGGTGTGCACACACTCCTCCCGCAGAGCCGAGCCTTACCTGAAGAAAACGATCGTCTCCCACACGTAGACTCCGAGCGCGTTGACGTTGCACATTTTTCCAGCTCTCACTGTGGTGTTTATTTTGTACTCCGCGAGGGGTGGGCCGGTGGGGTTGGCCAATAAAGTAGCCCGGCACTTGGGGAGAATTGGTGAAGGAAGCGAGCCACCCCTCCCGAGACAGGCTGGGCCGGGGGCAAGGCCGGGGCGGCTCCCTCAGCACCCCGGACAGCAGCAGAGAGGGCGGCCCCGCTCAGCACCGAGGACAGCGTTCGGCAGGAGCGCGGCTCGGCACCGGACAGCGGCGGCGGTCGGCGCTCCGCGGGCGCCTGCAGATCGGTCGGCGGCTCCGCTCCGCTCCGCTCCTCTCCGCTCCGGCGCTGCCTTGGCTTAGCTTGGCCCGCCTCTCCGCTGTGCCCCGCCACTGCAGTGCTGCTCGGGGCCGGAGGACCAGGCTTCCAGCGCTGAGATCTCCCTTCAGCGGGATCCCGCTCCGGACATCAGGCTGGCGAGTGGGAGAGATGCAGGGGGTGTAGATTTGCCATCGGGGTGGTGGGGTTGGATGGGAGGGGGGCGACCCTCAACAAGCCGGGGCTTTAATCTCTGCTGCTTGCCGGGGTGTCTTCCTAATTACATCCACAGGAATTTGTCAGTGTGAAGCCGTGCTGCAGTCCCGGTCGTGTTGCTTTCCTGCTCGCCGTTTGGCTGCTGTTGATTCCAGCTTCCTGGGTTATTTTCCTCCTGAATAAGTTATTGCTGCTGTAGGGAAGATGTCCCATTGCTCAGGGCTAGAGTGGAGGGGAGTGAAGGGGAAGTTTCTTGGGAAGCACTCCCATTGCGCTCAGAAAGGAAGTGGCTCAGTGTCCTCCTAATGCATTTCATTTCCCCTCTGCCCTCTCTCCCCTGCTAGGGCTTGCCAGATCTTGGGAGTTTCTTGCTGCATTAATTTACTAAACTAAAAAAAAAAAAAGAAAAAAAGAAAAAAAGAAAAAGGGGGTGGTGGTGGTGGAAAAGAGGCAAAGCAGAAAGGAGGGGGTAACTCAGCCTCTCCACCATCCCAAGGCCCTCCTCTTGGCTGTGCTCATTGGTCTCAGGGTTGAAAAAACTACTCTACGATGTGGTTGGATAAACGCATGTTGTTCAGCAGTGGATGTTAACCTTTAAAGCGCTGATACGTTTTGTTTTATTTCCATTTTTTTAACTCAAATCACTGTCTTTTTAAGAAGTCTCTGAAATCATCTCCCTTGACATGGCAAGCGTAACGTGCCTTAAGTCTCCATCTCGTGGAAGATCTACTTGAGTAGCAGTTGCTATGTGTTGCTGTTGGTTTTTAAGGATCATCTTTGTTGTTCTTTCTTTTTTTCTTTTTTTTCCTTTTCTCTTTTTTTTCTTCTCGCATGTGGTTTTTCAAAGAGGTTTGGCAAACACCAGAGCCAGCAAGGCTGGGGCAGGTAAGGAGCATTTAGCAGTTTCATATCAAAGCTCGGGTACCCTGGGCTCCTGCTGTACTCTCAGGGTGCTGAGTGTGGTTTTTCGGGAGGGAGGAATGGGCTCCTTAGACATAGTGTAAGTCGCCCACTCTGCTTTGCTTCCCATTAATTTCTAAATATTTAAACAAAAACTTAGCTCTCCTACATCACATAGGATTTTTTTTCCCTTCTGTTTTTTTCCCAGTGTAAGGGGATTTTTCTTCTTTAAGTTCTACTTTGTTTACTTGTCCTGTGCTTTGTAAAACTCCTCATGGAAAAGAAAGAGTCACTTTTAACCCTTTTTTAGCTGTTTTTTTTTCTTTTTTTCTTCCAGTGTGTTCAAAGAATCTTTCCATCCTCAAGGTGGGGTGGGGGTGTGTGAAACAGATTGCTTGCTTCACCAGTGCTGTAGCCCCCCAGGCTAGGAATTACCCAAGTCTTTCTTCTCATATTGGATTGGATCACAAAGGATGTTATTCAATGCCAAAATTAACCTGATGTTTTTGATCTTCTGCTTCTGTTTGTTTAAAGCCAGTATGTTTGTTTAGCCAAACAGACACAAATATCCCCTGGGTTGTCATTCAAAAGAAAAGGGGAAGAAAAGAATCTGCTTGGCTCCTATCCATTGAAGAGAAGGAGTTTAATCTGATTTACTCCAGCTACTGGGTCTCAGTGTCTAGCTAGATTAATAACAGGCTCTGATTTCAGTTCATGGTTACTCCTGGGGACATGGTTCTGTGCAGTTCCGTGCAGTAGCATTCTCCCTGCTGCTTGCTGGCTCCTCTCTGTACTTTCTCTACTGATATTTATCCCCACATGGGCAACCTTCTTGTCACTGTTCTTTTCCAGCCCCCACCGTGTTGACAGCTGAGAGGAGGAGCTCCAGACTGGGGATGCTAATAGGACCCACAGATAAGGAGGGAAATGGTGTTTCCCTATGTTTTCTATTGGAAAGTAGGACCAAGGGCAGAAGGCAAAAATATCTTTTGGCAGCTGTGACTTAAATCTCAAGTCTAGTCAGCCCTCTGGTTCCCTTAGAAATCAGCTCTGTAAGAGATATGACCAGCTCATGGGATTTCTCCCTTGGTTGCAAGTTTTATCTTTATAACAAAGGAATTCAGACTTGCCTTCTTTTCTCCCAGTCACCTCCTCTCCTTGCATTGCCTTGGGTTAGGGAGTAGGGTGGCTATGCATAAGATTGAGAAAGCAGATGTGTGTGTGTGTGTGTGTGTGTGTGTGTGTGTGTGTGTGTGTGTGTGTGTGTGTAAAATAAGGATACTTCACAGCTGTTCCTGCTGAAGGCTGCAAAACTGCTTTTTTTTTTTCCCCCAGAGGAAGAATTTACCTGCTTTGCTGTCCTCTGTCCTGGTGATGCTAGTTGGCAGACTTGAGAGATTTGTTCAGGTCTGGTGACTCTTCTGCTGGTCCTTGAACATTTCTTGTTACTGGAGAGAAATAAGAGTATTAGTTGCTTTTTCTGGCATTTGGTGAAACTAAGGCAAAATAAAAAGGTTACAACAGATGTTTTGAAGTAGTTCTGGGCATTCAGACAGTTTAGATCAGGGAATAAAATAAAGAGATGTGAATTTTGTATGTCTTTTTATGGAAGCCTCAAATGTACCTGTATTTCCTATATTACATGTTTTTCTGTTATCCAGAGTGCCTTCTGGATTTGTTATATTTATTTTGACTGGGAGATCTGCCTCTGGATTATATACTCTTGTATCTCCTCCTGGTGCCAAGGCAATTGTTACTTGCTTGTCTTGGTACAGTGCCCTATGTGTGCTACTTACATATGAGATTAGGGCTGGCTCCTGCTTTTTGGAGTTTCCATTCTCTGATTTAACCCATTTAATTCAAGAAACAGGCAACTAACCCCCACTGAAACCCTTCTACGAGGATCCCCATGGTACTGGTTGGCAGAACTATTCTCCCTGGCTTGTTCATAGGCTGAGTTTTAGCTCTCTGCTTGATTTTGCTGCAGTGTTTTGTGACATTTAGGAGGGTTTACTTGCCAGGTCTCTTATTTTTCAAGTGGAGTCCAACTGGTTTTGAAAAGCATTTATAAAATGCCTGTCCCTTGTGGAACTCATTCAAACAGGATAAAAGTTAACTCATCATAATCTCAGTGAGGCTCTTAAAGCCAGGATTACGTGCTGTGTGTTCACTTCGTTTCATTTTGAAACAAACTAATAAAAACAATAACAATCCCGTAAAACTCAATCTGGGTAAAGTTGTCTGGGTGACTTCTGTGTCGTCATCTTTCTGGTCTATGGCTGAGGGATTCTTGTCATCATAAGATACTATTAAATGTTGCAGCTGCTGACAGTGGAGTGTCACCATTGCAGCAATCAACAGACGGGACTTTGTTCTGTGCGGTTCTAGCCTTACATCAATAAAAAGGAAGTTGCTGGGTTTGCATGGTTGGGATTGTGGATGCTTGTTCTACAACAGAGGGCTAGATCTTAACTGTTCATCACAATCTCATTACTGTCTTCACTACAGGTGAATTTGATTGTTATCCTTCCTTATGGTGATTCAAACATTTCAGTTAGTATTGATGACTGAGGCCGCTGTATTCCAGCCAGTGCATATGGTGGTTTTTCTGTTTTTCTCCATTTTTTCATTAGTATTTAGGGATAACTGGATTCTGATGTTTGTTTTCTATACAAGATATAAATCTTCAGCGCTGTGTTTGGCTGTTCTACGAATGGTGATAACCAGGAACAGGATATGACTGTAATCAAAACTGGGCCATCATTAGTGGTGCAATGAATGGCAGCTGTTGAGGGAAATGGAAACAGGAACATGGCGAAGAACTTGTGAAATAACTCTTTTGCCTTCTCTAGTTACTTCAGCTCATCCCTTTCATCAGTCTAGGTCAGGGTGATTAGGTCAATTGTAAAAGGTAATTGTACCAGAAAACATCTCCTCACCTATTTTCTCTCCCAAAAGCTCAGTTGCTGTGTCAGAATCTTTCAGAATTTTATTTGTCAGAATGAGGCTTGTAATAAACAAAAATCACGGCATTTCCCTTTGGTATATATTAATTGCCAATGAAAGGCCGAATCTGATCCAGAATTGAGTTGCTGAAATGCACCTATAGCTGTAAGCTCATTTCAGTATCTCTTTTCCTGATCCCTTGTACGGTAGGAGCAGATCAGGCCTTTTTGGTAGGATGCTATGGGGAGTGTGCAGAACGCTTTTAACTTGCTTAAACTTGCACGCACACCTACAGAAAAGGTTGTACATACATTCAGGTGATACGTCTGTCAGTAGGTCCAAGCCTTCCGTGGCTGGAAAAAGAAACCACTTTCTAACTGTCTCCTCTTCCTTCATTCTTTTTCTAGCTGTGAGAGTCAGGGAGTACCTATTCCCTCAGATTCCTTTAGAGTCTAATCTTCCTTCAAATGGTTGCTCACTGATTCTTTCCCCCTGAAGTATGTAAGTGAATTTCTTCTCTTCTCTGTGAAGAAAATGAATCCTTCAATGCTCCTGGAAGTCTGTGAGTTCATTTTGGTTGTGATAGTTGACCCCTGTTATCATTTTAAGAAAAGGGAAAAGCCATAAGGCCATGGAAATCACTCTGTGACTAAATGAAAATACACCCCATTTGGGTAATTCACCCAAAGTCTCATTCACAACTGCAAGTTGGTTCTGTTCATGATCTGATTTTCATCCCTGGATTTTACAGCAGAGCCATTTTCAGTTTCTTTTCTTTCCTTTGTTAAAATTCTTATACTAAACCCATATATGAGGGTAAGCTCCTTCAAGCTGGAAACAGAACATGCACATGCTTTGCCTTCTTTCCCCAGATACATTACAGAATTTTCAGTGAAGAAGTGCCTAGCATAACAGTAAAGTACACTGGGAGTTCTACATCCATTATTGTCAGTTTGTTCTTTGGAGAATAGCTAATGAAGGAACAGTGCCCTGAGTATTTTCATTGTGCTTCTCAAGGCCGAGGTCCAAATTGCTACAGTAGTAATGCTTGCCTCTTCCATGCTGAAAAACAGATTTGAAATTTAAGTTCACTGAATTTTACAAAGAATTCTAAAAAGTACATTCATATCCTGTTTATTTCCCCATATAGGAGACTGTTTGTATGTAAGACAGTGCAACTAAAGAAAAATTTCCTAGAAATTCAAGAGATTGTGGCATCTTTTTCCCACAATTGCTGGTAAAATAACACCCTAGAATGTTCCTGCAATGTTTTCTAAAGTGATTAGTCAAGATTTTTGCTGAAAAGATATCCAGATGAAAGAGAATCCACTGGAACTAATTTAAAGGTCCATCTTATCTGTAATTCCAAAAATATGTTTAAAACTGAATGCTGGTAAAATGTTTGATAAGGTCTGCTTTGATACGCAGAGGATCTCTGGAAAACATCCAGTGGAGACCTCTGCATAGGAAATTCAGCAGAAATTGCTGAGTGAAGCTAGAGGCCATTAAGTGTGGAGGTGAGGGATTTGTGGGGTGAGTGTGTGATTTTTGGCTGAAATTCACACCGCAGTGTCTTAAATATGAAGACCCCTACCCTACATCATTCTCTGCTTTTATATGGATCGTTCTCGACCTTCACTCTCCTGGGCAATGTACTTATTGACAAAAAGATTAGGGGCTGTGTTGGTTTATCATCGGGGGAAGGTCTCCATGGAAAGTTTAGTCATAGCCCATCTGTGATTGTAGAGTCCTGGGAAGCAGTGCAAAACCCTTGGTTAGATGACTGCAAGACAGATTGTATGCATGCAGAAGGCTGTGTGGAGAGCTTGTTGAGTGAAGCATTCAGGTCTTCTTGTGAGTGTATTTGACTCCTGTGTCAGGTATGTGAATCAGGTTAAGGCAGTAATCCCTGAAGAAGAGGAATTAAAAAAGAGTGGATGGTCATTTTTCCCCCAGCAGTGCTGATTTATTAATATTTTTCAATGTCTCATGTTCTATGTAATGACACCTGACTTGAGCTGTGAGCTGCCTTGCTGCATTTCACGGCCTTGTCACTATTATAATTTATGTAGTATTGGGAGGGTAACTATTAAGATGCAGCATGGGCCTTGTAGCCCTAGAGAAAATACATTGCTACTTCTATAGGAAGTTTCAGTCAAAGGTCAGAAGTTAATTATCTACTGACCTGTACAGAATAATTACCAGGCGATCTCTGAGAACCCAGAACTACTATTTCTTTCCAAGGTCTTGGCCTATAAAACATCTTTGATTACAATATTATGTGAGTAAGGAATAAACCAGTTACTTCTAGAGCCCATCTTGCCAGAACTTTTCTTTCCAGGTGCTGAAGATCACGTGGTTGTTGAGATTATTTCGACCTCTAATTTTGTGCAGCTCCCTGTTCCTGCCTCAGCATCCCTCAGGTGCTGCAGGAAATAAAACTTATCTACCCTGTGTCTTGCTTGTAAAAGAAAGAAGCCATTTATTTTGAGGTGAGAGGGCACCAGGTTTTGAGACTTACACAGGAGCGTGCATGTCAGACCGAGAGCTATTCACCTCACCCTCTTCATTACTCTTGTCATGGTTTAAAAATAAATGCATAAAAATGGTAAGAGGGAAACAAACGTTACTTACCTCCACTGTTTCATTTGTCTGCTGAGTTCAGTGTGTGTGGAGGGGACACCAAGAAGCAGAACCCTTCAGAGGAAAATCTGACTGTGAGCAGTTGGTTGAGGAAGCAAATGAGGAGGTGACAGCCTGCAATGATGAAGTGACCCCTCAGTGTCCACGCATTTAGATGCTGAAGCATCCTCTTACATGCCCAAATTTGCTCACAGGACCAAGTAGAATAATTTATCTTCTGAACTGAAAGAAGCAAGCTGCAGCTGTTTTCTGTTTGTTTTCTTAAGGCTTTTGACAATAGAAATATTTACATGTCAGACATGCAAAGGATAAAATGAAACCCCGTAGGATCATTCTTCTTTTAGTGAACAAAAATGGTCTGATCCTCCATAATCTCTAATGAAGATCTTTGTCTCTAATGGGAAGTATTAAATTGCTCTTTCTAATGATCTTCATGCTCCAGAAAGTGCTGATAGGTAGAGTATGTTTTCATATTGCTTTAGCAGAAAAAAACAACTTTTCACCTACCTGAGATGCCTCCAGGTTTGGTTGCGCTGCTGAGATGTACTGTTTTGATAGAGGCCTCTCTCTAGAAGTGTTTCTTGCTTCAGTGTCACAGTTTCTTTGAATTGTTCAGGTTAGTGAATGCACTTATTTTATTAACACGTACTGGAACATCTCTCTGCTTCAGTGCCATCCAAAGCAGTCAGCTTGCTAGCTAACAATGTTTCATAGAAACGCCTTGCTTTTACCCCATTATTTGAGATGGAAAGCTGCTCTTGGGTTACTAAGAGTGCTTCTGCATTAGGGTTGCACATAACAGCTTCTGGAAATCCATCTGCAGGTGAAAGGTGTCATCTGAAAATCTCGGTTGGGTTATGTGCAAATCAAGATGCCCATCTCACCTAAATCCTCGCTGCCCCAGGTGAGGTGCCTCATGCCTCAGGTGCCCTACTCATAAAGACTGGGAAAAATGGGGATTTCAACACACTTGCCAAGTAGCTTGTCATTGCCTTGGGCGATATTTTTCCTTGCAGCTTATGGAGTTAAATCCTATGACAGGTACAAGTCTGCTTTCATGCCATCTCTCAGCCTGCTGTTTGCCCCGGGCTCAGGCCGAATTTTGCCCCAGTAAGATGAGTGTGAAGTTCATTCAGCGTACTCTCTGTTTTCTACTTTTTGTGTGATGCTATCAATTCTCCGCTGGGAAAAAGGTGTTAGACAACATGGACTATTCATTAGTTTTAGCAAAGGGGATTTGGCATAGTTATTCTTGCTGACATGCTCTCTGCGAAATATGAATAGAAGGAACACTCCTCTTTGATGACAGCTTGTGCATGGCCTATTTGATCACAGCAGTTGATGAGGCTCCTCCTCCAGATGACTGTCACTGTCAATGAATGGAATCTCTTGATGTTCCTAAGATACTAATGGCTAATGACCTTCCTTCTACGCAGTGAGTATTCTTAAGTCACACAGTGGGGAACGACACCAAATCTCATACTTTTGCAAAATACTTAAATAACTGTGGGTCTGAGAAACTCTGAAGGCAGGCAGCTTCTGCATCTGCAGTTTGGTTACGGTTAAGGCACTAGAGTGCTGTTAAGTACAGGTGTTGCAGTACTGTTCCGTTGCTGCATTCACCTGCTGTGTACATGGTAAAAAGCTGAAATAGCAAAATCTCTGCAAATCCCCACAAAGCATCAGTGACCAGTATTTATTAAGAGGAATGGAAGCATAAAACCCAGGATGTAAACAGTGTGAATTTCCTGGGGGGAGGGGAGAAAGGGGGAAATGCTAGCTCTGTTTTCTTCCAACCATCAGGATAGTTCTTTATGGTGAAAACTGGAATATTATCATCCATTTCCTTTGGACAAATCAGAGAGAAGAATTGCAGCCCATTTGTGATGTTGCAACATGACAGCATTTTTCTTTTATATAGCTTTCCCTTCCCGTGTAGATAGTTCACTACCAAGGCAATTGAATTAGACAAAAGTGATTTATGTAGTCTGTGCAGAGAGAAAAGGCTTTGTTAGGTTTCAGGGAAGATTTGGAACACTGAGGGTGAGAAACAGCTTGGCTGAGACATGGGGAATCACAATCCTCTCATTAAATCTCCATGCCTATGACCAGACGTGGCCTCACTTTGCATTTGCTGCTTGGTTACTGAATCTATGAAGCTGTTGTCTGGAAACAAAAGGCAGTAAATCAAATCAATGGGCATCTTTCAGTGGGAACTAAAGAAGATTGTGATGCCATATTCTCCCTCAGCTTGCTGTACGAATGTTGCAGATGCTATAACATATCTTTGCACATTTCTGCTTTCATATGGTATTGCAAATAGAACTTCTTAACTTTTCATGTAATACATCATGGTTTAGGAGAGATTTCTCCTAACTGGAAAGAAAACCTGCCCCTCTCTTCCCAGATAATATATCCATAGGAAAATCAACACCTTCAATGGAGAATTTTATTTTGTTTTTATTTGCTTTTGCTTAGACCCTCTTGGGCTGTGGTGACAAGAATAAAGCAGGAATTAGTGTTGGTTCAAAGCAACCTTTTGCCTTGTAAGAGAGAAACAGAACACTGGTGACTAATACCTGACTTCTAAGTGGACAAAAAACATTGGAGATATTTCTGATGTCTCACTCTTTGTGTTCATATTATTTGAAGTGGAAGAACTCTGTCAAAGAGCTAGAAGTTAGGTACTGGATTCAATTTTTAAGAGAGATTTCTTCCATAGAGACAAGTTACTCTAATGCACTTTTCTTGGTATTTGAGAGCTGGCAGATTTGTTTGTGAAGAAACACTTGCATGCGCTTTTTGTATGGGAAACATGAGCCAAAACTGTAACATATTTTCTTCTAAAAGTCTGTACTATTTTGGTGGAAAGTTAAAGGGAAAACTAGTTTAGAAAATGCTGGAACTAATAGCAGAAGGTGGTCAAAGTAACAAGTGAATGACACAGGGTGTTCCAATGGACTCCAGGCAATCTGAAGTTTGGGCTCTGCCCTGGCACAGATTAATGTGATGTATTGTCTTGTAAATTCCAGTGAACAGTTACATCAGCTTTCTACAGAGGGTGTGTCTATGCTCCTGTGAATATCAGAGACCTCTGGGACCTTGTCCATTAAACAGTTTGTTGGCTCAATAAAACGGCTCACGTGGCAGAAATCAGAAATCAATACAGCTGCACTTTCCTTCCCTCGCAGAAGAAGGGAAAGCTCAAGGGACTAATTAAGTTCTCTTTGAAAGAGCTGCCACATCCTGAAACATTTTAAATAAATGCCACGTGTGTACAGGTAGATCTGTGTTTAACTCAGATTTTGTATTTGTACACTAAATAAATGTATCTTGATTAAAAATAGCTTATTCAGCTTAAACAAGCATCTTACTTCCTAGATGTTAAATCTTAAGATAATATTGATTTGCAATTAGTATGATGAGCTGCCATGGTGAATTCTCATTGGGCAAATTTTCTTGGTGATACTATGAGTGTCAAAATTCAGTTATCCATTTATCATGACAGCCCTAGAAATAGTAATTTATTTATGGTCTTCCAATAAACCAGATCATGTGCATGCTCCTCTTCACTTGGCTCAAAAGATTCAGGATAGTTTTGCTTTCTCTCTGAAGCCTTAGATGACACTGGCTGGTCTATATCCCCTGGGATTGGTGCTTTTCAAAGGGGAAGCTCAGCTGTCTCCCATTGATTCTGGGAAAGCGCAGGTGATGCGGCTGTGGGGGATATTTCACAAGTCACTGATTTTGCAGGTGGCCAAAGACTTTGGTGACAAATTCCCAAATTCATATTGGGCACTACTACTTGCTCTTTTGGACTTGCAGTATCTCTGGAAACTGCTGGTAGGAAGGAGCCCCAGGGGGAACTTGGAAGAGTTTGGCTGCGGTGATGCATGGGTTCTCATAGGGTGCGGGCTGGTGCTGGAAGTATGGGAACTTTCTGCCAGCCCTTGTGATGCTGAATGAAGGTGATGCTCTCTGATGAGTCAGGTCTGTCCCTAAATGACTCTTAAAAATTCAGAGCTAAAAGGACCTAGGCTGGGAAGAGAACTAGACCTGCCTCAGAGCCGATATGTGTTTCTTTCCTATCCAAGAACCAAACTGGAGGGATCACAAAGGGGAACGCATGTGCACCTCCACACTCACATGCCTACATGCACAAGTATTTTATGTGCATTTATTTCTTACCCACAACAAGAAAGAAAGAAATGGAGAGAGAGAGGAAAAGAAAGTGTTGAATTATACTGCCCAGTAAATTACTCAGGTGAAAATATGCTCATGATTTGTGTGATTCCCAATTGTTATTCCCATAGGAAGAACAGAAGGAGGAAGAAAAGGGGAACCTGCCATGATAGTAAGATGGAAGTTAATCACCAGTTTAATTCATAATCTCCAGCTCTTTAAAGGAGTTGCTAATAAGTGTTTGTCTTCTTTTTCCCTCCCACTCCTTTCCCCTAGGAGCTAGTAAGAGACTCAGTCAGCACTGATCACAGAAGAAACTTGTTAAAGGAGAGGAGAAATCCCCAATGGAAACCCTTTAATCTGCCTCTGGAGAGGGCAGTTTGTGTTAATAGGACAAAACTGTAACATTTAATATTAATTATAGGGATTTAGGGAGGAGAACATGAAGGATGGAGGCAGAGAATAGACTGGAGGGAAAGAGAGATCTGATTGCAACAGTCCCTTGCTGCAGAAGGAAATGGATCAACCAGAGGAGCTGAATCTCTTGGGTTGGGCTGGGGGAGTTTATGGTCGATGGGTGACATCCAGTTTCTACGGCCTCAGGCAAGAACCTGATCGGGAACCTAAGTAACCTTTAGATGAGAAAAGGAAAGGTATAAAGAGAACAGACATCTGGTTTCAAGGTCAAGATTCAATCTGTATGGCTCATGGGTCCCATGGTAAACAAAGGGGCACTATGGGAGGAATATGACTGTACAGCAGTAACTTGACTCATACTCATCTCTTGCATGCTTGAATTAATGCAGCCCTATCAGTTTCAGCTCTTTCTTCTGCTGCTTTTGTGAATGCTACATTTGGCTCCCTATTCTTTCCTCCGAAGTGTGATAAAAAGATGATAGGAGATTTAATTTCCAGAAAAGAACACCCAGGCAGGCAGCAGGATGCCAACTGTTGGGTAGATTAATGTGGGAAGGTTTCCTATCAGGCGTTCAGTGTCTCTGTTATGGATAAACAATTTTTCTTAAAAATTAAAAATACATATAGATGCCCCTTAGCCGATGAAGCATCTCGGTGATGTTCCATTATAAAGCAGGATGAACATGAGCTGGATTTCATCTGACCTTTAAATTACCTCCATTTTATCAGTTCCATTTTATCAGCAGCTCTTTAGAGAATGAGTCCTTACTTTGAATTGATAGATTCTTTCATTGCAGGCCTGTGAATAGCCCAGCCAAGTGAGCGCTTCCCCAGAAAAGATTGCATCTGGAGCAGACGAGTACACTAGTATGTAGGGAGTATGCTTAGTAGGGTTGGTCTTGCCCTGTTTTTACCTGTGTTCCATATAAAAGAAAGCTCATCACAGGCAAAGAATGGTGGGGGGTAGAAATCCAATTCTTTCTTCTCTGTGTGCTTCAGAGCTGTGAAGACAGAAGGTGGCTCATCTCCTTAGCACCCAGGAATGAAAGAAAATCACTTCTTAAGCTCTGGAGATAGAAACTGATTAACTAGGCATGTGGAGGTTGGCTCTGGTGGTTGGTATGGAACAATACTGGATTTTTTGTTTGTTTGTTTGATTTTGGTTTTTCTTTTTCTTTTTTTTTTTTTTTTATGGTGCCCAGTGCTGACTGACTTCTCTAGTGCTCTACCAAGGCTGAATTCTGCAGTAAAGATGGTTGAACGCAGGAGGAAAGGCAAGAAGGCCAGCACAGCCCGTGCAGCAGTACGGCTTCTGGGAAGGGAGCATGACACGTGCAGGGCAGATCTGGAGGCATAAACAGCTCCCAGGATGCTCTGAGGCTTTCCCACTGCCCTCCTGTAGATCAGATCCTAGGACTGCAATAAATGCAATTTTACTTTCCCAAAGAGATAGCAGCCAGGGAATGAAGCTTGAAGGAAACGTGCTTGCTTGGCCGCAGCACTGCTGAAAACACACTCTGTGCTCATGCCAGTGTTAACTTCCACTGCTCTCCTGAAGAACAGCACGTGGGACCCGTGTGACACACGAATGATATGGGAGGCTGGCCTCTTTCGCCTCATTTTCCGGTACAAAGCTGCTTCACGTTTAGTTTGATTGCTTTTCCTGACTGACTTTTTGTTGCGTGATTAATTGCTGGTGTATGCACGGAGAGATGGCTTTTATAATCTAGACTGTGTTCTGTCATGTCGGCTCCTGGAAACTCACATTTCTTTTTTTTTTTAATTGTTCTATTAGTAAGATCCAAACTGAATCATGGCTGTAATGCCACGGGTTTTATTTCACAGTCACTTTTAGATTGATTTATCTATTTACATAGCAGCACGTCACCCCTCTGGTTGTCCCTCCTGCCTCGCCTCATCTTAGGGCTGCTTAAAACAATGCCACTCCTGCATTTGGTGAGGAAGATGGAATTTTATAATGGAGATGTATCCTGTTGATAGTAGTTAATCTCCTTGTTAAAAAAAAAATAGACCCATTTCATCTTCTAATTTAATGATAAATTGCATTCATTCATCAGGGAATGAAGGTTTATTAATACAGAGGATAATAAATGGGCTGCAGAGAGATAGGAGAAAATAGTTTTGTCAAATAAGGGACTTAGGGGTAAGTTGGAGCGCGAAGGCAAAACTGGAATCTCTAGAATCATCAGCATCTCTCTGTACCCCAGACAGCACCACCATGACCTTCACTCCTTGTATGAGGCTTGCTGATTCAGTTTAGATTTATACTGTGAAGGATTTCCAAGAAGAGAAGTACCTAGGGATGTAATGTTTGTTCCTCAGGTCAGTAGGCACATCTTCAGATCCGGAGCAGGCATGAAAATACCCTGAGCTAATGGAATTGTTTCTGGGAGAGAAATTTGAAACTAGAAGTTGAAAGATATTGAATGCTTCATTTCATATGGAAAACGGAACCTGGAATTCCAGGGTCTGCACTGTGCTTTGCAGAGACAATGCAGACAAAATTATCTATGCAGTGATTTCCCGTCAGTGCCTTGGAGGATTCCTCTTAGAGTTGGATTAATAATAAATTGTCAGCTGTAACATCTGTCCTTGGAAATTCACATTTAATTTCCTGGGGACAAACATCAGGGGTGAAATTTTCACAAAGGCCTATTGATGAAGACCTTGTCGTTAGGAAATATTTCTTATTGTGTGTACTTTTTTCTTGCGTTGATTTGAGTGAAAAAGCTAAGTTTTGGTAAGAACCGTGTGCTGTCTTCCTCCCATTCGGGCTAGCAGCTGAACTGCTCTGCCAGCACTCAGCTGCCTTCCCAAACCTGTGCTGGGTCTGACCTGGCAGGCTGCGCTAGCCCAGTGCTCATCTGCCACGTTTGTGAGCTGCTGACTGATCCTCCTGGTGCTAGTTAACAGAGATATTAATCATGCTTGCTTTCCATCTCCTTTGACAGAAGGAAAAGGTCAGGAGGTGCACTGCTCTGCTCCTCTTGCTGTCAGGGGAGTACAGGAGATGGGTTGGGAAGAGACATCACCTGCTGCGAAATGGGAGAGCTACCCATGTATGTGATGCTATTTAAAGAAACACAGATTAAGAGAGGGGAGGGAGAGGGAAAATCCCTCTATTAATGAACTCATTAGTGCTGGGAAAAGTAAAACCAAATTGCTCTTCAGAAAAGCACTATCTAGCTGGATTTATTATCTTCTGTAATTAGGGCCCAAACAGAATGGAGTGGTGTAAGTAAGGGTTGAGAAAGGAAAATGTGGTCTATTCAGGGCCTAATTACTCAGGTGGAGAAGTGACATTTGCACCAAGAGGGAATAACTTGACAACCCTGTCGCCTCACCTGCAGAGCCTGGGCTGTCCTTGCATGCTCTCTGGAGATCAGAAACTTTGGGATGCTAGGGAGAGGAGGGAGAAGGGTTAGAGAAAGGATGTCTGCATGCATTTGTACACTGACCCTCAGTTTGTGCCTGGGCCTCCACTGGTGAGATCCATATACATCTGCATTGAGTCGTATGGATCTGGCATCCAGCTCTAGGAACCCTTCATAGGCTGGCAGTGGGCAGAGTTAGACATCTCCATTGAAAAAGAGAGAGCCTAATGTGGAAGTGCTGTGGAGCCTCAGCCGTGGGTGCAGTTGAGTATCACGTTGCTTTTCTCTGTTCGACTGAACCCAGCACTTGGTGCTCTCTGGGCACTGCTCTGATGCAGCACAGGCAGGATGGGAACAGAATTCCTATAGCAGGGAGTGTGTTTGGGCTGTTTGCCCCACAGAGGAGTCCTGGCTGGGCTGCCAGCATGGCTGTCCTTTGTAGAAACTGGTAGGGAAGGAAGAAGAAATGGGTTCCCCAGGGACAACTGCTTTTAGTCGCGTGTCCAGGAGAGCCTGTGAAGCCTGCACTAGTTGCAAAAGCTTTTGTCTTTGCTTCTTCAAACACAGCCACCTGGAGGGTTTTCTTTGCAAAGGGCTTTTTGGTGCATTTCTTTCAAGTGGCAGGAGCTGTGTGTTTGAGCTGCAGGTGGCCTGCTTGGAGACTGAGCAGCGTGTTTGTAGGGGCTGGGGAAATGAAAACACCCTGACAAGAGGGGAAACATCAGAGGTGTTTAAGACTTACCTGTGCCAGGATGTGGCCCGAACTTCCGAACCACTGTGCATGTTTAAATTGCTTTCATTGAAAAAGTTCAGTCCTCTCTGTGGAGGCTCTCAGGTGGCTTTAAAAGTGACTTCTTCAAAATTTAAGTTATTGATCCACCATTAAATTGACTAAATTTAGCTTCAGTCTTCCTGAGTTTAGCAGTGTCTGTTTAAAATGCATTTAAAGCAAAGGAGGTAATAAAAACCTAAACTGGAACCATTCCTTTCCTCCTACCCCAGTATGTGGTTGCACTCTTCACCTTGCAATTTCACTCACACTGTTCTGTGGAAACTGCTGACCAGCCCTGCGTGTTCGGCATGGAACAAAGCCTATCTCTCTGACACCTGCAGTGAAGGTTTGCATGGGAAGTCAGGACAGTCTACTGTGACCCTTTGCCTGCCCCTTTTTCATCACTGGGACCACACGTGCTTCTCCATGGAGCCTCAGGCCAACGGTACTGTGATCTGAAAGCTTTGCAATTTCCCTCTTCGTTTTGCTCAGTATTATGAATCTCTTATACCACTGCTCATTTCCACCATTCCCAGTGCTGGGCTACTTAGGTATTTCTATATATCAGAAACTCAGCAATATTGCAGATAGTGCGCTGGAAAATGAGGCTTGACCAGAGCCTGTGTCTGTGATGTTCTGCTTAGTAGCTGGGAATTTTGCTCTTGCATTTCCTTCTCTTCTTGGGCCCCCTGACCAGGAGGCAGCTGCTGCCTCAGCTGCATAGAGCCTGCATGGTAGCAACTGGCCCTGATGGAGCAGTCGGAATGGAAAGGTATAATTTCTGTCCAGATGTCACATTGATCTGCATAGAGGGGAAGGAATGTCTCTGTACAGCAAGATGAACCAAGTTCTCTCCCAGCCCATTAAAGCTCAGTTTCCCATGAAATGCCAGACACCCGTATGCACTCATTCAGTCACTCATGTTAGATGTCTGAGAAAGAGCAAAGTCCTCGTGCCGCTCTCCCTGGCATGATGACCTGATATGACACCCTCGCTAAGAGCCTCGTGGGCCTTTATGGATAACATAAATATCCATAAGGCTACTTAATTAGCTCTGTTTTCTGCTTGTGCAGCTCCCATCGCTGTCACAGCTGAATGCCTTCTGCAGCATCTCACAGTAGCATCTGACACGGCCCCTACATAACCCACATCTTCCAGAGGAGCTCCAGAGGAGCCCACACCCTGCGGGTAACGGAGCAGCTGGTACTATTACAGCTACAGCAGAACTTGGCAGAGGTTGTCTTATTTGCACTGTTTTTCCAGGGCTGGGGAATATGTCTGTGGGATAGAAGATGCACTGTTTGCTAGCTCACTTCTTTGGGAGTAAAACCTCAAACCTCTCCAACCAGCCTGGTGCCTGAAGAATACCTTTGCTCTGTGTGAGATGATCCTCATACAGATAAAGAAACCTCTTAGTGACGGGTGTCAACATCAACAGATGTGTCGGTATATAGCTGAGCTCCCAGCAGAGTTGATAAACCTTATTGGTTTCTCTAGTGAAGTTGGCTGAATTTTGCCAAACTCCCATGTTTGAAGAAGTGTTTCCTTGAGAATATGTTCATGGCATCCGAGCAACCAGGCACCTTCTAGAGCATTGGGAACACTGTGCCATGTTTTGTTCTTCATCATTCTGGATCTACAGCATTTGATTTCACAAGCCAGAGTCTTAGCAAATGAATTGAGAGACCTTCCATTCCATTCTCTTACTCTGTTGGATGCCTGTTCTTGGTGCAGAATCCACCTCATGACTGAAACACCAAAGCAGACGTGTAATCCTGTATGTTGCTATCCTCCTTTCAATTATTTGCTATATGTGTGAATTCTTCTTTTGACTCTCAGACCTGCACAGAAGGGGGACAGCTACTTCACCCTTCACTGTCCTAGTAGATAGTGTCTACGCTGTGTACATTTCCCTATGGTGCTGTTTTTCTGGGTAAGTCTGTGCTGCAGCATAGATGGCTTTAAATTAACTTGCCTGCATCTTTATAGCTGTCAGACATTTTGCAGCAGCTTGGCACTGGTCTGATGCTGCCTTAACAGGATTGCTGCATGCCAGCTTGGGTATTTTGGTGCCTGAATGCTTCTGCCCTCTGGCAGGCAATGGGACTGTAGCACGGACTCATCGGCTGCCAGAGCACGAGCCCTGTGGGAGGTACAGCTGTGCAATGAAACTCTGCAGACATTATCCAAGTTCTCTTGGGTTCATGTGGCTTGTGGGGGGAATGGTAGCAATGATGATGATGTCTTATGCAGCAGGAATTGGTATACCAGGGTGCTGTCAGTTTGCCTGTGGGTACCAGGCCATGCTTGAAACTGTCCCTTCACTGGCCTCAGATGGTTAACACTGGTGTTGGTCCAGCACCTTGAGCTGAAATTGAGACCTTCTCTTTTAGAGGCTGTTTTGTAGCTTAGACTAGTAAAAGCAAGGAAATGTTTTTCTGTCTCTACTTTTCAGCCATTTAACACCAAGAAGAGTTTGTGGGATCTAGTCTGCGTGGTGGTAGGTGCGTCCCTGCCTTTGGAAATGTGTCTGTGCACAGGGAGCTGCTGAGTGGGTGGCTGGGCAGAGTGGATTCATAGAATCATAGATTTGCAGGATTGCTGTTGTGGATCTCACCTGGCACTTCACAAGGCACTAACTGCAGGGCTGGCTGGAGCACCAGCTCTGACGTCCCTCTTTGTGGTCCCAGGAGCATTCTGCACCTGCCTCCATCTTCCCCTTGTCATTTCTCCCCACCCTTGATTTACCACAAAACTCCTCCAGTTAATCAATCTGCTCTCTGAAGTCATGTCTCTCTGCAGCTCTGAGCCATTTCCAAAGGTGTTCTGAAATCCACTGAGGATGAAGGGAGATGAGTTTCTTACTGATAAATAGGTATCTTTAACTCTGCAAATATCCCAGTCCCTGGAGTGTGCCTGTGTTGATAGAAGGATGGATATTGTCATTCTAGTTCCTGTGCAACGCTTGAGAATTAACAAGAGAGCAATGCAGAAAACATCTTCTCTAGGAAAGCAGAGCATGACTCAGTGCTTTCTCATGCTTCCTTCAGGGAAAAGTGGGGCTAAGAGCAGATTTATACAAAAAGAAAGGAAGACAAAAAGAAAAAATAATGCAACACAGTGCAGTACAAACAAGTCTCAAGTCCTCAGGTTATGAGATGGCTGCGCAATCCAGGATGAAAGAAATGGGTTACTGGCCTTCTGCAGAGCTGAATGTCTATCAGACAACTGCAGGTTTTGATCATGTATCAACTGGGCTAAGCATCCAGAGGACATGAATGGTAGCTGCAGGGCTGCTGGAAAGCGCAGGTTTTGCAGCTTAAGGCAGAAACAAGAAGGTGTAGAGTGTCCTGGGGGCTTACAGTGCTGACATGGCTACCATGCAGAGGAATTGTAAAGGACAGAGGAAAGGATAACGGTAGGAAATTTATAGTGATGGTGTAGAGGGGAAGAAGGTGGTTGAGTTCTGATGCATCTCATCTGCTTTGGCTGCCAGAGATAGGACCCTGAATTAGAATCTTCTGACAGATACTGTGAGACTGTTATTATTTCCTAATCAAGCTCCTACAGCAGCAAATTGGAGACTGATAAACACAGATTCTCTTCAATCTTTGTTCATGTGAGCCATTACCTTGTACTTGCGTGGATTCTACAGCTATAGATAAGCGCTTTTTGTTGAGGGGGACACGTGTACCTAGTCAAAGTAAAAACAAAATGGATGGGTACTATCAAACCATGACAGACTAAAGAAAGAATTGAATTATTCAATTTTGTAGAGGTAGATCCTATTTTTTTTTTGTTTGTTGATGTACAAAATCATTGCAATACGCCCTGAAACTAGACACAGACCCCCAGATGGTTTGCACACTATTCCCTTTGACCTGGTTTTCTGCTCTCCATTATTCTTGCTGTTTGAGGAGCCATATAAAACCCATGCTATCATTAGTGAGTCTAGACTGGAAAAAACCCAGACTGAATGATGTCTGAGCTATTACAAAGATGGAGAAAGGAATTAAGCATTTTGATGGCTTCGGAAGCAATCCTAGCATGAAACTCTTCCTGCATGTGCGTTTGTGAGATCTTTGCTGCCTGTTGTTAAATAGTACAGTGCATTTAGACAAGTATCTGCTTTTATTCCTGGTTTTGAATGTTGTTGTTCTTCCATATTTTTTTCTCTTGAACCTTTAATTCCAAGGTTTCCTTGGTGCACATACGGTAAAAGCTCCTTCCCCACTTCATCACAGTGGAAACACTCATTAATGGACTCATTAATAATCTCCAGCCGGACATTACCCAGTGAGGTCTGTGTGCTCCGAGTTAACATGTCTGTGGTTACCTCTGCCAAGTGGAGATCTATTAAATTCTCACCTCAGCCACAGAAATGACTCCCCTGACAGAGGCACTTTGCTATACCACAATACCCAGAGATTGCTGAATATTCATTATATCTGCTCCTGAAAATGCCTTGCCAGCATACGGTATTGGAGCCAAGATGCTTTATTACCTCTTGCCTTTTGCTTTCCTTGGAGAAAGTGTTGTGGCTTATATCATCAGTTCAGTTAACTTTTTCATCTGAGCTCCTTTGCATTGTGCTTTGCTTTGAAAAGGGAAGCAGAGGGAAAAACTCTGATTTAGCCGTGGTGCTTTGGTTCTGTGAAAGTGAGATTTACAGCCCCGCTAGTCTGCTGGAAGATTGATTAAAGAAGACAAGCCTTTGAACTTTGTTTCAAACAAGAGGTGGTTGTAATAACTGTAATCTCCTGCTTTATATTTCCTGGTGTGAGGGAGGGAGGATCTCCATTTACCTTTCTGTCACAGGAAAAAATGAGGGATGTAGGTGGCCTGCATTCAAACAGCTGCAGCCCCAGATCCTCTTTGTGTCTTCAAATTACATCTGACCACTCCGTGTTGCTTATTGGGACTTAGAACTGCCCACACTGCTTGGTGTGCTCCCACCCTGAGAAAGGGCAAGTGGCAGAACAGACCCCAGCGGTGTTGTAGGATCATGTTATACAAACTCCATGTTCCAGATGAAGCGCATTTTAATTCTGGGGTGCTTTCCAGCCTGTCATATTTGCTGCTGATGTAATAGCACAAGTTAGCAAACAATTTTAAAAGTATATGAAACTGTATACACAGTTTGCTTTCTTCTGTCCTTTCAGCTCCTAGTAATCAGAAATTAAGAAGTTAAGATCATCACTGGAATATCCCCGTGGCCAAATAGCTGTGTACTCTTATAGGCCTATGCAGATATACAGAATTCCAGTTTTGACACAACCCCTTTTAACTCACTGACATTGTAAGGGAAATAGATCCTGAAATGTGGTTTTGGTCATTACATATTTACTTGAGAATCTACCATCAGAGCTATGAGAAATTACTTTAAAAATGCCTTTTACCTGTGTTTTACCTATGTTCTATCTGTCCCTCTGGCAGAAAGGGTTCATGAGCAATATTTAAACGTCCTACAAGGGAAGGAGCATGTCTGCCCTGTGTAGGACACCCATACGTTCTGGGCAGCCTGGGCACCAGATTTGGTGAGCAGGAACCCTGAGTAATTAGCAGCTGGCTGGTTTGGTTGCATTCTTGAGAAATGTGGATTCGGACACCGTTGGCTGGAAGAAGGAACTGAATCCCTTTTGTTTGCCTGCAGTCTAGAGCATGAAAGAAAACAATGTTATTACCTCCTTGTCTGATTTATGCAGTCTTTAATGACTTGAATCATGGCTTGAATCACTGACAACCTGATGGACTGTGTCCCCCATCGTGTTAATCCTTCTGTCCTTCATGTGTTGTTTCTGAATTTAAAGACGTGCCCAAGGAATTTTGTATTTACATCTGCTGAAATGCTGAGAAGTATTTAACTATGCAGTGGCAAAGGCTCCATTGCATTGATCAAAGTATATTTCATTGATTGCAGAATGAAACTTGACATTCTACTTTCTGTGATTCTACAGCTGATATTTCTGCTTTTCAGGAGGAATTTAGAGTGGGAATGGGGTGACATAC
Organism: Aquila spilogaster; assembly: GCA_024606505.1. NCBI lineage: Eukaryota > Metazoa > Chordata > Aves > Accipitriformes > Accipitridae > Aquila > Aquila spilogaster. Next base: position 18,446,973 of record JANHGO010000045.1, on the reverse strand, counting down.
ATCTTATTTTTGGGTATTCTGCAGAGATCCCTTCGTGAAAGATTTCAAGTGCAAGCAATACAGGCAAGATGATGTAAATGGAAAATAGTACCAGTGGTGGTAGCTGCGTACAACTACTGTATTATACTAGTTTCGATTGAGGGTCTCTATTTAAACTCTTTTGTTATTACTTTTGTGAGACATCAATTTGGAACAGTTATACCATATTTATCCTGGAGGCCCCAAAGTCAAACCTCTTCCACTGACGAAAGTAGTCGTATCCCCAGTTCTCAGCACAGCAGTTATTACTTTATAGTTGGAAACAAGGCTATGTGGGGCTTTTTAAACGTGTTTTCCCAACGCTAAAAAAAATGCCTACCAGGTTGTTTTTGTAATAGCTGCTCCAGCTAGGAGCAGGACAGAACAAATTGTGTGACTGGCTACAGGCATCCAAACTAACAGTTAAAGATCTGGATTTTCTAGTTACTTATTCAACGTTTGCCTTCAATATATTTGGCCAGACTTTGCAGAAGAGTAGGTTCATGTACTGTCTCTACCAACAACATTAATATTTCAACACTGCATATCTAAAATAGTCTTCTTGAGTTGTCTCAGTATTAATTCTTTTCCTGGAGGTAAACACTGTTCCGTAGCAGTGTGGTGCTGTGGGTGTGAGTGTATTTTGGCTTGGTTCAGATGGCTTCCTTCACATGGTGAAGGAAGGGGGTCTGTGCTTTTCCTTTTCAGCCACAGGTGCATCGCAATCATGCCTTGGTTTGCAAGCAGGAGACTTGCCAGGTGGACAACTCCTTCCCCTTCCCAATTAAATCACCTTGATTCTGCTGGTTTAGAAGCTTTTTCCACACCAGGTTTACGGGTCCCATCAGCCCCTACAATGCAGACTTGGGAAAGGCTCACAGAGCAGTCCTGGATAGCTGTGGAACTCAGGATGCAGGGGGTATGGAGCAATGTTGTGTGATGGTAGGAATGTGTTCTCCATTACTGGGCCAGAGCGAACATGGAAACAGGCAGGGCTGATAGCAGTGCATGAGCCATGCTGTCAGAGGGAAGGATTGTGTCTGCACTGCCTGGGGTCAAGCGATGGGAAATACAGCCATATTTCAAGTTTCCCTTTTAGACACTTTCCAGCCATTGGAAATTTACTGCTGTATGTGGCTCTTAAATTCCAGAATCCTTTAGAGTTACCCTTTGGATCAAGATGTTCTTAGATTACTTTTTGTCCTGAAATAAAAGCGTTCAGCTTCTGGAGAAGTAATGCCAACGTTGTACCTTTTATGAGTTGGTGTATATTCAGCTAAATCACAATCACTATGCAATTTTTTTTGTAACAAATACAGCATTTTTTTCTTCAAAAAGAATTTTTTTGTATAAAAGCCATTTCCCTTTATCAGTAAGGAATTAAGCCTTTGTAGGAACCCTTTGATTTCTTCAGTGTACTCAAGGTAGAGCACAAGGGGGTTTTAATTTCGTGGTTTGCTTGGTATTTCAGAGGCAGTGAACAAAGTTTAGATCAGCTGATAGTGAATCAAAAATCACAGCTGTAGTGGAAATGCTAAGTCAGGGCTTGAAGCAGTGATTGAGCACCTGGTGGAAAGGCAGGGCCAACCCAGGGGAGCTCAGGTGCATACAGTGTACCTGAGTGACCGGAAGGACTGGAGCCAGGATGCACCTCTTCCCAGACCTCATTTAAGGGTTGGCAGTGGAGGTAAGGGAATCTTCCTGGAGATCCCTGTGTACCTGAGGCCTTCTGAGGGTAAGCAGCTTTTTTCCTTTATTTTTGTGGCTATGGCTGTTGTGTTTGAGCAAGTCCTTACTTGTTGCAGCTTAGGACCTTGCTGCTCTGCTGTTATTGCTGTGCTTTCCATCACAGTACAACAACGTGTTTAGATTCTGTCAAATCCTTCAAGTGCTTGTTTGACTTATTAGTTCCTTCAGATCAGATATTCTTGATACCCCACTTGAAAATGGGGATAAGTCCTGGTAAGACTGGCAAAATCCCTTCAATTTCTGTACTTGGAGCAATGTACAAAGCCCAAAAATGGGCATGTTTTCTTCAGGACTGGTGCTTCTAAACAATTTCTCTCCATCTTGTTCAAACCCACCCTAAGGTCAACCTCTCCTTCACATTAACTGGAGATACAGACTAGGCTGGTACCTCGGAAAAGGATTTCTGTCTGCAACTGAAGCTGTGGGGACAAAGTTGCCATATCAAATGAAATTGTCCTTGGTGCCATGGGTTGCTTTTAAACACAGATCACTCTTCCCTGGGATGATCTAAACTCCATCAAGTTTGGATCTATAGTTGTACAGAGATGGGGATTTTAAAATGCCTTGAAATGCCAAAGTAGAATCATAGAATCACCAAAGTTGGAGAAGACCTCTACGATCATGCAGTCCAACCATCCACCTATCACCGAGCAGCACTAATAAAACTAAAAAATGGCAATGATTTCATGAAGAACTTCAAACTTACTCCGAATTAGCAGAATCTGATGCTGATGCAAATTTCTGCCAAACGTTGAATGAAACGAAAGCTACTTGAAAGGTCTCTTTGTTTTCAGAAATGAATGCATCAAGCAGCATTATAATATATATTTACAACCGTGAATCATAGAATGAGTTTGGTAAAGGATATTGGAATCTTGATAATAATTAATTATTTAAAAAAATGTGGAGTTTTATGCAGAAAAAAACTGCCACACTTTCAGAGAACCTTAGCAGAAAATACCTTAAGGGTCAGAACGGGTACACTTGTAATTCAGAAATCCGTATTGAGACTATTATTGCACTCCGTGTTGCAATGACCAACTGACATTTAATTACCTTGTGATTACTAAAGCATTTAATTTAGCTTTCTATTCTTTCCTTACTTGAACAAAGGTATCCTGGATACGGTAATAGTAATTCCATCTCCTGGTGGCAGTACTCAGTTTGCTTCTGGTATATATGGAAAACCAAATTTGCACAGTGTCCCTGTGAGAAGTATAGAATAGATTTTCACTGGGTTTCTGAACTAGCTTTTAAAGCTTCTGCTCCTTCCATCACCACTTGGTCCAATCGTGCCTCGCACTGACTTCATGGCACTGATTTCAGGAGCTGCTCCTCTTTCTGTTTACGTGGGATAAGGAGGAAGTTCATCTCTTGCTTGTGCTGGAGGAGACATTCAGATTCGGCCTGAAGTGCTCCTCGGCTCTTTCCAGGCTGAACAATGAGGCAATGGCACACGCAGTTCAGTGTTTTGCTCCAACACCGGTGCCAGCCTTCAGACCCACCCGCTGGAAAATGAGAAGCTTTCCTCGTGCGTGGGAAGCCCTGGAGCTGAGCTCTCGCAGCCTAACCTCCAGGCCATCCCCGTAGCAGTGTGATTGACACATTGCTAATAGAGGATTATAACTTCAAAATGAGGATAAGCGCTGGGAGCAGATGACTGTTTAAATAACAAAGAGCCTCTTTTTATGCAAATGTCCCAAGCAATAAAGAACAAAGAGAGAGGATCTCATCCCTCTCCTGCCCTCTGAGAGCCCGGGAAGTGGAAGCAAATTGCTCCCGCACACCAGCGGAGGGTTTTGTTCTCCCCGGCAGCTGGGGGGGACGATCCAGCTCCTTCCAGCCCTCTCTTCCCCCCCTCTCTGCGCTCTTCTGTTGATCCAGCACTCGGTTTATCCATTTGGTAATCTGGAAAGGTGCCCCCGCTTAAAGGTGTGCACCAGAATGGCAATAACTCTTTTTGGAACGGACGCGTTTACCGTCGCAACACGATTCTCTGCCTATAGCCGACGTGAGGATGCTGCCCTGTGAGTGTTCTTGCTGTTCTGCACGTGTGCGCTTGAAACGCTGCCGGAGGGCGGGGGGAATCAATCAGAGTTGGAGTGAAATCCATAGGTGGAGAGCTTCAGTGCTGCGTGTTCCCATGGGCATCAGAATCCCGTAGACATCTCTGCTAATCTCAGCCGTAATTATTATCAGTAAACGTTTTGCTGATGGGAGCAGGTGAGTGTGGCTCGAAGGAGCTGGCATATATCCCAGGAATTTAAATGCGGTTACTATGGTACTAAGGTGGCATCAGGGAGCAGACGGTGCGTTTTCTTATTGTTTCTCAACTTTGGTGACCGAGGCCCATAATTGATCCATAAATCCGCAGCCATCGGTATCTCCCATGCATTCCACCTCCAGGTACCGCGCCCCGAGCAGGAGGGGGATGATTCCAGCAAGTCCTTTTTGCCATAGGCGGTGTTGGTGACTTATCCTTTTTCTCTTCAAGTTCTTACAAAACTTTTTCTGATTTTTTACTTTGTAGAAAATCAGACATTGTAGAGGTCCATCCTTCTTGTTTCTTCCTTTTTTTATTGGTCATTGGATATTTTTTACTCTTAATCTTTGGTATTTCCAAATGTGATTCTGTTTCATTGTTATTATAGTATACAGGAAACCAACATTTTAACCCAGCCTCCTGTTTTGCCCCAAATGTCCGTCTTAATATCAGAGCTGTTACTTAGTGGTTTGATATCACAACATGTCCAGGTGAAAACAGAAATGTGGAGGCTGCATAAATTGGAATGAGATGTCAGTGATCCAAAGTAATGATTACTGAAAAAAAGAAATCCAAAGTGCAAATCCCAAAAAGATCCACTGTTCTTCATTGAACCTGGTATACCATCCTCAAAACACAAAAATCAGTCTTGTGCAAATAGTCTCCCCAAAGCAAACGTGTTGAGATGGGAAGGCTGCTAAGCTCTCACTGAGCAGATAGAGGAAGTAGCGCTGGTGTTTTCAGCTCAGCAGCCAGAAAGTCTCATGCAAACCCACGGGTATGCACAAGTTCTGAAACGGAGCAAAAATGAATTTAAACATTGAAACTTGTATGCTTTTTAACCCTGTCCTGCCATCCTCTCACCATGCAGAGTGCTTTCATCAGATCTCAGCCCTTTTGTTCTTGCAGTGGTGAACCTGGCAGGAAAACAGAATGAAAATCAATTTAATGTAGCGCTGGTAATTGTACCCCATCTCGGTCCCGGTGTTGTTCTCAGCCTCGCAGTGTCTGTTTGCCGTCCAGAAGCATCTGGCATGTGATTGTTCTCTTCTTCCCTCCTCAGGGGAAATCATTTGCAGCCCAATGATTTGTTTGGGATTTTTTGCATATGTGATGCTGGAGAGTTGCTAGAAAAAGGCCAGGCCAACGAAAATCCCTCCTGGAATGGAGGAAAGTGAATTTTGTGAGGTTGACTGAGATCTGCAACTTCCTGTTCAGTGACTGTGATTCATTTTTATTTTTACTATTTTTGGAACTGTTCCATTGTTTCAGGTCACCTTGAACTATTTGCATGGGCTGTAACGATTTACTGCCAGCAGTTACAGGTGGATTTTTTTTTTTTGGAGTAATCCAAGCACTGGGATTGACGAGGTGCGGATGTTAGCATCTGTTTATCTGGTTTAAGCTCCTCTTAACTGGCAGTTCCTGTTGCATGACTCTCATTACTGAAGTTGTGTTTAGCCAATAGGAAATGATGGGCTTCAGGATTTGGAGGGTATTTCATAGAATTAGAGAATCACTGAAGATGGAAAAACTCTCCAAGATCCCCAGGTCCAACCCCAGCCCATCCCCACCATGCCCGCTGACCATATCCCTTAGTGCCATGTCTCCATGGTTCCAAAACACCCCCAGGGATGGTGACCCCATCCCCTCCCTGGGCAGCCTATGCCAATTCATCCCCACTCTTTCTGGGAATATTTTTTTTCCTAATTTAAATTTGTTTTCAATGGCCTTAGTACTGTTCACATTGTAATTCTGATTAAAGGATTGCTTTTTACAAGTGAATTACTCTTATCCTGTAGTTACTCGATATTCTTATGCAGTGTTGCACTGAGGCCTGCTTCCGCTCTCATTGAATAAAATTAATCTCTATGCAAAGGGTTTTGCTCCTGTTAAAAGGAAAGCCTATTTCACCTAGGGATTTTGATGGTATATTTCAAAAAATAATGAAAATTACCATTCCTTTATATTTAAAAATATGCAATATGTTTGAATGAAGATTTTTGATGTCACCTATGGAGACTTTCAGAGGGGTCAAGTCCCAAATAATCCTATCTGCAGGCTGTTCCTGAGTTATCTGGCAGCCCAAAGCCAACATGCAAATTGGAAGCAGAGGACTTGTTTCTCCTGAAATGCCATATCTCCAGGGTGTTCCGGGGCAATGAACACACCTGTGCTCATTTTTATTACTATTTTTTTTGTGTTGCCACATCTAGAGCTTTGTCCCCAGCTGCTTCCAGCAACCCAGATGTCAGGAGGAGTCCTCTGCTCTCCCACAGGACTCCTGGCTGTGTTCAGAGCATGATCCTGCTGCTTCTGTGCTTACCCAGAGGGGCAAGGGCTTTCCTGGCTCCTTTCTCTGTGAACAAAGAGGCAATGGAGGAGGGCAGCACACAGACTCCAGATGTGATGATGAGCATCTCTGTGCCTCAGCATCCCTCCCTGTACAATAGGGAGTATATCTCCTTCACTGCACTTCAGTGGGCTTCCATTTGTGATTGTTCACAAAGGCAGAAGCAGTAGAAATGGAATTTTTTTGGAGTATGTTTAATTAATCACTTGAAGATTTATTACTGCTCCAAAGGGGTTTCACTCTACGCTCATTTATTTTGTCCCTCATCCTTATGACAACTTCATCTCCTCATCAGAAAAACATTTACAGGTACTCTAAGCATGACTTCTGAGGGTAAAAATGGAGGCAACTATTTCTGACCAAGAAAAAACCACCTTTGATCTATTATAAGAAATATCAGTTGGATTGGTTCGTATGACAGAGGATTTTGTGGCTTGAATAGTGCGTGTGGTCATCCAATGGGGGATGCTGGGACTAGATGATCTTTAAGGTCCCTTCCAACCTGAGCTATTCTATGAGTCTATGAATCATCATTGCTTATTTAGACTGCAAAGAGAAGAGATCAGGGGGATGCTTTTTACCATTTTTACCAGCATCTCAATAAGTTTGTATGTAGCTGACCCTCTTGGTGATACAAGTTCTCCAGAAAGGCATCAGCCGGGCTGTCTGTCTTCCTGTACCAGGACAAACAAGTAGATTCAGTAACTCTGGGTGTGAAAAATATAAATGAAATGAAGAATGTGAGCTCTTATACGTAGCACTGTTTCTATCCCTGATCCACCATGCTGCGTGCCATGCCCAGCAACCCTCTGGCTCTATGTGCTGTTCTGCCCCTGGGCTGGCCCAGTAATCTCACAGGAGCACTGCTTGGAGCTGCTGTGCTGCTTGAGTTGTTTGCTCGTGGCATTGCTAAAATGAAGCCTCTGGTGCTTCCTTTGAGGACAGCAGAAGGTTGGGATGAGTGGCATGAAGAGGTGGAACCAGCGTCCTTGCTGTGGTTTGCTTCTTGGAGCTTTGCCCTGGGGCAGGCTCTGTTCCCAGCAGAACTCAACGGCTGTGTGCAGAATTCTGGTTCCCATGCATGGAGCGATGTGTTTCCCTCCCTTTTGCTCTGCACCTTCTGTGCATTCGCACTGCCACCTCTGTTCCTTATCCAGCTTCCCCAGCTGTTGGAAATAGGATAGAGAGGAAACCAAAATTGGGAGCTTAACCTCAAATGCCCTGACGATGTGATACTTTTTGATTAAAGCTCTTACGGATGCTATGAAAAACAATCCATCTTTCTTCAGGCTATTGACTTTCCTATAAAGAGCAACACCGAGCAGTGTCCTTCCTCCAGAAATCTCAGAGACAGTTTAAATGCTGCTCCCTGGGAGGACATTGTTCTCTTTGAAATGTGATGGCTTTCTGACTAATTTTAATTTCTCCTTATTCAGCTTCAGTGCTGTCAGCTCTGCTACTGGAAATAGAACTTTTCCATAGGTGAAGGTTTCTAAACGCTGGACTGGCAAGAGGCAGACTCGTGCCAGATTTTTTAAAATTGAGTCTATTTAAAATTCCACTTTAAAAATTAATATGAATTAATTTCAAGATGGTTCTTCCATGTGCAGTGCCTTTCAGGCGAGTAGTTTCTCTTCTGCTGCTGTTCTTCCCCCTCCCTCTGTATTACCCGCATAAGCACGCATTGCAATTCAGTGTGGCTGGATAACACGCAGTGACGAGCACTGCTTTCAGGTTCCTGGGCAGGGTGCTGTGGTTCTCCTAGCGGATTTGCTGCCACTTTTCAGCTGTTGCTCAGGTTGTCACCCGTGTGACAACATCTGCTGGTGAGCTGGGAGTGAATTCAGGGAGAAATAGTATGATTTTACTAAGTTCTCTGAAAGGGTTAAGCTGTTTCCGGATGGCAATGCTCTTGCCTGATGCAAGAGCAATGTCTTTCCTGATAAAGAATATGAGAGGGATTACTAATCTGCATGTGCTCAGCCACTGGTTTCACCGGGAACCTTGGCTAAAAATATACAAAGGTACCAATTAAACTGCTCAGCTGAGTCTGTGGTTTGTGCCTTTGTGTCTGTAGTGGGGTCGTTTAAACAGAAATGTCCTCCTTTTCCTTTCTAGGCCCTCCATCTTTCTACTCTCACTGATACCATTGACCTGAGTTCCTCAAGTGCTCCTCTCCACACTAGCAAGGCTCAGAGTTTGATTTGTCTGCTGTCTGATTGCAGCTCTGCAACCCTTCTCCTGTCCATGAGATGCTTCCTCCAACACCACCTGGTAAGTCTCCTTCTTTCCAGATTCAAATCCTTCTTAAAAACATGCAGTACCTGTGAAAAGCAGATGCAGAGATCCCAGGGAAATCTATGCTGGAAATGGTAAATCAACTTATTTTCCCTTGTTTGCTATTGTTTACCATAAAGTTGGAGGAAAAAAAGAATTTAATCTCGAAACAACTGGGATGTGTTTTTGCTTTGGGCACGTGCAGAACAGAAGATGGTCTATACTACCTAACAGATTTTGAAATGCTGTCTTTGTTCTGTTCTACTGACTTAGAGCGAGAGGAAGCTATATGTTAATTTTCTGTGTTAGATGGGGATCAGAAATGGGAGAGACTAACGTTTATTGGGTCTTTCCTTGCAGTTCTTGCATTTCAGTGGTACTTAATCTGGCTCTTCAGACAGGCAATTGCCTTTGTGAAACTGGCCAAACCATATTTACTTTGCAAACAGGTTGTTGCTTTCTTTTTTTCCCACGTTTGCATGCTACCTTTCAGCTGCATGGTCTTAAGGTGAACTTCATCCTTCCTCCCCTTTCGATGTCAAGCTTTGCTTGTTTTGTGGTGTTTGTTTTGAAGCTAGGGAAGGTGTTTAGTCCTGTGGGTAGTGGGGGCTGATGGATGAGGGAAAGTGCTTGAGTCAGAGATGGTTCTAATATTTGGAGTACTGAAGAAATGGAAAGGGAAGTTAATGTCTCCTGTATGTACAATGTCATCATTATGAAGGTTTGAGATTTCGGTATACCAAATGTGTTCTAGAGAGCCTGTTTAGAGTCTAGTGATGGCATGACTCTGTTTATATGAATGATTAAAGTGAATGTGTGAACTGTTTGCAAATCACCTGGTTCCTGTGATCTGGCAAAGCAGCAGTGTGCACTGCCCTGATGCATGTTTTGGTGGAGTCCTGGACAGTCAGAGCTGATCAAAGTGTTAATTCCCTCCCTCCCTTACTTTATCTTCATAGGGGCCATCTCAGATGGTCACCCAGCAAAGAGCACACGTGTTATCCCAATCGAAAGCCTACACATAGGCTTTTTCCTGGACACAGTTTCATCGTGTAGTGTTGAATGTACAAATATATGGAATTGCTGAGGAGAATGTTACATGCTTGTTGTCCAAGGTCAGTGTTTGGCTTCAGCACATTTCCTGTTACATGTGATGCTCAGTTACTAATGTGGATTGTTGGGACAGCTGCTGTTGAGCTCATGCAGCTCTCATAACGTCACAAAGCTTCTATTAGGTATGTCAGAATAGCAGCATTGAACGTGCCTCTGGGCCAGCGATTCCCTTTGGTCTGGGAGGCAGCTGGGAAGCAGGTTTTGTCCTGCTCATTCCTGAAGGTGCGAGTGTTGCTTAAACATTCTCAGCAACATCTGGAAATCTCTTGTGCCCAGGTGAAGTGGAAAAGTTATTAACCTTGAGTGAGCGGAGTTTGCTTTTCAAAGAAATGAATCGAAGGAATGTGTTTTGATACATTAAAAAATGCATGGCATATAACTGCTGCTCCATGCCTGCCAAACCCGAGAACTGCTCAAGCGTGGGAAAGAGCAAAGAGGGAAAAAAAAACAATAAAAATTATCCAAGCCTAAAGGAAATATTAGGAAAGGAGATGAAAGAATGCCACCTGAGATGTGCGTGCAGCAAAGGTTTTTAATCCCCTGCTAGTGTTGCATGTTTCCTTAGGAAGGGAATATACAGATAAAGGAAATAATATTCAGGCAAATAATATGGCTAGCTTGTAACCCTTGGCTTAGGGCCAAAGGTTCTCCTTAGAGAAAAACGCATTGCCTTCTTGCAAATAGCAGGAATTCTCTTATTTTGTGGATCTCCTCTGCAGCTCTGCTAGTGCTTTATTGAAAGGATGTTGGCCTCCAGCAGGCAGCAGTGGTCACAGGCAGAAGTGCACAAAGAGTAGTGCACTTCTGAAGTGTTATAGTTAGGAGAAATTTATGACAAGTGGGGAAGGAGTTTGGAAATGGTAGCACCAGCTTCATGCTGCTGAGATGATGTTTCCAATGCAGCCAGCTTATTAGAAACGTGAGGGTTTGTCCTTGTGCAGAAGTTATGGGGTTTGAACAGCAGCCAGGATGCCATCTGTGTGTGTCCAACGAAAGTCCCAAGCACCTCATAGAAGAGATGCTGCGCTTTCCCCTCTCAAACTGCCCAACAACTGTTCCAGACAGGTGGGGATGGAGGACTTTCATAAGATTAGCAGACTATGGGCAACGGGCAGACAGCTAACCCTGCCAGCAATATGATCTCTAAATGAAATTTACAAGATTGATCACAGCTTTTCTGGTTGATGAGACCAGAAGAGATGCGAGATAGCAATTGGACTAGAGGGGTTTTCTCACAATGATGATACAATGTGCAGCTCAAACCACAGAGATGGAATTAGTGCTGGATCTCCAAACCAAATTGTTTTAAAACACTGAGGTGTTTAATATGTTACAATCCAAATGCAATATCTCAGGACAGCGGCTCATCTTTTATCTTGGAGGAATCAGATGGAAAGTGCATTAGAAGTTGAAATTTGTCTCCGCTGGGGGAACTGCACTGAGTCATGGTGATGTATGGGATCTGTGCAAAGAGAATAGCCAACACATTCTCCTGAAGATTTATCTGTTGCATAAGTTCTTCCACTTTCTAGTGTTTCTTTTCTGTTGGCTGCAGTCAAATGCAAAGAGAGGTTTCCCTGGGCTCCTTTGCAATGGGATTGTACTGCGATGTACTGCTCTGTTAGGGATGTGGAAATGTGTTTGAAAAGCAAGGAGACACTAATACAAAAGGTGAAGACCAATGGAAGCGGATCTAGGAGAAAATATGGCAGATTTGATGCATTCTATTCATCAGATGCTTTGGTGTCTAAAGTTAAAGCAAGGAGGAATGGTTGGATTAAGCTCCTCAAGTATGTTAGTTCTTCACTGTCAGCTTCCAGGGCATCCACAGAAGGACTTTGTACAAATCTAATTCCGTGGAGAACTAACAGGGAGTTTGGGTTATGCAAGACCAGGCTGCTGTCAGAACAGAGTGGGTCCATGACCAGGTTACATGGAAAGCTAATGCCATTTTCATGTTATTGCTAGGATCAGAATTAGACCTAGGAAAGCTGAGTAAATCTAGTTTCCATTAGTGAAGAATTTACAGGATAAAGGAAAGCCTGAACATACTTTGTCACTGGGCTGTGCCACAGAAGGGATGAAGGGCAAAGTAAACATTTTTTTTCTTGCAGACTCTGAACCCTGAATCACAATGGTAATGCTTCTTTTTTTCTTCTAAAACCGCTGAATGGTTGGTGCTCTCAAGGAATCTTATCCCATCTTTCCTTCTGTGATTCCTTACACCATCGGTTTCCACCAATACCCAGCTGCACGGCTAGCTGGCCTCCATCCAGTTACATGCCTCTGATTTTTCTTTGCTGATTCTTACGTATTACCTATACCTAAGCCAGGAATAAAACTGTACTTTCAAAAATTACCCCGCACAATTTGCGAAGGGACTGATTAAAAATTTCTTGTTATCCCTGAGAAATCTGGGATTCTCTTAAGAAAGAGAAATACACCATTTTCCTTTGTTAACCGCTGGAATCGTCTTAGAAATTCTATCATATTTCATTTTTATTGTCTGTTGCTAGAACGACCCAGGCGGTGTATTGAAGAATACCTGTCAAAAATGTACCGTTGTTCTTTTATCAAGAAAAAATGATATTTATCTCATAACCCAATCATTTTTTTTCTGAGATAATTATAGATCTGGACAAAGAGGCATCAAAGTTAATGTATTTTCTTCATTTATTGCATTAACATCTATCGTCTTTCCTTGTTTTTTCACTTTTTTCAGAAAAAAAACATACAGAATACCTTGTTTTGTGATTTATTTTCTTGTTTTGTGAGCATTTGCTGGTTAACTGAAGTTGGCAAGGGGCCACATCCAAGCAATCTCTCTTGCAGCTTGATGGTGGGGTGCTGCTCCAAGCAAACACATTAAATTCATGTTGACAAATGCTTGCCACCTTCTCAGGAGTTCAGTGATGATTAAGGTTGGGATTTTCCTCACCCAACCTCATCTCTGAGCACGTTTGAACTGGCTCCTGGATTCATGTTAGCAGGTGCTTTCACAGATAGCCAACATTTATTGCCCTCTATCGTGCCTTTCTCCTCTTACTCAGGGAGTCTGGATGATAAGCCCAGGTTACATACTTCATTTTTAAATGCTTAAAATGAGATGAGATGAATTCTATCTTCCAGTTCCTTCAAAGCCATTTACTTGATTTTCTTCCTGGCTGCTTCTGGCAAGAAACTGCTTCAGATCAGCTCTCCCTGCAAGAAGAGATTCTCTCTCGGTTCCTCCAAGGCTTGACCTTTCTCCAGCTTTTCCACCTGAGCCACCTGCTTTCCACATTTGACACAACCCTAAGCAGTTGTATATTACTATTTTTTTTTACCATCCTTAGAGTTATGTTTTACATCTGTCACCTCCAAGACTTCTCTCCCAGCAAATACAGGCTGTGTTTACCAGCACTTCCATGGGAGATGCCAAGCTGCTAAAATCAATACTGTGTCACCTAAATGCTGTCCTCACTGCAACATCTTCAGGGCCAAAACTATTGCTTGTCCAAGGTGTAAGAGTGAGAGAGAGGAAGGATGCAAGGCAGCTCTCTTCCCACATTAGATATACTCACCCCTTTACTTCTTTTCCTCCCTACTTACCCTGAAATTCGCTGAAATTCACTTTCCAGCAGTCAGGGTTGTTTCTTTAGCCTGGAAATCAGAATACTGTGTGAATGAATGGACATAAAAGCAGAACACAGCTCGGCATTACCTGAATAACACTGTGATAAAGCATGCTGCAATTTGTCCACTTTGGGGCTGGCTTAGAGTAATCACTTCCACAGCATGGTACAGTTACGTAAAGTGGAGCTCCTTGATCACGTTCCCATTTTACTGTGTGCTTAAATGTAATCCTGTGCCTTTACATGCTCTCTGGGGCTTTTAGCTTAGGTGCACGCTGAGCCTTGGGACAATGGTGTAAGGAAAGCTTATAAGAGGTAAAGAGATTTTTGGACAAATGGGACTGATGAAGATATTCACTGTGGGGAAGGAGAAGCTGACTACGTCCTGAGCTTTCTCAGCTGCATTGAGATAAGCTGGCCTTTCCTCTGATAAGAGAGGTGGGGTAGCTTCATCCTTTCACTGTCGTAACCTGTTCTTGAGGCTGAGGGCCATGGTGCAGCCACCTCATTAGCTCTGCCTCTGTTGTATGCCTTACAACACAGGAATCATAGGATGTGTCTGCCAGAGCTGGGGGATCTGGGAGGGGGAAAACACCCACAGCAAACCTCCCCCAGGACACCACTGAGCTGGAAGAATGACTTTCAGGAAGCAGCTGAACAAATGATAAGGCAGGTTTGACCCTTGTCAGGATCCTACTGAGCGCCATCTTTCCTTACAGCTGAGTCTGTAGCATTCAGAGGCTCATCACAAGGCTTTGATAGACAACTTCACATCTTGCTCCCTTTTATCTAAGCCATGGTGAGGCAGCTTCAGTCTCTGAAAAGGGAACATGTGAGAGGAAAGAATACATAGGTACAAATGTCCTGCCCTTTGCTAGTGCAATGTGGGCTGGGTGGCTTGTGCCAAATAAAGGAAAGAATTTGCTTGCTCTTTTTGCTCTCCTTGTGGAGCTGATGCAGTTGTGGAGAGTCTGCTGGGTTCAACCCTGCTGTACCTTGTCGGCAATGGACCTGTACATAGACAAGCTCTGGTCAGTTCCCTGAAGAGAGGTAAAATACAGTAGATTTTAATGGGGGATTCTATGAATGGGGGGGTAGGGGGGCTTCCCAATCCCTTGGAAACTTTGCTTCAGAAACTGATATCTCCTACAACTGGCATAGCCCACCAAACTCTGCCCCTGAAGCAGCTATATTAGCCTTCAGACCACCTCTTTTCACCCTGCTGAGTGTGAAGGACAAACACAAAGAACAGAGGCCTCAGTTGGGTGAATCACTGAGGACATCTCTTCCCTACAGCAAGCACCCGGGGGGACCAGTTACTTATTTCTAATTTCAGCATCATGGTTATGTGCCTACTGTCCTGTGGGGTGAAACTGCATTGAGTCCCACGGCTAAACTGCCACTGTTCAGTGGAGCATGTGGGCTTTCAGGCCTTTTACTGCCTTGGGTGGGAAGATGAACCTGGTAATTTGTACCTCTGTGGGAGATTTAGTCTCAAGAGAGAGGTGTCCTTTGCCCTGTGTTATCGGAGTGACGGTGTACTTTGCACCATTAAAACTGCAAATTCATGGTGGGCAAAGTAAGCGAGTGTTCTATTTCTGTTTAAAGGAAGGCTTTGAATCTGCCAAATACTTGTGAGGCCATAAAACTTGCAAAGGGTCTGGAATGGGGCTGATTTACAACTGCTTTGTGGACACAGTTTTCTCTGCTTACTGGTCCTAAGCTTTATTTGCTTTGGATGAATACTGCTGTGCATGTTTCGGTGTGACGTTTACAATCTTCCTCATGCAAATTGGCCCAGCAGCAGCACAGGGACAGCAGACCATGAACTTATAAGGGTTGGCAGGGAGGTTGTGCGGCGGGGTCAGCACCACCAGGGTGTGATTTCTCCTCCTGCAAAGAGGGAACTGGATCAGTTGCTGTGGAAGGATGCTCTGGAGAACCGTCTGAGGCAGAGTTATTCTCTTTTTGCTTCAGTTGCCCTTTATCTCAGCAAAATCAAACTAATAGTTGGGAGTCATGCTGCCGAGTTTCAAGCCTTCAGGCGTTTCTTTTTGCTGAATGATGCTATTTGGTGTCCATGGCAAGGAGCTGGAATTAAATGATCTCTAAGGTCCCTTCCAATCCAAACTCTTCTATGATTATTTGTCTTTTTGACTGGTTTTAAGAAAAGCTCTAAGAATACGCATGGTTCCTCCCTCTTTCTGCCCCAGGCTCTTTTACAAATATAAAAATCAGCTGATACCGTTTTGTTAAAAGGAAGAAGAAACGGAAGAAAAACCCCTCAATTTGAAGTAAAGATCTGAACATCTGTCTAGTAACAAAATATTCTGAAAGCAGTGAAAATGAGGTTCAACAGTGGAATAAGGTTTGTAAAGGTTACCATAGGGGGTCCTGTCAAGTCCCCATGGCACTGTGGGGACAAAAAGACGTAAAATAGGAATGCTGATAAAATGGCACAGGGCAGTAGAGCCTGATGGATGGCTGTGGTAGGGTTATGAGCAACAAACCCACCTTGTAGCTGCGTGGTGCAGCATAAGGTGAGATACTGCAGTGGTCCAAAGAGGCAGAGATGCTGCTTCTGCCAATATCTCAGAGCAATGTAAACTATGCAGCAAGAACTGGCACAGCTCTCTTGTTTGGCTAGATGTGGCACTGATTTATATTGGGAAGGCGTTTCATGCGGTGGGACGCTGTAGGGAGACAGTTGCTTGTGATTTACTCGTCGTGCCAAACTTGCTTTGATCCTTATTTAAAAACAAAAACCTGTGTAGCCTCTTTTCCCTCCCTCTCCTGTGCTGATCAGTGCTAAATGCTGTTTGCCGCTGAGGATATTTAAACTAATTTTTCAGAAGTGCTGATGAAGCAGGACACACTTTTACTGCCATCAGAACATCTCTCAAGTTTGCTTCCTTGATTGCGTTTGTAAAACACTGACCTTAATGAGTTCAAACCCCAAGGAATGGGCAGTGCAGGCAGTAGTCCCTGAGTGACAGCCCATCTGCCTGTGTGTCTTGCAGGCCAGAATGGCTTCATTACAAAGCAGTGTTCAGCTGAGTGCAGAGCAGGCAGGAAAGCTCAGCCTTCCTGCATCTACTGCTTTGCTCTTGCCCCATTTGATCCCATGGTGTTTGCCAAGGTAGTTGGTACGCAGGTTGTGTTCTTCCCCCTGGGAGGCTCTTTCATGACGCAGCATGTTTCCAGCGAGCAGGGAAACATGGGCTTTGCATGTCAGCACATTTATGTGCTGGTGTAGGGCAGAAGTGGCATGGAATTGGTGACAAATTTTAGATAGCAAGGGAAGGAGAGGGGGAAAGGGCATGGTGCAAAAATGCAAGGAAACTGCTCTTTTCAAAGGACGTTTCTACCTGCATTGGAGGCTTTTCCCTCTCTGTCCCTCTGTCCTGCACCCTTTTACCATCACAGTTCTGCCGCTGTGCCTAACATCTGGTCTGAAACCTCTTCTGGAGCAGACATCTCTGTCCAGGATGCTGCATGGCTCTCTCTCCCCTCTTTTGTGCCGCATGCAGTATGTTGCCAAACCTCTACACCTTGCAGTAACAGCCATCAACGTGACAGCACTGTGTGACTGACCCCTGGCCTTTGCCAGGCGGGGAGGGAGTGGTATATGGCTCAGCTGAAGTTTCTCCATTCTCCCCAGAGCCCAGCTCCTTCCAGTTGTATTTGGCCAAGGAAGCACGGGATCGATATTTTTGACTTGTCAGTATTCTGGTCCTGCTCCTTTTTTTAATCCTGCTCACTCCTATTGCTCTCTCCACTGCGCCCGTTTTATTTTTGATGCTCTTGATTTCCATCTCAGCTCCTTTGTGGTGTAACCTTTCCACATCTTTAAGTTCGTGGCCCTTGTTCTGTGTGTTTGATACAGTTTTAAGCAGCTGTATAGTTTCTTTTCCCTCCTCAGTCCCTCCAGAATTGATGTTACTTGGTCAGATCACAACTTTTTTTTTGTCCTATGGACTCCAGCTCCACTTCTCCATCCTTCTGTTGTAGTTAAGGTCCCTTAGTCCCAGATCTATCTCGCTGCATCCCTGTCACATCATCTGTGTGTCTTTGTAATGATCCTTTGTTAGGCTGCTGTCAGCAGCTGAACATGGTTTCAAGTATGCTGGAGCATTTCTCCCCATCTGTCTGTTGATGCTGAAGCTTTGCTGGTGAATTCTGGATATCTGAGCAAGGGGTATGCAGATGTTCTCATCCCTACCTCTGGTCCCAGGGAACTGGTTTGATGAGAGATGGAAGTGAGAATTATACACTGAATTAAGTGCAAACACCGTGACCATAGGACCTCTCCACTGCTTGCAACAGAAGGGAGCTCTGGAGATATTCTGGGCTAACCTCCTTGATCAGGGCAGGGTCAAGACCACGTTAGTGCAGTGTCCATTTGGGTTTTCAATATTTCCAAGGACAGGGACTCCACAAACTCTTGGGCAACCTGTTCTAGTATTCAATTAACCTTACAGCATGGAAAAAAAAATAATCCTGTGTTTCAGTTTGTGCCCTCTGCCTCTTGTTCTGACTCTGAGTACCACAGAGATGAGTTTGGTTCTCTCTTCTTTACTTGCCCCATCAGGTATCTATGCATGCTGATGAGCTCCCCCAGAGCTTTCTCTCCTCTAGGCTAAACAATCACATCTTTCTCAGCTTCTCCTCGTACACCAATCCCTTAATAACCTTCATGCCCCTTCACTGGAGTTGTTTTGATGTACCCATGTCTCTCCTGTTCCAGGGAGCCCAGCACTGGCTGAGCACTCTGGATGTGTCTCACCAGCACTGAGCAGAAGGGAAGGGCCACCCATCCCTCCCACAGCCCAGGATGCTGCTGGCCCACTCTGCCATAGGGACGCATTGCTGGCTCATGTCCAACTTTTCTAAGAGGTCCGTGGTGTGCCCTGAGCGTTTCAGCATTTTTCCATTTAATTTCTATCATTAGTGTTTCATCCGGCTGCTGGAGTAACTGCGGAGCCATCTCTGTTTGTGTTAGATTGTTCCAGTTTATACTGAGTATTATCAGATTGAAATTTGATGTGAAATGGGCAGAAGCTGATTGAAGGGCCAAGGCAATTCTCTCCCTCATCATCTTCCAGAATAAGCACTGCTGTTGTAAGCTCAAAAACACCTGTGAATGAAAGAATGTTCTTAAATGTTTGGATGACTTCCAGCCTCTATCTGTGGGAAGGATAATCCTTCTGTGAAGAAGAGGTGGAAGCCTGTGTATGTACAAGAATGACATTAAACTGAGCTACCCTTCTACTCACATTTGCTAATAATCCATTGCATATGTTTTAGAGACTTAAAGGCCCGGTGTGACTTTCTCCTCGGGTAAAGGAGCCTCTCACAGTATGGTTTTTTGGGTCTTAGAGACAAGCAAATCTTCCTCAAGTGTTTTGAATCGTTGATGGATGTTTGTTCCCAGCTTCAATCATTCCAGTGTCACTTTTACCCTGGTGACTGCTGCTTGTGGCAGGAGGGTGAGATAGTGGCACATCCCTATTAGAACCAAAATGCTTCAGCACAGCTTGCAGCCTCCTGGCTTGTTTGGGAGCAACACTGGTGTGCTCTGCACAGCGATAGGATCATAGGAGAGCTTGCCTCTGAAGCAGCAGCAAGGGCTTCCCAAACTCCTTCAGAGACCTGTCTGCTCACTCAGTTTATGCGGTTATAGACAGTTTCCATGAGCAGCATTTCAGAACTGCAGCCTCTTTGGCAATCCCCTCTCTCTCCTGTCATCATTGATAAGTTGCTGTGCAGCAGATGTGGAAACAACTCCCTAACCTTTCTCCTGCCCGTGGCAGTCCTCAGGCGCTCCCACGTCCCCTTTCTTCCCACGTCACCAGAAAAAGCCCATTTTGTGCTCGAATAAAAAAAATCCCACCCAGCGACATAAAAGTTGCTTTGCTGCGGAGGGTCAGCAGTAGGTGGATTACACCCTGGAAATCCCCAGGCAGTTCTTAGAAAATAGGTTTTAAATCTTTGTATAAAGGCAACTTTTATTAAGCAAACTGCTATCCAGTTGGCTCCCTGGAGTGCTGAGCTAGGTGAATTTAGGAAGCTCTTAGCTGGGAAATTGGAGGGACACGGTTATCTGTCACAGACTAAAAGCCCTGCCAGCGTCCCCAGGGATGATGCTTCGATACAGATGCATGAAAAAATCCTTGTGCAGTCAAAGCAATGAAGAGAGTGTCTTCCAAGTGACAATATTTCCATTTAAAATCAAAAGAAAAGTCCCCAAATCTCTTGGATGATCTGTGAGGAGTTTTTGATGCCTTTAAACACAATGGCTTTCTGTACATACCTATGTGGTGGTTCTTTATGTGCAGGTTGCTTTCCGTACAGCTGGCAGTAGCAGTTTACAGGCTGGTTTAAGAACAAAATGGGCAACAACCTTGTTGCTGAGAGCATCACTAAAGAAATGCATGGCCAGTGCATTTGGGGAGCGCAGAACAAATGTCTGTGGATGGATGAGTGCACAGAGCTGCTTGGGAAGACCTTGTGAACGAGGCCTTTGGGCTTAGTCTGGACCGGCTGTACTCCTTGGGGCAGTGTAAGGAGCCTGAAGGTTGCTGTCTTTTCTGCCAGCTGCCGATGGCTTCTGGCCTTGCTGGAGTTCTGATGTTCCTGGGGTATGGCACACTTGGCCCTCTTTGCATCATGTTAAATGCTTCTGTTGGATTATGACATTGAGAGCTGCTTTGTTGGTATAAATCTAATCAGAGATCCTCTTTGATGGTTATGTTTCTCTAGTGGAGCTGGGCACTGTTTGCAAAGCCAGGTGAACTGGTCCTGGGAAGATGCGGTGTCATGGTTAAAGGCAGAAGAGAACTGGGGTTTCTCCAGAACTGGAGCCTGAGTACAGACGAAGATATCTGAGATAGGGAGATGAGATTCCTGGCTGCAGGAATAAAGTGGTTCTTTGTTCCTAACTGAACTTGATTTCTTCATGTGTGATTTCTGTGTCTCCCTGGCCTTTTCCAGAGGGAAGGACACCATGGAGAGACCAGAGCCCACTGGTGGGCATGCTTCATTGCATGGCTGCAGGGACTCCAGGGCAACACTGAGGCCACAGTAGTGCTGCAGTCACCTCCTTTCTGTTATGTAATGGGTGCAGACAGGGACCATGTGGGTCATGAGTGCATCTCTGAGCTGCAGAGGAGGTGTGCTCAGGGCGGTTCCCTGAGGGGCTTGACCTTGAATCATGTAGCTAGGAAGGACCTGCTTGATCTCTGATGTGGAGTCTGGGGCTAGTTGGGCAGAAAAGCTTGGTTCTGGCAGCTGGGAAATGCCCTTCATTCACACAGCTCAGACGCAGCCAGGGATGCCCCATCTCCTTGCATCCACACACAGATAAGACTCAGTGGGTCTGCGTGGGGCTCAGCCTGCGTTGCTTTCTCTGTCAGCCCCCCCATGCACCCCCACAGCCATCACAGCTTGCAGGCAATAACTGCGTTAGCACCTCCAGCAGAGGCTGGATATTGTCCTTAGTGTTGAAAGAAGATGGGTAGCAGGTGATCTTTGAGTTAATGAGACCTTCAGATGCAAGCTCTCTGAGCGAAGATAATATACCCCTTTCTTCCTTTCCCTTCCATGTCCCTCAGTGCTCCCTTATTCCTATTTCAGGTGCTTCTGCTTCTAGAACAACATTTATTATTTCTCCATCTTTGATGGCAAAGTTTTTCCCTCTCTTGCTCTCTCATTTTATCTTGCCCAAGGGGTCTGTGCTACCTTTTATTAGCTGACACTTCACTTCTGTAGATGGAAATGACACTAATGGAATGTGGCTGAGGCTTTATTACAGAAATGCTGTTTGCCCTGCACAAGCAAACCTCCAAATAATTCCACAGGAAAGGAATACACCTTGAAAGCAGGTGTGAGAGCTGCAGACAAAAAGGAAGACAGGAGGCAAGCAGATGAGGAGCTGATGAGGTACAGGTCTCTGCCTGGCTGGCACTCCTGCCATTGCCACGGCCTCATGCCTAAAAGCAATGCCCATAAAATAACTGTGAAGGATGGTGGGTGCTGTTCTGGAAGCGCTGGGGTTGCTTCTGCCAGTAAGTATAGGACTTCCAAGATGACGGTGTGTTTCACCAAACCTGGCTTCACTGAACCAAGGAGACAGGGCTGCAGCTTATTGCTTTTCCTGAGTATGAAAACCTGTCTGTGACTTACCGAGAGGAAAGCACTTCTGTGTCTCTTCTCTTCCCAGTGTTAACAAGGTTGCAGTGTCCCTCTGCACGATGAGGAGGAAACATTAGCGTCTTTGCAAACCCCTGGGTACCACTCTTGAATCTTGCCTCTTGGCTGCTTTCAACTCCAAGCCCAAGGACATAATGATAACCAAATTATGGCAGAGATAAAATGCTAAGAGAGCCAGAAATCAAGCATCTGGTAAGGGAGGAAGGCAGCTGGCTGGGAAGAGTTCGGGGTATGAGGGAGGTGACATTCGCTGAGCAGCAACCTCTGTGGCTGTTTTTCTATGTTATTGATGCTTGCTTTTCCCTCCCCCTTTTATTTTCATGGTGTGTCTGTTACATCCATGGCTCATTAGGCAACCAGATGCTAATGCTGTCTGTAAGGCTGCAGGATAGACACCCTCTCACTCCTCTATTCTTCTGTGCTTTAAAAACTATACATATTAGCTTTGTTTTGATTCCATGTCATCGTCTTCCACTGTCTCCCTTCATTCATAGTGTAGCTCAAAGGAGAATCAATTCAGGAATTGGAAGCTTTTCGTTCTATCCCCTGTGTATACGAAGTTTTTGTTACATCCTAAAACAATCAACCCTATTTTAACAAAAATGAGTTACATGTGTTAAGAGAGATGGGGAATGATGCTAGCAGCAGTAGCCTGCGTACTGGCCAGTTTCAATGGGGAAGCTTTAGATGTGGGACGAGAGTTATTTAATCCAATGAATTAAAGCATTGTAGATGCCATGGAGGCAGAAACTTTTAGGCCAATCCACAGAAAAGAAAAACAAAAGGCACTGTGGGCAGTCTATAGCAGGTGCTCAGTGTTCGTTTGTTGACTCCCAGCCTGATTGACTTTTGATGCAGAAAGTTTTGTCAGTAGTGTTTTTTGGGCTGGCTCATCGTGGGAGCCCCCTGATCAAATGGGCATGCCAGAGACCATCAAGCACTGCTGTGCTTCACCTTCCCCAAAGATTCCCTCTTAGTGGCAGAGAGGCACAGGAATTGTTGGAAGTTTTCAAATCCTTACAGCTGAGAAGGAATGAAGTTCTGTACAGGAGCACAGGTCAGATGACTCCCTTGCTTTGAAGAAGGGAATGGGTGGGGGAGGTATGACGGCAGTCTTCAAACACATGAACAGGAGCTTCAGCGAGGAAGATAGGTACCATTCCTCATTTCTGCTGGGTTTGGGATGATTAGAAATGAACTGAAATGGAAGGAAGCAAGGAACGCAGTAGTTAGCAGGAAACTTGGTATTGTGGGACCAGCTCTGGAGCTCAGCATCCAGCAGTGTTGTGCCATCATCTCTGCAAATCTTTAAGGTCAGTTTAAAGAAGCATCTGTCACCAGCGTTTTGTCTTGCAGCAGTATAGTGGATATTACTTTGTCTTCAGTGGTCTTTCTGGCTCCAGTCCACGTGATGCTAACCTCCCCCAAACTGACTTATTTTGGAGGTAATCCACTGCCAGATGTCTTCATCTGTCAATGACCTCGATCCTTTGCAATGCAGCTACCATCCAACAGAGGAATTACCTGTAGGTACATGTGTGCAGTCACCCACGCACATCCATAATTTATATGCCTTTGATCGTAGATGAGAATTTTATTTATTGCACAACCTTTCTTTCTTCCTTCACCAAAGCACTTAAGGGTGTT
>JANHGO010000045.1:18367265-18423628 GCA_024606505.1 Aquila spilogaster | reverse complement strand
CCCGCCCCCGCCGCGGGGCGGGCCTCGCCGCCGCCGCCGCCGTCCTGGGCCGGCTGGAGCCGGAGCACGGGCCCGCGGCGGGAAGCCGCTAAAAACCGGTTCCGCCCGCCCGGGGGCTGGCTGCCGCCTCGGGCCGCGGCGGAAGGTCGGCCCGGGTTGCGGCCGTGAAGTGACTGAGGCGCTCCCCGCGTGGCCGATCCGTTACGCGCCTTAAATTACTCAGTCGGGACGTCGTGGCGTGAGACGCTGCCTCCCGCTGGCTCGAACAAAAGGTGTCCTTAATGTTTCATACGGCGGGACGGGAGATGCGGTTTCACACGCACACACACGGTCTGAGGAGGGAAGGGGGCGAAGGCGGCCGGGGCCCTGAGGCGAAGGCGGCCGGGCGGGACGGCGTATGGCGCGGCGCGCGAGGCTGCCTGGCCAGGCCTGGGAGAGAGTTTGCAGGCCGGCGGTAACTCGTGGAAACGGCTTTCCACAGGTTTCTGTCAGCACGCTTCCCCAGTGTCTCTCTGAAGCAGGCGGTAGTCCAAATAGCGATGCCGGCATCCAGACAGCTGTACTAACACTAACTTCTGTGGTGACTGGCTGATCCCTCCATCTGTGGCTGCCTCAGGTGGTTTTTTTGTTTCCTCTCTCTTCAGCAGCACCCCACACTGGTTTGGCTGCAGAGGAAATGATCTCATGTGCAAAAACCGGAGCGAGCAGAGCCTTCCTGTGGCTTGCGCTGGGGGGGCTGTCAGGGAAGTTGTGTGCCCTCGGAGAGGTTAAATGGCAGCTTTTGGCACCAGTCATCTGACATGGCAGACACAAACTGTCAACATGCATATGAAAAATGTTTTCATTACCTGGTTAATACCCAAGTCGGGGTTCGCTTTGGTGAGCTAATATTTTCAGAAAGCAAAGACGGAGTCTGTGGCTATAATGATGCAATCTAACGAAGGCCAACCTTGGGATGAGAGTTCAATGTAACATCTCTACAAAAAGGTCTGTTTTCATGGTTTAATGTGTTAGGATATATTGATAGAATTAACGACAGAATGTATTTTGTTCCTAACTGCAGGACTGTTCACAAGAGGTAAGAGGACGATATGTGCTAGAGAGTGGTCTCTGCTAGTGGACATCAGGGTAGGAGATAGATATTAACGTACATTTCAGATTAAAAGATGTATGAACCAAATCAATGACCTTCCAGTGATTGATTGGATTGACAGCATTGTTAGGATTGCCTGATACTTACACTGTATTTTGAAGGTACAAGAACTAAGTATTAGGTATTGTTGCAATATATTCAGGAAATCAGTAAAAAGAAAGAGGTGTTAATGGTGAAAAAGCTCGGGACTGCCATAGCTGCTTGGGCACACAGATCCTGTAGAAAATGTGAGATTGCTGTATGGTCCTAGCTAGACCAGGTGGGTTTAATTAGCTCCAGTCCAAGAAAATTTGAAGACTATCTGCCAAGCTGCATAAAAGGGAAGACAGTTAAAATGGCTCTATTTCTGGGAGACTTTAACTAATGTTTATGTATTATTTAACATGAAAAACAAGGCACATGTGGAAAAGAAATGAGATGTAATTTACAAGAAGGATTATTCAGACCTGTTAGGTCCTGCACCTGTGAGACTTTGATTGCTGACTTATGCTCCCCTGTGGAGCACCTGAGCAGGTTTGGCACTGCATTGCAGAGCCTCTCCCACCCCCTTATGCCAGATGCAACCTGCGTATACTGGCATCCCATTTATCCAAGCGATAACAGAATAGGCCCCAGTTCAGCTGTCTGGGCTGTGAGTAGAGCTGGAACTGAAAGAGCCAGGGAAGGCAGCATTGGCATCCTATGTCTGTTTGGACCCAGGACCCTTTGCTGGAGACCCTTTGCTGGAGTGCAGCAGCTTGTATGAGTTTTTGGGTTCCCTGGGAATTGTTCTCATATCAGTGTGCACTACCAAGGCAGGTACAGTATGTCTGGAATCAGTAGGAAAAGTGACTGCCTACCCTTCATCTCATTTTTGGAGGCCTTTCATTGCACTAGAAAGGTATCAGTTGCTATTTTAGTCCTAATTTTGAGGCTGAAGGCAGACTTATGGTTGAATAACTCTTGTGTAGCTCTACCCACTCCAGCAGAACAATGCTGGTTTAC
Source organism: Aquila spilogaster (assembly GCA_024606505.1). Classification (NCBI taxonomy): domain Eukaryota; kingdom Metazoa; phylum Chordata; class Aves; order Accipitriformes; family Accipitridae; genus Aquila; species Aquila spilogaster. The sequence continues at coordinate 18,421,491 of JANHGO010000045.1, read as the reverse complement.
AGTAGGTGAGAATCTGACTTTTAGATATTTGAACAAGTAAAATCATCTGCCTTTTCAGTGCTTAGATTTTCAGCCTTTGGCAGATTTAGCTACAGGAGATAAATGCTACCACAGACTCTTTTGTTCACTTTCTCCAGAGGTTTCTGCCTCTACCACAGTGGTGCAAAAACTGGAAAAGAGCTGCTTGGTTTCTGGAGTTCGGTCTCTGTTTTAGTGTCACCTGGCTCCATTCTCAAGGTATGCAAAGCTCTGTTTTAATTAGTCAAGGTGTTTACTGTAGAAGAAGCTTGCATTCAAATAAATTGATGCCTGCAGCCTAGACAGTAAAAATGAATCCTTACTAAATACTTTGTTCCATATCATGATATCTTCACTTTTGTCAGAGACTTGGTTCTGGCAAATTGTCAATACATGCCTTCTTAGACAGTGGCAGTAATAAGCAATGACTATAGCTCATGTTTTTTTGAGGATTTGAAAAAGAAACTCTGTGGCCAAGCTTTGTCAAACTGTGGATGGTGCAGGAGCTCTAGATCGAAAGGACACACTCGCGAGTGATAGAAGTCCTGAATGCCAGGATTCTCAGTAATATGTAGTGAGGAGTGCCCTATATAAAATGGTCAAATGTGCAGCTGTTTATGTGGGTGGAATATATTTGAAAACCTTATGCTTTTATTTTGGTATGCTGTAGCAAGTCTTACATACGCAAAAAACCACAAAGGACCTTTTACTGTACAGTTATAATTGCTCATATGTACAGATACAGTAAAGCAAGTATGTGAAGACCAAACTGTCACCCACAGAGACCCATTGTTGTGTGAAAATCTGGACTGTGTTTTTGTCTAATTGGTGAAGTGCAGATTGCAGAGAGAAAGAGAAATTAGTGTACTATAAAATTACTGATCACTGTTTAATACCTGCAGTACTGGTGATGCCATGCAGGCAAAAATTGACAGGTTCCTGCTCTGAAGAGACTACATTAAGCCTCAGAGAGGGTTAAGGGTTTTCAATAATCAGGTTTTGATATCAATGTTATGTATAACACAGCAAAGGGTGAAAAACTAGAGATGAAAGAATAGGAAGAACTTTCATGGTAAAAAAAGATTTAAGATACATATGAAATCACAGAAAAGCAGAATGGGGAGAGACTCACTGAGTCATCAAGTCCATTCCCTATCCCAAAGCAAGGCCTGCTATTCCTGTGTCATCCCTGACAAGACACTTGTCTAAGTTGTTCCTAAAAGTCAGTAATGTATCCAGGCAATCAATTCCGGTGTTTGCTGTCATCCAGGGGAAGTCCTCCCTAATCTCTAGAGTGATCCTGAATCCTTCTTGCTGAAATTTAAAGCCATTGCTTCTTAATTTATTCAATATGAAGAACAGTGAAAAACTGTCTCCCATTTTCCCCTATTTTCTTCTTGTCTTTAGCCTCAGATAAAAAGTATAAATTGCATTTTCTGCACTTCTTTTTTTCCTATGAACTGTCTGTAATAGGTTCAGATCTTTTCTGAAGTGCAGTGCCCCAAGCTGGACACCAGAAGCCTTACAAAGGCTGAATGGAGGCAAGATTAAAAGATTACTTCATCTGTACTATATACACTACCACTGTTTATATTTCATAGTAAATTGTTTATGTGTTTCACAGCAGAGTGAGGCTGGCTCAAGTTTAATTGTTGAACCACTATGACCTGGTGAACCTTTTACAAAGGACAACTGAGATGTTGTTCTCCTCTAGTACATTAGCAGCTGATTGTTAGATTTGACTAAGTATGACCTTCTGCATACCCTTTTTGAATTTCACTCTGGTCTTTTTTTCAGACTGCTTTTTTAATTTATCAGAATAATTATGAATCCTAGCTTGAATGACATGAGAAGAAGAAGAGTAAGGGCGCCCAATGAGACACACTGGAAAGGTCAGTGTAAAAAGCAGTAGGACTGCTACCGATGCCTAGAGATTCTTGGATAGGATATTGCCGATGAATGATAAAAAAAAAAGACAATCTAGCTGGAAATACAAAGGATTAGGGATTGTCTTAATCAACAGTATTTGTGTGTCTTGGGGTTTTATTTCAGTACAGTCATCAAGGCTGTTCATAAAGTATTTCTCAGCTTATATGGCAAGTATCAGCATGACTGAATGTGAGGAAACTTCCCTGGGAAGGAACAAAGCAGAAAATGAGTACAATGATTTCTGGCATTCTGTATACTTTGAACACACTTCTCCTCAGTATACAATTCTTCTGTGCTTCTTTGCAGGTGTGAAAAGGTACAAAGAGATACAGCCTTAACAGTTCATGAATACAGGTGCTTTTGGATTATAGGTCATTATATGTCTTGTCTTCAGTTTTCTGTATGATATTCTGCACTGGTAGGATTCTGTGAAAGCTAGTCAAATGCCTTGGAAGCCATTAAGTGATGAGAGAACTGCTAAATAAGTCCTTATAGTACTCTGTTGAAACGTGATAGGAAGGCAGTCTTATGTTGGATACCATAGAAAAAGGAGCTGTGATAGTATGAGACACAAACTATAGACATTTGGAAAGATGTTGAAACTCAAAAATGTTGATTTCTAGAATATATGCAAGTCAGCCACAAACCAGAGTGAAATGGCTTACAGCTTGGGAGGTACAAACTAGGAAAGACAAAAAGTGTACTATAAGAGTGGTGCAGCATTGGAAGAAGTTGCCCAGAGAGCTTGTAGACTCTGTCTGTGGATGTTACAAGACCCAGCTAGACAAAGCCATACCTGATCCGATCTCATGTTGGTGATACTCCTGCCTCAAGCAGGAATGTTCAGAAACATCTGCAAGTCACTCAGCATACTTGAAGTATGCTCAAAATAAATGGAGTAAACCAAGGTCCTAAATAGTCTCTAGAAGATAACTGGGGCCGGAACACGGTGAGTGGTGCAATTTTGTCAGGAGTGAAAAGCAGTTTTGGCCAATTGATCTTCGTTCCTTGCCTGGATTAAGAGTTTAGTAACTTATTTGTTTTTAAAAGTGTGAGATTGCTTTATAGAGACCTATATCAGGTGATTGGTTTCTTCTGAGCAGTTTGCTAGAAGTCATATCTGCCTATCTGTTCTTGGTTTTTGTTTAAAGGAGCCTGGATTACTGTATTGGTTGAACTCCCCTTTGGACAGGAAGGTGCATAGGGCATATGAAGTAAGCTGGGCTGAGAGCTAGTTAGAGCGTTTCTCACCACAAATGGTGAGGCACGCTGAGGCTGTTCATTGTGGCTGAATACTGAAGCAATTGGATGAAGTAGATTACACTATAATTATGTACTGTAGCACCCAGCAGGAAAAAGGAGAGAAATTCTCACATGAAACTTCTGGGGTGTTAGTAATGTGGTGTCAGTCGCACTCATAGTGAATGCGTAACGCATTGTACATGTCCTCCATCAGCACATTTACTGCCATTTTGATACCAATGACCTTCACACAACTTACTGTGTAGAGTCACAGAGGACAAGCTGCATACTGTGAGTCTTAGTGATGTATCTTTCACTGATCAAAAGAACAGTACGGGAAGGAGGGTTAATGGCAAAACACAGTGGAGCTGGTGAAGTAAAGGAACGTTCATCTTTCTCCAAATTGTTCATGGCGACTTGCTTATATTCTGAAAAAAAGCAAACTTGTGACATGTAACAGTTCAGTTCTGCTACCTATGAGATGGCACTCAGCCAGTTGGCACTTTGCTGAAAAACACAGATCAGTGTCTCCTCTTGGTTCATAAGAAAAAAAGCAGTCATGGCACATTTCCCAAGCAATATATTGCCCTGAGTGCCTCATGGATTGCATTGTTAGAATGCTGTGATGCCTAGATCTTGTCATTTATAATGAAAGTACCAAATCCCATGGCAGTGAAATCCGTTTTTCTCCATTTATAACCATCATTTAATATATTGGCCAGCTAGGCAGGAAAAGATAAATACAAATATTGCTTGTTCTACTCTGGTGAAGCAGCCTTGCTTGATTTGTCATCCTCTGCTTATAAATATCCAAAGGAAATCCTGGGTGACATCCAAGTGTGACATCTCTGTATACAGCTAACATGGACAAAAATTTTAATCCAGGTGCAACAGTATGTTTAAGACATCAAATAGACTATGTGCACCTAATGAATAATGTGCATTCTGGTATGTAGTTATTGAATCTGTGTATCATAAAGCAATGCACATGGATACCTCTTTGAGCCAGATATGCATACATGCGTGCAAACATTCATGGTATATCTAAATATGGTAATAATTTTGCCGAGAGGAGCCTTTAGTCATCTGGCAGTCTCTGAAGAGCAGCGGCATAGTATGTTAAGTATGTAAGAAAGTGAAAGTTAGCACAGCTTCTTTGAGGATAAATTGATTATTCCACAAGAAAAAATAGCGCCCAGACTTTCCAGGAGCTTCGGAAAGGATTGTTCTTAGCCCGAGGAGAGAGAGGTTAAAGTGAGGGACACAAGATAATGTGAAAGAATGAATCACACTATCAGTTCTCTCACAGTCTTTACATCAGATGGGGTTGTGAATAATAAGCTATTCTACTGAGCCAGATAAACTTACTGTTTTGTCTCATGAGAACTAGGAGCTATATTACTTTGGAGACAAAAAAACCCCAAACATAAATATGTCTTGCATAGCAAGGCCACATAGGGTGAATGCCAAATCCCAGGTGCATTGAGCAGTAAAGTGGTTGCCAGTGTTTCAGGTGCTCATAAAGCTATAAAGACAACGCACCTTTTAGAAGATGGTAGGTATGTGCTTATCTCTTTAACATGACTGCTTGGATTAGTCTGAACCAAGTCTCAGCCTTACAGCAGTGCATTGGATGTTTCTGAGGGGTATAATTCCAATGCAGAAGTAAATTTCCTTAGAAGAGTTCACATTCCCATCCAAAAATCTTCAGAGAGAAAACCTGAATGTACAGATCCTTTTTTGTGTCCAAACAAAAACCCAAATGCAACAAAACAATCTTTTTGTTACAAGTTGTTAACACAGTTTTTCTGTTACTCTGCTACATGCAAAAGATAAGTAAATATTAATGCCAGTTCACAGATTGAAAACACAAGTATTGTGTTTCCCCATGGCAGGGGTGTTGGAACTAGACAGTCTTTAAGGTCGCTTTGAACCCAAACTATTCTATGATTCTGTTTTAATTGATGTACACATTGCAATGCACCAAATGAGCTGCCAAGCCAGGCTTAGAGTCAAGGACCCTTTTGGCTCCCATTTCCATGGCTTTGCCTTTAGAAAACATACCTCTCCATGCTGTACTTTTTTCTGATTTTTTTTTTTTTACTTATTTATAATTTTTACCTAATATCAAAATTGCTGACAAATGCTGAATCTTCACTTTTTTTCTTTTTTTTTTTTACACAAGCAATTGATATACAACCTGCATTTGATTATTGCTAGGGTTGATGTTAACATACATAGCAGTATGACATTCACAGAGCTGGTGGTCAGTAGTCCTGATATAAATTGCTTAAAAATCTCATTCTCTTGTGCTCAATATATTTTTTCAGGGTCATTCTGAAGATTGGACAAAACCACAAGGCTTGAGATTTTTCTAAAGTTGAGGAGATCTGGATGCAGGGTATTGACTCACATTATAGGGGTGGGCTCCAAAGGGGTGATGGAGATCCCTATTGCTTTTGCAAATATTTTGACCTGGACTGCTGCAAAATGTTTTGTTCTAATGTCAGAACAACTCTATACATTGATGTTGATAAAATGCTGCATACACATGTGGCCAATACTTTTATCAATACAAATCTCTGATCTGTTATGCATGGCTGACACCTCAGCTATAGCTCCAGAGTCTTAATTTGCTTCTGAAATCAGTTTTGCTCTATGTCAGGAATAACATGCTGCCACGGTGATAAACTGTGAGCTCCCCTGTCTGAAATGTTAATAACCCCCTGGATTCTGGCGAATGCCCATCCACATGGTGCCAATTACATTGAGGTGAAAACAGATGTATATAAAAACTTAGGCATATATTCAGTTTTTGTCATCAGGCATGAATAATCAGGTTGAACAAGAACAATCATTAATATAGCAGATTTTCTCTGTGGATGCATCTTCATATATTGGAAATATGGTCTAAGTAAATAAGACTGTATTGAAAACAGTACCTAAAAATGCAGAGCCTGTATTTCTTTTTCCCACAAGCATTTTCCCTGATTTTTCATGTGATTCATTCTGGATAAGTGTGTCATGACTGTGACAAACACATGAAAAGCAAGTTTGGTGAGAGCTCAGTCCAGCTACTAGCTTATTATGTACAGTCATGCATTCTTCTTATTAGATTATCTAATATTTGCAGCCTCCTATTCCATCTTTGCTACTGATAGAGATATAGTTTCACAGCAGGGCTTTATGATCATATTACCCTCGTTACTGAAACAGCAGTTGAGTAAACTGGATTTCTAGAAGGCCTGCGTCTGCCACTCGCTACTTGGCAGGCAGGTTGATTATTGAGAAATCTGAGTCAAAGGACTGTTATTTGTAAGGGCTGATCATGTTCCTATCAGAGCATATATGGTAGCTTTTTGTGTACTGGTTATCTGGTGTTAAATAAAAAAGTAGGTAAATCTGTCTGCCCAGTGTTCTGGGCTGGACAGAGAAGAGGGGAAACTTTTATTGCCCAAATTAGAAGTGGTTAAACATCACCTACTTGTGTTGAACCATCCATATGCCACTGTATGTACTCATGTCCCATGCCTAATCAGAAAATGAGATCAAGAGAGGCATACAAAAACACATGTGGATTTTTTTTTAAAAACGGGCTCTAAGTGATTAGTTCTAGGTAAGACCCTTTGAGAGCTCTAATTAAAACTTAAAATTCCTGATTCCTTACTCTTTGTTCAAACTGTTGGACATTCTCTCTTTGACATTTGAGTTGGAAGAAAGGACGTTATGCAGATATAATATTAAAAAGCCCTAATAACATTTCAAAAGAGGAAAAATGAGGCCAGCAGACTTATTTATACTTGTGACCCAATTAGTGATATGACCTGTCACCCCATATAGAGAATTTGTGCACAGCTACAAAGAAATACAATTCAGCCACACAAAGACTAGTTAGAGGTGCTCCTTCCAAATCACTCTTCAGGGTGGCTGGGCACTGAGCAGATATTAAGGACAGCGCTTGGTAAAGAATTTTCAAGTTGTTTAAGAACCAATAAATGTCTAAAGCTACTTTGAATAGCTTTTTAAAGCTATTTTATTCATAATGGGTTGACATAAATACTGTGGATGTTTACTTGTCTCTTTCCTGCAGTAGATGGGGAAGGATAAGTGGTAAGTGCCAGTAACCCTCTGACACTGCCTTCCTTCCTTTATCTGTGCTAAAATGTGCATGATTTGTCCAGAACTCTTCATTGAGATGAATTCTACCTCAGTGTGAGTCTGCACTCCAACAAGTCTACCCTTCCAAAGTAAGAAAAAAGATTTCCCCTTAAAAATTGTTTGCAATTGTTCTATCCACAAACACTTTAGCAGTATTCATTCATGCAAGCGTTCAACTTCCATGAGTACTCCTTGTGATTATGGTAGCTTTTCTCCTGAAACATGATTTAATAAGCATTGTAAAGTTTCATATAGGCCAAAACACACATGAAAATATTTTCTTAAATTCCCTGTTGTAACAAAGCCTACATTTGTTTTGGACAGAGATCCACTCAAATACTATAGATAGTATTGAATATGTCCCGGTTTTGGCTGGGATAGAGTTAATTTTCTTTCTAGTAGCTGGTACAGTGTTATGTTTTGGATTCAGTATGAGAAGAATGTTGATAACACACTGATGTTTTCAGTTGTTGCTAAGTAGTGTTTATATTAAGTCAAGGATTTTTCAGCTTCTGATGGCCAGCCAGCAAGAAGGCTGGAGGGGCACAAGAGGTTGGGAGGGGACACAGCCAGGACAGCTGACCCAAACTGGCCAAAGGGGTATTCCATACCATGTGTTGTCATGCCCAGTACATAAACTGGGGGGCGTTGGCTGGGGGAGGGCAGATCGCTGCTCGGGAACTAACTGAGCGTCGGTCAGCAAGCAGTGAGCAATTGGATTGTGCATCACTTGTTTTGTATATTCTAATACTTTTATTATTATTGTCATTTTTTTATTGTTATTATTATCATTATTAGTTTCTTCCTTTCTGTTCTAGTAAACTGTTCTTATCTCAACCCAGGAGTTTTATCTTTTTTCTGATTCTTTCCCCCATCCCACTGAGTGGGAGGGGAGTGAGCGAGCAGCTGCATGGTCCTCACTTGCTGGCTTGGGTTAAACCATGACAACCCTCTAATTGCTCCTTCCTGTTCCTTGGTATACTTTTTGGGTCCAAATGAATATAGACTTTACCTCTGAATGAAAAGAATTGACTCTGCTAAGTCTTGCTGAGGTTTTTGTGTGAAATATTTCCTGGCTTACGTGCTGCCTTTCCCTCTCGCTGCATCTTAGTTAGGATGTTGTGCCTACAAATCATATCTTGGTGAGAATCAGACTGGGTGCTAGGTCCTGTTGGGGAAACAGTAGCTTGGGATAGCGATTGGAGCTTTTTGGCAATTTGCTTTCAAATGTCTTGGCAACAGGAGTAATCTGGATCTAATGCAATAGATGTAGAGGAGAGAGGACGTCATCTCTCAGGCCAGAAAAGGAAGCTTATGTCATTTACTCCACACTGGCTTTAAGACAATCCAGTTGTCCCAGAGCAGAAAATCCTGTGGGTTTCTTCTCCCTTCTCTTTCTTTGATGTTGGCACTCACTTGGGAAACATGGGCTACTAGAGGTGTTGAGGTATATCTGAGCTCTTGGGCTGAGTGGGGCTCTGCTGGGGCTGAATAAGTAAGGATAAAAAACCCCAGTGGCACAGACCATCTGTATTTGCCATTGAAAAAACAGCAAGACAGTAAAAACCATGTATTTGTTTGCAGAGTCATTGCACTATTTTTATGTGACTCGTTGTGTGAAGTACTTTAAGGTGCCTCTAGATGTCTTAACATCTGGTTCTTCCCTAGTGTGACTCACTTTCTCCTCTTGTGCTACATGCAGCAAGGTGCCAAACATCTACACCTTGCAGCAATAGCTGTCAGCGTGAGCAATCCCCACCCTTTGGAGGAGAGGGAGCAGTGGGTGGCCTGTCTGAACTTTCTGCAACCTCCCCAGAGCCCAACTGGTGCACTGTTTCCAATCTTATTTGGCTAAGGAAGCACAGGTTTAATGTTTTTCACTTGTCAATATTCTCATCCAGCTTTTTTTTTTTATCCTGCTCACGTTATTGCTTTCTCCATTGCACTTGTTTTATTTTTGCTTCTCTTGATTTCCACCTCTGCTCCTTTGTGGCACAACCTTTCCACATCTTTAGATCATGGCGCTTGTTCTGTGTGTTTGATACAGTTTTAAGAAGCTTTGTAGTTTCTTTTCCCTCCTTAGTCCCTCCAGAATTGATATCACTCAGTCAGGTCATATTTTTTTTCCTCCTATGGATTCGAGCTCCACTTTTCTATCTTGCTCTTGTAGCTAAGGTCTCTCAGTCCCGGAGTAACTCGCTGCCTCCTTGTCACAGCTTCTGCATGTCTTTGTAATGATCCCTTGTTAGACTGCTGTCAGCAGCTAAATGCATTTTCAAATATTCTCTCTCTCTGCTGTTGCTAAAGCTTTGTTGGTGAATTCAACCTCATGCCCTGGATCTCTGAGCAAGGAGAACAAGGACATTCTCATCCCTGTCTCTGACCCAAGGGAAATGGCTTGGTGAGAAATGGAGATGCAAATTAGGCACTGATTTCTCCAATGTCAATGCCATGATCATGAGATAGTTGCTGCATTGGATATTGCTTTGGAAGGAGGCAAGAGCCACAGGAGATGCTCATTTACTGTATTTTGGTTTGTGCCCTTTGCCTCTTGTCCTGACTCTGGGCACCACTGAGAAGAGTTTGGCCCTGTCATCTTTACCATCATCCCCATCAGGTTTTGATACACATTGATAAGGTCTCCCTGAGTGTTCTCTTCTCCAGGCTAAACAATCCCAGCTCTCTCAGCCTTTCCTTGTACATCAGGTGCTCCAATCCCTTAATCTTCTTCATGGCCCTTTGCTGGACTCCCTCCAATATGTCCATGTCTCTCTTGTTCTGGCTAGCCCAGCAGTGGACACAGGACTTCAGAAGTTTCTCGCCAGTGCTGAGTAGAAGGAAAGCGACCACACGTCCCTCGACCTGCTGGCAATCCTCTGGCTAGCACAGCCTATGGTGCTGCTGGCCTGCTTTGCTATGGCAGCACACTGCTGCCTCATATTCAACTTGTCCACCAGGACAGTGATGTGCACCGCATGCTTCAGTGTCTTTCCATTTAATTTGTGTCATTAGTGTTTCTTCTGGCTGCTGGAGTAATTTTTGTTTGTATTAGAGTGTTCCAGTTTGCACTGAGTATTATCAGATTGCAATTTGATACGAAATGGGCAAAAGCTGATTGAAGGTCCAAGGCAATTCTCTCCCTCATCATCTTCCAGAATAAGCCCTGCTGTTGTAAGCTCCAAAACCACCTGTGAATGAAAGAATGTTCTTAAATTCTTGGATGACTTCCAGCATCTATCTGTGGAGAGGATAATCTTTCTGTGAAGAAAGGATGGAAGCCTGTGTGTATATACAAGGGTGACATTAAACTGAGCTACCCTTCCACTCACGTTTGTTAATAATCCATTGCATATGTTTCGGAGGCTTAAAGGCCCAGCGTGAATTTCTTCTTGGGAAGAGGAGCCTTGTACAATACAGTTTTCTGGGCCCTAGAGACGAACAAATTTTCCTCAAATATTTTGAATCATTGATGGATGTTTTTTCCCAGCTTTAATCATGCCTGTCATACCAGCCTCATTTTCACCCAGGTGACCGTTTCTTGTGGCAGGAGGATAAGAGAGTGGCACGTTCACATCAGAATGGAGATGTCTCAGCACAGCTGGGAGTCCCCAGGGCTTGCCTGGGAGTAACTTGGATGCTCTGCACAGTGATAGGATCATAGGAGAGTCTGCCTCTGAAGTAGCAAAAAGGGCTTCCCAAGCTCCTTCAGAGTCTGTTTGTTCAGATTTCCACATTGAATGTGGCAATCGTTTCCCTCAGCAAAATTTCAGAGAATTGCAGCACAATCCCTTGTCTCTCCTGTTGTCATTGATAACTGGCTGTGCAGCAGATATGGAAAAAACTGCCCAACCTTTTTCCTCTGCCTGTAGCAATCCTCAGGAGCTCTCGTATCCCCCTTTCCAGCACCACCAGAAAAAGCCTGTGGTGTTCTCAAATGAAAAAATCCCACCCAGCAACACAGAAGTTTCTTTGCTGTGGAGGGTCAGCAGTAGGTGGATTACACCCTGAAAATCCCCTGGCAGTTCTTGGAAAATAGGATTTAGATCTTTGTATAAAGGCAACTTTTATTAAGCAAACTGCTATCCAGTTGGCTCTCTGGAGTGCTGAGCTAGGTGAATTTAGGAAGCTTTTAGCCAGGAAATTGGAGGGACACGGTTATCTGTCACAGACTTAAAAATGCTGCCGGTGCCCCCAGGGATGATGCTTCGATACAGATGCAGGAAAAAAATCCATATGTAGTCAAAGCAGTGAGGAAGCGAGAGTGGTTACCAGGTGATAACATTCCCATTTAAAATCAAAAGGAGAGTCCCCAATTTATTGTGAGTTTCTTGGGTGATCAACTAAGAGAACCTGAGGCCTTTAAACACTACAACTTTCTGGATTTACCTATATGGTGGTTTTGTTTGTGGTGATTGCTTTCCAAAAAGTTGACAGTAATGTATTGCTGGTGGGTTTAAGAACAAAATGGGCATCAGCCTTGTTTCTGAGGGCAAAAGTGAAGAAGGTATGGCCAATACTTTGAGAAAAACTATATGTGTGTGTGCACGAGGATTGCATGTTATAGAACAAATGCCTGTAGCTGAGATGCACATTGCTGCTCGGGAAGACCTTGTGAACATGGCCTTTGGGCTTAGTCTGGACTGATTGTATTCCTCAGGGTAACGTAGAAAGCCTGAAGGTTGTTGTCTTCTGCTAGCTGTCAATAGCTTCAGAGGCCTAGCTGGAGAACTGACAACTGCGGTATGGCACACTTGACCCCTTTTGTGTGGTCATGTTTTCCTGCGCTAGCTACAGAGATTATGGCATTAAGAGCTGCTGCACTGGCATAAATCTAATCAGAGATGCTCTTTTATGGTTGTGTTTCTGTAACGGAGCTGGGAGCTGCTTGCAAAGTTGAGTAGTAGTGATCTGGCCCTGGAAAGCTTGAATGTCATGGATAAAGTCAGCAGAGAGCTGAGACTTCCCCAGAATTGGAGCCGGAGTCCAGACAAAGACCATCTGAGGTCAGGGAGATAAATTTTAGTTGCAGGAATAAAATGGGCCCTTGCTCCTGACTAAACCTGTTTTTTTGTGGGTTTTTTGTGTTTTTTTAAAATTTTTTTTTTTTTTTTTTTCCTTTCTCGTGGTATCTGGGTCTCTCTGTCCTTGTCCAGAGGGAAGGGTGATTGTGGAGAGACGGGCGACCACTGATGTGCCTGCTTCACTGCACAGGCATGTGGGGCTGGTGAGGACTAGTGGACAACACTGAGGCCATAGCAGCCTTGCAGTCACCTCCCTTCTGTGTAATGGGAGCAGACAGGGACCAAATGGGTCATAAACGTGCCCCTAAGCTGCCGGGGAGGTGCACCCTGTGATACATCCTGAGGGGTTTGTCCTCAGATCATCTGGACAGGGGGACCTGTTGGACATCTGACATGGAGTCAGGGAACGGCTTAGACAGACAAACTTGTATCTGGCTGCTGAGAAATGCCTTTGGGTCTCACAGCTCAGACACAGCCAGTGACACCCCTGTCTCCTCTCATCCTCATGGAGAGCCGTGGCTCAGCCTGTTTTGATTTCTCTGCTTGCTGTGCTGGACCCTGCTGCATAGCCCCCACGGCTCCCCCAGGCCATTACTGCTTGCAGTCAATAATTGCACATTAACATCCCCCGGCAGAGGTGCAGCGAGGCTGGATGTTGCCCTTAGTGTACAGAGGAGATGGGTAGCAGGTGATTTTTGAGTTAATGAGACGTTTCAGAAACAAAGCCTTCTTAGCAAAGATAATATACCCCCCTCCTTCCTTTTCCCTCCCCTTCCCCCAGTGCTCCCTTATTCCTATTCCAGGTGCTTCTGCTTCTGGAAAGACATTTATCATTTCTCCATCTTCGACGGTAGATTTTTTTTTTTTTTTCCCCCTCTCTTGCTCTCTCATTTTATCTTGCCCAAGGGGTCTGTGTTACCTTTTATTAGCTGACACTTCACTTCTGCAGATGGAAATGACACTAATGGAATGTGGCTGAGGCTTTATTACAGAAATGCTGTTCGCCCTGCCCAAGCAAACCTCCAAATAATCCCGCAGGAAAGGAATAAACCTTGAAGGCAGGTGCAGGAGCTGCAGGTGAAAAAGAAGACTCTGCCTCTGCCTGGCTGGCACTCCTGTCATTGCCCCAGCTTCTTGCCTAAAAGCTGTGCCAGTGAAATAACTGTTAAGGATGGTGGATGCTGTTCTGGAAGCTTTGGTGTTGCTTCTGTGAGTGAGCACAGGGCTTTCAAGCCAAAGGGATGCCTTTCCGAATATGGTTGTGCTAACCCAAGCTGACAGGCATGGGTTTTTTTTTTTGCTTTTCCTGAACATGAAAACCCATCCGTGACATACTGAGATATCCCGGTGATCTGGCCCCTTCTTTTCCTAACCTGAGCAAGGCCAGAGCATCCCTCTGCACTGTGAGAAGGAGATGTTAGCACTTGCAAAGGACTCCTGAGGAGCCACTCTTGAATCTTGTCCCTCGGCTGCTGTCAACTTGAAACTCCAGGACATAATGATAACCAAATGATTGCAGAGATAAAGTGCTAGAAGAGAGTCAGAGAATAAGCATCTGGGAAGGGAGGAGGGCAGCTGGCTGGGAAGACTCAGAGGATCTGAGGGAAGTGACATTCACTTAGCAGCAGCCTCTGTGGCTGTTTTTCTGTGTTATTGATGCTTGCTTTTCCCTCCCTCTTTTATTTTCGTGGTGTGTCTGTTACATCTATGGCTCATTAGGCAACAAGATGCTAATACTGTCTGTAAAGCTGCAGGACAGATACCCTCCCCCTCCTCTATTCTTCTCTGTGCCTTTTTTTTTTTTTTTATTAAATATCTATTTTAGCTTTGTTTTGTTTTGTTTCCCCTCCACGTCATCATCTTCCCCTGGCTCCCTTCATTCACAGTGTAGCTCAAAGGAGAAAAATTTCAAGAGTTGGAAACTTTCTTTGCTCTCTCTCCCTGCTGTAGGAATTCTTCCCACCTCTTAAACCAGTTAACCTTATTTTAAAAAACAGTTGGCGACATGTTGAGAGGTGTTACATTGGGGAATGATTCTAGCAGGAGTAGCCTGTGTATTGACCAGCTTGAATGGGCAAAGCCCCAGATGAAGAGTTAGTTAACCCAGTGAACTAAAGACTCAAAGATGCCACGGAAACAGAAACATTTATGTCAATCCACAGCAGAAAAGACAACATGGACAGTGTGTTTGTAGCTGGGGCTCCCCGTTCACTTGTTGGCTCCCAGCCTGGTTGGCTTTTGTACTGATATATGAAAGAAGTTTTGTGGGAAGAAGAGTTTTTGGGCTGGGTCACCAAGGAAGCCGCCAGATCAAAGGGGTGTTTCAGAGATCATCAAACACTACTGTGCTTCACCTTCCCTGAAGATCCCTTCTCGCTGGCTGAGAGGCCAGTTCTGTACAGGAGCACAAGTCGAATGACTCCCTTGCTTTGAAAAAGAAAATGGGTGGGGAGATGACAGCAGCCTTCAAACATATGAACAGGAGCTGCAGGGAGGAAGGTGGTCATCGTTCCTCATTTCTGCTAGGTACAGGACAATCAGAAATGGGCTGAAATAACAGCAAAGAATGTAGCAGTTAGGAAAACTGGTATTGTGAGACTAGTGCTGGAACAGAGCATCCAACACAGCTGTGTTGCCATCCCAGCAAGTCCTTAATGCCAATTTGAAGAAGCATATGTCACAGTATTGAGGCTTGTCTTGTGACAGTGCTGTGGGTGTTACTTTGCCTTCAGTGGTCTTTCTGGCTCTAGTCCAGAGGATGCTATGTAGGTTTTTATGAGGGAATCCTCCTAATGAGTACCTTATTGTGGAAGTAAGCCACTGCCAAATACCCTCATCTTTACAATGACCCTGGTTCTTTCCGGTACAGCTACCACCCAATGGAGGAATTGCCTGTAGGTACATGAGTGCAGTCACCCACATACATCCATCATTTATGTGCCTTTGATCGTAGATGAGAATTTTATTTATAGCACAACCTTTCTATCTTCCTTTACCAAAGCACTTAAGGGTGCTGTACATCATCATAATAAAACCCATTACAATAAAATACTACCTCTGGAACTTTTGAAAATGAAAGCCAGGCAGAGGCTGAAAGTCCAGAGAAGGTGGGAAAACACCAGCGCAGGAGGAGAGAATGGGCAGTTTACACGTTTGAGGTGCCAGAAATGGCCGTATTGCAGCTAGAGCCTGGGGAGCATATAAAGGTCTTGAGACACTTTGCAGAAACAGGGTGAGACAGAAGCAGACAATGCTTTGATAAAAGTGGAGGGGATGGCATGGATTAGTTAGCTGTATTAATGCGTCCTATATCTGGGAACAGTTTGGTGGCACGGTTGGTTCTCAGAGAGAGACTGTACCTCTTCCCCAACCTCCTTCCTGCCTTTGTCCAGTAAATTCTTCCTTGTAAAAGGGGCTGGGGTGAGTTTGAGGAGGGAGGTTGCATCTTTTTTCATGCTCAAGAGCCCACCATGATAGAATTGGCTGCAGATCTGGGCTACGATGGTGCGATGTATGAACAGGCAGGGACTAGACCTGGCCCAAACCGTCTTTCTCATCTTTCCCTGCTATTCTTTTTTCCTACTTTCCCCTTCCCCCTATTTCTTGAAATCTTTTGTGGGTGAAAGAAATCTTTTGTTTTCTGTTCTTAGAGCTATTCTTTGGTGTAGTTAAGGCTCTTTTGCACATCTCCCTAGAGTCAAAGTGTCTTTGTCCTTCTTGTTTAGGCTCAGAGACACACAGGCAGCTTAGTCTCCCTTGTCCTCTTTTCCTGTTCTATCCAGATGTATGTGTGCCCAAAGCCTAGCACTGTTCTCTTGATCATTTTGGGCAGACAAAGTTTGGCTGTCCTGTGGGAGGGCTGTATATCTACAACTGGACTCTACCCACAGCAGAGGCAATGCTTGTTCATTGTGCAGTCATGAAGAGACATCAGGGAATATGCTGACCTTGTTATAATTAATGGATAGTGGGGTAATGGTTCTGTGTGACGCATTAGATACAGAAATGGGATCCAACTCTTCTACATTTAGGGTAATTGAAATTCTGAGACGTTTATTATTTTGGGCACATTACAATAACTTGGGTCTTTAAATCTTAAATTAATTATTTCAGACATTTACAGGAAGAAAACAAGAGGCTGCAGAATAAGGGAGACTCAAGCAGTCCGTTGACAGGTCACCCTAAAGAAGGGCTTTACTATTATGTACTATTCCCTGTCTGAAGGCGAAAGAGAGACCTGGGGAACTAGTGCTGGATCAGCAAACCAAGGGTCTGTCTTAAATGTTGGGGTGTGCTGGCCAAAGGCTCCTCAGTCAGTAAAATGTTCCGCAGGACCATGTCTGAGGAGAAGGTGCATCAAAAAAATACGTGGGTTGAGGGACCAGCCACTGTTCCTTGCCAGATCCCAGAGCTGTGACTCAGACAACTGCTCAAAAGTCTCTCTTGAGTGTGCACAGCTAGACAAGAGCAGACCTCATGGGCCATGTGGTGGTAAAGGTGCTGGACTACAGCTGAGAGTTTTCCACAGTTTGAAATGATACTGTGACCTGGCGTGGGCCATTTCCCTCTCTGTTCCCCTTTGCCAGAGATGCGAGACTCTTTTGGGGCAGGATCGTCCCTCACTGATGCTGACGGTGACGTTTGGGCTGTATCTGTTACAATGCCACGAGCAATCCCTGGTGCGGCTGCTGCATCCCGTGCACAGAGCACACAGCCTGGCTGATGCCTCTCCCCGAGCGCCTCGGAGGCCTCGCAGGGTTTACTCAGGTGAGCAGAGACAATTTTCTGTGAGAATCATTTTGCCAGTCGAGTGCTCTGGACTGTAACAACCTGTCATTATGGGCCTCACCTGTTATTTGTCTATATAGCAGCTTGCACAATTAAGGGGATAGATATGTAATAACCAGCCAGCTAAGCAAAGGGCTAATAAAATCCATTTCCCTCAGCTGCCCTGTTATAGTGGTACCCCAGCCAGAGCTTTTGCTTCACAAACAAGAAGCCACATTCATTTTCACTCTATCGTTTTGAAACAGGCAGACAAACAACTGCTTGCTTCAGCTGCGTCCTCCTACCCCCACTCACGTGTGAGCGTGGGAAGGGGTGGCACAGAGTGGTACAAAATAAAACAAATGGGTGCAGGGGAAAAAAAGAGAAATCCAGAGGAAATACAGAAGGGAGCTAGAAAACTTGAAATCCCTATGAAAGTTATTTTTCAATGCTCTGCTTCATTCCCTACCCTAGGAGCCTTCTAGTAAAAGATATCAACTTCCCACAGCATATGGCTGCTGCTATTTTTTGATGTGATGACTTTTATGTCCCCACATGGAAAAGCTCCACAGGCTTGAATGGAGAATGAGCGCTTTGCTGTTGAATTGTGGAACCCACTTGTAGATGATAATGAGAAGCATATTATTTCCTGATGCTGTTTAGGTTAGTTTCGCTGCTGCTGTGGAGGAGGAGATGTTGGCTGGAGTTTTGGAGGCACCCCTACGCAGTGTCACTTTATTTTGGGTCCAGAGGGTCATAGGGCTATGCTGGTTGTGCCTCTGTTACATTCATGGGGATGGCCTGTAAGAGGTCAGGGAAATAGGGATGGATACAAGAAAGGAGAGAAAATAAATTAAAGAGCTATAGAAGAGACAGTATAGTGATACTTTCTCCTGACCTTCCCATAGTTTGCTAGGTACAGTGGACTCCTGATGAGAGTAAGTGTGCATTTTCTTGGGTGGGAGGAAAGTTAATGGTGGGAGCAGGGAGAGTTCAAATATCTAACTTTAGGGAGTGAAACAGTATGTCTAAGCTAGGAGCCCAGGCTTCAAGCATAGTTGTACTGATCTTAAGAGATGTGTCTTTCTCCATTAGCTATAAAGGGAGACAAAGGTTATTATTGCTTATAACCCCTGAGTGCACAGAGAAGTCCTAGCAAAGTTTCTTATTTAACTTTTCTTTTGTCCGTCCCTTTTTTTTCTTTCAATCCTTTAAAGTGTTATCAAGGGATTGTTTTATTCTCCTCTGGATGGTGTGTTTCATTTCTAATTAGATAGCTTTCTGCTTTCAGCTGCCACAGACCAGATTAAAAATCTCAGATTTGAAATGAAAGTGTGGGAACAGGGGTGGTGCGCTGTCAGAGATGTGTGCTCACTGCCATTCAGGCTAGGTGGAAAAGTCAGAGGGAAAATAAATATAAATAGCAGCATTGTGGTGTTCTTGACTGGCTGTGTGCAGGAGAGCGCCTTGGCCAGAGCCATTGGCACAGTGGTGTGACAAGAACAAGGTTTGCTCCTGCAGTTCCTTCCCACTTCATTCACATTTAATTCACAATTTCCAAGCGAGACTCCCAAATACTTCCTAAACCCAAGATGTTCTGGTATTTCATAGTCAGTTTTGCCTCAAAACAAGATTGACAGTAATTTTAACTCTTCTGCAATGCTAGCCTCTATTAAATTGGTGTCATTATTCCTAAGGGCCAGTCTTGCTTTTTCTGCTCTGATAAAGTCCTTGCTAAAGTCAGTGCGTACATCCAAAATTTCCCAGGCACTTATTAAGCGATTTCTCTCAATAATATTTACAGATTTAGAAAAGGCAACAAAAAGTACTACTTCCTTTTAGCTGTAATCTGCCTCTCCCAAAGCACATGATAAGAAGTCAAGGACAAATAGACAGATAGTCTGAAGACTGGCTCAATCAGTGCATCTGTACTAAGTGTTCCCGTGCCTGCCTGGGAATGACAGTCCAATTTCATGAATCCGAAGTCCGACACCTCCCACTGGCGCTACACCACTTGTTTCTTTCCTTTTGATTTCTCTTTGAAAATCCCAGTTCATTTCATGGTCAGAGAACCCCCTCAGTCCCCTCTGTTCATCAGAGCCCTTCATAACCTGGCATAAGATGAAAGGACTGTATAGATAATTTATGGGAAATCGGTAATTGAATCTCAGCTGTTTTCATAAATCATATCGCCCAGCTATCAAACAGCTGTGGGTAGTGTAACATATTCCAAAACCTGCATAACTGATGACTCCCTTGCAATAGTCCAGCACACATGACTGGTCACTGGCTTTTTCCTTCCTCCCAACAATGTTTTGAAGTTTCCGGTGAGGAAAGCTCAGCTCTCTGGTATCTGACCGGACTTGTAAACTGAATGGCCAAAGTCATTAAGGAAAAGATGCTGATAAAATGAGAACGTAATCCAAGTTGATGGGTAAAAATGGATCCTTCATGCTCTTTCTTAAAGGGATTGGGAATGATAAAAGCACCTGAGGAGGGAAGCTTTATCTCTGAAACTGGTTTATGGACTGTGTTTATGCAACAGAGAAGTGCTTATGAAAACGGGACTGTTGTAAGGAAAGCTAGTTACACGCGGGCTCCTGCCAACAGCAAACACACCGCAACGTGCGTCACTTGCCTCAAGGCTCTTGCTGAAACCATCCTCTTAGCAAATCCTGAAAGCAGTTCCTCACCAGTTGTGGGCTGAGGTCAAGTGCCAGTGAAGTGCTTTAAATTTATTTCATCTGGGTCCTGATGGGCATCTGAACACTGGTGTCTGTAGAGGCAGCTCATGTGTGCCACGTGCTGTTGCCCTCTCCATCCCAGCCACTGCAGGAGCTCTGGTGAGATAATGAGGCCGGGAAGGTTGACAAAACCGCGCCTGGATGTCCTGCACCGGGCTTTTTGATACTGTCCCCCTGGTTGTGATGCTGCTGTGAAAGTAACTGCTGACTTCACCTGCTTTGGGCTCTGGGGTTTATCCTGCAGGCCAGGTGGCCGCACACTGTCAGACAAACAAGCTGTTACAGCGAGAGCTTTTCCGCTCTTTGCTAGCAAGGGAGAAAAAGAGCTTTTGTACCCTGGCTTACCCTGACTATACAGCCCAGGGCTGTGTGCTTTATGGCTGAGCCTGTAACAGTGTCTGCAGCTGTCATAAAAACCTGCAGGCTGTCTTGTGCACTAGAGCTGCTGGAGAAAATGACACTCTGTTTTGGCAGAAAAGGGGTCCTGCAAGCCAGGACCAAAGCGTGTCATCGCTGATGTGTGACTTTTCCCATCCATTTAACAAAGGTGTTTGCTGAGGCCTGTTGGAAATGTATGGCAGATTTACAAAATCCAGAGAGACATGATAATATGGTGTACGCTGCTGCTGCTCCTGCTGACTGGATGTTTGCTTAAGTCCACAGTAGTGCTGCTTAAACACAGAGAAATGTGCATAAATTACCCTATTTTTCCTGAGGGGAAAAATGATTTTGCTTTTTGTTCATCCCAGTTTAGAGTTCACAAGTTCTTCAGTATAGGAGACAAAGAGACCTGAGGCCCATTTATCTTGGAAAAAGTCCTTTCAGGGTGTGTGTCCATTAATGTTTTCTTTTGGCCTAAGGGGCATGCTTTGAAGGAACTCTCTTGATCGTCCCTCCTGTGTGTTTTGTTTGCACTGGGGAGCGGTGTGTGAGGGACAGGGGAAGCAATGGCATTCTGGAAAAAAGACGAAGCTTTATCCCAGTGAATTGAGGTTCTGTCGAGCTGGTTGGTTGTAAATGCAACACAACAGACCTTGGAACTGAACTGCAGCATACAGGTACTTTGATGCAAACTTTTTCAAAGATAAGCTTAAAAAAACCCCATTTGCTTCTGTTTTTATGAGGTACTAACCAAAAAGTATCTCCCAACCCAAAGAGATTAACAGTTGCCTATACTTAGCCATAATTCAGCCAGCCTTGAGTGATACAAGGTTCCAGTACACGGTGGACTCTTGGATCAGGATGCAACTGGAGCATCTCTGTTCTGCATATGGTCTAGGACACTTGCTCAAAGATGTGTCCTTTTATCTGGTATTTGTCTGTTCTTCGTGTGGATGCTCTGTTCACTGGCACTGTTGTCAAAGGGAAAATCAGAAAGATGCTCTGAGGTTTGAGGCTCTGTCCCAAGATTTAATTGAAATGATTTTGCTAAATTTGTTTGCCTATGTCTAAAATGAGAAAAGTCCCCCGAAGGGAATAAGACTTTTAAATTCTACCACTACTGAAGAATTTACATGCTCTGAATGTTAAGTTCTGGGTTTAGTTGCTTGTTTTATTTGCAGTGAAGCCATACATAGATTTTCTGTTTCTCATGGCCATCAGAAAGCACTGGCTTCACTGTCCCCCACAAGTACTGCTGCAGAGCTGTCTCATCATGACTTTGTATTTCCAGAGAAGTTTTCATAAATTCACTCCTATCTTCTGTGCTTTCCGCGGCTTTCTCCAGGGAGGAACCCTGTGACCTGTCCTAACCTCTCTGAGCAGCGCACAAATGCAGGATGCCAGCCTTAGAAAAGAGACCACAAAACTTTGTTAAACAAGGTGACTCAACAGAAACAAATGAAGTGGAAAACACCAAGTGACATGCCACGGGCCACTTGCACATGTCAGTGGGAATTTCAGTAGTTTTAATATCAGCCTATAATGCTTTCCTGAGGAGAAGTGGGGAGGGTTTGAACTGCAGCTATCAAAAATCATGACGGGGAACACCACGTTGCCAGGGAAAAGAGGGAAGAGGGAATCTAGTGGTACCCACATCACCCATGGCGAGAAGCAGCACTGTGAGATGCTCCCCACAGCCACAGTTGTAGCCCAGATCACCCACGAGTGAACACTGCAGCCTGACCTCCTCTGCAGCGGAGCTGTGATTGCAGAGCTCACAGGGAGGCTGCAACAGAAGGAAAGCAGCGATGAACTGGGCTACCTTTCATATCTCAGACCCACCCAGAGAAGTTAGCTTGAGTCTCGTGCTAGCTTATCTAATTATAATAATTAGATATAAAATCATTAATAACCTGGCTTAATTACAACTGGTTTTCTTCAATTGCAGTCTAATGTAAAAGATTCCAATTAAGGTTCATTACGTGGAAAATCTGTGGAGTCTGTTATTTCATTCTTAAGTTCATCCAGAACAAAGAGAAGACATACAGATGCTAAGTTTCTTTTAAGGGCTGTATTTTAATTAATTTTGGCTTCTGAGACAATTAATGGATTTACTTGTAGTATCTCAGGAAATTCATGCTCATCTCTAGAGAGCCAGTGCTGTGAGCTCAGGGAAGATAGGCTGCATTTCTTATGGATTACTGGGAACTAAAATCTTGTCTTGAGTACAGTGTGGAGCACAGCTTGGGAATTTTGGCCTTGTGGCTTTGCCTGAAAAGACTGAAACTTCCCCCAGGGTAAAGCAGGTGAGTCCCTGGTACTACCACAAGCAAATAACTCTTAGAAATGCTGGGAGCTTCCCATCCCCCTGGATTCAGCAGGAGGGAGGGTGGCAGAGGGACAGTCATCCTGTGCCACTGTGCTGCCATAGGGACAAATCCAGCACTTAAGATGGAGAAGTCATTTGCTTCCTTCAGCCTACTACAGCCTCCAGCAATGAAAGCACGATACTGGTTGATTAGCCTTCCTGAAAGGAGACCTTCCCTCACCTTGAGGAGGGTCTTGGCACCTTTTCCCACCGTCTTTGCTTGTTGAGCAGCCAGTTGCTTGCAGCTCTGCCCCGGTGAAGTGTGCTGGGTCCCTCTCCAGCAGGGAGGCAGAGGGTTCTCTTCTGGTTCTCGCGCTGCGGTGCTGAGCAGGCTGGAGTTCTCTGCTCCACCGCAGGCTTCCCGTAATGCCTCGGGCAGATTACTTAATCTGTCTTTGTGTCTTCTCCCCTTCAATGAAAATTGCTCCTTCTCTCAGCAAAATGTGGAGAGAGCTTCAGACAGCAAAGTCTTACTGATCGTTTGCCTTGCTGAGGCTGTGATGCTAAGTGCTGTATGGATACAGGTACAAAGGGAGGAGGCGGATTCGCTTGCTTTGTATAATGAGGAAAGACAGATGCTTCCATCACTCTTAAGGGAAAGTTTCTGTTTTACATTGTTTTCAGCATCGTTGACAGCAGACTCTTCTGAGAAACCGAATCTATAACCTGGCAGTTTTCCCTTTTCAAGTTGTTGAGTAGATTAACCACAGACTAAGGCTTAGGACTGGTGGTTTCTCAGGCTGCTGTTGATAATACCCTGAACAGATAACATCTGTGGGTTGAGGGATGAAGTGAAAGGGTTTCATTACTTGTTTCAAAACATTTTAATATTTCATATGATTTGTATCATGCCTTGCTGGACACTGTAGGAATGCCTGTAATTTGTTGCTTGGAGCATAATGCTTTGCACTAATATTCCTCCTCATTAGGCGGTTTGTAAAACTTGGCTCTTGCATTTTCTGTTGTGTGCTGTGGAGCAAAATGCAGTGGTTCATGGCCATTTGCTTGACCTTGTGTCAAATTAGGGGAGGAGATAAAGGGTTGATGCAGCTCCTCCACAGGAAGGAAGAAATTTAGCCTGATGTTCCCAACTCAAGGACCAGATTGGCACTCTCAACAGAGCCCTCTAAAATTTGCACGTGTGTGGGTGGTTGTTCTGGACGCAGACTGGGTTCAGTGAATGGTCCCAGGACAAGATCTGAGGCTGGATTTAGGGCTTTAATAGAAATCTTGAAACTGCTGCTCCAGTGTGACTCAGTTTGAAAGTCAGATGATGCTTTGTGGTAGCAATTAGGATCTCTTTACGGCCTAGGAAATAATTGGAAATTGTGCCCTAAAGAGCCACGCTAAATGATGTAAATCCTAGATGACTAGAAAGCCAAATGATTGGGAAAAACTCTAGCACCTTTCCAAACAGGTTATCCTGAATTTTCCATGGCGGCAGCTGCCTCTGGGCTTGTATTGAGTCATATTAACAGGGTGCTGCAGGTAGTGAGAGAGAAGCAGTGCAGAGGAAGGCTGCCTGCTGGATGTGCCTTCGGAGAGCGGCCTGCAGTGTGCTGAGTGACTCCACGACATTTTCTGTTCTGCTACAGCGCAGCAAGCGTGCTCCAGGGTACTGGCGGGAGAGGGAGTGTGTTGGGATGGAAGCCGGGCTGATTCGCCGTAGCACTTTGCAGGGTACAGAGCAAGTGTCTGCAGTGCAAGAGCATGTCCTTTGGCAGCTGGGCTGGAGTGGGTTTTTACTGCAAGCAAATGTGAGCACCCCATTCCTCCTAAAGCTGGAAAGAAGCCCTGAGCGAGGCTTCAGCTGTCTGGGGGAAAAATGAGCTATGCCCTCTCCAAGCAGCAGTGCAGTCAGGTGCTGAAGTATTATAAAGCCAGAGAAAGAATAGATCATTTCCCTTTTTAGCCTACTTCTCCCTCCTCAAATTTATCCTGTACAGTGATCCTCTCTCAGCCTGCAATAAACCTCATTGATTGGCGTGTGGCATGGCATCTGTATGGCATGTTCTCCAGGGATTGTAGCTTAACCGCCAGCCCCAACTCACTTGATTTTCCACAACACTTAAACACAGGTTTGAACTTTAGCTTTAGTCCAAACCAAACCTATCTGCTTTTCAGCCTGGCAGGGGCTGGCTTGCACTCAATTTCTGCTATGCAGGTTTTGGTGACTCAAGCCACTCAGTTTAAGTGCAGCTACCAAAAACATAATAAATGCAGATCTCTGGTCTCTGAGCTGTTCTCTAGCCCTCTGCTTTCTCCTCTTTTACAACCTCATTTGCTCCCTTCCTGGCATCACTAGGTTTCCAGCCCCTCTTTCCAGGTCTCTCCTGCCTCTTGCAGGGATTCCCTATTTCATCTTGTCATACACCCACAAAAGTCTCCCACTCAGAGAGGCCTTCCAACTTCTGTTCCCTTCCTTCTGCTCTCCCCTGTGTGTTGTTCTCAAAAACAAAAGGGAAAGAAATTAAAACCATTAAGAAAGTCCCATTGGGTGTAGGCTGGCATTTTCAAGAGCACTGCTGGCAATGAGACAGCTGCATCTTGTGGGTTCAATAAAGGATTTTCCCACCTAGTTCTTTCTGTTACCTGTGGAAAAGCATTACATGTTTAAATGGGCAGTAGCTGCTCCCAAGCTGAAACACTTCAGCCAGTGTCCTATGCAGGGAACACAACAACGCTTGAGTGGAGAGTGAGCTGGCTCCCAGCAAAAACAAGGAGCCTGGATATTGCCTTAATAGCATGTCAGGGTTATTTTGTCACTGGTCCTTTCCCATCCAGTTAAATGCAATGCTCCATAGATGCTTCACAGGGCAAGCAGCAGCCCATGTTCATCACTATCTGTTTTCATTTCTCTCCTCTCCTTCCAAATGATGCAGGATTTAACTGTAATTTGGAGGGCAGATCTGCTGCCAAGATGGTTGGAGGAAATGGTGGAGAGGGTGACTCTGGTTGGGATCCTCCCCACTCAGGACAGTTTGTCTATGAAAGCCCCAGGGAGAGGTGCAGGTGATGGATGAGGCATGAGTTAGCAGAGGTTGAGCTCTCCTGTGTCCCTTCTCTCAGCTCTCCTAGTTCACTACTTTACTAAAGGCATCAAATCTGTGCCCAGGCTTGGTGGTAGAGTCAGAGCAGAGCTTTGCCTCACTGTGTGCAGCTATGCCTTATGTGATGTTAACTTGATTTTCTTCCCCTATATACATCCTACTGTCAGGTAAACTAGGAGCATTTCTGACTTGAATCAAAGGGCAGCATGTTGCTTGGAGGTCTGTGAATAGAACAGAGTTGTGGTTTGCAGGCTCTGCTGTCCATGAAGCATTGTGGCGGACTGGGAGGTGTGGGGACTCCCCAGGGGAATGGTAGAATAATAAGAAATAGATGCTCTCTGACATGAATTTGGGAGACAGCAAATGCCAGAGAAGAGATCCAAGTGGAATTTTCTTGCAGTCTGGAGTCAGACAAGAGTCCGCTGTTTGAGGACTCCTAGTGTAACTGTATGCAGACAAAATTAATGTTATTTTATAGTTCATTTCCTTAAGTTACTTGCTCTGGTTATTACACCCACTCTGAGTATTATGGTATCACCTAGAGAACACCAAGGCAGATTCTCTTTTATAACTGTCTTGTATTTGCTCTGTCTTAATAGTAACTCTTTGTGCTGGACTCCTGAATACACCTGATTTTGCCCTCTTTCGTACCAGTTTCATGTTACTGTAGCCACAATGACATCAGTAATTATTCCTCCATATTTATCAAAACATACCGTAAGAATGGGGCCTC
The DNA here is from genome assembly GCA_024606505.1 of Aquila spilogaster. Taxonomy (NCBI): domain Eukaryota; kingdom Metazoa; phylum Chordata; class Aves; order Accipitriformes; family Accipitridae; genus Aquila; species Aquila spilogaster. Next base: position 18,395,080 of record JANHGO010000045.1, on the reverse strand, counting down.
AGCTTTATATCTGGTGATACATATTTATGTTCTGCAAAAATGTCTTGCCGTAGGATACCCAATCCAAGATGAATTGTGAGTCTCTTCTTCCCTACTCAGGAAATTACCATCTACAAGGGCACCCTGTCAAAAGGAGGGAGAGAGTTTACAGTGATATGCAAGTTACATTTAAGAAGAACTGAAAATCTCAGCCAGCATAAGGCAAACTCTAGAATAAGCTGTCAGAACAGAGCAACCTTTAATATTCATATATCTATTCAGGATGCATCGCTGCATAATGTGTATTGCAGTCATCAGATACACATGTTTAGCACCTAGAAACAGTAAAAGAACTTGTTAAAGCTAAAATGGAAATTATGGGATTGATTTACCTGTGCACTTCTAGTTGCTTTATGCCAGACTGGTGATATGAAGGAGGCATAAACCTCATATAACTGGCTGAGTAAATTAGATTAATGTCTTGTTCTCCTTTTTGGAAAGGTCTAAAGCAGACAAAATGTACCCTGAGCCTGTACAAATTCCTTTTCTTGTATGTCTGTTGCAGCCTTCCCCTGCGGCAGTTTTTATGATCTTTCTGGTCTTAAAACATATCTTTTAGCTCTAGTTTGTCCCTCTTTGCTGAAGGAAAACTGCTAGATGTTGACTGCCATGAAAAGCCCACCCTCGTACATAGCACACACATTGCAGGCTCTGCCTGGCCCAGCTTTTACGCTCTTGTGGGCAAGTTTGTTTAAACCCCCCGTGAGTACAATGTTATACGGATCACCCATTCGTTCCTGCTCTCCATCTGCTGTTGCACAGCGGCTCTAGGAGCACAGGTCTCCCAAGAACAGCAGTCTGTGCTGCTCTAGCAACACCATTCCCTCCTTCCTCCTCTGCAAAGGCAACAGAGCACGTAAAACAATTTTGGCAGCTAAATATGGCCTGTGGGCTTGCAGTTGGGCAATGGTGTTGCATGCTCAGATAGGGTTTCCATGATATGTTTGTTTTATGTAGCGCTCTGCGTAGAACTGTTTTGCTCCATATATAAAAATACATATTCTCATGTATATTTTCATCTGTAAGTACCCTTTCTGAGAAGGAAAAGATGGAGCTTGTGCAATTTACTGTGATTGCACTTAGCTGCTTTTCATTATAGTCCATTGAATGGTTTCTTTGATTTTTCTTTTTCTAACACTACTGAAGTTCTTGTTCTGGGAAAAAAAATTCCTCAACTTTAAGAGACTTTGCTAAGAGAAAATTGTTCATGTCACATCTTGGTCTCCGCAGCACGACGTTGCCTTTATTAAAACCTCAGTATATGTTTGATGAGTGTTACTGGTTCATAGAGACAGTTACCTGAAACTCATATTGGCAGACCTATAGGCAGGAAATTTACCCAGTCCCTGGTGATATAAGGGCCCGCAGACACAGGCAAGGGACCAGGAAACTGAGGGCTGAAGGTGAATCCATGCGAAGGAGAGTCAGCTCTGGACTGGGTTATGTTGAATGTACTTGGTAGATTGCACTATTGCCAGGGAATGAAGCTGGGAGAGGAGCATGTCCAGCTGTGGGTGCTCCTGACCCTGGTTCCCGCCAGCCCAGTCCACTTCTCCCTCTCCCTGTTCTCCATCACATTCATTTCCTCATACAGGGAATTCCCCAGCGACTGCTGGTCCCAAAACTGGGCAGACTTTTCTTTTACCACTGTCTCTTTTGAAGCTATGGACCATGCACCCAAAATCTAGTTGGAAAGGCATCAGGCATCTGCTTTACCAACTCTCTGAGTTGTGGTGGAAACATCTCTGGGCTGGATCCAGCTGTGCAATTAGTGAGTAGGCAGGAGTGTGAATTCCCAAGAACACTTATAGCTGATGGGTCTCTTTTGTTGGCAACAGTTTTGCCCTGAAGCATTTGTTAAATTTAGTTGGACCAGAGGATCTGAGGAAGTGCATTGTGGGAGGGAGAAAAGCAATGCCATGGGCACGTTCCCACTCCAACACAATCCTTCTTGATAGAGATATGGGGGCTTTTTTTGGCTGGCAGGTTGGGAAGAAAGGGATGAACTGAAATTGGATGATAATATTAAGCTGAGATGATCATGCCTTTTAGGGCTCAGCATAAGTCTGAGATGATTCTGGCCATCATCATTATGCCCATTCACATGGTGTTTACTGAAGTAAAGCCACCAAAGTGGCTTATCAATGGGAGAAGATGTCAGCTGCTACCATACAAAGCAGCTGGACTGTTAGAGCTCATGATCCAGAGTCATTTGAGAAATCTGACCTTACCTCTATCCTTTCTGCAGCAACCTGAGAAAACTAACAAGGCATAACAGCCCATAATACTCTCATTTTAGCTGCAATCACAAATCTAGAATGTCCTCATCTTCATAGTGTTGCGGTCTTCTTTATTATAATTGCATCAAGGGCTTATTTCTGGTTGGACATTTACTGATCAGACCAAGAGGTTGCTGAAGGCGGTCATTTCCCACTGCTGGTTAATAGCCACATCCCATGAGGAGTCTGCCCCTGGCAGGGAAGCTGGGAGGAATCATTTCGGAGGGGCTGCAGCCCCATCACTGCCCTTGAGGCAGTGTTTTAAGTAGCATAATTTAATTAAAATTTAATAAGCAATCAGAACTTGTGCACAGCATTGCACTGCCATTTTTTAACAACAAATTAATACCTTTATTCTAGAATTTCCTCTTCCAAAGCGATTAAAGTTCAGGTTATACGGTTTTGAGTCACATTCTGCACATTTGTATTGGCCAGTTTTGGCTCAGGAGGATTACAGGAGCACTCAGGTATGTGCCTGTCTGTATGAACCAAACGTTTAACCTTTCAGTGGCTTGTCCATGTTCAGGTATACCCAAGACAAGAATAAAGACATACTGCCATATCTGGCTCATGTTTGAAACGGAAAGGCAAAATCCTGGTCCCAGTTAATTTAATTTCAAAATTCCCAGCAACTGCAATAGGGCCAGGCTTTCATTGAAAAAATTAATTTCATTTTGTGTGTCTCTCTCCAAACCTTTCTCTCCACTGCACCTGAGCGAAAGCCAATATGGAAAAGCCAATATTGACAAAAAGATCCAAGCATGTCTTTCTTAGCTCATTTCACTTCTTGGCCTCTTCAGTTTCCCATGGCCCTGAGGATAAACAGAAGTTCACTCATCGCTAGAAATAACATCAATGCGCTTCAGCTGGTTGTGGCTACTGGCCAGTAATGTTGGCTTTTCAAACAGCACTCTTTCACTTTCAAGTACATCTGAATGACACACTCGGTTGATTTGCAGTGTTCCTGCCAGCAGCTCGGTACGTTAGGTGGTCTGTCTTCACTATAAATTGAACGGGGCAGGATGCTTAAGAGTGGAGCGACAGGCTTTCAGACAGCAAGATCTTTAGAGAAATCAGTTGTTATTACACGAACAGCGTCAAGAAGGCACCTATTTAGGGCAATGTTGAGGAATAGAGGTAAAGCAGTTTGAAAGGGACAATGGAAAGAGAAAAGGTTAAACGGAGCAGTTGTGCACAAAGTCTGTGCATTATTTATAAACCTTCCAGACGTGCAGGACCTTCCTTTGGTTAACACACTTGCAATTTTCCAAACCTTTGGCCAAAAACTCCAGCAGGTACAGAACTGGCATACACTTGCCTAAACAAAATACGCCATCAAAGATAGAAAATTGGACAGGTTTGCCCCTATGCTTTCTAGAAAGCTTTGCCATTAGTTTGCTAGAGAGATGCAAACAGATACTAAATACCCCATTGAGGCTTAGTGAGTAAATGCCAAGGTTTACAGTACCTCGGTGGCCAGGGGAGTCCTGCAGAACCCATGGGATTTGCAGTGGATTTGGCAGAACAGGGTCTGCCGTTCAGTGAAAAATGTTTCCAAAACGCTTTCCGATAGTATGAGAATTAGTAACGAGCTTGCAAAGCTTGTTCTGCTGTAAACTACATGCCAAAAGGAGGTTTTGTTTTCCTCAATCGTCTTCAATAATTTTCCCCCTCTCTTTCTGTTTCTGCATCTCTTTCTTTTTTTCTGGTTGTTGTCCCTCAGGGGAAATGTCCTTCTGAGCCAGAACAAAAGACTGGGTGGATTATGAATTTTTGTTATTAGGATCATAAAGGCTTTTTCTCTTACAATTTCCCTCTCTTCCCTCGTATTTCATGTCCTTCGTTTCCCTGTGTGAGCCTTCGTCAGAGAGAACCACCAGGGCTGTACCTCTTTTTCTCCTTTCATTCCATGCAAAATCCTGTTCAGAGTTATTCAGTGCCTGCCTGGAGGTGAAGGAACATGGGGTGAGTTGGAGGAAACCCTTTCATCTCCCAGTGAAAATCCTTGAATTGGATTTTTACTTATGGTTGGCATCCCAGGGGATTACAGTACAATAATGTGGTGGTAGTGATTTTGTTTGAGAAGGCAGCACTTTAGATTAGTCAAGGAGTTTTGATGTCTGAATAATCCAACAGAAAGCCAATATCAGAGCTGCTGCTGTATTTCCAGCTCTATCTACCAGGACCAGAATGTGACTAGAAGCAAAAATTCAGCAGAGGCTCAGTCTTGAGGGGTCCTGCAAGGTGCTGGCACTCTGGTCCTGATGTATTAAAAGCACACTCAAGTTGGTTAGTCCCCTGTCATCACTCAAAATGGTTAAAAATAAGCATGTGCCTATGTGAACCGATGGATGAGAAGTCGGAGAACTCTACTCCTTACAGGCTTTGGCACTTCCAGTTTAAATAATATTGCAGCAGGGAACTTACTTTGGTTGGCAGGACAAGAATGCTCAGGAGAGAAAGAAACGATTTCTGTGATGTCAGTGAGACTTTCTCGCTAATATTTTGCAAGAGGCTAGATCTCTGTCTTCCTGTAGGTGAAAGCTTTCAGTCATGATTTATCCGTGAACAACCATGTTGTCCTTAGGATTATTTTTGCTTGAAGTGGTTTGCAAACTGTTTACTGTTTTTATACTAGAGTCTGCCTCATTGTATACTTAGTACTGAAAATATTAGGCTGCACTCCTGGTCGCTCAGCTCACACAGCACTGCTTCTGTTCTCTAATTGAATGCATACAGCTCTTGAAATAAAATTTCTGCTGCAAATGTTTCTGCTGACAAGTTCAGAAAGCGCTGTCTGCAATCTTTCTTTTCTCGCTGTCTGAAAGGTATCTGTCCTAAAAACATGCCCGCCTGTAAGTGTTTTGACTCAGAGTACCCTTAAATATGACAGGACACAAAGAGGACTTAAATGAATTCATAAAAAAAAAAAGAAAAAAAAGAAAAAGCATTTCCTGCCATGTTTTAGGTGGTTTAATAACAGAAACTGCAGACTGTTTGATGCTGCTGTTTCTCTTCATGTTATACAGGTACTTTTCACCTATATCAGCGCCGGATTTTGGTCTCCAGTATGTTCTTTCAACATTCTTAACTCGCCTTAAAAAAAAAAAAAAAAAAAAAGGAAAGGAAGAAAAATGTTAAGGGGTGTCTGTGTGTGTGTTCCTAATATAGACCTGTTACTTGTCCTTAACGCCTAAGTCCTTAGGTTTGTTCCACTATTTTTTGTGTGATTTCTGAAAGAATGCATTTGTCACTTCACACAGCTAGGAAAAATAAAATCTGATGATTGGTGCTTTGATTCCTCTGGCAGGTTTATATTGCCTCCTTATGACAGGCAATCCTTAACCAGGTGCTTATTTTGCGTTATGTGTATATGAGTTAATTCCTCCCTGGTACCCAAAGAAATCAAATGCTTTCCTTTGTATTACATTTTTCTAATTCAGAACAATTTGCTCCTGAGGATTTACAGTGGGTCACTATATCTGGGTGTGCAGTAGCTCAGTAGAAGCAAGATAAGTCGAAGTACAAAAGCTTTATGTCTGTATTTCAAAGCTGAAGGAAGAGACAAGGTGCGTGGATTGGGCTGCACATTGCAGAGAGAAATCATTTTTTAATGTTTCAGACTCAGTCACAAGAGGAGGGAAAGGAAGAATCTATTTCTCTAGCAAAGCAGGAGTCCTCTGCTTGTGTTTATCAACATTTAAAACACACCTCTAAGTGTAATTTCCAGCGTGCCAAATGAAATTCCTACCAATCACTCACTTTGTTGCTATTAGTGCTGTTAATAATGTAATTTATTCAACTTAAAGGCTCCAACAGAAATATATAATAGGGAAGATATAAAAACTGTTCCCTGGAAAGATACATACAGTAAAAATTGGCTAATTATACAGGAGCTGATTCATAAAACTGGAGACACCAAAGGCTAGCCTTCGTGAACTGGCTGCCTCAACTGAACCTTGCAGGATTTCTACACGCAAGCTTGTCACGCTCAGAAGTGAGCTACTGATTCAGAGACCCCAATAACCGAATGGCTTAGAGGTCCCCTAGGAGAGGGACACACAACACATGCCGATGGCTTACAACTCTCCAGTTCTCTCCTCCAGGTACCCTTAATTGCCATCTTTCCTGCAGTCATGTGATTTTGCCCAGTTCAATCCCACTGGATGAAATCGTGCGTGATCTGCAGATCGAACATCACAGTGGCACTGATGAGCTTTGTCTGTATAATCCTGTTTAATCCAAGAAGCTCAGGAAATTACATTGGATTATTTGTACATGATAGGGAGGACCTCAGAAGGTTTAAAGCCATGTGATTATTTACACTTCTTGAGGCAAAACTAGGCACCGACTCTTCCCATGTCTTCGGTTTTGGTTGCTAAATGTAAAGCTCATTACAGTGACAGGCTCATTTTGTACTTGTGGACTCTTGAACATTTGGCCCTCAACATATTTCCCAATTATTTATCACTGCTGCTAACATCTGCTCTTCTACCCTTTGTGTTTATTTAAAATGTGTTCTTCAGCCACTGAAATAGCTCTGTTTGGACCTCCTGTAGGGAGGCATATGAGCTATGTTGCAGCCCGTAGGTTTTATCTGAGCTCTGAAGCGGTCAGCACTGGGAGAGTTGAAGGAGAGTGAAATTTTGCAGCATTAAGGATCTCTGTATGTGGACACTTACTGGAAGAAAATCAGCATTTTATGTGTCCTGTGGTTCATTTATCACTAGTAATTCATTCTACAATGCATTAACTGACGTAAGTCTATTCTTACTGTGCAAGAGACAATGCTTCTTTCTTGCCTTTGCTTCCCTATAGTGTGTCAAGGACCTTAACTTGTTCTTATTGGATTTTTATTTTCTCTTGTTTAGAAACTGAGTGTTTAAGGGCTAGTTTGCACAGCAGCAGAGCATATGCAGCAATAAACATCATCTCCAGTTGATTAAGCACCATAGCTGAGTTGTTCAGCTTCCACAGAAGCTTTTTATTGAAAGTATCCTCCAACTCTGAGGATCATTTTAATTATATTGCATGAGAAGGAGCACAAACAATAAACTAGAACATTAGAAAAAATTAAAAGATACAATTTTCCTTCCCTGAGAGGAAGTTTTGAGTGAAGGTCAGAATAGATTGTAGGTGTTTGCGTAGCTGGGAAGTATTCTTGAAAGCCCATTTCCCAGTATGTATTTCTTTTCAGAGGCTGCAGAAGACATTAAGGATAGGATAGGCCATTTCGACTGATCTTCTGAGGCCAGATTGTGAAGTTATTGTGAATCATGCTGGTGATTTCAGAGAAACATATTGTGCAAGCTCACTATTTGTCAGTGCAAATGACGTGTTTCCAGCCTGACCAGTGGAGAGTCTAGCCTTGACAGGGTGACACTAATGGAAGTAGCTTGCTTAGATTTACTTCCTACCCGCTCTGAAAGATGTGAAAACATTAATTTCTATTACTGCCATTCTGAACCTTTTCACTAGCTCCAGATATCAGTCTGGATATTTGTCTTTCCTACCATTTGTTTGAGAGAGGCAGTAAATAACCGTATTTAAAAAAAAAAAAAAAAAAGGGGCAAAAAAAAAAAAAAGCTGTAGCAGGACAGGCATGGGAGGACAATGTCAAAATGAGACTTCTCAAGCACATCAGCCTCTTATTTCAGACACATGCCTTGCATTTCCAAGCTGCCAGGCAACCCACAGCACTGCTAACCTCTGTGGCTTTCTTGATTGAATAAGGTTGTTGATGTTTGGCCCAGTATCTTCACTTGTCTGGCTCTGAGGGGACCATCTGTGTAACCTCAACTTTTTTTCTTTTCCTGATTCTTATGATTATCTTCTCTTTTGTTAAATAGTTGGTTTAACTGCCAATTAAATACTGCTTTAAGTTAAACACTGCCAGTTAAACACTGGCTAATCTTCTAATAAACTACAGCAGTGAGGACAGTGGCAGTTTTTGCAGTGGAAGTCTAACTTAAGGGCAGGCTTGTCAGGTTATTTGTGCAAAGCTTGTTGAAAGGTTTGTGAACTTTCCAGCAAACCTAGTTTTGAAAAAATCTGGGCTCTGTTAGCCAGGTAAAAGACTGGCTTCACACATCACTATTCCTGCCTCGCTCCCCTTCCTGCCCAATGTGCTCTGAACCAGATGAACCCTGACAATTCTCATAGGGGTTTCGAAGGTTACTGATGCTGTGGCCTGCGGGGGCTGGTGTGCATGAGGTGAGACAACAGATCCAGTTTGGCATGATCTTTTTTTGCACAGGGATTTTTACCCAGCTCTAGGAAGAATGATTGGGAGGAAGACTAGACAGGCAGTGGGGCAGGATGTGTCAACAAGGAGAGGTGTCAGCCAGCAGTGCCTGCTCCCATGACCAGACTATGAGAACCACCTTCCTTGTCCTCCCCCTGCCTCCCCATTGCAGTTTGATTGATACCTTCCTTACCTGCTTTTATACAAAAGCACTCCCTGCAAACACACACAAATATACATCACTACTATCTTTTCAGTCCCCGTTAAAGATCCCCTTTATTGCAAATGTTGTTCAATACAAAGCTGGTGAAGACCTGTGATTTGCTCCTTCTGAAACAGAGCGTTCTTAAAGCAAGAAGAATCCAATGGTTTTCTGGGGCTGTGATCATCTCTTCTCAGGTGCTGGTATGGGCCCCACAGAGAAAGAGCCTGCTCTGTGATCATACATCAATACAAATAAAAACCAGTATGCCATCACATTACTTAATGCTGGCAATTTTTGCCACTTCTATAAATCTGTCGTCTTCTACCAGCACTAAATGACACTGAAGTTAACGTTTACTCCTTGATGTTTCAAGAGTTGCTCTTTCTCTAAGCCACTGGTGCAAACATTTCGAGAACTGAGTGCTAATGTAGAGATAAGTACAAAAGGAAACTGTGTCTCCCCAAGTAATGCACAGTTCAGTTATGACTTATTGCACATATGTGAAGACCCTGCAGGATACAGCTTGCTGTTCAGACTCCCACCCCAAATACTGCAGATTTGTTTGTGGGAACTGCAGGAAGAACTGGAAGGACTTCTAAACTCATCACCAAATGCATCGAATAGGATGATGTTGAATAAAACCGGCCCTAGCTCTGATCCTTTTGCATCTACTGCTCACCCTCCTCCATTAGAAGTGCCCATCATCCCTGAGTGCTCCTTTTACACCTTTGCCACCAAGTTGTCCCTCCGATTTGCTAGACCTGGTTCTCAGGTTTTGATATGTCTAAAGAACATCAGATATGCTGGGATATTTCTATATGTAAAATAGTTATGGGAAAACACCTTATAGTGAAAGCAAGAGAAAGTTTGTGGTCACCGAGGATTCCTCATTATCTTTCCTCCAACGTGGGGAAAAGTAGCAAAGAAACAGCTGGTCTATGCAGAGAAACTCCAAAGCAAAAAGCAATACCGAGGAGGAAACTGCGGTGCAGTGACTTTGAGATGCCACTGTCTTCTCAGTGATGGTTTGTGGCTCAGATGACTCTAGCCCACCTAGAAAACAGGAAGGCAGCAAAACATATAATGCAGAGAGCCTGGGAATTACATATTTTAAGGCTAGAAGGTGATCATGAGCCATTTCATCTTAAGTCTCTCATCTTTCCAGCTTACAGAGTGCCGACTTGCACTCCATTACATCTGCACAAGACCTATAACATTTGTCTGATCATCCTACCTTGGTTTAAAGACTTTGAGTGAGAGATCACCCCACAAAGCTGTAGACAAATTGTTTTAGTGGGTAATTGCTCTTCTAAAAAGCAAATCTGACATTTGTTGTATGTACTACTTTAGCTTTTTCTTCTGTCTTTGAACATATTTATAGCCCTGGGCAGTGACCCCCTTTCAAATTTTTTTTTTAATCTTTTTTTTTTTTTTTTTTTTTTTTTCCCCCCTCATTTGGAATAGGTAAAGAAGTCTTGATACAGAACATGTTATTTAAAAGTCTTTAGAACAAAGTTAGCATTTTCTAGTTAAAAAACCCTTGCTGTAACTATTTTTTTTTCTAACAAGATCTTCCTTCTATTAATTCATATAAACCCATGTGTACATGCCTACACAGAGCTAGGACAGTTGCACACTTCCCCAGTATTTCCTGTCAAAAACTGTTGGCCACAAAATACTTGACTAAGCTGGTCAATGCTTGACCCATATAGCCATTCTTTTTTCTATGATAAGAATATTAGTTTATAATTTCTCCTTTCTCTGGTAATTTTCTCTCTTGCTTTAAAAAAATTCTTTCCATCTTTCACTAGAGGCAGTGGTTCTCTGAAGACATGTAGGAACCATGAAATCCTCATCCTCAAGTGTTTGGATGCATTTTCAGGCTGAATGAATTTTTCTGATGGTCTCCCAACAGTGACATTATTGTCAAATTTTAATGCAAAAGTTTTGATTTTTACCATTCACACAATGAAACACCTTTTTACTACCATTTATCACAATTTCATGATATTATCCAAAGTCTCATTTAAATGTTGTAAAGAATCTGCTGAAATTGTGGTGTTATTGTCTGTATTGCTCTCTTGTTCCTGTTTGCAGCAAGTTCAGTGAAAATGTACTTATGCTCTTCATCTTATCGCAGCTACATTGTTTTCAGTGTATGCTATTGCCAAGAACAATGCTATAGCACTTAATAACAGAATTTTGTCATAGTCTTCATCTCTGGAAGCTATTCCAGTTTATCATTTTAATAGCAAATGGTGCGTTTTACACAGTTGCCTGATAAAAGTTCTCCTAAGCCTCTCTTTTTTTTCTTCTCTTTTTCTCTCTCTTTAGTTATAGATTTCAGGAACACTTACTTCCCCCTCATCTTTTTAAGGCCAAGGTCAAGCCTAGTGAAAGATGCTGTGGGACACCTCATGTGTCAGACATATGACACAGTGCTTTCAGGCAAAACAACAAAGCAGTGTACAAAGGGACCACAACAAACTAACAGTGTCACGGTGATGAAGAATGAAAGAGTGAGGAAGAACCTGCTACGTTAGGATATACAGAATGCATTGAATATTAGTCATGAATGTATGGATTCAGTGTTTCCAGCAACAAAATCTACCCAGATGAAAACATCGGCACTTATTTTTCAGGTTTTGTGAAGGGTGTGTGTTCAGATGAGTCTGAAATGCTTGTAATTAATGTTATCAAAAGTGTGACATTTAATTAACTCAATAACACGTTGAGCCTAATGATAACACATTTTGATTCACCGCAGGCAGCAATGAGCTCTCCTGAGCAACTCCAAAGGTGGGAAGGATTGGGGGAAGGAGGAGCCCTGTAGTGCACATGAACGCACTTTTTGGTGAAGAAAGACAGAGTGGCAAGAGAGCTGATTACGTTGTCAATCCCCAGCACACATCACAGAGACATTTACGAGTTCAGAATATCTGCTATCAGATATTTATAACAACGATCTATTTTTCCAGTCTTAATTTTTATAACGCTCATTTGCCACTGAAAGGAATAACAACAGAATGCATTAGTTTCATATTCTTGAGTCAGAACTGGTCAATGAAATGATGACTTTTTGACATTGAAACCTATTACAAACACTTTCTAAAACTGAATCAGCAAATGAATTTTTTTAATTTGAAATGGAAATTTCTGCTATGTCATTCAGCTGATCGATAAGAAGTTATCCAGAAGAAGTAATACAAATGGGAGGGGGAGAGAATCGTACCTCTGCTGTGCTATTATTGCTGGTTTTGCTAGCATGTAACTGATTAGTCAGGTAGCAGCATGAAATTTTCTTCTCCACAATATTTATGTAAATTTAAATGCTTTTCAGAGACATCTTATTTAGTTAAAATAAATAAATAGAAAGAACTAAGATGAACAGGGACTACGCTTAAGTATCCTGAAGATATTTGATCAAGCAGGTTGCTTCTGCATCTCAGAAATACAATGAAAATAGGCCATTGGACCTTTAACCCTTGTAGGACCGAATTTCACTGACTTTCCCATCCTGAATATAGGACATGAGCTCTTAAGAACTCTCAGAAATAAGAAAGGTAACTTGTTCTGCACGCAACCTGCCCAACTGGATGAGGTAAAGAAGCTCACAAGTGCAAGGGAAATTTTATGAAGGTGTTTTTGATGACTCACCCTTCATTGCAGGAAGGCTACAGACAGGAATGAAGCTTGTGGCTTAAGTACATTCCAGATAGGAGATGGGACAGCAGAAGTGGTCCAAGAGACCCAAGGACAGAGTGGAGAGAGGTGGCAGCTGGGAGAAAAGTTCAGTAGGAGGAGTAGGGCAAGAAACAAGTTCATAGATGTTCTGCCTTGCAGGTGTGTTTTGTGGCAATCAATTAATCCATGCCCTTCAAGATTCAAGTCTGGCAATATTTCCCTGACTAAAACTCAACCTCCATGGATTTCTGTTGGTATCAGTTAGGAGTGGCTTTGGACTTAAGGTGGGATTTTAGGCTGTCAATCAGGACGGTGTTGTTCCCATCTCATGAGCGGGCACTGAGTGTCAAGGGTTTGAGAGTGAACGGAGTGAGGAGGATAAGGCTGGGTCCCACTGCAGGATCTGACCCTAGCAGCTGGTCCAAGCCATGGGCTCTATCATGTGGGGTAGACAATGATTTATTGCTCTCTCCAGGAATTTTATTTGCATAGTAACGGGCAGAGGAGGTCTGCAGTGTCCCTGCAGCAAGGCCAACGTTACAACGTACTGCCGGGTTTACATTTCCATAGCAAAAGCATGCATATTAAAAAGGGTGTGTGTGCATGGGGATGGGGATCGTTGGACACATTCTGGCATTTGTGAAATGGGTTGAAGGATCGGAAACAATGGAGCCAAGGTCCCTTCTCCGAAGATGTATGAGGGGGCGTTGGACGCCTGGAATCTCATTGTCATGGAGGGAGGGGGTTGTTCTTCCTTCTTTTCCCTTTTTTCCCTTGCATGTGAGCGAGAAAGGGGGCGGGGAGGGGAGGGAGGTAGTCGCTCCGCTGCCGTGCTGGGTGCCAGGCTTGCTACTGCAGTATCGTACTCAATATTCTGATCACCTTGCAAGTCAAGGAGCCTTGTGGAGCCTGCAGTGGTGTCAGGGTGAAAAACGAGCAACGCCATCACGCTTGGCCAGGCGGTGGCTGCCTGCCCGCAGCGAGTGCTGGTCTGCAGTGTCTTCCTTTGATAGAAACCCACTTCGAACAGGGTGGTGGGCTGGTGGCTTGCTTTTTTGTTTTGATATGTGTATATAAGTCTATTTCCCGTTACGTTTAAATGAGAGGTTTCACTGCAGTGGTTCACAATACTAGAGGCTTGAACTCCTTGTCTTAGGGTCTTGAATTCCTCTCGTGATTTGTCAGTCATTTGTGAAGACGCAGGAAGGAGTGGGCTCGGTTGAATGTGGTTTTGGATGCGTTTTCCTCTCCCTCTCTCGCTCTTTTGCATGGCAAGTGAGCTGGAGGAGGCAGTTTCCCGCAGTGAAAAGCAGGAGGAATGCACCGTCACTTGCGTGCGTGTGTGTACGCATATGTGTGTCGAGGGAGGAGCAGATTTTTCAGTAGGGAGGTATTGCAGTGGCGAGTGCGATACAGACCCCTGGATGCTGCTAACCCAAACTGTTGTCTTTTATTTTATTTATTGTTTGTGGCAAAGGCATTGCCTAGGCAACCATGATGCTTCTCCACTCTTGACTGGCGCATTCTGCGTCATCTGGGTGGGACACAGCAAAGCAGCAGAAGGAGCAAGACAAGTGCTGTTTGGCTGAAGACGCTCAGAGACTGATAGTGCTAGTTAGAGGCAACTAGACACCTGGGAAATGCTGCACAGGATTTTTCCCACGCTGCTCTGTCAAGTCACTCAGAAGAGGTTTGCAGGCCCCCCTTGTTATTGCAGGGCTGATCTTCCACTCGTGGCTCGGCTGAGGCACTTTGGTTGCAGCCCGCTGTTCCCCCTGGCATTTTGGTTGTGACGTCTAATCTCTGCAGTGTTAATACACACCATTCTTCACTTGCAGCAGCCTCTACTCTGCCAAGATGACTTTGTGCCATCTCCAGGGAGAGAGACAGAGGGAGTGGCTGGTTGCCTGTTAGGTTACATGTTCCATTACTAATGCCTTTCCTCTCAGCGCGGGTGCAGCCCAGATTTGTTAGAGTAAAAATCATTCCTTCCCTTATGGCTGCCCGGTTAGGAAGGCTCGTGATGGTAACTTCAGGGCTGACCCACAAATAAAATAATCCAATCACTCAGCCACCTCTGGAGAACAAGCAAATAACGCCCTCCTGGAGCTCCATTTACACCAGCATGACCACCCTGCATGGAGGTTCTCCTTTATGTCTGTGCACTCAGTTTAGGGTAAGGTTCCCAGTTATGTTCATTGGGAGGGAAGAAGCCCTCAACAAAACTAATTTTCATCATGACTAAATCCATGAAAGAGTGTCTGTTTGTACAAGGCACAGACACAATTATATCCCAAATACAGTAGCCGTCTACCAGCTTCTGATGAGACCTGCTTTGAACTGCCATATTGCAAAAAAAAAAAAAAAAAAAAAAAAAAGGAAGGAATATCTCAGTCAACAGGGTGGAGATCTGCCTGTCTATCTATCTGTCTGTTATTTAAAGAGAGAAAGAAAGAGAAGAAAGGAGGAGAAACCTATTATTTTCTCTTCAACTGCAGGTGCCTGGAAATCACTCTGCAGATTAGTTTATTACAACTCGCTCAGACTAATGGAACTGCGATGACGTATAGTTGTGAGGACAGGAATTATTGTATTAAAAGTGTTGGCAGATATAGCTAACAATTTAAGCTTGTTAGCCATTCCTGTCTTGGGATAAAACACACAATGAAAGGTGGCGTAAAAGTTTTACTGCTCTGTGTACAGGTCACATACAAAGCAGCTTTCTGGCGAAAGAATATAAAATGTTCCATAATGCAGAATTGCTCCCATGGGGGTGTTCTGAAAGTCCCATTCAGATGCATTTCTTCTAGAAAATCCCCTTGGGTCTAAGCATATAGCTGAAATGTTTTGAATTTTTAAAGCTCTTGCACAGCTTTTTCCTGTGGTTTTTTTTTTTTCCCTGCTTTTTTTTTTTTTTTCCTGCCTTTATTTTATGGGGTTTTTTTTCTTTTTGTTGCACACTCCCTATTTTTCTACCAGCCTGTGGTAGTATCAGCTCAGAAAGTCTTCCTGCAGGCTTGTTTCAAAGCTTTTCTTGTTCTCCAGACTGGTGTGCTACCAACAAATTCATGCCTCTTCCAAGTAAGCATTGTATTCCATGGAAGTGGGAAGAGAAAATAATATCTAACAAGAACTTGTTAAAAAGGACAGATTTTTGGGTTTGAGTGAAAAGAATCAAGGAAAATCTTATGCTGATAAGTTAACAGAATTTTTTTCTGGAGGTGACAGTGAAACCCCTTCATAAATACTTAGTTTGGTCTATCTGCAATGTTTGATTTCACCCCAAATGAGAGGCTGTGTTTTATTTTAGGTCATTTAATCCAAATTTAATTTTTAATAACACTCCCATCCTGTGGTTCCAAAATAAAAACAAATCTATAGATAATGTTGAATTGAAATGTACCACAAATTCCTAAACAATATTTTTGGGGGGGTAAATAGTGAATTAAAATATTTCAACAGCAGAGAAATAAATCAACTTTTTCCCATTCATTGCAAATCATTCCCTGAGTTTACCAGGGAACATCAGAAATTATGCACTTCCATCTTCAGACGAGCTAGTTTTAGGAACAGGTTCTGTAGCAGTTGTCTTGTTTTTGCCCCATCTGCTTTCAGGAAAGGAGAGTTGGTATTATTTCCGTGGTTAGATGAAAATGTTCATGCACCCAGGGAGGGTGGGAGTGAGGCAGGAGCCGGCGGTCCTGCATCTGAGCCAGAGTCAGCGGCTGGTTAGCCCTGACCCGGAGCATCGCTGGGCACACAGCACTCACGACGATCTTGTCATAATAGGCTGCTCAAAATTTCTTGTGAGGAGAATTTTATGGAGGAGACAGTAGGACCTCAGGGGGGAAAGGAATATGGCTGGAAGATCGCCAGGTAGGCACTGCCTTCTCAGGTGGATAGAAGCTTGCGCTCCACAGATGGCTACCAATACTGGCCATTCTTCTGACCCTAATTATACCCCTGATGCTAGGCTTAAGGCCAAAGGAATACTCTTAGCTATTAGAAAGTGTGGTCCCCCTCTCCCCACCCATGTTTGTACATGGGAAGTCAGTAGGTGATTCTTTTTGTCCCAGAAAGATGAATGTTCAGAGGATGTCCCACTCCCGCTCGAGCTCTGTCCAGCACCAAGTGAAAAAATATTCCTTTCTAGGTTTGTTTTTCTTCTGTTTTTTTTAATCTGCCCCCACGGCAAAGGAGTGAAGTGAACTGGAGAGACAAGTCCAAATTAGTAACAGGCTGCAAGCGTGCCCACGGGCGGCAAACGCCCGCGGGGATGGGGGAAGGAATGTCAGCCAGCGGACGCAGGAGCCCAGCTCCCAGGGTGAATTTGCCCTCCTGAGTGCAGGCAGGGGGGGTGTGAGATCAACACCTCCTCCCTGTTGGGAGTCTTGTGCTTCAGTCTTGCTCTGGCCCCGCTTTTCACCCATTTACTTCACTGGGTTGTAGGGCCGATGGCTGGGAAGTAAACCTAATGAGGAATGTAACTGTCAGATACTTTGTGAAGAAGGCTACTCCAACACCTCCAAATATATCCAGTTTCCTCTGTCTCTGTAGCTCTCTGGACACTTTCTCACTTAATTGCTCCTCTCTGGCAGGTACAGGGCCCCCCTGTAGAGACAAATGATCTACTGACTCATGTGACTTGTATTTAATATGTAAGTTCAGACTGTAGCCTCAGCTCCATCACCTTGGCGCTGCTCCAGCAATGCAAGGAGGAGGTACAGCTGATCTAAAGAGTTAAATAGATGTCTTCTTGCATAAATAAGCAGAAAGCTGGAAGGGACTGTCCAGGCCAGTTTGCAATCCAATAAATCTGAATGTCAAAATCACAAAAAGCTGGTTTTGAGCAGCACAAATCACAACAGCCCGATAGCCTAGGATGGCGGGCAAAGGGATGGAAAGGGTGTAAAGATGACCCAAGTATCACTGTAGAACACCTTTCCCATTCAAGATGTCTTAAAAAAGCATTGCATTTTGTTGTATCAGGAACTTCACCTCCAGTTGCCTCCCTGCTTCAGACCTGACTCTTCAGAAGTAGGAAGAATCGGTAGCTCTGGTGCAATTATACTAATGGAGAAATCCTGTAGACTTGCAAAGTGAATAGTGGCCTGTTCACTTCTGAACCATCCCACAGCATGACATAGATCATTAGATGAAGAAGGTGGCTCCAGAGGACTTTTGGAAAGATTATATGTGTGTCCTCTTGACAAAAACTAGCAGAGACACATTCCAGAAACCAGTCTAGATGGGAAAAACAGCACCAGCACTTGGTCATATCGCTTTTAGGAGATGGCAATGGGATACAAGCATCGTTCATGTTATTTTATTGTGAAACCTGCATCTGAGCTGTGGCATTGCTTTATTCTGCTTTTCTCTTGAAAGACCAGGCAAACACCAGGCTGCTGTCAGACTGCCATGGGCTGGCGTGATACATCTCCAGCACGTCCGTGCGGCTGACTGCAGGGAACTGTGCTTCCAAATCTACCCATAAAACCGCCGTGGCTGCTGCCGTCGTGACCGACAGCAGCAGTGCACACTGGCTCGGAGCTGGGGAGGCTTCTGGGACAGACATTGCCCTGACTCGAGTGATTCATGCCTGAATTAATGTCCTTTCACTTCCAGAGAGAGCCAGGGTGACAGGCGCATGCTCTATCTGTTCCGACAGGGAACCTCTACATCAGCTGTGCAAGGGAATTTGAGCAGATCGGGGGCTCCAGTTTCATTCCAAATGTGACAGGGCTGTGTAAATAAATAATCCCAATCTACATAATTATCTCTTTTTCGGAAAGTCATCACATAAATTGGGCTGATATCAAGGGATGCTGCATGAATTCAGGCTTCCAAAGCTGGGTTCTTCCTGGCCTCGCTGCCTGGGCGCTTTGAGAAGGGGTACGATTTTGTGCGCTCTTGAACATCACAGAATTTCTTCTGAGGAAGATCAAATGCTTGTATCATTTTCACCAGAAAAATGCCATCAACGGCAGACTTCCAGTGGTGATTGAAAGTGTGAATTCTCATGCAAACTAATTCTTTTGCATACAGTCATCTGGGAACCGGGCCTTTGATTTTCATTTATTATTCTCCCTGGCAGCATGTTCAGTCAGTATGCAGATTTCCTTCTTCATTCAATTTTCAGTGGGCAGGAAGACTACAATTAGTTGTATTATCGTCAGTGTGAATAAAAGGGAAACACTGAGCTGGATCTTTATGAGGCTGCAGTTGCAGTGGAAAGATGCAGATTCATTACACACTAGTAAGGTATGAAAAAAAGCTTCAGCCAACTGAATTCAGCTCCTTGTCATCTTCCTCCTTTGAGGAACTATTTGTCTTTTGCTGTTATTCCAGATCTTCTCCCCAAGTCAGCTGAGATAGGGAAATCACTGGATGGAAGAGAGTTGCATCTTGAAAGACTGACAAGGACAAATAAATTAACACAGGTGAAAGCTGGCTGGAGAAGCAGCCAAAAGGCATGCTGAGGAGAGACTATTGCAAGTTAGGCTTAAGTGTGTTTTCAAAGATGCCTCCCATCTGAGCATAGCTGATGTGGGACCTACATGCTGAAGTACACAGCCGAGAAGCTGGTTGTGCTCTAAGACAGGAGATAAGCACACCAGGCAAGGGCACACTCCTCTGTTTCACCAGGAGGATGAATATATTCATTTTACAAGTAGTTTTTTTAGGGATGGGGTAAGGAACTACATTTTCTTTTCTCAGGAACTTAGTTTGGAGGGTTGAATTAGCTGTGTTGAGAGGAGGATTCAGATCAGTGGAGTCTGTCTATGTGCTCCCTTGAATGCTATCAAAGGTAATTTAGGTGTTAAGTGTACTTGCTTTGCTCTGAAGCTGTTGGAATCTCTAAGCCACGCATTCACATGCTGGAACTGATTCTGACACCTCCCTGGGTTAGAAAAAAATGTAATTTCCCTGATTTATAAGAAGAATGGGGATTTGGGAGTTGACCGTAGTGTTGTGCTATGCTTATGTTTCCATGCTGTTAATAAATCAGTGAGAAAAAGAAATTAGACAGACATTTTCTGTTGCCCTTATGCTGGAACTTTATTAATTCACCAGGAAGAAGTCATTTGGGAGAACCTGGTAACTTCTTCAACTTCATATGTTGACACTTCCATGGCTTAGTAAGTCCTCTGGCAGCAGCATGCTATGACTCTTCATATTGTTGAGGATTCCCAAGGTGCAGATTAGCTGAGTCTCTTATCCCCTGCATGAGGCCGCAGGGATGCAGCATAACTTCACAGAAATCATAGTAAAGAAAACTGTTGTTACACAAGCAACCAAACACAGGAGTCAAACATCTTGTGTGGCTTCTCTGAAGACTAATGAGGAATATCTAAGGGCTGCATGCTCAGTAACCCCACTGCAACCCAGCTCCTCCCAGAATATCCCTGTCTTCCTGGTTTTGCAAAACACATCGGGATGCCCACGTCTTTGAGACTGTGCCACTGTCTACAATTGGGTTGAAACGCACAGGGCAGACACACACACGTGCATGGAGCATGACTGCGTAACTGTAATTTCCCTAGGAAACCAGGCAAGATGAGAAAGCTTGCTTCCAGTAGGAAAATGCTGTAGTGGGCCATGTGTGCTTTGACTTCCAGCTGCCCTTGTTATATGGACTTCTCTCTTTCTCCTCATCAGGATGCTCTCCCAAGCTCTCTTTTGTTTTTCCTCTTCTCCTTCTACATTTTGGCCTCTATTGCAATTTCCTGGTGTGATGCTTATTGCACTAATGAATTCAGGGAGTCACGTGGCTGGTAGCAGGTATTGACCCTCCTGTCATGACACTGCTGCTGTCCCCCCAGCCTGACAACCCTGCTGTTCTGGCTGACAAGTCTGCATGCCTGACACTGATGCTTCACCTCATTTTGGCTCTGTAATGTGTTTTTGCTACTCTAATTTGGGTGTTCTTCACCACCATCCCTGATGAATTGTGTAAAATTTGGACTGCTATCTCATTAAAGTATAGGTTTTAATCACTAGTTTCTTCACCCCTCCCTTTTGCCTTAGCTGGTAATACTGTAAGCTATTTAAGCAGTGCAATTGCAGAGCTATTTTTTGAAACTCTAGGTGTTCCAATTAATTAATGTGAATAGAAATTATACTGACTAATCACACCCAGTCCAGTGTTAGGGTATTTGAATGTATCAGGAGACCTTTCATAGCATATTTTCTATTTTAATTTCCTGTTTGGATATGTAACAGGCCCCAGATCGAGTCTCTGAAGGTGGGTCCTAGAGAAGCCTGCATGTCTGGGTGCCTGTTATGTTTAACCTGTTCTTCTGGCCCATGGAGGAATTGAATTTCTACTCCGCAGCTGATGGGGGAGGAACCTGATTTCACTCCTGATGTTTGTCCAGTGCTTCCCAGATTTGGTCGCTTGCATCTTCTGTTACGCTGACATACCAAATAATTTCCTGAGAGTAAGTTTATAAGTAAGTAAATAAGATGGGGCATTTTTTTCATCCGATTCCTTTGACCAGGCCATGCTGAGTCTCATGATGAAGTGGTGTGAGCAATCCCTCCCTTTCACTACTGAATTTGTCCAAGATAGAGCATGTCATCAGCACTGATCCATGGCATCTGCACTCTCTCATCTACACTTGCTGTTTTCCATTTCTCCTGAGCTAAGGTACGCACGAGGTTCTTGCGGATGGGGAATATTTTGCTGGGAGAGGCTTTTTCCTCTCACAGTGCTGTGTGAATGCTGGCCAATGATCAAACCTCTCGTGCAGAGAAGTGCTAATACTTTCTATTTTCAGAGACCAGAGACATAAAGGGAACAGCAGACAGCAATTTACTAAGCCAGTGGCTGAAGGAAAGAAGTTCAGGATTCTCCAGTGTTGAAAAATTTAGACCTGTACTCATGCACATGTGCATCTTTTAATTCCATGGTCCTGGTCCCGGTCCTGCCTGCTCCCTCCTCCCCATCCCATCTTCCACATCTCCATCTTCAGTCTCTTCCCTGCTGCCAATCAACTGTCCCTAAGTTCATCAGAGCTGTTGCAGCAGCAGGGTGCTGTGTGCCAGGAAAGATTATTCTTGACTGGTTGCCAAGTCTCTTGCTCTTGCTCTGGCATGCAGATAAAATGTTAATAGGGCCAAATGTATTTGACACGAAGGGTGAAACTGCATGTTCCAGGCACGGAGCCTCTTGCCATCCATTTAGCAGAGGCACAGGCTGGAGCCTTCCAGTTAATTTTTGCTTGCTAAAGGGGAGACAACCAGGGACTTTCAGGTTTGACGGAACCCGGACAAGGATTACACCTGCCTTGTGGCAAGCAGCTTAAGCAAGGCCACCTTCTTGCTGATGGGTACATAAAGAGAAAAATTTTCTCAGGACAAGTCTGGAATTCTTCTTTTGCTGGAGGATTATGATGTGAGGGTGGGAAGATCTCAGTGAGAGCATCACAGTAGATTAAAACGCGGTCTGTGTTCAACTCTGATCATTGCCGCAAGTGATGAGGCTTCCCAGCAGGATGAGTGTTGGCTGAGGTCAGTCAGCCCAAGTGCAGGCGGACACGTCAGTATTCACCATTTCTCACAACGTAGTTTGGGGCAGGAAGAAGCTACTGCTCAGGTTCAGCCAGCCGAGTCCCTCCAGGTCTTGCCAAAGAAGAAAGTCAGAACTTACTACAAACGATGTGGCTAGCAAAACAGGAGGAGACGTTTCTTAATTAAGCCCTTGTGAGACAATATCTCTGTGCACCTCTACTGGTAGGATTGGTTTGCTTCATTTTTTGCTCTTAAGGGGAATTCCAGCCTGAAACTCCTCCTGGGTGAAAATTGTTTCATTTTAAAGTCCATAATGGAGAACTTGCTCTGTAAATTCCAGAGGAGGATTATATCTTGCCTCTGGCAACTTCGTTTGTTTAGTCAGGAATGGTCTCACTCAAACCACAGAAGCAGGTACATATGGAGAGGGCATATAAACAAGTTGCTGCCATTTGAGCAAGGAAAGTCAGGGAGGGCTGAACTGACCTGATTATCTACCTTCGCGGCTTCTAGTAGAAGCTAGCTTATCTAGCTTCACAGTGGTATCATAACGTCATCATTCATGCAGAGTATTGGCTTCCACTGGTGTAAAGGAAGGAAGAATCAAACCCCCAAGATGTGGGGCTGATTAGAGCCGGACAGAAGTATGCTATGACATGTCTACTTGGAGCCGCGTCCTACGGGCATGGTGATGCCAGATGACCAAAGCTGTGATCAGGTGCAGAAATATAAGCCCAGTAACGTTATTTTTTCTGCAGAGTAGCAGATAATTTTGCTCCACAGAAGCACACACTTGACCAGTTTTCATTGATAATTATTATGCTTTTGAGGGAAGGGTATTTTTAATGGGGAAGTGCGTGTTTCTTCAGACAGTATGCAGTTTCTCTCTTCCTTCCCTCTCCCTCCACAGTATGCAATAAACTCATCTTAAGATTTTTTAATAAACCTTCATGGTGATTTCCCCGAGTACTTTATTTAGCTGGAAATTACTCTAAGGGCTGGACCCTGTATACGCTAGAATTGGTGGAAAATTCCCATCTATTTCAACAAGCTGTAGGTAAGACCTGTGCTTCATTAGGGAAAAACAAGAGCTCAGATAGTGCCACAGGCTGGGAGACAATTGCTGTTCGAGCATGGGGAGGGGAGAGGCTTGGAGACTTTATTTATTATTTGCATTGTGGTCTCCCAGAGGATGCCCTGTCCTGGATCAGGCACAGTGCAATCACAAAACAAAAACTCCGAAGAGCTGCGATCTTAGCTTACAGCCGGCAGATATGCGATGATTGCGGCCTGGCTTATAATAACCAGAGTGGGTAGGAATCTTCCATGGGAATACTGTAATTGAAATATTTCTCATTTGGTTCAGGCAAGAAAGAGGCAATATTTAACATGTTAACCTATTAGCATCCACTTAAGCATTGTTAAGGGACAGTGCCAGAACTCTGAGCTCTTAAAATGCTGCCCAGGTTGCTTCTGAGCTTTCAGGACTGGTCTGAAAAGGTTGGCAGAAGTGAATCTCTAACACTTGCTGCAATTAAAAAGGGTCATCTTTCTGGGATGCAGGGAGAATTAGAATGATCTGTATGATCAGAAATGAGCTTCAGGAGGTGATGGGAAAGGCAAGAGCTGTAGGTGGCAGTAGTCTTTATTTTAAAAAATCCTTTCCTCCCTTTTCCCCTCTGATTTATTCAGCTAAATACCACGTTTGAAGAAATTACTTGCTGAACAGGTACTAACAATACGATTTCATTACTTGAATCCTGGGAGGATGAGAAGCAGTGCTTTTGCAAGTGTGAACGTTCTGAGCCTTCTTGGGTTCCTGTGTTAAGGGTTTTATCTGCACTGTGGTTATAGGATATCACAGGAGTTGATGCCATCAGTCGCCCTGGGGAGCATGGCGCAAACTCTTCTGGGTTTGGAGCAGTAAAGCTGCAGTCACGGGGCTTGGCTGCTGCTGTAGTAGAGCTGCAATGTGCATACAGTGCTGGACCCGCCAAAGTGGGTGAGTGCTAGTTTGTCGCTCTTAATGCTGCCGCACATTGAACGCTTGCTAGTTGGCTTGCTCTGCTGCTTCTCTGGAGCCACCATATTGCTGCTTTTTAGTCTTCAAGGCCTCCTGATTCCTTGCCATGTTTTTTGCCCTGGTGACTTTTGGATCCCTTTGACGTTAAATGAATGTCTTGCTTTCAGAGGTCTTCAAGTGATTATCAGTGGAGGAAGATCTGCAGCCCACCAGTATGCCGGGAGGAAGGGCATGTTTGCTTTTGCACAGCCCTACTCCTTGGAAGTTCTCCAGATCTGTTTTTGCTATAAAGTGTTGGGGGAAGGTGTCTATAGGGAAGCCAATTCCCCCTAGAATCTATACAAGATTATTGCTACTTTATCACCCAGAATACATAGGTGTCATGGTAATTACTTCAAAGTGTAATCACTGAGTAATCGAGAGGCAATATAATTAGTACCTGTATGCAGAATACGTAATTGCTGTGTTAAGTAGTGATATGGTATTTGCCAAGCATGTCTGTCTTAG
Source organism: Aquila spilogaster (assembly GCA_024606505.1). Lineage (NCBI taxonomy): Eukaryota > Metazoa > Chordata > Aves > Accipitriformes > Accipitridae > Aquila > Aquila spilogaster. Next base: position 18,370,586 of record JANHGO010000045.1, on the reverse strand, counting down.
TTACCAAGTCATTTAAGAGAATTTACATGGTATTTATGTCTGAGAGACAGGAAAATATCACTCAGCTGGGATCTCTGCAGAGGACTGTAAACTTTCTGCCAGCAGGATGTGAAAACTTCTCCAAGACAAGAAACATTGGAGGAATTTGCTTTCTGCTTTTCTTTTTCTTTACAATACAAAAGTTCTCTGCCTGCACAGCATTACCAGAGGAAGTGAAATCATTACTTTTTAATTAACCATGTATTTGGGATCCTTAGGAGATGAAAAGTTTTCCTTTACTGCCATGTGGAACATGTATGGCAACCGTGAGAGTAGATTAATCTAGAAAAGAGATAAATGAAGAGAGAACCACTCATTTAATGAGAAAAAAACAAAGACAAATAGAGTTTTCAAGCTTTGAAATGTCAAAGCAAACTGCCCCATCTCCACCAGAGCCCAGGCACTGAACATCTCTCTGGGGCTGCACATATGGGACCTCAGGCAGGAGAAGTGGAGGATGCAGCTCCAGCCCGTGTGTCACCAAGTGCAAAGGTGGAAGGCGAGGCTTTACAGGATCCCCGCTGCATCGTGAGGATGCCTTTTGTCCAAAATGTCATGACCTCAAAGGGCGGTTTCAGCAAGATTTCTGCTCTACGAGTGAGAACCGCACCGCAGCGGCAGCAGTAGGGAACAACAAAATTTATGGTTGTACCTATGCTAATGACCTGCAGTAGCAAAGCAGCCATTTGTTTCACATAGCCTCTGTTAAAGCACAGCAGCATCTTTCCCCTTTCTCTCGGTAGGAGAGCGAATGGTGTTTACTAACTGTCCTTCTTTCTGCTTTTGGAAATACCCTGCTATGGTAAACCATAGAAGGCAGCCTGTTAGAACTGTGTCCTCATTTACACAGAGACCAGAGGGAGAGATGGGGAGGGGGCGGGCGGGCAGTATCAGACAACATACATCATTGAGGTAGCTCTTTTCATCACTGCGCTTGGCCTTAATTACATTATATCGCCCTCTCAAGAGAAATCTCTGACTCTTCGGGCTTTCGTAAAGTAATACTTTATCTTCTTTTTCATTAAATAGTAACTACCTGTTAGGGCAATTTAACACTCTGCTTTTCCTTCACCTTGTAATGAAGTTGTGCTCCTGCACATTCTGAGTATAAATAGACCGAGGTTTTGGCATATTAGCTGTTGAGAATTTGAGGGCTTCACCTAACCAAAAAAATTAATCCCCCAAAACCAAATAGCAGTTAGATTCTCTTCTGATAGCTTTTGTTTTTGTTTTGACAGCATTCACTTTTGGGTGAGTTGCTCTTTTTCAATGATACCTTGCAGCCAATGCTAAAAAAGGTAAACCACAGCCACCACGTTTTCTGCAAAATGAACTTGGCTAATCCTTTGCATTCAAACCAGCCCTCACCTCTCTATTGATAAATACAGCTTATGCTCTAGTCCCAGTGAATGCAAATACTGTTTGCAGAAATAGTGCTGTCCTGGCTACTTCTTATTATCATGCTTTTATTGCTGGAGATCCTGGAGCTTTTTAGTAGCTACCAAATCAATAATGCTGTGACGTTCATACATTTCTCAATGCCGCTGTGCATGGTACGGCATGAAAGTGTGTGCTTCTCAGGGGCTGTGCTTGATACTGATACTTGTGTACTCATATAATCCTTTTTGTCTATAGTTTACAGATCTTAATTAAGATTTACAATGCTACTGTGAAGTGGATCTTTATGTCTGGGCAAACTGAGATGGCCAGGTGTTAGAGGGGAGAATTTCAGAAGAGCTCAGGCTTTTTGTCAAAAGCATTCAGCTCCCAAAGCAAGGAACTCCTTGGCAGCCAGGCTGCTTTGCAGGGAAAAACTGCATTTCTCTGAAGTCAGTGCAGGAGCCAGGGACTGCAACCCAGGAGTCCCAACACCCACCTTTGGTGACATTCCCTTCTCCTCTTGTTCCATTTTTGGGACATTTCCTAAAAAATATTTTATTTTAGAGAATCTGTTGTACCCAAGCCTGTAACTTCCCTCCTCCTCTCAAATCTGGGGAGGTTTCCCTTACAGACTTTAAAAATAACTAACTAAATAGTTATTTACTAAACAGCAAAAATAACTAAATAAATACAATCAATTTGATTCACTCTAGCTTCCGGAAACACTATGCTGGAGACAAGGAGGCTTCCAATTTCCTACATGAGTCACCATGTTCTTGGATTCAACCTGTCAAACTGTATCAGCAAATCATATTATATAATGTAATATAACAAGACATAACTGCCTGTGTTTAACCTAGAAAAGATTAAAAAACATGACCTATCACGGTCATTGGGCTGTCCTGGCAAAATTGTCATTCTCTTTTCCATCCAGCTGCCCACCCCTTCTGTCCTCCCCAACCTGGTATGCTGGAAGAAAATGTGTCGCTTTTAGGAACAAAGATCTGAGCAGGTCTGTTAATAGGGAAGCAAATCCTGCTTGTGCCACTTCTCTGTTTTGGAGGCTGACTGCTCTAAGGTCATGTCCAGGTTTTTATGTTTTATAATTATGCAGAACCAATTTCCCCTGGTTGAAAACTGATGCACTAACTGTGGCATGCGTGGGAAGACTTTTGAACTGCTAGTGCTGCCTTGTTCTCAGCTCACATACGAAGTAGAAGAAAAAGGGATGTGAAGAGGTGATGAAAAGTCATTCTCCTTTTCTTCTTCAGCTGCACAGAATGAGGGGATTTGGAGTCTTTTAGCTCCGTTTCTGGGTCTTGCATTTGCCTGGTGCAAGGCACAGTCCAGGAGCAGCCAGGGAAATTGCTGGGAGGGGTTGAACGGGGACATACTACAGCAGTATGCTCCTTTCTCCTTAGCTCTGGCCTCTGGGGATGCAGAAGAGGCTCCCTGCCAGTGTTACAGAGAGCCCTGCAGCAGGGCGGGGAAGCAAAAAGAGGTGTGCGAGTGTCGGTGACTTCGGTATGGGGACATGCAGCCACATCTGCTCTGCCTGAGGCCACCTCCCAGCTGGCCTTGATCCTGGGACAAGGAGGAGACAGCCATCGGTGTTCATTATTCCCCTTGGAGCTTGGTATCTGCACCCCTCTACCCAAAAACCCTACTGCAAAAGGATCGTCCGTTCACTTGAGCGGTTCAGTTGTGGGGCTTTTTACTGATTGATGGCTGGTGCAAACCAGGAGCGTTTCCTAGTGGTTTTGAGAGAGGAAAGCTGTGAACAAGGTGCAGCTCCCAGAGCCCTGGCGGTTTCCTTTTGCTGTCACGAGCCTGGCTGCTGGGGCTGCGTGTGTTCACACAGCATCTGAGGATGTGGGAACGGGGGGAGGAACAGGTTTCGGT
>JANHGO010000045.1:18340798-18367165 GCA_024606505.1 Aquila spilogaster | reverse complement strand
TTAAAGCTAAAATGGAAATTATGAGATTGATTTACCTGTGCACTTCTGGTTGCTTTATGCCAGACTGGTGATATGAAGGAGGCATAAACCTCATATAGCTGGCTGAGTAAATTAGATTAATGTCTCGCTCTCTTTTTTGGAAAGGTCTAAAGCAGACAAAATGTACCCTGAGCCTGTAACTTCTTTTCTTGTACGTCTGTTGCAGCCTTCCACTGCGGCAGCTCTTGTGATCTTTCTGGTTTAAGAAAGACATTTTAGTGCTAGCTTGTCCTCCTTCATTGGAGGAGCACTGCAATAAGCTGACAGCTGTGAGAAGCCCACCATCACACATTCACCACCAACCACTCCTTCCTTCCCAGCAAAGGAACAGACCATGTGAAACAGCTGCGGTCTCTGGGCCTGTGGTTGGGTGGTGGTGTTACGTGCTCAGGCGGGGTTTCCATGGGGGGTATGTTTTATGCTGGCTGGCACAGCTGCACAGAACTGTTTCACTCCATGTACGAAAAATATGTATTCTCATGTATATTTTTAACTGTAAGTACTCTTTGTAAGAAGGTGAAGATGGAGCTTAGTGCAATTTACTGTGATTGCACTTAGCTGCTCTTCATTATAGGACATTGAGTAGTTTCTTTGATCTTCCTAACACTGCTGAAGTTCTGGGGAAAATGACTCCTCAAATTTAAGAGGCTTTGCCAAGGGGAAATCGTGCAGTTCACTTCTTGGTCCCTTCAACATGGTGCTGCCCTCATAAAGCCTCAGTATATGTTCCATGAATATTGCCAGTTCCTGCGGAGTTACCTGAAACTTGCATTGGCAGACCCATAGACAGGAAATGTACCCAGTCCTCTCATAGAGAAAGCAACTGCTAATACCCAAACCAGGCAGACTGCTGTTTTACCACTGGATCCTTTGAAGCTATGGGCCACACACCCAAAATCTAGTTGGAAAAGCATTAGGTGTCTGCTTCACCAGCTCTTTGAGTCATGGTGGAAGCAGTAAAGAAACATCTCTGGGCTGGATCCAGCTGTGCCATTAGTGAGCAGGCGGGAGTGTGAATTCCCAAAAACATTTGTAGTTGATGGGTTGCTTTTCCTGGCACCCACTGTGCACTGAAGCATTTGTTAAGTTTAGTTGGACCAGAGGATCTGAGCAGGTGCACTGTGGGAGGGAAAGCTGAGAAGAAAGCAATGCCACAGGCATCTTCCGCTCTCCTCACTCCAACTCAATCCTCATTGGTAGAAATATGGGGGCTCCTTTTGGCTGGCAGTTGAGGAAGAAGTGTATGAGCTGAAATAGGATGATTATATTAAGTGAGATGTTCGTGTCGTTTGGGGCTCAGCATAAGTCTGCGATGATTCTGGTTGTCACCATGATGCCAATTCACACGGTGTTGATTGAAGTAAAAGCCACCAAAGGGCCTCATCAATAGGAGAAGACGTCAGCTGCTACCACATAAAGCAGCTGGACAGTTAGGGCTCATGATCCAGGAATGCAGCCTATGATTACACACTGCAGTTACAGGGAGCATAAAGGATGTTGTGGTCTCATTTCCTGGGAGACAGAGTCGTTTGAGAATTCTGACCTTACCTCCATCCTTTCTGCAGTATCCTGAGAAACTTAACAAGGCATAACAGCCCATAATACTCTCATTTTAGCTGCAATCACAAATCTAGAACGTCCTCATCTTCACAGTGTTTTGGTCAACGTTATTATAATTGCATCAGGCGCTTATTTCTGGTTGGGCACTTAACGATCAGAGCGAGCAGTGCTGCAGGCGCTCATTTCCTAGGGCTGTGTGATGGCTGCAGCCCACGAGGACGGCCCTGGTGGGAGCCATCCCAGAGGGGCTGCAGCCCCAGCACTGCCCTCCGGGCTGTGTTTTAAGCAGCATAACATAACTAAATTTAATAAGCAATCAGAGCTTGTGCGCAACATTATTCTGCTGCTTGTTTAACAACGGATTAGTATATTTATTGTAGAATTTCCTCTTTCAGAGCATTTTATCTTGAGGTTATGAGGTTTTGAGTCAAACTCTCCACATTTGTATCAGTCAGTGTTGAGTCAGGAGGGCTAAAGGAGCATTCAGGTGTGTGCCTATATACCTGAAAAATTCAGCCTTTCCATGTCTTACCGGTGCTCAACTATAGCTAAGAGAAAGAAGCAAGACGTGCTGAGATATCTGGTTTATGTGTGAAACCAGAAGGAAAAATCCTGGTTGTAATTAATTAATTTCACAGTGCTTAGTGACTTCATCAGATCCAGCCCTTCCTTGGAAAAAACAACTTTTAATTTTGTGTGTCTGCTTCCAAACTTTTCCATCCGCTGCACCAGAGAGGAAGTCGATACGAAAAATCCAATACAGACTAAAAGGTCTAAGCGTGTCTGTCTTAGGTCATTTAATTCCTTGGCCTCTTCAGCTTTCCATGGCCCTGAGGCTAAGCAGAAGTTTGCTCATTGCTAGAAACACCAGTGTGCTTTGGCTAGCTGTGGCTACTGGCCAACAACATTGGCTTTCTGAGCAGCACTCTTCTGCTTCCAAGTACATCCGAAGGACGCACTGGGTTGATTTGCAGTGTTCCTGCCAGCAGCCTGGTACGTTAGGTGGTCTGTCTTCTCTATAAATTGAATGGGGCAGGATGCTCAGAGTGGAGTGACATGCTTTCAGACAGCAACGATCCTTAGAGAAATCAGTTGTTATTATACAGCCAGCCTCAAGAAAGCACCTATTTAAGGCAACGTGAGGGATAGAGGTAAAGCATCTTGAAGGGTAGGACAGAAAGAGAAAAGGTTAAGCAGAGCAGTTGTGCACGAAGCCTGTGAGTTATTTATGAACCTTCCAGATGTGCAGGACCTTCCTTTGCAGTTTTCCATATCTTTGGCCAAAAACTCAAGCAGGTGGAGAACTGCCACCCATTTGCCTAAACAAAGTACAGCATCAGAGATAGAAAGGTGGGCAGGTTTGCCCCCAGGCTTACCAGGAAGCTAAGCCACTAGGTTGCCAGAAAGGTTCAAACATCTATCACTCCCTGAGCAGCGTTACCCAGCCAGCACCAGGTTTGCAGTAACTCCAGCAGAGCCCATGGGATTTGCAGAGGGTTTGGTGGAAGAGGGTCTTCTGTGGATTGAAATGCACTCCCCAAATGCCTTCTGATACTGTAAGGATTAGTAACGAGCATGTGAAGCTTGTTGTGCTGTAAGCTGTGTGCCAAAGAGACGTTTTGTTTTCCTCAGTCTTTTTCAATAATTTTCCTCATCTCTTTCTGTTTCTGCATCTATTTCTTTCTTCTGGTTGTTGTCCCTCAGGGGAAATGTCCTTCCGAGCCAGAACAAAAGACTGGATGGATTATGAATATTTGTTATTAGGATCATAAAGGCTTTTTCTTTTATAATTTCCATCTCTTTCCTCATGTTTTCATGTCCTTCATTTCCCTGTGTGAGCCTTTGTCAGCAAGAACCACCGGGGCTTTACATCTTTTTCTCCTTTCATTCCATGCAAAATCCTATTCAGAGTTATTCAGCGCCTGCCCGGGAGGTGAAGGAACACGGGGTGAGTTTGAGAAAACCCTTTCATCTCCCACTGAAAATCCCTGAATTGGATTTTTACTCATGGTTGGCATCCCAGGGGATTACGATACAATAATGTGGTGGTAGTGATTTTGTTCGAGGAGGCGGCACTTCAGATTTGCCAGGGAGGTTTGATGTCTGAATAAGCCAGCAGAAAGCTGGTATCAGAGCTGCTGGAGTATTTCCATCTACTGGGAACAGGATGGGAATCGAAACACAAATGGGGTGGAGGCTCAGGGCAGTGGCCCTGCAGGGTGCTGGCACTCCAGTTCTGGTTTAGTAAAAAACACTCCTGTTGGTAGTCCTGGGCAACCTCCCAAAATGGTTAAAAATCAGCACGTGCTCATGGGAACGGATGGATGGGGACACTGAGAACTCTTTCTAATGGGCTTTGACGTTTCCAGTTCAGAAAACGTTGCAGCAAGGAACGTACTTCTGTTGGAAGGGCAAGGATGCTCAGGAGAGGGAGAAATTCATTCTGCAGTTTCACCGAGACTCTTTTGCTAGTGTTTTGTAAGAGCCAAGACGTGTGTTTTCCCATAGGTGAAAGCATTCAGTCACGATCTATCCATGAACAACCGCATCGTCCTTACGATTATTTGTGCTTGAATTGGTTTGCAAACTGTTTACTGTTTTTGTACTAGAGTCTGTCTCCATGTATACTCAGTACTGAAAATATTAGGCTGTGCTCCTGGTTGCTCTGCTCGTGCCGTGCTGCTTCTGTTCCCTAACTGAATGCATGCAACTCAAAATAACATCTCTACTTCAAACACTGCTGCTGGGACAAGTCCAGAAAGTGCTGTCTGGAAGCTTTCTCTGCTTTGTCTGAAAAGTATCTGTCCTCAAAGCATGTCCATCTGCAAATTTCTTGACTCAGAGTACCTTTAAATATGATGGGACGCAAAGAGAAATAAATTAAATTTTAAAAAAAAGAAGGGAATTACATTTTTTGCCATGTTTTAGGTGGCTTTGTAACAGAATCTAAAGAGAGACTGATGCTGCTGTTTCTGTTCATGTTATACATACCCTAGTGCTGGATTTTGGCCTCCAGCATCTTCTTTCAGCAACTCATCCTGAAAGAAAAAAGGGATGGAAAAATAAAATACTTTTTTTTTTGTGCAATTACTGAAAGAATGTGGTGCTGCTTAAATGTAGTGATGGGTCCTCTGGCGGATTTACCTCTGATCCTTATGACAATCTGGAAGTAGGTGTTCATTTTCTGTTACATATGTGAGTTAATTCATCCCTGGTGCTTTCCTTTTTGTGTTCTGTTTTTCTAATTCTGAGCAATTTACTCCTGATGCTTTATGTTGGGCCACTGTAGGGTGTGTGGTAGCTCAGCAGAGACAAGCTAAGTCAAAGCACAAGATCTTTCTGTCTGTAATTCAAAGCTGAAGGAAGAGGCAAGGTGCAGGAATTGGGTTGCACAGTGCAGAGAGAAATAATTTTGAGGAGGGAAATGATCTCTTTCCCTATAGCAAAGAGTCCTCTGCTTGTGTTGATCAGCTGTAATTTCCAGCACGCCAAATGAAATTCCTACCAATCACTCACTTTGTTACTATTAGCACAGTTAATAACGTAATTTGTTCAACTTACAGGCTCCCAACAGAAATATGTAATAGGGAAGATATAAAAACTGCTCCCTGGAAAGATACAGAGGGTAAAAATGGGCTAATTATACAGGAGCTGATTCATACCAGTGCAGGCACCAAAGAGCAGCATTGCTGAGCCGGCAGCCTTGGATGGGCCTTGCAGAACTTCTGTGCATGCACTCAATGTGCTTAGAAGTGAACTACTTCACAGGCACCGTGTGTCTCAGGGGTCCTGAGGAGAGGGGTACACAGCTCATGCAGATGGGGCACAGATCTCCAGGTCTCTCCTCCCGCTCACTTTAATTGCCATTATTCCTGTAGCCATGGGATTTTGCCTGGTTCAGTCCCACCGAAAGAAACTGTGATCTGCAAATAGAGCATCTCAGTAACACGGATGAGCTTTGCCTGTGTGATCCTGTCCACTCAAAAAATAAATCAGGAAGTGACACTGGATTAGTTGTGCGTGAAAGGAAGGACCTCCTGAGGTCATGAGCCATATGAACCTTCTCATTTCCAGAGGCAAAGGTAGGCACATCCTGACATGGACTCTTCCCCTGTCTTTCTGTTTGGTCAGTTACTCCAGTGAGTGGCTCGTTTTGGTCCTGTGGGCTCTGGAACATTTGGCCCTTAGAATGCTTCCCAGTCATTTATCATTGTTGCTAACATCTGCTGTTCCATCCTTTGTGTATATCTTAAATATACTCATCATCCACTGAAATACCTCTGTTTAGACCTCCTATCAAGCATAGCGCATGATAAACCAAGGAGAAAATGCTGACATGTGAGCTGTCTTCAGACCATGGATTTTATTTGAGCTCTGAAGCTGTCAGCACTGGGAGAGTTGAGGGACAGTGAAATTTTACAGGTTTTATGGATATCTGTATGTGGGCACTTACTGGAAGACAAGCATCATTTTCTGTGTCCTGTGGTTCATCTGCCACAGGTAATTCATTCTATAATGTATTAACTGACCTAAGTCTACTCCTATTGTGCAAGAGACAATCCTTCTTTCTTGTCTTCACTTTCCTATAGTGTGTCAAGGACCTTAACTTGTTCTTATTGGATTTTTATTTTCTTGTGTTTATAAACAGAACGTTTAAGGGCTAGTTTTCACAGCAGCAGAGCATATGCAGCAATAAACATCTTCTCCAGTTGATTAAGCACCGTAGCTGAGTCGTTCAGCTTCCACAGAAGCTGTTTATTTTAAGTATCCTCCAACTTGGAGGATATCATTTTAATTATATTGCATGAGAAGGAGAAAAAACAATACACTAGAACATTAGAAAAAATTAAAAGATATCGTTTTCCTCCCTGAGAGAAACATCTCAGTGAAGGTCAGAGTAGACTGTAGGTGTCTGCGTAGATGGGAAGTGCTCTTGAAAACCCACTTCCCAGGAAGTATTTTGTTTCAGAGGCTGCAGAAGGCATTAAGGATAGGATTGGCCATTTTGACTGATCTTCTGAGACCAGACTGTGAAGTTATTGCGGATGATGCTGGTGATTTCAGAGGATCGTACTCTGTGAGCTTGCTGTTTGTCAGTGCCGGTGATGTGTTCCCAGCCTGACCAGCGCACAGCCTAGCCTTGATGGGGTGACAGCAGTATGGGCAGCTTGCTTAGACTGACTTGCTATTTGCTCTGAAAGATGTGAAAACATTCATTTCTCTTACTGCTGTTCTGAGCCTTTTCATTAGCTCCAGATATCGGTCTGGATATTTGTTTTTCCTACCACTTTTTGAAAGAGGCAGCAAATAACCCTTAAAAGATGCTGCAGCAGGACAGAGATGGGAGGACAATGTCAAAATGAAATTTCTCAAGCACATCAGACTCATATGTCAACGCTGACACTTGTCTTGCATTCCCATCCCGCCAGGTAACCACCAGCACTGCTAACATCTGCGGGTTTCTTGATTGAACTGGTCTGGCCCAGGGTCTTCACTTGACAGTCTCTGGGGATCCATATGTGTAACAGCAGAGGGTGATATTTATTTTTCCTGATTCTTCCAATTGTCTCTGTTAAACTGTGAGTTTAAATGCCAGTTAAATACCACATAAGTTAAACGCTGCCTAATCTTCTAATAAGCCACCACCGTGTGAGCCCCGGCAGTGCCCGCATTGGAAGCCTAATCTAAGGGCAAACTCATTGGGTTATTTGTGCAAAGCTTGCTGAAAAGTCTGTGAACTTTCCAGCTAACCCAGTTTTGAACAAATCTGTGCTATGTTAGCCAGGTAAAAGTTTGGCTTCACATCGCCACCCCTTCCCCTTCCTTCCAAGCATGCTGTGACCCTTCAGGGGTTGCAAGAGGGCTGGCACGCACGGGGTGATACAACAGCTCCGGTTTGGTGTGAGCTGAAATAGTGATATTATTGTCTATTCTGCTCTCTTATTCCTGTTTTCAGCAAGTTCAGCAAAAATTCACTCATCTTATCACAGCTACATTGCTTCCAGTATGCGACTGCCAAAAACAATGCTATAGCACTTAATAGCAGAATTTTGTCATAGCCTTTATCTGTGGAAGCTATTCCAGTTTAGCATTTTAATAGCAAATGGAGTGTTTTACATAGTTGCCTGATAAAAAAGATATTAGAAGTCTCTTCTTTTCTCTTCTTTCTTTCCCCTTCTCTGTCTCTGCGTATGTGTGTGTCCACCTCTTTCCGCACTCAGCCACAGCTTTCAGGACACTTATTTCCCCCACATCTTTTAAAGATCAAGCGAAATGAAGGATGCTCTGGGACACCTCATGTGTCAGACATATGAGGCAGTACTTTCAGACAAAACAATAAAGTGATGTGCAATGGGACCACAGCATGACCCTAATAATGTCATGATGAAGATGAAACAAAAGATGGTCAGCTCATGAAAGAGTCCTTTGTGTGTGCATTGCAGTTCAGGCTCCAGCCAGGTTGCAGAGAAATGGAGAAGAGATGATGGTTGTTTCTATTTATTTTGGTATCTTCATTTCTTTTTCCCTTCTGCCTTAATCAGATATGGATTCTCTGTATTCTGTGGCCAGACTGGTTCCAAAAAGCAACCAAACCCACATGAATGAATACTTAGAGAAGCAGCCCAGTAGTTATTAGTAAGTAATGGGAAGTCATGAGTATGACTGCGGTTTGAATCTAATCTCAAGTGCCCACTTGCCTACCTGGTCTTTATTTGGTATTTCATATCCTCTATACAGTAGAAAACTACTGAAAAGACTTGTGCTATGATGCAAAATATCATTTCAATCTGTATTAAGAGAACAGCAGTGTGAGGGGGTGTCAAGAGAGTATGGAGTATCCTGAAGTGAAACCTTGGATGTGAGCGTTGTTCTAGTTCTCAGAGTAAAACCTCTAAAGCCACAGGAGTGCTGGCTGTGTCGGTGAGAGCTAGCCTGCCATCAGGAGGAGGAAAGAGGAGAGACTGATGGGCTAAAGGGAGATGCAGTATTGTCTAAGAAAAGGGCTGCACTGCGCATAGGACTTTATGGGTAGCGTAATACCTGGCTTGGAAAATCATCTTGGCCATGGATTTTTTTGAGCTGAGATATTCTTTGGGTTGGTTGTTTTTTGTTTTTTTTTTCCTTGTTTTCAGATTCAAGATGTGGAAATTCACATTAAGTAGAAGTAGGGGTGGGTCTTTGTGCTATGCAAACTTGGACAATAACAGCCTCCATGATGAATTTGTGGAGGTCTTAGGCAGCCTGAAGTCTGAAGTTGTTGTCACTGACTGACAGCGTAATAAAGTCCTGAAAACCCTGTCTTGGGAGCCTGAGCTCCGGAACATGGGACACAACTGAATGTCCCATGAATGTGTTTTCTGTGGTCTGGTATAGAATGAAAAACACTAGGAAGAACATGCTGTCTTAGAGTTGATAAAATACAGTCAATATTAGTTCTGAATGGATGAGTTAAGTGTTTCCAGCAACAAAATCTATCTGGATGAAAACACTGCCACTTACTTTTTTTTCAGGTTTTGCAAAGGGTGTGTGTTCAGATGAATCTGAAATGCTTCTAATTAACGTTATCAAAAGTGTGACATTTAATTAACTCAATAACATGTTGAGCCTGATGATAACACATTTTGATTCACCACAGGCGGCAATGAGCTCTACTGAGCAACTCCAAGGGTGGGAAGGGTTGGGGGAAGGAGGAGCCGTGTAGTGCACATGAGCACACCTTTTGCCAGAGGCAGAGCGGCCACAGAAGTGGTTATGTCATCAATCCCCACATCACGTTGGTGAAGCATATATTGCTCCAGAATATTTGTGATCGGATATTTATAATAATGATCTGTTTCCCCAGTCTTCGTTTTTGTAACGCTTGTTTGCGATCGAAAGGAAGAACAACAGAATGCTTTAGTTTCGTATTCTTTGCTCGGAACTGGTCAATGAGATGATGCCTCCTTGACATTGAAATATATAACAATCATTATCTGAGACTGAGTCAGCAAATTAATTTTGTTTTTAATTTGAAATGGAAATTTGTGCTGTGTCATTCAGCCGATCGATAAGAAGTTCTCCAGAAGCAATACAAATGGGAGGGGGAGAGAATCGCACCTCTCCTGTGCTCTTATTGCTTTTTCTTGCAGTAGCGTGTAACTGATTAGTCAGGTAGCAGCATGAAATTTTCTTCTCCACAATATTTATGTAAATTAAAATGCCTTTCAGAGACATCTTATTTAGGTAAAATAAATAAATAAAAAGAACTAAGATGAGCAGGGAGTACGGTTAAGTTTCCTGAAGATATTTGATCACGCAGGCTACGTTCGCATCTCAGAAATACAATGAAAATAGGTGATTGGGCCTTTTGCCTTTGTAGGTCAGAATTTCACTGACTTTCCCGTTCTGAATAAAGGACAGGAACCTCGCAAAGAGGAAAGAGAACTTGTTCTGCACGCACACCTGCCCCGTTGGAGGAGGTAAAGAAGCCCACAGGTGTAAAAGAGGTTTTGCTGAGGTATTTGTGATGACTCACCCCTTACTGTAGGAAGGCTACAGGCAGGAATGTGAGTTGTGGATGAGTATATTGGGACAGTAGTTGTCCAAGAGACCCAAGGACAGAGTGAGGAGAGAAGAAGCAGAACAAGCAACAGGCTTGTGGATGTTGTGCCTTGAGGTGTGTTGGGTAGCAATCATTAATCAGTGTTCTTAGAGATTCAATCTCCCACCTCATCGATGGTGTCCTAATTTCAGCCGGGACAGAGTTTCCAGCTGAAACCAGGCACTGAGGGTCTGAGGATGAATGGAGTTTGAAGAAAAGGCTCCCACTGCAGGATGCGTTCCCAGCAGCTGAACCAAGCTGTGGGCTCCATTATATGCGGTAGATAATGACTTACTGCTCTCTCCAGCAACTTTATTTGCATAGTTATGGGCAGATGAGGACTGCAGGGTCCCTGCAGCACTGCCATCAATGCAATGTACTTCCAGGGTTACATTTTCATAGCAAAAGCATGCATATTTAAAAGGGTGAGTGTGCGTGGGGACGAGGAGGGACAGATGCATTCTGACATTTGTGAAATGAGATGAAGGATTGGAAACAATGGAGACAACGTCCCTTCTCCAAAGATGTACGACGGGATGTTGGACGCCTGGAACCTCATTGTCTTTGGGGGGTTTTGTTCTTTTTCCTTTTTTCCTTGCGTGCGGGTGAGAAAGGGGGCGGGGAGGAAGGCAGTCGCTCTGTTGCTGTGCTGGGTGCCAGGCTCGCTACTGCAGTATCGTACTCAATATTCTGATCACCTTGCAAGTCAAGGAGCCTTGTGGAGCCTGCAGTGGTGTCAGAGTGAAAAACGAGCAACGCCATCACGCTTGGGCAGGCGGTGGCTGCCTGCCCGCACTGAGCGCTGGTCTGCAGTGTCTCCCTGCAATAGAAACCCGCTTTGAGCAGGGTGCTGGGCTGGTGTCTTGCTTTTCCTTTTGATATGTGTATATAAGACTATTTCCTTTTGTGTTAAATAAGAGGTTTCCCCGTAGTGGCTCGCAATACCGGAGGATTCTTTGTCTTCGGGTCTTGGATTTCTCCCACAGTTTGTCAGTCATTGACAAAGATGCAGGAGGGAGCAGGTTCCATTGAATGTGTCTTTGGATGTTTTTTCTTCTCCTCTCTTTCTCTTTCCTTTACATGGTGAATGAGCTGAAGGAGACAGTTTCCCGCAGTGAAAGGCAGGAGGAATGCACCAGCACTGATGTGTGTGCCTATGTGTGTTGAGGGAGAAGCAGGATTTTTGGTAAGGAGTTACTGCAGCAGTGAGTGCAGTACAGACCCCTGAGATTCTGCTGACCCAAACCCATTGTCATTTATTTATTGTACATGGCGAAGGCATTGCCTAGGCAACCATAATGCTTCTCCATTCTTGACTGGCGCATTCTGTGTCGTTGGGTGGGATGCAGCAAAACAGCAGAAAGAACAAGACGAGAGCTGTTTGGCTCAAGATGCTCAGAGACTGATAGTGCTAGTTAGAGGCAACCAGACGTCTGGGAAGTGTTGCATGGGGCTTTTCCCATGTTGCTGTGTCAAGGCACTGGGAAGAGGTCTGCAGCACCCCAGGTACTGCAGCACTGCTCTTGCACTTGGCTCAGCTGAGGAACTTTGGCTGCAGCCCGCTCTTCCCTTGGTGTTTGAGCCATGATGTCTAATCTCTGCACTTGCATCAGCTTCCACTCTGCCAAGATGGGTTTGTGCTGCCTCCAGGGACTGACACAGGGAGGGACCCGTTGCCTGTTAGGTTACGTGTTCCAATGCAAAATCTTTTTCTCCCAGTGCAGATTTTTTGCGTAGAAATCATTCCGACCCTTATGACTGGAGAAGCACCTGGTTGTGAAGGGTGTGATGGTAAGTTCAGGTCTGATCCACAAATAAAATAATCCAGTTGCTCAGACACTCCTAGAGAACAAGCACGTAGCACCCACCTAAAGCTGCATTAACAGCAGCTAATGCACTCTGCGTGGAAACTCAGCGGTCTTTGCACTGCGCTGCTCCTAAAATAGGAGAAGGTTCCTGGTGGCAGGGAAGAAGCCCTCAACCAAAGGGATATCTGTTGTAACTTGATCAGAGCAGTGCGCCAATACGCACGAGGCTCAGACAATTAAATCCCAGATACTGCAACCAATTAAAAGGTTCTGGTGAAATCAGCTTTGGACTGCCTCCTTGCAAGATAGAAAGAAAAGGATGGAATGTCCCAGTCACCAGGGAGGTTATCAGTCTCTCCATCTGCACGTCTATCATCCAGTGAAAGAAAGAAAGCAAGAGAAGAAAGGAGTAGAAACTTGCTATTATTTTCTCTTTAGCTGCAGGCACCTGGAAATCATTCTGCACATTAGTTTATTACAATTGGCTCGGACTAATGGAACTGTGATGATGTATAGTCATGAGACCAGGAATTCTTTTAGCAAAAGTGCTGGCAGCTAGAGCCTACAATTTAAGCTTGCTTGCCGTTTCTGTCTTGGGATAAAACACACAATGAAAGGTGGCATAAAAGTTTGACTGCTGTGTGCACAGGTCACATGCAAATCCACTTTCTGGAAAAAGAACATAAAATGTTCCCCAGTGCAGAATTGCTCTCATGAGGTAGTTCTGAGTGTCCCATTCAGACGGATTTCTTCTGAGGAAATCCCCTTGGGTCCAAGCATATAGCTGAAACGTTTTGAATTTTTAAAGCCTTTGCACAGGCTTTTCCTGTGTTTTATTCTAGGGTTGTATTGGTCTTTTTTTTTCTCTCTCTGTTGAATACTCACTGTTTTTCCACCAACCCATGGTGGTGTCAGCTCAGAAACCCTTCCTGCAGCCTCTTCTCTCTGTTGGTATTTCAAAGCTTTTCCTGTCCCCCAGTCTGGTGGCTACCAACAAATTCATTCCTCTTCCAAGTCAGCACTGTGTTCTATACAAGTAATGTAGGAAGAGAAAATGGCAGATTTTGTGGTGGTGTTTGGTGTTGTTTTTATTGAGGGAAAAATGAAACCCTTTCCTAAGTATTCAGTTTGATCAATCTGAAACATTGGATTTTGCCAAAATTGAAAGCCTATGTTTTGTTTTAGAACATTTAATCCTAATTTAAGATTTAAACTCCCATTCTTAAGTTCCGAAATGAAAACAAATCTCTACATAATGTTGAATTGAAACGTATCACCATTTCTTAAAGAAGATTTTTTGAGGAGGCAAATAGTGAACGATTTCAGTGGTGGAGGGAAAAATTCCCATTTTTTCATTCATGAAAAACCATTCCCTGAGTTTGCCAGGAAACACCACGGGTAATGCACTTCAGTTCTAGAGGAGCTGGTTTTATGAACAACTTTTGCCTTTTTTTCCCTCATCTGCTTTCAAGAAAGGAGGATTTGTGTTGTCATGTCTGCAGTCATACGAGATGCTGACGTACCCATGGAGGGAGGACAGGGCTGAAATGGGAGCAGGCACTGCCCTCACCACAGGCAGCACCAGCTTAGCCCCAGCCCAGTGCATCACTGGGCACAGGGCTCACAATGATCTTGTCAAAGCCCAAAATTTGTCATGATGAGACTTTTATGAGAGACAGAAAACCCTCTGGGGGAAAGGAGTACAGCCAGGTTGACACCTTCCTCCCAGGTGGATGGAAGCATGTTCTGCACAGATGGCTACCAACGCTGGCTGTTTTCTGACCATAATTATAGCTCTGCTGCTGGGCTGGAGGCCAAAAGAATGCTCCTGGGTATGAGAAAAAAAGATGGATATTGGCCCTCCGCACCCACGTTTGTGCATAGGATGAGTATAAGTGACTTTTTATTCCAGGTATATGTTCAGGGTATGTCCCACTCTTGATTGAACTCCGTCCTCTAGTGAGTGAAAAAAATATTCCTTTCTGGGTTTGTTTTTCATCTGTTTTTAATCTTCCCTCCTGACAAATGAGTGAAGTGAACTGGAGAGAGAAACCCAAATTAGTAACAGGCTGCAAGTCTGCCCACGGGCAGCAAACAGCCATGGGGATGGGAATGTCGGTCAATGGCTGCAGAAGCCCAGCTCCCAAGGTGAAGTTGCCCTTCTGAGTGCAGGCAGCTTGGGTGTGAGATCCAAACCTCCTCTCTGTTGGGAGAACAGTGCTTTGGACTTTCTGCAACTCCGCTTCTCACTGTTCTACTTCACTAGATGGTAGGGATGAAGGGGGGAAAGTGAGAAAGCAGCACTGAGATACTGGCTACTCCAGCACCTACAAATATACCCAGATTCCTCTGAATACTTGTTCATTTAATTGCTCTTCTCTGACAGGTGTAAGGACCCCTTTTAGTTACCAATGGTTTACTGATTCATATAACTTGTATTTAATATGTAAGATCAGACCACAGGCTCACCCCCGTCCTCTAGGCACTGCTCCAGTGATGCAAGGAGGAGACACAGTGGATCTAAAGAGTTAGAGATATTTTCTTATAAAAATGAGCAGAAAGCTGGAAGGGAATGCCCAAGCCAGTCTGAAGTCCAATAAATGTGAAGGTTGAAAGTTTAGAGCAGTGGAAATTACCTGCCTGATAGCTGCTCTGTGCAGCATGACCAGGACAACGGGCAGAGGAAAAGGATGGAAAGGGAGCAAAGGTGACCCAAGAAAGATGCTGTACAGTGATACAAGTTCAAAATATCTTTTAAAAATGTATTTTGTTGTGCCAGGAACTTCACCTCCAGTCACCTTACTGTTCAGTCCTGACTCTTCAGAAGGAGAATGAGGAGCTCTAGCAGAGTTGTCCGTATGGGGGAAATCCTATAGCCTTGCCTGGTGAAGTGTCTCTTGTTCATTTCTGAGCTATCCTGCTGTAGTACGTAGATCATTAGATGAGGTAGGTAGCTCCAAAGGGCTGTCAGAAAGGATAGATGTGCTTCTCTGACCAAACATGCAGAGGCACACTCCAGAAACTGATCTAGATGGGGAAAAACAGCACCGACATGTGGTCACATTACTTTTAGGACATGGCAGTGTGCTGCAAGCATTGTTTATGCTGCTCAATCATGAAACCTGCATCTAAGCTCTGGTATTGCTTTATACTGTTTTTCTCTTGGAAGCCCAGCCCAACACCAGGTTGCTGTCAGTCTGCCATGGACTGGCGCAATGCATCTCCGACACATCCACGTGGACGACTGCAGGGAGCAGTGCTTCCAAATCCTCTACCCATAAAACTGCAGTCGTTGTGGCCAACAGCAGCAGTGACCCTGGCTCCAAGCTGGGGAGGCTGCTGGGGCAGACACTGCCCTGATTTGAGTGATTAATGCCTGAGCAATGTCCTTTCACTTCCAGGGACAGTCAGCATGACAGGCGCATGCTCTATCTGTTGTGACAGGGAAATCTACATCAGCTGTGTGAGGGAATTTGAGCAGATTGGGGGCTCCGGTTTCATTCCAAATGTGACAGGGCTATGTAAATAAATAATCCCAATCTACATAATCATCTTTTTTTGTAAGTCATCACATAATTCAGCCTGATGTCAAGAGATGCTTCATGTGGCATTCATGCACCCAAGGCTCAGCTCTTCCCGGCCTTGGCGCCTGGACATTTTGAGAAGGGAGACAATTTTGAGTGTTTTTGAACATCACTCGTTTTCTTCTGAGGGAGATCAAACGCTTGTATCATTTTCACCAGAAAAATGCCATCAAGAGCAGACTTCCAGTGGTGTTTGAAAGCGCGAATTCTCATGCAAACTGATTCTTTTGCATACAGTCATCAGGGAATCGGGCCTTTGATTTTCATTTATTATTCTCCCTGGCAGCATGTTCAGTCAGTATGCAGATTTCCTTCTTCATTCAATTTTCAGTGGTTGGGAAGACTACTATTAGTTGTATTATTACCAGCGCGAATAAAAGAGCAACACTGAACTGGATCTTTACAAGACTGCAGTTGCAGCGGGAAGATGTGCATTCATTTCACGCTGGTAGGATGTGAACAAAAGCTTCAGGCCAACCAAATTCAGCTCCTCATCATCTTCCTCCTTTGAGGAAGTTCCTCTTGCTGTTATTCCAAGCCTCCTCCCTGAATCAGACTATTAGATGGGGAAATCGCTGGGTGGGACAGAGTTGCATCTTGTGGATCTGACAAGGACAAATAAATTAACATAGAGGAAAGCTGGCTGGAGAAGTAGCCAAAAGGCATGCTGAGGGGTATTGTATGCTGGGCTGAAGTGCAGTTTGGAAGATGCCTCACAACCAGGCATAGCTGATATGGCACCCACATGCTAAAGCACGTAGCTAAGAAACTGGCGGTTCTGCAAGACAGGAGATAAGCACAACAGGCAAGGGGCTCTCCTTTGTTTCTCCAGGAGGATAAATATACTCATTGCACTAGTGGTTTTTTTGGGGGTGGGGTAAGGAAGTAGATTTACTTTCCTAAGGGACTTGGTTTGTAGGGTATGGATTGAATTTGGTTTGTTGACAGGAGGTTTCAGATTAGTGGAGTCTGTCTATCTGCTCCCTTGCATGCTATCAAAGGTAATTTAGGTCGTCAGTGTGCTGGCTTTGCTCTGAAGCTGTTGGGATCTGCAAGCTTCACATTCACATGTTGGAGATGAATCTGATTCTTCCCTTGGTTAGAAAAGCTATTATTTTTCCCACTTTATAACAGCAAAAGGGATTTGGGAATTGACTGTAGTGTTTGGTGACACTTATGTTTTCATACAGTTAATAAATCAGGGCAGAAAAAGATATTAAAGAAAGACATTTTGTGTTGTCCTTATGCTGGAACATTATTAATTCAGCAGAAGGAACTCATCTGAGAGAACTTGGTAGTTTTGTCAACTTCATATGTTGACACTTCCATGGCTAAGTAAGTCCTCTGGCAGCAGCATCCTGTGACTTCTATTGTTGGGCACTCCCAAGGTGCAGACCAGCTGAGTCTCATCTTCTGCATGAGACCACAGGGATGCAGCATAACTCCACAGAAATCCTAACAAAGGAAAGGTGTTGTTCCACAAGAAACCAAATGCAGGAGTCAAATAATCTTATGTGACTAATGAGGAGTATGAGAGCTGCACGCTCAGTAACCCCACTGTAATCCAGCTGTCCCCTGAATAACCCTGTTTTCCTGTTTTTGCAAAACAAGAAGGATGCTCCTATTTTTTAGGCTGTTCCATTACATTGAGATGGGTTGAAATGAACAGACAGAAACAGACACATATACACGCAGCATGTCTGAGCAAGTGTTATTTCCTTAGGAAACCAGGCAAGAGAAGAAACCTTACTTCCAGTAGGAAAATCCTGCAGTTGACCTCATGCACTTTGGCTTCACCCATCCTTATTATGGACTTCTCTCCTTCTCACCAGGATTCTCTCCCACGTTCTGTTTTGTTTTTACTCTTCTCCTCTGATGTTTTGGCTGTATGACCATCACACACCCTGCAGTCGTGGCTTATGGTCTGCCTACCTGGCACTGAAGTTTCTCTTCAATTGAGCTCTGTACTGTCTTTTTGCTACCCTAATTGGAGTGTTCTTTGCTACCACCCCTAATAAATTCTGTAAAATTTTGAATACTATCTCACTAAAATATGGCTTTTTAATCACTAGTATCTTCATCCCTCCCTTTTGCCTTAGCTGGTGATACCTTAAGCTATTTAAGCAGTGCAATTGCAGAGCTCTTTTTGAAACTCTAGGTGTTCCAATTAATTAATCTGAATATGAGTTTTATCAACAAATCACACACCTTCTAGTGCTAAGGTATTTCAATGTATCAGGAGACTTCTCATGGTATATTTCTATTTTAACTTCACATTCAGGTAGGTATCAGTTCCCAGATCAAGTCTTTGAAGATGAGTCCTGGTAAAGTCTACATACCTCTGTGTGTGTGTCGCATTTAACTTGCTCTTTGTCTCTATGGAGGATTTTTCTCTGTCCCTCAACTGATTGGGTGTAACCTATTTTCACTCTTGCTACTTGCCAGGGCTTCCCAAATTTCATCACTTGCACTTCCTATTATTCTGAATCCAAGGCACCAAATAGTTGCTCTAAGATTAAATTTTGTGGGTATTAAGTACGTGAGATAGGGCGTTTTTTCCATCAGATTCCACTGACCAGGCCATGCCAAGTCTCATGATGAAGTGGTGTGAGCAATCCCTTCCTCTCATTAGAATTTAGCCATGACAGAGCCTTCCATCAGCACTGATCCATGGTGGTGACTCTTTCATCTGCACTGCTTTCTCTTTCTCCTGAGCTAAGGCACTCAGGAGGTACTCACAAATGGGTGATATTTTGCTTTGAGAAGCCTCTCATGCAGAGAAGTGCTAGTACCATTTTTTTTCAGAGACCAGAGACACAAGGGGAAACTTAGGTTAGATGTCAGGAAGAAATTTTTTACTCAAAGGATGGTGAGGCATTGGCACTGCTGCCCAGAGAAGTTGCGGATGCCCCATCCATGGAGGCATTCAAAGGCAGGTTGGATGGGGCCCGGGCAACCTGATCTGGTGGGTGCAACCCTGCCTGCAGCAGGGGTTTGGAACTATATGATCTTTGTGGTTCCCTCCAACTTAAGCCATTCTATGATTCTATGAAATGGAACCTCAGAGTGCCCTGGCACAGAGCAATTCAGATATGCAATCACATACGTGTCTCTTAACCCCATGTTCCCAGTCCCGGGCCTGCTGGATCCCTCCTTCCCATTCCCTTTTCTACATCTCCACCTTCTCTGTCCTCCCTGGCACCGACTGGCCATCTCTACGTCCATCAGAGCTGTTGCAGCAGCAGTGTGCCACGTGTCAGGGAAGATTATTCTTGACTAGTTGCCAAGTCTTTTGCTTCTGCTCTGGCACACAGATAAAATGTTAATAGGGCCAAATGCATTCGACACAAAGGGTGAAACTGTGTGTTCCAGGCACAGAGCCTTTGCCATCCATTTAGCGTCAGCACGGTCTGGATCCTTCCAGTTCATTTTTGCTTGCTAAAGAGGAGCTGACCAGAGATTTTCAGGTTTGACAGAACCAGGACAGAGATACACCCACCTCGTAACAAGTAGCTTAAGCAATGCCTTCTTTCTCTCAAGTCACAGAACCAGGTACATATGCAGAAGGCATAAAGACAGGATGCTGCCATTTGAGCAAGGTAGGTCACGGAGGGCTTAACACACCCTGGTAGCTTCCCTGTGCTATCGCTGCACTGCCAAGCGTGCAGTGTTGGCTTACAGTGGTGTAAAGGAATCAAACCCCCACGATGTGGGGTTGATTGCAGGTGGACAGAGGTATGTTATGACATGTCTGCGTACCTTAGAGTCATGGTGATGCCAGATGACCAAAGCTGTGATCAGTTGCAGCAATACAAGCCCAATACCAGGTTTCTTCTGCAGAATAGCAGATTGTTTTGCATTGTAGAAGCACTTACTTGACCAGTTTTCATTGATAATTATTATGCTTTATAAAGAAGGGTATTTTTAATAGAGAGGTGCATGTTTCTTCAGACTGCATGGAGTTACTCTCCTCCCTCTACAACATACAATAAACTCATCGTAAGATTTATTATTAAACTCTCTTGGTGAATACCCTGAATACTTTACTTAGCTGGAAATTACTCTAGGGCCTGGACCTAATGTGTGCTGAAATCAGTGGAAAATAATTTCAACAAGCTGTAGGTAACTTAGGGGAGATTTCTGATTGTGCCATAGGCCAGGAACTGAGTATTGTTCCAGCATGGTGACAGGGTAGGAAGAAGCTTGGAGCCTTTTCTTATTGTTTGTGTTGTGATCTCCCACAGGTTCCCCTGTCCTGGGTCAGGCACAGTGCAGTCATAAAGTGAAAACTCTAAAGAGCTGTGGTCTTAACTTAGAGTGAGCAAATATGTGATGAATACAGAGTGGTGTGTAATAACTTGGAGCGAGTAGGGGTCTTCCATGGGAATACAGAAATTGAAATATTTCTCACTTGGTTCAAGTAAGAAAGAGGCAATATTTAACACGTTAACCTATTAGCATCCACTTAAGCATTGTTAAGGGACAGAGTGAGAACTCAGAGCTCTTAAAATCCTGCCCAGGTTGCATTTGAGCTTTCAGGACTGGTCTGACAAGGTTAGCAGAAATCAGTCTCTAACACTCCCTGCAATTAAAAAGGGTCATCTCTCTGGGATACAGGGAGAATTTGAATGATTTATATATTCAGAAATGAGCTGCAGGAGGTGATGGGAAAGGCAAGTAGGAGCTATAGATGGCAGTAGACTTTGTTTTTTTTAAATGCTTCTTGCCTCCCTTCTCCCCATAATTTATTCAGCAGAGCTAGCCAAATTCTACATTTGAAGAAATTACTTACTGAACATGTACTAACAATATGAACTTGTTACTTAATACTGGGATAACGATAAACAGCGCCCTTACAAGAGTGCTTTTTGACCTTGTGACTTAGTGATCCCTTTGACGTGGAGCTTCTTGTCTTCAGAGATCATCAGGATCCATGAATGAAGACTCAGCTCACCAGTATGCTGGGAGGAAGGACATGTTCCCTTTCTCCCTGTCCTTAGATGTTCTCCAGACTTGGTTTTAGCACCATGTGTGGGGTGGAGGTGTTTATAGGGAAGCCAATTCCCCATAGAATGGATACCCAATTATTGCTACTTTATCACCTGGAGTACGTAGGTGTCACGGTAATTACTTCAAAGTGTAATCACTGAGTAATCGACAGGCAATATAATTACTACCTGGATGCAGAATATGTAATTACCGTGTTATGTAGCAATAGAGTATTTGCCAAGCATATCTTTCTTAGTTACCAGGTAATTTAAGAGAATTTACATGGTATTTGTGTCTGAGAGACAGGAAAAAATCACCCAGCTGGGATCTCTGTGGAGGGCTATAAACTTTCTGCCAGCAGGAGTTGAATGAAGTTCCAAGACAAGAAACATTGGAGGAATTTGCTTTGTACCTTTCTTTTTCTTTACTTTCTTTCAAGTTTTCTGCCTGTACAGCATTACTGGAGGAAGTGTAATCGTTACTGTTTAATTAAGCACTTATTAGGGATTCTTGGGAGGTGAAGAGTGTTCCCTTATTTCTTGCCATGTGGGACATATATGGCAGCCACGAGAGTATATTCAACCAGAAAGGAGATAAATGAAGAGAGCATCTGTTGTTTACTAAGAAAAAAAAGCAAAGAAAAAGAACAGACTTCCCAAGATCTGAATTGCAACAAACTGTCCCCAGTGTCCATCAGTGCCTGGGCGCTGAACGTGGCCCCAGGACTGAGTACGTGGGGCGATGAGTGGAGGACATGGCTGCAGCTTATGTGTCACCAGGCACGTAGGAGGAAAGCAGGCATCCATTGCATCCATTGTGCCCTTGCCTTTTGTCCAAAGCATTGTAAGCTCACTCGGAGGACGATTTCAGCAGGGTTTCAGCTCTACGAGTGAGAGCTGTCTTGCCGTGGCAGCAGCAGGGAACAACAAAATTTATGGCTGTACCTATGCTAATGACCCGCAGTAACAAAGCAGTCATTTTTTTTTCACGTAGCCTCTGTTAAAGCACAGCAGTATCTTTCCCCTTTCTCTCCATAGGAGAGCGGATGGTGTTTACTAACAATCCTCCTTTCCGCTCTTGGAAATGCCCTGCTATGGTAAATTACAGAAGGCAGCCTGTTGGAGCTGTGTCCTCATTTACACGGAGATCAGAAGGGTTTCGGGGGGCAGTACCAGACGACATACATCACCGAGGTAGCTCTTTTCATGACGGTACTTGGCCTTAATTACATTATATCGCCCTCCCAAGAGAAATCTCTGACACCTCGGGCTTTCATAAGGCAATACTTTATCTTCTTTTTCATTAAATAGTAACTACTCATTAGGGCAGTTTAACATTTTGCCTTTCCTTCATCTTGTAAGGCAGCTGTGTTCCTGCACGTTCTGAGTATAAATAGACCAAGGTATTTCGGCTGTGGAAAATTTAAAGGCTTTACCAAACCAAAGGAAAAAAAGGAAAAAAGAAACACCTAAAAGAGCAGTTAGATTATTTAGATTCTTCTCTGAAAGATGTTTTGCAGCTTTCCCTTTTGGATGAGTCGCTCTTCTGTAATGATACCACTGCAGGCAGCGCTAAAAAGGTAAACCACAACCACCAAATGCGAAATGAACTTGGCTGATCCCCTGCATTCAAAGCATCCCTCAGCTCTCTATTGATAAACACAGCTTATGCTCTCATCCCAGTGAATGCAAATACTATTTGCTGAAAGAGTGCTATCCTGGCTACTTCTCATTATCATGCTTTTATTGCCAGGGATCCTGGAGCTTTTTAGTAGCTACCAAATCAATAACGCTGTGGCATTCATACATTTCTCATTGCTGCTGTGCATGGTACAGCATGAAAGTCTATGCTTCTTAGAGGCTGTACCTGATACTGATACCTGTGTACTCATGCAATTCTTTTCATCTGCGGTTTTCAGATCTTAATGAAGATTTACAATGCCACTGTGAAATGGGTCCTTATATCTGGGCAAGCCGAGATGGGCAGACGTTGGAGGGAGGGGTTTCAGAAAAGCTCAGCCTTTTTGTCAAGAAACAAAAAATACAGCAGTCAGCTCCTGAAGGCACTAAAGGCACTCCCAGTGCCTTCCAGAGCAAACTGCCTTTCTCTGGAGCCAGGGACTGCAGCCCAGGGGTTCTGACACCTGAGTCTCCTCTTCTGTTGTTCCCTTTTTGGGATGTTTCCTAAAAATATTGTATTTTAGAGAATTGATTGCCCACAGCTTTAACTCACCACTGGGGAGGTTTCCTTCACAGGCTTTAAAAATAACTAAATAAATAGCTATTTACTAAGCAACAAAAAATGGAATAAACACAATCAGTTTGATTCACTCTAAGTTCTGGAGACACTACACTGGAGACAAGGAGGCTTCCAATTTCCTACATGAGTCACTACGTTCTTGGATTCAGCCTATCAAACTATATCAGCAAATCACATTATATAATGTAACGTAGCAAGACACAACTGCCTGCGTTTAACCTAGAAAAGATTAAAAAACATGGCCTACCACGGTCATTGGGCTGTCCTGGCAAAACTGCCATTCTCTTTTCCATCCAGCTGCCCACCCCTGCTGTCCTTCCAGCCTGGTGTGCTGGGAGAAAACCTGTCATTTTTAGGAACAAGGAAGTGAGCGGTTCTGCTAACAGGGAAGCAAATGGTGCTCGTGCTACTTCTCTGTTTCGGAGGCTTGTTGTTCTGAGGTCGAGCCCACGGTGCTTTGTTTTATAGCTATGCAGAACCAATTTTCCCTGGCTGAAAGCTGGAGCACCAACTGCAGCACGGGTGGGAAGGCTGCTTACTGCGAGTGCTGCCTTGTTCTCAGCTCAGTAAAACACATGTGAAGTGGATGAAAATGGGACGTGAGGAGGTGATGAGAAGCCTTTCTCCTTAGCTCTGGCCTGCTGGGGGTGTCAGGGTTATGGTAAACTCTGCAGTGGGGTATGGGGGAAACCCAGTGGATCTTTTGTGTCTGAGGTGTTGACCTCGGCAGTGAACCACATCACGTTTATCTTAGAGGCAAAGCTTGAGCAGGAGGGAGAGGAGAGGAGCAAGGTGAAGTTTTAGGGATGATGGGGAAAATTGTGCCTCAGGAATCTGTCAAAAATGCTGCTGAGCAGCAGGGGTATGACTGCATGGTCTGGTGGGGCAGGAAGGAGTCAATGTAAGGAGCCTATCCAGGCTGCTTTTAAGCAACCGTTACAATAATGCACCTCTACACAAAGCCATTATGGATAAATGTCTTGGGAGAGGAGCTTTTAATGTGTTTCAGTGTGAGGTAAATGATCCCATGCTGACAGAGGCTGTCATCTTCTCGGTGCCAGCATCCTGCACGAGCAGCCGGTCCCCCAGCAAAGCCATCGCCCGTCCTTTATGAGACGGCAGCTGGTATTGATACTGCTTTGCTACCAGTCACATTAAAATAAAAAAGGTGGCAAAAACCACCAAACAAACCCCAAGAACAACAACAGGAACAAAAAAACACACACAAAAAAAGCCTCAAGCTGTGCTGGAACAGAAAGTAATTAAGAAATATTTCATATCTCCAAGCGGCCCTGAAATTTTTATTCCTGTACATGAAGCTCCGTAGGCTCCTCACGGGTTTCTGCTGCTGCTGTGTTTCAGTGCAATAAATCCTGCTGCCTTTGGAGCCTGACAGCCAGTCCGGATGTGATCGGAAAGCCAACGGGTGCTCTCTGTAAGGTTTAGTCCTTGCCTGCATCGAGTCTGCTTATATCAGTCAAGCTAGGGTGTGCTCCATGAGCGAGCCAGGGCAGCAAAATGCTGACCTTACCGGGAAAGATGAAGATCAGGAAAGGTGGGGAGTGAGGTGAAGAGGAGGGATGGGGGGAGAGTGGGAGTTCAGAGAAAGAAGCTCCAAGCTGCAGTATTCCCATCCAAAACCCATGAGACCCACTCAGCCTGAGCCCAGCCCTGTGAGTATTTATGGCCCTGTCAAGGTTGACAGACCCAGAATTGAACTTATCTGGCAATAAATAACGTACGTTTTAATCTCGATGCGTTGTCTCGGTGCCTCCCCAGAAGCACACGGCTCTGGGCTGCGCTGGGCTGTGGGACCAGGGCTGGGGCTGTGTGTCCCTGGGTGCCCCCAAAGCAGCAGGCAGCGGCTGTCACCCACCTGTGTAGAACCAAATGCCCCGTGCTGCTGGCAGCTGGTGTGGGAGGGAGGCGGAGATGCAAACAGGCTGTTTCTTCTCTCTCCTTCTGCTGATCATAAGAGAGAATAGCTATCAAATATATATTTCTAAGACTATCATCACTTACTGTGTTAAAACCTTTTGTTCTACCTTTGAGTTTGCGTTGTCGTCTACAGATCTAATTCTTTTGGGTCTCAGTCTTATTCCCCCCATTCCCTTGCATCCCCCCAGAGGTAATGGCCTTAAGTTGTGCCAGGGGAGGTTCAGGTTGGATATTAGGAAGCATTTCTTCTCAGGAAGAATGGTGCTGCAGTGGCACAGGCTGCCCAGGGAGGTGGGGGGGGTCACCATCCTTGGAGGTGTTTGAGAACTGCGGAGATGTGACACCGAGGGATGTGGTTATGGGCATGGTGGGGGTAGGTCGATGGTTGGACTTGTTGATCTGAGTGGTCTTTTCCAACTGTAATGATTTTATGATTCCATCATTCTGCCACCCATCAATCTTTTTGTCCATCAAGATCAGAGATCCACTGTGCTACTTGTATGCTGTTTTAGAGAAACCCAGCGGAGCTGCCTACCCAGCTCGCAGCCAGCGCAGGAAGCTGTTAGCACCAATACCCTTCAGAACACCGACACAGGGCATGGGGAAGACACCTCTGGTTCCTTGCCCTGCAGGTGCTGGAGACATGACTTTCTGAGCCGGGCAGGCTTCACCAAGCTCTTGGTAATAAGTGAGGTCACAGGTTGTAAGTTCCATTTTCTTGCTTTCTTCTCACATTTGCCATCAGGCGAAGCAGTTAGGATGCTTCAGTGCAGAGAAGACTTCATCTTTTCCTTTTGTTTTGGAGGAAAAGTCACGATTCCATGTTGTGTTTGGGTAAGAGCAAACAAAAACTTCGTTCTTTTAAAATGAAGGCTTCATTCTGGTTGTAACATTGCACTGTATCTTCATGTAGCTCTTATTCTTGGAGACTATTGTATTTGAAGGTTGCAAGAAACTACCACTTTATTTAGAGCAATTCAAATATGATATTTGATTTCACTAACAATGTTGGTTTTTTTTTGTCCTTTAACTTGAGAAACAGTGTCAGAACTGAAAGCTTTTCCTTAAGCAGTTTCCCAAGTCTCAAATATTCTATTTTTCCCTAAAAACCTTGAACTGGAGGGCACCCAGATACCTTCACTCTGTGGCTAATTTTGGTCCGTAGCACAAACAAAGCGGTTTTGCACCTTGGAAAGGTTTCTCATGAGGTTTTCACTTGAAGGATGTGAAGGAAAACCAAAGCCCCACAGCCCTGGGGGAGGCACAGATTGAAGGGTGCTTCTCCTCTGCCTGCTGAAGCCTCAGCTCCTTCCTGCAGCGCCAGCTGCATTGCCTGAGCTGCTGCAGCTGCCACCGTCCAGCCTGGCCATGGCTCCCCAGTGAGCATGGGCAGCTGCTGTGCTTAATGTCTTCCTCCTCCAGTCCCTCAGAGCACTGATTGGGGGACACCAATTAAATCCATCTCTTTGCTGCTATTTCCTTTCCCCCTCTTCTGTTTCTTTTCTCCTTCCATTTTTTTCTCTTTGTTTTCTTTTCCCCTCTTCCTCCACGCGTGAACTAATTGATGTCTGATCTATTCAGAGGTTTGGCCCTAAAAAGTAACCTTCAG
>JANHGO010000045.1:18321403-18334655 GCA_024606505.1 Aquila spilogaster | reverse complement strand
TTTCCCCTCTTCCTCCACGCGTGAACTAATTGATGTCTGATCTATTCAGAGGTTTGGCCCTAAAAAGTAACCTTCAGCTAACTGCTCACATAACTTGCCTGTCACTTTTGATAACAGTCAGGGCATCATTTTTGCAAGTGTTCAACAGTAAAATTACTGCTTTGCTCTTGTCAAGCAAATGAGCCCTGAGGCTTGTATGAGAACCATTAATGATCATGCCACAGTGGGACTGGAGCACTGGGCGGCCTGGAGAAGCACCGCTTCTCAATTCACCATGCCCCTGCCGAGCAGTTTAGGTTTAATTAACCTGCATTAATGCCTGCTGGGATAGCATTTTCCATGCCTCCTTTTTCAAGGGGTCAAATGGAGCTGGAGACAGCTGCTGGTGTCTCAGGTGCCCTCTGTACGTGGCTGGGATCCTAGAAATGTTTATGTCTGTGCTGTGGAAATAAACTCTGCTTATTATGCTCATAAAAACTGGTGGCTATAGCCTTGGGCTTTGCCAGCCTTGTGAGCTGCTGGAGAGAATTATTGACAAAACATAAAAATGCTACGGCTCGTGGTGCTGGCTGCATGACTGTGCTCTGTGATGTGCGTTTGCAGGGACAGAATTATGCAGCATTTCTGGATTGTTCTGCAGAGTCTGTGTGTGTGGGTGTTGCAGTTCTCCAGAAGTTATGTTTTCCATTTATATCTATGCAGTAATCTAATTAAGTTTACTTTCTAATGGCAAAGAACCCCAAGGATGTGATTTGCTTTGCTGAGACTGCACCCAGCCAGCACCAGGAGTGTGAGCATTAACCACCACAGTAGTGACTTGGATGGAGAGGATGCTGCTGTCAGTGCTTGACTGCTGGGTACCAGGCAGAGGGAGGTGACAGCTCCAGTTCTAGCACTGAGGTTCAAGAGGAATCCACAATTTTAATGCAGCTCTTGACTTTGTATACTTCTTGCCACTCTTTTTGAGGATGTTTCCCCGCTGTTATATGTTCCTGTCTTTCCCTTCCCAGTCATTTTCTGGCATTTTCCATACTCTGTTGGTTCCTAGGTAATTAAGCAAGAAAATCGCTTCAACTGAAACCCTGTTCAGCAGACAGGGCTGTATCCCTGCTGAAGCCTGGAGCTCGGCATCCAATGCTTGGTTGTCATGGAGGCTGATTGGGGGGTCCAGTTCCAATCTCGCAAATGATTTTGAAATATGATTTGTGAGGTCAGAGCAAGACTTAAGAGCTCAGTCCCCTTCACGGAGCCCATGCCAGCAGTGAATAAAAGAAAGTTGAAGCAACAGCAGCCTTGGGACTGCCCAACTCTCCTCTCCTAGGGTTTACATCCTTAGAGTAGGTCAGTAAAATGTATAGGAAAGATCTGACATAGTTCATCTGATATAAAACTCTGTCTCTGAACTGGAATTGTTTCTAGGCAGGTAGCAAAATGGTAACAATAACCTTAGTTCAAAGTCCAGCAGTGCAATGAGCACTGGGACCCACTACACACACGTGCAAATGCCTACACAAAAGACTTTCTCACTCAAGTCCTATTTCTTAATGAAATTAAATTTCAGTGGACCTCTGCTGAATCCAGTTTTATTCTTTTGCTGCAGAAAGAACACAAAACTTATTTTTCTTCTTGTTGGCTTACTATTTACCTGTCCTAGAAGTAAAACAAATCCTAGAATCAGAAACTGATGCAGATCTCCCTGTATAAGGAGTTCAGACCGGCTGTGGGTTTTGTAATGTGCCCACCAGCCCCTGAGTGATTGCATCAAAGCTCCTTTGATTTCTGAAAGGGGCTCTAGATGATGTATGAAGGACTCGAGCCTACTGGGGCAGGGGCTGAAGTGCCACAACTTCTGGTGCTGAGCAGCTGAAATCTGATCCCTTTTTTAGAAGACCCAGAGCAGAGGGCAGTTCATGTCCTGGGATGGATGGATGTTAAGATACACAGTCACTGTCCTCTGTGGGAACAGGAGCAGCAATGCATCAACAACGTGATAGAAGTGAAGTGAAGGTAAACCAGCATAGCTTCCTATTTCTGGGATCACCAGCTGGGAATCCTCTGGGCTGCCTTTTAGGCACCATTGCTGCTGCCTTCTTCCTCATGCACCATCTGCCTGCGCTTTCTTAGCAAGAAACAGGGAGAACAGACTTGTCCACAGAAGCACTTGCCTGTCCTTATTTCAACATTGCACTGTATGAGCAGGCAGCCCACCAACCCCTGCTTCAGAGCAATAAGAAGATGGTTAAGAACAACAGCAGGGGCTAGAATGGCTGTGAGAAGTTTCTTACAGCATCAGCAAGGTGCTGAGAATCACCTTTTAAAGTGCCTGCAGAGAAAAGTAAGATGGCTGTCATGTCAGTGGTGTTACCCACTGTGTTCCTCCCAGGCTGGAGGGGACTGCTCACCAAAAGAGTGCTCTTCTGAACAGTGTTTCCTCGTGACTTCCTGTGGCTGGATGAGCGAAGGAACTGAATTGCTAAGGAAGCGGTCAGTAGCACCTATTTACATAGGTTAATTGCATAGGGTAATGGAGGATCAATGTGATTTTCAATGGGGCTACTGATGGAGACATCTCCCTGACAGCGCTTCATGATGACACCTTTCCTTGACATTGAATTATGTTTCTTCCAGGCCTTAGCAGGCTGTAGCTAAGGATTTAATGAGGTCTCTGGGTCACATCAAACCTTGCTTTTGGAGTTCTGGGCATGGGATTCGGGTGTGCTATGCACGCTGGCTGCATTTATTCAGCTTATCATTGTGGTCCATTTCTGAGGAGGGAAACCATTGTCATTCACACATATAATAGCTACCATTCTGAGCCCCTGCTGAATCACCATTGCAAACTTCCTTGCAACAAAGATGAAGAATAGATGGTTTTAGGTTGTCTGAGTCCTTAAAGCCTACTTGTAGTAGCCATATTTTCATTTTTTGCCAGCCAAGGCCTACGGTCATCCCATTGCCTCAGCTAAGTATGAATGATTGCAATGTATCTCACTTTTCCTGGATGCAGCACCGTGCTACTCTTAGTGAACCACTACAGCTACCCCTGCACAGTAACGCAGAGCTGGTCCTACGTGTCTCCATTGCTCTGCCATCTGCCACCTACCCCAAACCTCCTCTTGGCTGCACTCCAGGACCCTCGGTAGCTTTGCAGATGCCCGAACACCCCAGTGGCTGCAGGATGAGAGTTTAAATAAAATAGAGCACTGATGTGGAGAGATGAAATTAATTAATGTCCCTGCTATTAAATAGCTGTCACTAAGGAAAGACTTTTGTTTTGCTTCTAGGATGACAGTGTTTCATTAGAGGGAAAAAAGCTTTGAAACACTTTATTATGTTTATTTATCATAAGTAAGTTACCTCATTTTTCTTGTGATGTTTGCAGAATACAGAGCTTTGGCTCTCCATGTTTTGTAAGGAGAATTGGTATGAAAAATCTGCTCTTGTGAGCTCCTAGGTTGCACCAGAGTCTGTCCATTTCTAAAGCCTCACTCCCTGACTGCTTCCACAAATCAGCAGCTGAACAGCCCAGTGAGAAGCCATTCTTTCACATAGTCATTTATTTCCAAAGATGTATGGGCAAAGTGGCACGCACCTTTCAGAGCATATATCAGCTGTGGACTGGTGATGAGTGACTCTAGTGGCAGGTAAACAGCTGTGTGGGGAGAGGAAAGGATCCTTTCTTGTGTTCTATCCTTGTCCTGCTTTGGGTAAAAAGCAAATTGCTTTGGTTTCATGTTATTGGAGGCTTGCATGTTCCTTAGCTATGGATATACCAAGAAGCAGAATAAATAAATGAGAAGTAAGAAAATGTTCTTAAAAAACCTGCTGGAATATGACTTGGAACGCTAGGGAGGGCTGCAGCCATTCGCACCCAGGAACCATCCTGCTGACAACAGCATACTTCTCTTAGCTTGGCTTTGCTAGACTAAATTGAACAACGTTCTTGTGTAGGAGTAGAGATGCCGTGGTAGAGGTGCTATGGTCAGGAGGTTTGAGCAGCAGCTGCCCATATGACTCCTAACTGCAGCCAGGGCTGTCATTTTCTCACTGTCAGAAGCATTAAATTAAATCAAAACTAATAAGTAACCTCCCCTGCCCCCACAGTAGACACCTCTATTTTTATTATGTGAAGTAGGAGAAGAAATGTACCTGGAGGGTACACATAATTTATTTAGAAAAATAGGAAAGGAGAATATCTGCAGTTGATGAAAAAATTCCCCAGTCCTTGGGGTATTTGATCTGTTAATTATCCATACTTCAGAACCCATTATTCACACTTTCCTGCTTTCCTCCAAGAAATCTATTTGGCAGCTATGTATGTACATATATATGTATATTTGTAGTTTTCTCTGAGTTCAGCAGGAATAAAAGAGAAGAAGAATTCCAGTTGTAAACTATTAATAAAATGCAAACACACAACAGCCTTCTTTGTTTGATGTTTCCCACTAAGCAGATTGAGACAGAGATTTCTATTATGTCAAGGGATTGAATCACCGAAAAAGTGAAGTTTTGCAAACTTGCCTTTGCCCAGCTCAACAACCAAGGACAAACTGCGGCTCCATTTGGAAGCACGTTTGGCTCACGCAGCGGTGGTGACTCATGTATATTAACAGCAGCAGGGATTTGGATCTCTTGCACCTTGTTGTTCTAATGCCAATCTATTCATCAGCATAAACATCGTCCTGCACACTCTCTTCTGGACAAAAAGCCGAACTAGGGAGGCCCTGAGACCTCAGATTTACTCTGGCTCAGTGCAGAGATTTCCTTTGGCTGTGGTGGGTTGTAGAACTACCTGAAATGGCCCAGTGCAGTGCAGGTAGGAATCAGGACCCAACCCTGAGTACCCTGTATATTTTGCAGCAGCATGGAGAAGGTCACCTTTGTGATGCAACACTGCTGGTGAAACGACAGTGCTACTTTCGGAGAGACAGTTCAGAGCCATTGGAGGGGCTTACAAGGAGGCGATGGAGGGCCTTTATATATGCTCCTGTTCTAACTTTTGCTGCTTTGTTGGGCAGTTTTCTTTTTGTCATTAATGAATTCATGCAGAGATTGTTTCTCTGGCATTGTAACATGACTGCCCTAAGTGTGCCTTGACTTTTTTCCTATGGAAAAAGATGAGTGTCACTCAGATTGCCCTGATTATGTGTTGTAGGGACTGTGTTAAAAATGCAGCCACTACAATTTGTTCTTGAAAAACACACAAATCTTCTATCAGGATAAACAATTCCAACAGCATGTGGCCTTTGTGACAGCTACAGGCCTAAGAGGGACTTAAATGATATACATAGAGCTAGCAGTGACCTTCAGCAGACTGGATTTCACCCTCTGTGCTAGAGAACAGTTTGTTAAAATGGGATTTCTATTGCTTCTCTCTATACATAACAAGATATACATCGCCTGCTTGGAGCTGTAGTTTCTGGGTTCCTCAGAATCCTCTCTTTTAAACTGTGAACTGCAGAGGCAGATGAATGCAGCGCTCTGGTGATATTTGCAGAGTGCTTCCTATCCCATGGGTAGTGTCACGAGGACTAATGGAGCTTTAGTCAGCTCTGGATAGAAAGCTGGGTGACATTTTCAGTGCCCGTCTCTGTCTTCAGAAATATTAGGAACAATTTCTTCTCCAAAAGAGTGGTGATGCAGTGGCACAGGCTGCCCAGGGAGGTTTGGGGACCACAGTCCCTGGGGGTATTCACGAACGGTGTTGATGTGGCAGTGAGGGACGTGGGCAGTGGGGATGG
Source organism: Aquila spilogaster (assembly GCA_024606505.1). Lineage (NCBI taxonomy): Eukaryota > Metazoa > Chordata > Aves > Accipitriformes > Accipitridae > Aquila > Aquila spilogaster. Next base: position 18,328,914 of record JANHGO010000045.1, on the reverse strand, counting down.
GTTGGTGGGGTTGGACTTGGTGATCTTAGAGCTCTTTTCCAACCTTTTTGATTCTATTATTCTACCATTCATTGCTGTTGGTTTTTTATGCCACGTCTTCTGCAGGACAGAAGATCCATTAGACGTGATTTGCAGAGCTATCAAATGAGAACAAAAGAGATGCACACATTCTGAGTGACATGGGAGAAAATATTCCACAGCTAGAGGAGCTGGTCTGGGGCTGTGAACACGTGTATATGATGGATCACTTGAAAGATCACAGCCCAAGAAGGTGTGCTCCAGGCTGTAGATTTTTTCTTCTTGTTTAGTACATTTTACCTGAATATTCATGCTTATTCAGGAATAGAGTTATATGATGGGGTATGCATACCTTCCTATGGGGTAGGTCTGTCCCCAGAATCCATCAAGGCTCAGACTTAAGGTTCCAATGAGACTGTGCCTATCAGATGTCCTTGTCTACCACATCAGAGGTAGCTGGGTCTGAGGATCTGAGTGGTGTTCCTCAGACAGATGCTGCAGATGAGCAGGGTGCCAGCCTGGGGACAGCGCGCACAAAGGTAAGGAAGCACATGTCTGAATTGTCTTCTGTTGTAAATATGAATTTTATGTATGTCAGTGAACTGAATGTCAGCCCACGGTGGTCTGGTTATTTCAAGAACAGAACAGACAGCCAACATATATCAGAACATCCCCAGGTTTCCCCAGTCTGACTGCAGGGTGGAACAGGAGGCAAAAGGAAAGCTTTAACTCCAGATGCTGATATTGTGTCGTGCCTTTTTTATTGTAGGTCAGAAAGTCACATTAGAGCTGTGCTAGGGAACAGCACTTTGCACGTGGTCACAACGTAGACCAGAGAACGATGGATCCAAACAGTTTGTCTCCACTCCAGCCAGCTGGCCGGGACACGTCAGCCTCGCTGAAACTCAGCTCACAGCCTCATAAAACGGTGGGTAAACTCCAGCTCCAGCACAAGCTGACCTTTCCATAAACCTGCTGTGCTGCTTTATATCAGCTGAGCCTCTGGCCCAATCGTTCTTAAATGCCACTGTTTGCCAACCTTGCATTGTTCCCGCAAACCAACTGAGTGTGTTAAGAGAGGATAATTAGGGAGAACACGGTAATTAATACCGCAGATAATAACCCAGAGGTGTAATTTAGCTGCCTGACTCGCACTGAATTCCTTGGGCTGGAGCAGGAGCAGCAGAAGAGGCACCTGCTGACGCCTGTCCTACATCCTCAGCTCTCTGCAGGAGGCGACCGCACGCCGAACAAACAGGAGCCCCGAGGTCCCTCCTGAGCCGCTAATGATCGCCTTGCAGACAGCGATGGCATGTCACTATTGATTATTTTCCTATTATAAACTTCTTCTTCCTCTCCCTCTTTGCCGCGATCTGTTGGGTAAACACAAGAAATAAGCAGGAGCGGCTGAGGTTTGTGCTCACCAAGTGTTTAGAGGAGGGGAAGCACTGACTCGACTGGAAGTTGTTTCTTGTTCTGAGGAAGTGGCTGAAGTTCAAAGGGATTCCAAAGGGACGTGGTGGCATATGGACAAAAACATTTTTCAGGTCTGTGAGGGCTTTTCCACACTGACAACATAAAGGGAATTTTTTAACATTGGCTGCTGTCCTCAGTGCAACTGCAAATGACAAAGCATCTCCCATTGCTTAGACCAGAGCCAGCATTGATTTTGTGCAGTGTGAAGTCCTTCTGTTCCTACAGTTTTTGCCCCAGTTCTAGTTAGACTTATGAGCTTGCTAAGGTAATGCAGTCATTGATATGGCCTTATGCTTAGGGTTCCTGTTAAAGCAAGCAGCTATTGAGAATCCACAGAATTGTGTTTTCCTACTCCAAATACTCTCAGGAATTTGGGGGAACTGGCATACTTCTGCTCATATAAACGGAATTGTGGTTAAACACGAGGATGGAAGGTCACGCTTCTCTTCTGATTTATTTATTTATTACTGCATGTGGGCTTTGAGCTGTCATTTCCTAAAACTCGTTCCTTGCATGATAAATGAACATGTTTTATTCAGGACGTTGGAGTGCACTTGAAGACCGGAGCAGTTCCAATGACCTTCTCGGTGAATTTCAGCAAGTGTTTTCTCTCTCTGGGTCTGTCCTTCCCCACAGGTTTGAAGCCAAAAAATTGTCACTGGTAACTATTACCAGCTATGAATCTTTGAACCTCTCCTTCCTTGTGCCATGACATTAAGGCTGGGCACACTTACCCTATAACTGTGTATGAGTTGGATATCTGGCCCATGTTAATCATCTAATCTTCAGTGATGTAGTCCATCCCAAAATGGCTTAGTAAAGGAGGTATGATCAGTCATTCTCCTCAATTACTCTTTCTCTCTTTACCGAGCATGGTGGAAGCCAGGCTGGCTAATGAGGCAGGATATCTAATTTTTAAGCAAGTCCACCTATTAAGTTACAAAATGCAGATGTGAGTGTTTTTAAAACCTCTCCCTGTTCTCTCCATTGTGTGGTGTTAGGCTTTTGTTGTTGTTTTTCTTTCTTGTCGTTGTGTGACACGCACCTTCATTCATCCGCACCGCTTTCCTGATGCAAAGACATGGCTTTCTGCAGTACAACATGATGGAGAAAAGGAAAGGAGGAGGTTTGTGAGAACAGAAAGGCAATGCAAACCTAAGAGAATGAACCTGATGTTATTTTACAAAGCTCTATCAGTGTTTAGCAGGGAGATATGACAATAAAATTTATGTCCTGCTAGGATAAGTAACCTTGTTTCCGCCTGGTTAGTGCTTCCTTTTTTTTGCATGGAGAAGGTGCTTCGTGCCTGATGGGTCAATAAGTGTGTTATACCAAGTCTTGTTGTCCGCTATGATGGTTATAAAAAGTGGAGATTTGTTTTCCTTTTTTTAATTTTCTCTCTTGTTTTCCCTTCCCCTTCTGGCTGTCAGAGTGAATTTGTATCTTCTGGCAACACTGGGGAGGTGGGAAAGATGTCAAAAAGAGGATGTAAAATGCATTTTAAAGTGAGCTGTTAGGAATTGGTTTGACATTTCTGACAAAGGGAAAGGTTACTGCACACAGCTTTTCAGCTCCTATCTTCTTATTCCTTTTCTTGTCAATCATAACTGAAGGAGAGAAATTCCTCATCATGACTGCCTTGTTCTATGCGCACAGAATATCTGGCGGCCGGTCCTCACTTGGCACTAGCCACAATGTCCAGGCTGTGTCTGGTGTTTGGGGACATCACTCTTGAGTGTCCCCTGGGCTTCTGGTGAGCAGGCTGCCTGGGTCAGGGGTAGCTCCGGTCTCTCTCCCCACTGTGTTCTCCCATCTCCTTTGCAGGAATGAGAAATGTCAGCTCTTGCATCCTGCAAGGAGACCTTGATCCTTAGCTTTACTGAGTGACCTCTTATAGAAATTTCAGATCACAGATTCGGAGCTATTTGCATAATCTAATGAACCTTTGCTTTTAACAACAGACCAATAACACTGGTGCCAAGTTTGGCACCCAGGGATTTTTGGCATTTGGCCTTGCGCCCTCTCTGGTCACCTGCTTGGAGGATGGGGCACAGACAGATATTTCAGGTTGGATATTAGGAAAAACTTCTTCTCCAAAAGAGTGGTCGGGCACTGGAACTGCTGCCCAGGGAGGTGGTGGAGGCACTGGCCCTGGAGGTGTTCCAGAAACGTGGAGATGTGGCACCGAGGGATGTGGTTTAGTGGGTAGTATTGGTGGTAGATGGATGGTTGGATGAGATGATCTTAGAGGCCTTTTCCAACATTAATGATTGTATGATTCAATGATTCTATATAGATAGAAACTGTGTATAGACACAAAATTTAAAGGCAGCACACAAATGGGCATGCCAGCACTAAAAGGAGGTGTGTTCAGAAAAGATCTACTGGTGAAAAAGTCTGGCTTTTGAATGCAGAAATATTTTACTGTTGATGCTCAAAACTGCAGTGAGCTGAGCCTGAGACAAGGGAAATCATCATGTCTCAGCATGTACTTTAACTAAGAGGCGCTTACCTCGTCTTTGATTCCTGGATGACACACAGATGGGAAAAGAATAAGATTATTTGCCAGTTCGGTTCATTATGAGAGCAATAACTAGTTCTAAATGGCTTTTGGTTTCTTCTCAAATCGTTACAGGACTGGCTTGATTGCTTCAGTTTCCTGCAAAATGAAAGACTGAAGCACTTTCAATATTTTGGTAAAAATATGCAAATTTCAGTGTTTTTCTGAAAGCAACTGAAAACATAAACTTATTTGAGGAAACTCTCAAGTGTCTGTTCCTTAGCTGAGCATTAACATTTTCTGATGCAGACGCAGCAGATAAGTTTCATTAATTCTTTTTCTTCTAGTCAGAGCTTGCTTAGCAGTTCTGTGGTTTACACCTACGTGGGAGGGGGATAAAACTGCGCAGGGTTTCTGTCTCTTCTTCTGGGTTGCAGCTCTTGGTTTTGCTTTTTGTCTTTCTGGACTAAACCCAAAGACACCGTTTCCAGAGGCCCGGAGAAGCCTCCAGAGGCAGAGCTTCCCTTGGCAGGCAGCAGAGCGCAATTGCAAAGCAGAAAAGAAGTGCCTTATTTAGCAAGCAGTTGTTGTTCTCCAAGTTGATGAAACAATTAGCTGGAGATGATGCTCTGTTGCTGTTCTGCTCTTTTAATAGCACAGTGCTCCTTGGGCAGGACAAGCGTCTTTGTAGCTTGAACAAACCAGGTGGAACCATACATGAGGCTTCGCTCAGCCTCTCCCTGAGCCTCACAGAGGGGATATTCAGCTGGCAAAGGGCAGCACGTTCCTCCTGAAGGAGGAAACCAACCTGCCAACAGGAATACTCTCTGCCTATTGAAGCAGTTAGTAAAAACTGGAGCAATCCCCTCCTAAAAATGGCTCTAGTAGCCAGACAGTGGATAACATGCTGAGCACCGCCCTTACCGCCCCCACCCATGCTGGTAGAGAAGGTGCACTATGTTCCCTAGTGAGCATGGGGTGAGAGCTGCTCTGATCCACACAGGGGTGACAGTTCTCCATATCCCTGACATCCAGTATGAATTACATGGAGAATGATGAAAAGCAGCAGTGCTGCCACAGATCAGACCAATTCAAGCAGCTGCAGGTCTGGAGATCTGTTTGTTGTTTCTTTCTTTCCCACTACCCCTTCTGGAAGTAAATAGTGCTGTTTGCTGGGCTGCAAACTGAGCCTGATGCTAAATCTGCTGGAAATGCCAGGCAGTGGATGCCTCCACAGTTCTGTGCTGCTGCATATGGATTGGATCCTCCAAGAGTTTCTAATAAACAATTTGATGGCTCCATTTTATCAGCCACACAGGAAGGTGAATATAAAAAGAACCAAAAAAAAAAAGAAAAAAAGAAGAAGAAAGAGGAAAGGGGATTAAAATTAACAGTGATCTCAATTCCCTGAGTTTCAGTTAAACAATCTCATTAATCCTGTCTGCAGTGCATGTACTATGTCTGTGCTCCCCGCTCTGACAGGTCCCCAAATCACATTCACTGCCATTCATTACGTGCAATGGGATAAAACATTTATTCAGAGTCATGTTTTATTCCGGGGGAAAAAAAAGCTATTTCTGTAAACTCCAGACATCTGATTAACGGGTGGCACTTCCCCTGCTGGCCCTGGGCCCTGTGCCCAGAGCTGGGTCCTGCTGGTCGTGCTGGGATCAAGTCACCATGAAGTGGGTTAGGCAACGGCTTCACCAGATCTTGTGCTTGGAGGCAGCACAGCCTGGTTTTGAAAATGTAATCATTCTGGAGTGTTCCTGGGTTTTTCCTGATCCCTGTTGTGGTGACATGAACTATCTAAAGAGGAATACATTATATTTTCAGGAGTCTATAGGAGCTCTTGCTTGACCAAGCTGCCTTTTAGCTCCTGGGAACTTAACTCATCCGCTAAGTGTGCAGTCTGTGAAAATGAATGTCTGCAGGTTTAGCCTGTGCAGATAAAGCAGCAGAGCTCATTTCCAGCAGCCCTTCGCCACTGAAAGGCAGCCAAAGCCTGAAATTTAAGGTGAAATTTTGGGAGCTGAAAGCAGACGGGAGTGCAAACACATAGGAAAGCCAAGTTTTGAACTTTGCAGCCAGTCCACAGCTCACCCTACTTATTGGCACGTTTAATAAACCAGCTCAGTAAAGGCTTAGGCTGAGGAAGATTCACTGAGGTTGGGTGGCACATCTGCTGTTCAGAGCCTACAAATCATCCAGGGAGCCTTGTTCCCCATCCATAGGTGCCTCGTGTCCTAGTATCGGGCAGATCTACTGCACCCCCTGCTTGTCTCTCTGGTTGAAATTGGCTTTTTGTTCCTGTGTGGTCAATGGCTGTATGTAAAGGGAATGGCTATAACACAGCTATTTCATAACAATCCTTTTTACAAGCAGCAAGTCCAATACAACCTAGATTTCTATGTCCTTCTCATCTGTGAGTCAGCCTCACAGTAGAGCAGATGTCCTCTTCTCAGTTCGTCCCCTTGTGACGTGCCCACCAAAGCCAACGCTACTCCCAGTGCTCAGCCAACACCTGCTCTCAAAATAAGTAAGAGTGGAGTTTGGCCCTCCACAAAACCTGTGAGAATTATGTAAACCTTGAGAGCCCTGCATCAAATCTGCCTGAAAATGGCCAATGCGTTTAGGAGTTACTAGGGGTGTTAGTCTGTATGCTCTGTTAAGCCTTGTTTCCTAAGGAATGCACGCTAAAATATTGCTCAGCCCTCTTAATACAGTTATGCTCAAGAGTATGTGCTACTTTAAATCAGGAAGCAAGAAAACAAATTAAGGTTTTAAATCACCACAGGTCAATTACCAAGCGGCTACTGCAACCTGCTATCGCTGCTGAACTACCGTGCGAGCAGGAACATCTAAATCAGTGCTGCTTAACCCAGAGCTCCCAAAACACGACTTATTCAGTGCTGCTGAATCTCACCCCTCTGCAATCATCTCGCTTTCAAATCACTGTAGGAATAATAAAAAAGAAGCTCTCCCTCTGTGAGAAAGGTTCAAGTGTTCTTGTAGCTTTCAATTCTCCTCATTCGCCCAACGAGTAGACCCAAATTGGTGCTTCCATTCCTAGGATACGATGTGGATTTAACTCTTCCAGCACCCGTTATTCAGAGCATCTTCAAAATATCTTTGCCACCTTTCATGCCAGTTGCTTTCATAACAGGAGTTGCTTCTTTCTTGAAAAGCAGCTGTCAATGTGCTGAGCTGGGGTACTAGGCTGCTTGTATTTAGGGTCCTATCTAGACTAGAGTTACAGTGAAGTGAGAGTACAAGGATGATTACCTATCACCTGATTATGAAGCAGCGGAATTCCATAAGGCATCAGGGACCTTAAATTTCTGTTTTTGTAATCCCAAACTGGAGAGTATGCCTTTGGGCTTTTCTGATCTACAGCAGAACAATGTTCCTATAACTAGAAATTGCTCCATTTAGTTCCTAAGGGAAGAATCCATCCAAAATGAATATTGTCAGCAGTAAAATAGCTAACTTTTGGGAAGAAGATAGCACATGCTAT
>JANHGO010000045.1:18248797-18321303 GCA_024606505.1 Aquila spilogaster | reverse complement strand
TCATGGACACTGTTGCTGCTGCCCTCTTCACGTACCGTCTGTTCATGCTTATTTGGCAAGGACTAGGGAGGACAACAGACTTGTCCGCAGAAGAACTTGCCCATCCTCGTTTCAGCACCACAGCGCACAGGCAGGCAACCAACCAACCCCTGCTTCACCACTGTGAAGATTAACAGATCAGAGCGACAAGAAGGTGGTTAACAGCAATAGCAGTGGCTGGAACGGCCATGAGAAGTTTTTCAGTGTTGTAGCATCAGCAAGTTGCTGAGTTTACCTTTCAGAAACTGCTCGCAGAGAGAAGTGTAGGATGGCTGTCCTATCAACGGTGTTACTCTGCCACTGGCTTCCTGCATTTTCCTTCCAGGCTGGAGGGGCCTGGTCACCAAAGATGTGCTTGCTTGAACAGTGCTTGCTTGTGTCTTCATGTGGCTTGATGAGCAAATGAAAGGAATTACTAGTAAAGTGGTCATTAGCACATATTTACATAGGTTAATTGCATGGGGTAATGAAAGATCAATTTGATTTTCAATGGGTCTACTGATAGAGACATCTTCCTGACAGTGCTTCATGACATCTTTCCTTGACATTGAATTATATTTTTCAGGCCTCAACAGGCTGTAGCTAAGGATTTAGCAAGATCTCTGGGTCATGTCAAACCTTGCTTTTCTAGTTCTGGGTATTGGATTTAGGTGTGCCATGCACGTTGGGCGCATTTATTGAGTTTACCATCACAGTCCAGTAAGGAGGTTTCTGAGGAGGGGAACTACCATCCTTCACATATATAACCACCATTCTGGGTCCCTGGTGAATCACTGTTGCAAATTTTCATCAACAAAGATGAAGAATAGCTGGGTTTAGGGCATCTGAGTACTTAAAGCCTATTGGTAATAGCCGTAATTTCATTATTGCTAGCAAAGGTCCATGGTCATCCTATTGCCTGAGCTAAGTATGAATGGTTGTAACTTATCCTGCTTTTCCTGGGCTAAGCACCATGTTACTCTTGGTAAACCACTACTGCTACCCGAGCAAACTAGCTTAGAGCTGGTTCTGTCATGTCTACATTAGTCTGCCATCTGCCACCTACACCAAACCTCCCCTTGGCTGCAGTCCAGGGCTCTTGCAGGCTTTGCAGATGCTCAAGCACCCCAGTGGCTGCAGGATGGGGGTTTAAATAAAACAGAGCATTGATGTGGAGATGAAATTAATTAATGTCCCTGCTATTAAATTACTGTCTCTAAGGGAAGACTTTTATTTTGCCTCTAAGATGACAGTGTTTCATTAGAAAAAAAGATTTGGAGAGCTCAAGCTTTGAAACACTTTATCAGGTTTATTTATGATAAGTAACAATTGCATCATTTTTCTTGTGGTCTTAGTAGAATACAGAGTTTTGGCCCTCTACTTTTTGATAAGAGAATTGCTATGAAAAACCTGCTCTTGTGAACTCCTAGGTTGCAAGAGAGTCCTACAGTATTTTTTAAGGATCAGTCCCTGACTGCTTCCACAATTCAGCAGCTGAACACCTCAGTGGGGCAGCCATTTTTTATCTATTCATTTATTTCCAAAAATGTATGGGCAAAGCTGCAGACACCTTTCAGAGCATGTATCAGCTGCGGACTGGTGATGAAGCGACTCTAGTGGCAGATAAACTGCTGTCTGGGGGGACCCTTTCCTGTATTCTAGCCTTGCCCTGCTTCAGATGAGAAGCAAATTGCTTTGATTTTGTGTTACTGGAGGTTTTCATATTCCTTATTTATGGACATACTGAGAAGCAGAGCAAGTAAATGAGAATTAAGGCAGTATTTAGAAAAAAAACACTGGAATAAGACTTGGAACCCTAAGGGAGAGTTGCAGCCATTTGCACCCAGAGAGAAATGGGTCCACGGTTTTTGCTGTGTGCCTGCTACCCACTAACCATCCTGCTGACATTGGCAAACTTCTTTGGCTTGGCATTACTGAACTAAATTGAACAACAGCCTTTTGTAGGAGTGGAAAGGTCAGTGTAGAGGTGCTACGGTCAGGAAGTTTGTACAGCAACTGTCCATATGACTGCTAACTGCAGCCAGAGCTGTCATTTTCTCACTGTCAGAAGCATTAAATTAAATTAAAATAAATAAATAACCTCCCCTAACCCCACAGTAGACACCTCTATTATATGAAATAGGCAAAAAATGTACCTGGAGGGTACACATAATTTATTTAGAAAAATAGGAATGGCGAATATCTGCAGATGATGAAAAAACTCCCCAGTCCTTGGGGTTATTTGATCTGCTAATTATCCATACTTCAGAACCCATTATTCACACTTTTCTGCTTTCCTCCAAGAAATCTGTTTGGCAGACATCTATATATATTTTTATAGTTTTCTGTGAGATCAGCAGGAACAAAAGAGAAGAAAAGTTCAAGTTGTAGACTATTAATAAAATGCAAACACACAACAGTCATCTTTCTTTGATGTTTGCCAGTAAGCAGATCGAGACAGAGATTTCTGCTATGTTGATATCTTGAATCACTGAAAGAAATAAGTTTTGCAAGCTTGCCTTTGCCCAGCTAAACAACCAAGGGCAAACTGCAGCTTCGTTTGGAAGCATGTTTGGCACACACAACGGTGGTGACTCATGTATATTAACAGCAGCAGGGTTTTGGATCTCCTGCACCTTGTTACTATAATGCCAAGCTATTCATCAGCACAAACACCATCCCGCACACTCTCCTCCAGAAAAAAGCTAAACTAAGGAGGCCTTGGGAGCAATAATTTACGCCAGGCTTGATCCAAAGCTTTCTGGAAAGATTACCTTTGACTGAAATGGGCTGTGGAACTACCTAAAATGGTCCAGTACAGGTAGGAGTCAGACCCCAATCTATGCATCACATTTTACACTCCAAATATTTTGCAGCATCGTGGAGAAGGTCACCCTTGTGATGCAAAACTGCTGGTGAAACAAGACAGTGCTACTTTCTGAGAGAGAGCTGATAGCCATGGAAGGGGTTTACAAGGATGGAGGCTTGCTGGCTAAGAGAGAAGGGTTTTATATATGTCCCAGTTTCCTTTTTTGCTGCATTGTTGGGCAGATTTCTTTTTGTCGTCAGTGAATTCATGTAGAGATGGCTTCTTTGGCATTGTAATACACCTACCCTAATTGCACCTTGACTCTTTCTTATGGACGTGGCTGCTCTCATATTTCTACTGGGTAACTCCAGCCACGACATGGTTGGAGCTATATTCATGTAACCAAAATGAAGGAAAAGCCCTTGATATCCTCCAGAAAAGAGCATGATTCTGGCTCTGGTGTCACCAGCTCATGCTGGAGATTGTAACTGAAGTAAATAGTCAGATACGGAGGGGAAGGCTGAGAGAGTTTGATGTTTGAGGCACTGTCTCATCCTCCTGTGGGTTTGTCCCTCCACCTGCACATCTCTGCCCATCCTCCTCCAGTGCTGTGGATCTGCAGACATCCTTGGATTCCTGCAGGAGCAGGAATAAGCCAAGAAATGGGCAGATTTACCTTATTTGGTGCCCACTCAGTGAGTGCTTAGAGCAGGGTGTCACTCATCTTGCCCTGATTATGGTTGTGTTGTAGGGAATGTGTTAAAAATGCAGCAGCTACTATTTGTTCTTGAAAAACACAGGGATCTTCTATCAGGATAAACATTTCCAAAAGCACGTGGCCTCTGTGACAGCTACAGGCCTAAGAAGGACTTAAATGATATACATAGAGCTAGACTTGACCTTCACCAGACTGGATTTCACTCTCTGAGCTAGAGAACAGTTTGTTAAAATGGGATTTCTATTGCTTCTCTCTATATGCTGGCAAATACATCTTGCCTGCTTGAATCTATATTTTCTGAGTACTTCATTTAAACTCTGAACTCTGGAGGCAGATGAGCACAGGAGTCTGGTGATATTTGCAAAAAGTACTTCATATCCCATAGCTGGCAAGAGGAGACTAATAAAGCTTTAGTTGGCTCTGGGTAGGAAGTCGGGTGGCATTTTTAGAGTCCATCTCTGCAAATACTGTTGTATTTTATGGCATGTCTTCTGCAGGACAGAAGACCAGTTAGACATGATTTTCATAGGCACCAAGTGAGATCAAACCAGAAACACGTTTTGAGGGACATGGAAGAAAATGTTCCACAGCTGGAGGTGCTGGTCTGAGGTTATGGACACATGTGCATTTAAAGGATCATGCTGAAAGATCACAGCCCAAAAAGGTCCACTCCAGATTGTAGAATTTTCTTTTTAATACACTTTATCTGAATGTTAGTGCTCTTTCAGGAACAGATCTATATGATGGGGACATGTGTACATTTCGATGGGGTAGGTTTGTCATCCCCCAAGGCATCAAATCTGTCAAGGCTCCAACAACAGGCTGTCAGGCCACCGAGCAGTTATCCTGGTCAACCACATATGAGATGGGTTGAATCTGGTGAGTTGAGTTGCATACCCCAGACATAAGTAGTATCCGAGAAGGGGGGAATCGGCCTGGGGAGAGCGAAGGATTTGAACAACAAAGGCAGGGAAGTGCAAAACAGAGTTGTCTTACATTGCAAATGTGACTTTCCAGATGTCAGGGATCTGAGTGCGAGTCAGCTGAGGTCTGATTATTTCAAAAACAGGATAGACAGCCGAAACATATCAGAGCGTCCCTGGGTTTCCGAAGTTTACCTGCAGTTCATGTGGGATGGAACAGGAGACAAAAGGAATGTTCTGACTCTGGATGATGGTATTGTGTTGTTTATTTTAATGTAGGTCAGAAAGTCACGTTAGATCTGTGGTAGGGTCTAGCACTTTGCACAAGGTCATGATGTAGACCGGTGAACAACTGACCCAAAACTGTTTGTCTCTGTTCATGCCAGCTGCCCAGGGCATGTCAGCCTAGCTGCAACTCAGCTCCCACCCTCATAAAACGGTGGCTAAACTCCACCACTAGCATAAACTGACCTTTCTATAAACCTACTGTGCTGCTTTATATCAGTTGAGCCTCCGGCCCAATCATTTTTAAATGCCACTGTTTGCCAACCTTGCATTGTTCCTGCAAACCAACTGAGTGTGTTAAGAGAGGATAATTAGGGAGAACACAGTAATTAATACTGCTGATAATAACCCAGAGGTGTAATTTAGCTGCCTGACTTACACTGAGTTCCCTGGGCTGGAGGAGGAGTGGAAGAGGAAAAGGCACCTGCTGAAGGCTTTCGTAGCAGCTTAGCTCTCTGCAGGAGGCAATCGCACACCGAGCCAACAGAAGCCCCTGAGGTCTCTCCTGAGCCGCTAATGATTGCCTTGCAGTCAGTGATGGCATGTCAGTATTGATTATTTTCCTATTATAAACTCCTTCCTCTTGTCCCTTTTTGCCATGATCTGTTGAGTAAATACAGGAAACAAGTAAGCGCAGCTGAGGTTCGTGGTTATGAAGTGTTTGGAGGAGGAGGAGGGGAAGCACCAATTCAGCTGGCAGTTCTTGTTCTGAGAAAGTGGCTACAGCTAAAAGAAAGTCCAAAGGGATGTGGTGGTATACGGATAAAAACCATCCTTCAGGTCTATGCAGGCTTTTCTACATTGACATTGTAAGAGGCGTTTTTTTAACACCGACTGCTGTCTTGAGCACAGCTGCAGTTGGCAATTTATGTGCAAGCCCATGGTCAGGGTTTTTTGTTTTTCATAATGTAGTCACTCCAAATGTTTCATGACCTTCTTTTTCCCAGAGGTCCTTGGAAGGTCCCTTAGCTTCCTTATGTCTCCTGTGGTGTCCTATTGGCTGTGGCAGGGTTGAACGTGGGAGAGAAGCAGCTTGTTTCCCACCTCCTGGTCACTACTGTCTTCACATGTGGAAGTCTCACATCACTGGACACCCCCAGACTGGTGTCCACCTGCTGTCTGCAGTATTTTTTTCAAAGTATTTCCCATCACTTAGTCCAGAGCCAGCATTAATTTCATGCAGTGCAAAGTCCTTCTGTTCCCTGCAGCTTTTGCCCCAGTTCTAGTTAGACTGTAGTGTATTTAATTTAGGTTTGGTTAGGTAATGCGCTCATTGATATTATCCTGCGCCTTGGGTTTTTGTTAACACAAGCAGCTATTGAAATCCACAGGATTGTGTTTTCCTAGTACTGACACTCTCTGAAGCTTGGCAGAACTGGTGTGCTTCTGCTCACATAAATGAAACTGTAGTTAAACACGTGCCAATGTAAGGTCGTGCTTTTTCTTCTGATTTTTTTTGCATGTGGCATTTGGACTGTCATTTCCTAAATCTTATTCCGTGAGTGATAAATGAATATGTTTTTTTCAGGACATTGGAGTGCATTCAGGAGACACGAGCAGTTCTAGTGACCTTCTTTGTGACCTTGAACAAGTGTTTTCTCTCCCTGGGTCTGCTCCTTCCCAGAGGTTTTAAAACCAAATAATTGTCACTGATGTCTATTACCAGCTCTTAGTCTTTGGACCTACCCTTGCTTGTGTCATGACAGTAGTACATCTTACCCTGTAGTTGTGTAGAAGTTGGACATCTAGTCTATATTAATTGTCTAATCGCTAAAGAATGATTTAGTCCATCCCAAAATAGCTTTCTAAAGAAGGTATGGTGAATCATTCTCCTGACTTGCCCTGTCTCTGTTCACTGACTATAGTAGAAGCCTGGATTGCTAATGAGACCAGATATCTAATTTTTAAGAGATGTAAGTTTAGGTAAGAGGAAATCCACCCGTAAAGTCACAAAATGCAGATGTGAGAGGTTTGTCAGTAAAATATCTTCCTTTTCTTCCACAAGATCTCTTTTGTGGATTTTTTAAAAAAAATATTTTTATTTTTTTGTCTTTGTGTGATACATGTCTTCGTTCAGCAGCAATTAATTGAGCTGTGCAGCTTTCCTGATGCAAAGATGCTGGCTTCTGTAAGTGAACATGACAGAGAAAAGGAATGGAGGAAGTTTGTGAGAGGAGAAAGGCAATAAAAAAGTAAGAATGAACCTGATATAGTTGTTACAAAGTGCTATCAGTGTTTAGCAGGGAAATAAGACAATAATCATTGGGTCCCGATAGGATAAGTAACCTTATTCCTGTCCGATTTGTGCTGTTTTTTTTGTGGGGAGAAGGTGGTTCATGCTTGATTTGTCAGTAAGTGTATTATACTAACTCTTGTTGTCCTCTGTGATGGTTAAGGAAGGGTTTAGAGATTTGTTTTTCTTCTATTTTTCCTTTCTTGTTTTCCCTTCCTCTTCTGGCTGTCAGGGTGAATTTGTATCTTCTGGCAATGTTGGGGAGGTGGGAAAGATGTCAAAAAGAGGATGTAAAATGCATTTTAAAGTGAGCTGTTAGGAATTGGTTTGACATTTCTGACAAAGGGAAAGGTTACTGCACACAGCTTTTCAGCTCCTATCTTCTTATTCCTTTTCTTGTCAATCACAACTGGAACCAGAAGAATTCCTCATCATGACTGGCTTGTCCCGTGCACACAGTTAATCTGGCAGGTAGCCTTGACTCGGCATACAGGCACTAATCACTCTCCGCAGGACGTGTCTAGCACTTGGGTACATCTGTTCTTACCAGTGTCCCCTGGGCTTCTGGTGAGCAGGCTGGCCAGTTCGGCGGTAGCCCTGGTCTCTCTCCCCACGATCTCTTCCCTTCTTTTTTGCGAGAGTGAGAAATGCCTATTCATTCACACTTGCTTCCTGCAAGGAGACCTTGATCCTTAAGTGAACTTTATTGACTGCTTGCTCCAGAAATTTAAGATTACAGATTTGGAGCCATCCGCATAATCTAGTGAACCTTTGCTGTTGATGGTAGACCAATAACACTGATGCCAAGTTTGGCACCCAGGGACATTTGGCCTGGCTCGCTCTCTGGTCACCTGCTTGGGGAGAAGGAAGGACAAATTTAGACACAAAGTTTAAAGACAGCTCACAAATGGGCATGCCAGAACAGAAGGGAGGTACTTTCAGGAAGGAGCTTTACTGGTGAAGAGATATGGCTTTTAAGTGCAGAAATGTTTTACTGTTGATGCTTTAAATTGCAAATGAGCTGAGCTTGAGACAAGGGAAATCAACATGCATGAGCATGTACTTTAACTAATAGGTGCTTACACCATCTTTGATTCCTGGATAACTCAGGAACAGGAAAAAATAAAAGAATTTTTGCCAGTTCAGTTTATTACAAAAAGCAATAACTAGTTCTAAATAGCCCTTTGTTTCTTCCCAAATCTTATTATAGGACTGGTTTAATGGCTTCAGTTTCCTGGTCTGTAATATGAAAGTCAAACACTTTCACTATTTTGGTAAAAATATGCAAACTTGATTGTTTTTCCAAAAGCAACCAAAACCATAAACTTATTTGAGGAAACTCTCAAGTGTCTTTTCTTTAGCTGAACATTAACATTTTCTGATGCAGAGACAGCAAACAAGTTTCATTAATTCTTTTTCTTCTAGCCAATGCTTACTGGTTATGTGGGTTTCACGTGGGTGGGAAAAGGGCAAACCTAGAGTTTTCGCCTCTTCTTCTGATTTGCAGCTCTTCGTTTTGCTTGTTGTCTTTCTGGACTAAAACCAAAGGCAACATTTCTAGAGGCCCTGAGAAGCCTTCAGTGTCAGAGCTTTTCTTGGCAGACAGAAGAGTATAATTGCAAAGCAGAAAAGAAGTGCCTTATTTAGCAAGTGGTTGTTGCTCTCCAAGTTGATGAAACAATTAGCTGGAGATGATGCCCTGTTGCCATTCTGCTCTTTTAATAGCACCACAATGCTCCTTTGCCAGGACAAGCCTCTTTGTAGCTGTAATAAACCAGGTGAAACCACACACAACTTTCCTCACATTGGACTCTCCGAGCCACACAGAGGGAAGATTTAGCTGGCAAAGGGGAGTGTGTTCCTCCTGAAGGAGGAAACCAATCTACCAACAAGAATACTCTCTGCCTATTAAAGCAATTAATAAAAACTGGAGCAAATCCCCTCCTAAACATGTCTCTAGCAGCCAGAAAGGACATAACGTGGCAGACGCTGGCCTTATTCCCCCATGCTGGTACAAGCTGTGCAGAATGTTGTCTAGTGAGCACAGGGGTGAGAGCTGCTCTGATCCACAAAAGAGCGACAGTTCTCCATACCCCTGACAGCCACTGTTAAGCCATACGCAGATAGACCTCTGCAAAGTGGTGTTGCCACAGATCAGACCAGTTCAAGCAGCTGTTGGGTTAGAGCACTGTCCCTTACTTATTTCCTAGTGCTCCTTTCCACTACTACTTCTGGAAGCAAATAGTGTTGTTTGCCAGGCTGCTAAATCTGCTGGAAACGCTGAGCAGTGAATGCCTCTCTACCTTCCATGCAGTTGCATACAGATTGGTTCCTGCAAGAGTTTCTAATAAACATTTTGATGGCCCTGTTTTAGCAGCCACATAGGAAGGCGATCATAAAAAGGAAAAAAAAAAAAAACCCACCTAAAACAAAACCCAGAGGAAAGCGGAAAAGGGATTAAAATTAACAGTGATCTCAATTCCCTGCGTTTCAGTTAAACAATCTCATTAATACTGTCTGCAGTGCATGTACTATGTCTGTGCTCCTCTCTCTGACAGGTCCCCAAATCACATTCACTGCCATTCATTATGTGCAATGGAATAAAACATTTATTCAAAGTCATGTTTTATTCCTGGGAAAATATCTATTTCTGCAAGCTCCAGACATCTTTTCAACTATTAGCACTTCCCTTCGTGGCCCTGGGCTCCCTGCCCAGAAGATAAGTCCTGCTGGTCTTGATGGGATCATGCCACCATGCAGCATGACCCTACTGGGACAGGTACAGGCTTCACAGTGTCTTATGGCTGCAGCTGACACGGCCTGGTTTCAAAAAGGTAACCGTTCTGGAGCATTCTTGGTGTTTCTTGTAACCTCTCTCTGTGTCATTGTGACAAGGACCTTGTCAGCCAGTGTCAGGACTGTACATTATATTTTGCTCAAGTCCATGGAGTTTTCTTTTTTAATTTAGTAAGCTTTTGGTCAGCACTTGAATTTTAATTTAGGAATAGCAATAATGAAAATGCAGCACCCCTTTTCTGGAATGCCCACTCTCCTTCTGCGACCAGAGCACGCTGCGACCGACCCTTTTTTCTAAGTGAGGGAACTATGGCCCAAAGGTGCGTATGATTATTTAAAGGGCAGCAGGAAGCTGGATGTTCTCGCTCCAGCTCTTCCCTGCTTGCTTGACCAAGCTGCCTTTTTAGCTCCTGTTAACTTAACCCAGCAGTTAAGTGTGCAGTATGTGAAAATGAGCATCCTCTGATTTACCCTGTGCAGATACAGCAGCAGAGCTCATTTCCAGCAGCCCTTTGCCCCTGAAAGCCAGCGAAAACCTGAGCTCATTTGAAGATGAAACTTAGAGTGCTGAAGGCAGAGGGGAGTGCAAACACACAGGAAATTCAGGTTTTGAACTTTACAGCTGGTCCCCAGCCCACTTCTGTTATTGACACATTCAATAAATCAGGTCAGCAAAGGTGCAGACTGAGGAAGATTCACTGCAGCTCAGTGACAGCTTTGCTGTTCAGAGCCTACAAATCACCCAGGGAGCCTTGTTACCCGCCTGTAGGTGCCACTCAGGGTTCTGCAGTGTGCGGTGCCTCTTGCGCTACGCGGCTAGCACAAGGAAGATCCACTTCAGCCCTCTGCTTGCTTGTGTCTCTGCTAGAGAACGGCATTTCGTTCCTGTGTCAATGGCTGTTTGTAAAGGGAATGTCACGAAGTCACGGCTATAACACGGCTATTTAAAAACAGGACACTCATCAAGCAGCGGGTCCAATATAGCCTAGATTTCTATGTTTTCCCTTTTGCATCTAGGACCCAGCCCCACAGTAGCCCAGCTGTCCTCCTCTTGCTTCATGTCCCGTGTGATGTGCCCACCACAGAAGAGACAGGACGTGTTTTGACCAAGTCACAGTTGCCCACAGTGCTCAACCAACAGCCTGCTCTCAAAATAAGCAAGAGCGGAGTTTGGCTCTGGCTCTTCACAAAACCTGTGACAATGTTATAAGCGTCGAGACTCTGAACGCTGCAACAAATTTAGCTGAAAATGGCCAATGCATTTAGGAGTTATTAGGAGGGATAGTCTGTATGCTCTGTTAAGCCTTGTTTCCTGAGGAATCCAGGCTAAAATATTGCTCAGATCTCTTAAGGCAGTTATGCCCAAGTGCACACACTACTTTAAATCAGGAAGCATGAAAGCAAATTAAGGTTCTAAATCACCATAGGTCAATTACCAAGTGGCTACTGCAACCTGTTATCTTTGCTGAACTACTGTGCAGGCATGAACATCTAAATCAGTGCTGTTTAACCCAGAGCGCTCAAAACAGGACTTATTCAGTGCTGCTGAATCTCGCCACTCTGCAATCATCTTGCTTTCAAATTGCTGTAGGAACAATAAAAAAAAAAAGATAGCTCTCTGTGAGAAAGGTTCAAGTGTTCTTGTGGCTCTTAACCATCCTCAGTCACCCAAGTAGTAGATCGAATGTGACTCAACTTTCTTTTAAGTATTCATTAAGTTGCTTCAATTCTTAGGATACTCTGTGTATTTTAACTCTTCCAGCATCTGTAATTCAGAATATCCTCAAAATATCCTTGCCACCTTTCATCCCAGCTGCTTTCATAACAGGAATTATTTCTTCCTTTCTTGAAAACCAGCTATCACTGGTCTGAACTAGGGTACTAGCCTAATTGTGTTTAGGGTCCTATCTAGACTAGAGTTACAATGAAGTCAGAATGGAAGTGTGATTACTTATAATCTGATTATGAAGCAGTTAAATTTCACAAGGCAGATGGGACCTTAAATTTCTGTTTTCATAACTCTAGATAGGAGAATATGGCTTTGGGCTTTTCTGATCTACAGTGGAGCATTGTTCCAATAACTAGAAATGTCTCAATTTAGTTCCTAAAGGGAAGAATCCATCCAAAATGAATATTGTCAGCAGTAAAATAGCTAACTTTTGGGAAGAAGATAGCACATGCTATAAAAAACACGACCCCACAAAACCAATTTTCCCCTATAGACTGATAATGACTCATTTCAGTGTTGAAAACATAATTGAATTGCTCCTTGCAGCAATTAGGAGAGTCTGTTGATGTGCAACTACTTAATTGTGTTTTGATGCTGCGGACTCTCTGTGGCAAGCTGAAAGCACCATTTTGATGGTGAAATTAGTTGGTCTTTGCTGCTTATTTTTTCCTAAACTCCATCCTGGACCAGAATTCATCGAGACGGGAAAGTGGTGGGGATTTCGGGGACTACAGGTCTGGGTCTTTCTCAGCTGGCTGAAATGGTCACTGCCCCAGTGGCTTGTTAAACCTTTAGCAGCTCGTGGTGTTGAACTCTGATTATTCCCTGTCCACACCATTCAAGGTGAGGATGGTTAGCAAAGAGGTCTGGGTTAAACTGCTTGTGCTAATCCATTTGTTGTGTCTGAAGGGGATTAGGGAGCAATCACATACACAGCTTCTGTAAAACTCAGGTATCTTAAGAGAAGGGGAAGTGATATATATCTGGGCAGAAGGTACCATCTGAAGATGGCCTGGGCTCACTGTCTGGGTCAAAGCAAATAAGATGGCTAGGAAAGAAATAGAAATATTACCTTCTGTCCATCCCTAACAGCCAAATGGAGAGGCACCGTCAATAAGGCTCACTCCCCATGGAAGCTGGTGCATGTGCCTGGCTTGGATGGCTTAAGCAAAAGCACAAGCCCTAACAGGGCCAGATGTTAAAATAGCAAGGACAGAATTCACTTGGTTAGAGTGGCCTGGAGTTGCTTCTCCAGTCCAGGCAAATTTCTGTTTAATGATGTTTTCTTATGTGCTCATCCCAAGAGAGAAAGGAAGAAAAAAGGTTGTTTGTTTCTCTGCTAAGGGGACTCTCAGAGATAATCAGAGTGACTGCCGGATGGTGTGAGGTACTCAGGGAAAGAAAGCTGTGGCCAGGAACATCAGGATTCCTTGTTAAAGGATTGTGTAGGGAAAAGCCAGCACGTCTCTCTGCTGCTCTGGCTGCCTGCCACGCTTCGAAGTACGAGCCAGCTCTGTCTGGGCAGCTGGATCTGCTTGAGGACTCTGCCAATGACAAGGCAGCCAACTTGTGAGAGTGAGAGGTGGTCAAGCTGTCAGAAACCATCTCTTACTTAAGCTATTATGAAGGAGATACAAATGTAGAACCAGGTCCTTCACTCCCGGAGCACCCAGAGTGCCCTCCAGCACCCTGGGCAAAGAGGCATCTCTACCTGCCCATCAGGTACCCTTTGTGATTTGATATGGGCAAGTGGATGCAGAGCTTTGATCCTACAGCCTGGTGTTTTGGGAAGGCTTCGATTTTTTTACTGTATTTTATCTAGCATGCCTTCACTTCAGAGCTGCAAAATTATCCTTTTATCTCCAGCCCTATTGTCAGCCAGCTGCAATAGTCACAGGCAGCAGTTATGTTAGCACAGTCAACCTGTGGCATCCCAGTTGAGCGCATTACAAAACCATCAAATGATTTGATTCAGCTGCTGAAACATCCCAGAGGACAAGCTGTGCTCTCCAAACCAGCAGACTGGAGCTAGATCAGAGTGTCTTCAAAGCCCAAAGAGAGTTCAGATCCAGGGCTGCTCTCAGGCCTGAATGATTCACGGCAGGATCTAGACTGTGTCTCTGAAACTTCTGCCATGAACAAAGATGAGTCAACCTAGTCATTTTTGCAACCGATATCTTGTCTGAGTCATGAGTTAGCACATTGTGTTAATAAAATACCAAGTTTCGCATATGATATACCGATACTTTTGCAAGAATTGTTTTGTTGTCATCAAGAAGGAAAAAAAAAAGAATGTAATTCTAGTCGAAATGGGAAGACTTGTCTGGTCTTGGCTGATTAGTATTGATAAGTGTATTTGGAGAACAAAGTGAAGTTAGGAATTTCTACTGTCTGGCAACTTCATATTCATTATGAAAGTCTAGCAGGAGTTTCAGTCATGCTGCTTTGCACTTGGAAACTGTGTAGCTCAGCTCGAGACAGTGCGGGAACAGACCCAAAAGCCAGAAAACGTGCCTGTGATGCCACCAGGGAGAGACTGGTTTCAGGGGTGGTAATAAGTGCTGGGAGGCAGATGAGCCCATAAAATAGCTCAAAGGAAATCAAAAGAGGTATCCCTCTCCCTTGTAGTGGGTAAAAAGAGAAGGAAGGCAGTCCAGCTGGGTCATAACAGAAGACAAGTGGGAATGTTTGAAGGATGTGTTTGGGGGAACCTCAGAGGTGTCGGGTGCTGTTTAAAGCTGCAGGAACTGCCTTCCAGCCGTGGCAGGGCTGTTAGTGACTGCCGCAGCCGAGGACCGGTGCACTGGAGGGATCTGGGCTCACTGGGGTTGTTGGATGTCAGAGAGCACGTCGGGTGCTCCCTCGTGTCAGCACGGATTGACTGGCACGTTCCCCAGGGGCGGTTGTGTTACATGTCATCGTGTGTGTCATGCTTCAGCCGGGGCTGTCGGTGCCTGTTGGGAGGTGTCACGGGCTGTGTTTTGCCTCTGGCTGCATAAATCCCATTTCTTGAATGAATTGCTATCCGAAGGGGTTTTCTCACAACCAAAGGGACCAATAAACTACTCGGGTTTTCTGCAAAATGTGAAAAAAAAAAAAGCATCATTGAAGAGAATAGGTATTTCCCATAGAAGTATTTTGTTTTCCTCACTGTGCTGTAGGGATCAATAGTGCACTGCATCCGAGCATGGGAAGCGGCTGAGGACTCTCTCTCCTTCCTGATCTGAATGAAAAGAAGATCAAAAAAAGGAAGGAAACAAACCCCCAAACAACCCCCCTCAAGTGTTCTGGGTTTTTTTTCTTTCCTCACTTACTAAAAAAACACCCAACCAAACCCCCAAAACACCAAAGTAATTTATTTTGGCAAATGTACCAATTCACCATTTGGGAATGAAAATCTGAAATAGCTTGGTTTTAAAGTGGTAAAATAAGTCCAGTTGGCATTTAATGAATTTTCTTTAGCTGAAGCTATTCTTGTCACACCCCTGAAGAGCCTCTGCTCCTGCATCAGTGGAAGCTGGGAGCAGGGTTAGAAATAAACTATATACCTGCATGAAAATACTTACTCCAGATTCATCTGATCTAATTCTAGGCATTTGTATCTTTTGGTTCTATTTCTCATGCTAAGTATGCTATTGGTGGAATTGGACAAAAAAAAAAAAGAATTTTTTACACAGTATGAGTGTTTGTTTCAATTTGTGTGTTTCAAAATGTTGTCCCCCTCCTTTAAAGGGCCCAAACTTTGTTTCAGACAAAGACCTGAAATAAAATGTCATGCTTTGCCTCAGGAAGCTGTGTTGGTTGATGGTCAATTTTCAGACTTTGTCAGTGAAGTACATGCTGGGCTGTTCACAGAGTACTAAGAGCTATTCATCAGCACAGATGGGGAAACTGAGGCATGCATGGGCTTCCCCTCTCCACAGTTTGTGGCAGAGCTGGCAATGGGACCTGGTTCCCTTTGGTACAGCTCCCTGTCTACTGGACCCCTAAGCCTTTCCTTTTGCAATTACCACGGAGACCAGATATTACCTTTATGTGTGCTGTTAAGGTACGAGTGAGCACGGGGTCCAAATTCTCTGGACACAGCTCTGAAACTGGCAATCAGCCCAAGAAGGGAAAAAAAAAAAAGAAACAAAGCTTCTGGGGAAGCAGGAATGGTAGCTGACCAAGGTTCAGCAGGTCCAATGTGTGTCTCTGAGTCCTGCCCGTAGCATCTGGGTCCTCTCCCAGGTGTGCAGGTTTGGGCAGAAAGACCCCGTTACAGCGGTGGGACGCTGATTCCTTTTGCATTGCTGAATCCCTGGCGGCATGGGTTGATTGAATGGACATATTTCATTAAACAAAGCCTTCACCATCTGTTCCGTCCCAATTATAAATGCAGAAAAGAACATATTTCTCAATTACAATGGCAGAGAGGGAGGGAAGATATCAGTGTTTTCAAATCCCGTAGAGTTTTTCTGTAAGACAGCCTCACAGCTGGGAACTTTAGTTCCCTTCTTGGGACCAGTCTCCCAGACCACTCGTTTCCCTCCCTGCAAGACCAGTTTGGCTGGGCTAAGAGATAGGAACTTCTGCAGAGAATTGTCCCTACAGGATGGGAGGGCTGTTTGCTCTGCTCATGCCTAGGACCAAGGCAATGGGGAAAGAGCTCCCTACGAGTTGTGATATTGTTTTACCTTCCTGGTGATGGAAATTCCACATTGATGCTATGCTGAGTCCCCATCTCTTCCTGAGGGAAAGCATCTTCCAAGCTGAGCTGAGGTACCATGTAAAGGATCTCTTAGGTTTCTTATTGCAAATAATGGTTATACACAGACAGGCAAAAGTTGTCCTCTGAAATTAGAGAGTCAGTGGTGTAAATCACTGTTTCTGGTCATGTCCTGCGTGTCTGGCCAAAAATGTGTTTAGTTACTGCTCCATCCCCTTGCTCGGGGTGTTGGGCATCAGCAGCTATCAGCTAGGAGAGGCAAGAGGTGGATGCAGAAGCAAATGCCTGATGTTGTCCTAGGAGATGATTTCCAAATCAGAAGGCAGGTTTGTTCTGACCTTTAGGAGGCAAAGCTGATTTGTTTTGTTGCTGTGCTGTGTTTTTTCTTTATGTTCCCATTAATCATTTTCATTCAAATGAAACCTGCAAGCGTGCAATGTGCAGAACTCATTTCATCAAGCTCGTGTGTGTGTTTGGGTGTCTTTAAAAAAATACCGCAGCCAGTTCTGTTAAATTATTAGTCCTGTATTTCTCAAATTTGCTGTCACCCTCAGGTAAAATTGCTGCTGCAACTAAATAAAACCTCTGGAAATGAATTCTAGCTCCTGACAACCCTTAAGCCCTTGAGGCATTTAAATTCTGGATTTAGCGGCAGGATTATTACTTCAGTGCAGCAGTTAACCATGTCTTTAAGCAGAGTTGCCTGTAATAGTCAGTCCTGATTCTACAATGCTTTTACAATAGCCCCTTTTGTTAATGTAATTCTAATGTAAGTCCTGGGATCAAGCATCCCACCCTGCTTAAAAGACCCGCTTTAAAGTTGCAGCCTGAATTATTTTGCATCTGGCTCCTGCTGCACTGCGTATGTACCTCATTTCCCAACTAGGGCCTTCTTGGCAAAAATTCCAATGCACTTTTCTGTTTGTTTGCTGGTGTTGTTGCTTTCCTAATGGCAGTAGCGCTGCAGGGGGCTACATTTTGCTCTCGCCACTTTTTAATGGTTTCAAACTATCTTTATTGCTGAAGCCAGCTTGTCCATCTGCGCCAGTTCAGGAGATACTAATGGAGCCTTGCATGGCTCGGCTAACACGGCTGTGGCTGTGGCCACGGAGCCAACAGTGCACTGGGGATGGCAGGGGGAGCTGGGGGGGCTGGTGAGTCAGGTCCTGGTTCCAAATACCAGCAGAGAGATGCTGGAGCTGGAAAGAAGAGTGAAACAAGCCAAGGAGGTTGAAGCTTTGCAGAGTGTCAGCAGGGATATGTCCTTTTCTTCTCGATTCATGTTAATGCTGTAGTAACTGCCTAGACTATACCCTCTGCCTCTCCTTTTGAGACTTACATCTTGGGCTACTGTTCTTTTGCAAAGACAGTGTCAAAGCATTTCATCTGCCATTGCACCAGAGAGGAGGGAGCACACCCTGGGTGACAGTGCCTGAGGCGTGGTGGTGTGCCTGGGGAAGGAGATCCAAGCTTGGGGAACTAGAGGCTGTACAGCTAGCCAGAAGGTACTGTGCTGATTTACGACTGGAGATAAATATGCCATGGGGCAAATGGTGGAAAGACTTATTGAGAATATCTGAGGCCTTGGCAGGCAGTTCTGGGATCTGATGTTTAGCAGAAGGTCACTAGTAGCAAGACAGAAGACAAACGTCACCGTGCTCCTTATTTTATAGTATCTCTGAAGAAGATCCTAACTCCACATTAGTCTTAGTACTGATTAAGCACCCTGTGTGAATACCGATGAATTAATGAGTACTTGAAATCTTGAGAGCGCTTCTGGCCAGCTTCTGCTGATCCCACCGTCGGACAGGGTTAGTTGTGATGTCTGAGCAATTAGAGTATTCAGAGGTCAGGATGATCCCTTTCTCCCTCCCACCACATCCCAGGTTTCACAGATTTGAAGACACCATCAGTCTTTGGAAGAAGGAAAACCAAGTCTGACTCTATCCAGAGCCAGTTATATCAGTAAAGAGCCCAAACAGATTTCTTTCGCTTGCTATTTGTGCTCAGCTCCTGATCAGTGCAGCTGCAAGACATTTATAAACAGACCTAAAATACATCTGTGCTAATTGCTGCCAACTTTGCTTGAGGACCAAATCCTGAAGTAGACCGAAGTGGTGATAGTGCCCAAGCTTCTCAGAAGATGCCTGTTTCTCAGCTCACAGGCAATCTTGGTCAAGTCCCTAACGGAGAATCAATGATTCAGATACTTAGCAGTGAGACACTGAATTACTAAATCCTGTGGGACTTTTGCTATCTCCCTCACCCAGGTTCCCAGAGCAGAGGATGCAGAGGCAGGCGGTGTAGAGGGGCTGTTAGGGTGAGGGATGGGGCCAGCCCTTGTCCAGCTAGAGTTATGAGCATGGGCTTTGCAGCAGCCCCAGTGACACTGCCGGCGCAGCGAGCAGCCCCAGCATCAGACGCGTCTGAGATGGAGGTGGGAGCAGCCCTCCGACCGGCACTGGGTGCACGTAGTGGCACTAGCAGAGGCAGGGAACGCCAGAGGTGAGCAGGGGACTGCAGCACTGCCTCTGCTCCATGTGCCTTGGCGTTCTGGAAAGGTTTATGAGCTGGAGACCAGAGCTGCAGGAGAGTCAGCCAAGATTTAGTGCGGTGTCCAGGCTAATTATGCCTGGGGATCCTGTGCTGAGTAACGCCGCAGCACTGAGTCCATGCACACAGATGTCTCTACCTCTCACTCCACTGAGCCGCGTAATGGAGAGCTGGCTGTTTGTGACAATTTAGGGCAGTGCTCCGGCTGGAAGGTCAGTGTAAATTAGATGGCATGATGAGAATAGTGAAGACATAACTGATGGGCTTAGCATTTTCTAGCTAGGAATAAACAAATTCCCAAGCATCACAAATTTACAATGAGCAAAAAGCATTCAGCCCTCTCCTCAGTGTGCTTGTGTATCCACTGATAGGCACTAGCACCATAACAGAGGCCAGCCAAAATAGCTTTTACAAACCTTATGCACAGAGCAGTGCTCAGACAGTCTTCTCTATTTTCAGGCACATCTTGCATCTAGGGCAAAACGTAAGCCTACCTTAGAGGAAGGTACATCCTGCTGTGGAAAGCATACAGGCTGTGTACTTCAGCTGGAATACTGAAGAATAGGGTTCTGTTAATGTCCAGTGGCCTCACAGAGCCAAAACAGTCTTGTCAACTGCGGGCAGTTCAGTCCTGTCCCTCATACAGCACTGAGCACATCTGCCTTCCAGGTCTGGACAATGCTTCTGGGCGCCAATGTTGAAATAAATTGTTTCCTGGGACTCGGATAGACATGAACATTTGACCAGCTTCTATGGAGAGCACATAGCAGGATGCAAAGACAATCTGTCACAGTGTCAAGCCGTGCCGCCCAGGAGGGGGAGGGAAGGAAGCCCTGGCACGTAGGACCTTCATGGTTGTTGGACAAGAGCTGGGCACAGCTGGCATTGTGCTCTGGGATGGGTTCAGAGTTTGCTGCTGCAGATCTGGGCTGTGATTACATTGTAGAGCTGAGAGTGATGGCTAATTAATCTGCTGAGTGATGGAGATGGGGGGGCGGGGGCAAACCTGCCCCTCCTGGGCCCAATTCCAGCCACAAGCACTACAAGGCCCTGCTCTTTGCAAATGCAAAATTGCATGAACAGTTAGTGTGCCACCGAATAGCTGCTCAGGACCAAAAAGCTGTGAGCAGCTTTCCCCTCCTCTCCTGGTGAGGTTAAACAGAGAACGGGGGTACCCTTTCCCTTCCCATTTTCCTTCCCCTCTTCCCTGGCTTAAAATCCAGATAGCTGCTACACAGGCAGTGAAAAAAATAGTTCTTACGGTTGTATTCCTTTCCAGAGAAGTAAATTGTGTGTGTGTGCATGTATGCGCACACACACACACACAAATGCTGCATTTTAATTATCCTCATAAATGATGAGGAACGTGCATCTGGGCATGACTGTGAGCCAGGAACAACACATTCATTTGCTCACCATTGCTTTATCCCTTTTGACCTTAATTTGAATCCCTCCAAGCTGGATGGTTGCATCTGCCAAGGCGGCTGTACCTTAACCTGCTGGGACCAAAAGCCTGACGCAGGGAAACTCTGTGCCATCCGTCTCTGCCTGCGGCCTCGCGTTACCTGATGTTCTCCCATTTTGTCCCTCGTTACCCCCACCCTCCCGTGCTTCGTGCATTCCGTCTGCATTTGCTCTGATTACTTTAAGCAGAGGCTGAGCCTGTGCAGTGCTGTCCCCTGCCCCTGATGGTGCAGCAGAACCGCCGTTCTCAGCTGCTGGGGGAAGGACTGGCTGCTGGGGCCATCGTGGTAGGCAGGGAGGCTGTGCAGCAAAATGAGAAGAGTCCCATTATTTCCACCACCATCATTTCCCTGCCATGCAGCGTGGCTGATGAGCTTGTCAGCCTTCAGATGATGGCAAGACAGAAGGTCAGTTATTGCTAACAATGGCCAAGGAGCTTGATCTAAGTAGCATGACCATGCTATTGTAGAGGGGCTCTGACTCAGTCTGTTCCTTTGCATAGCTTTGCTGCAAAACTTTTCCATCCTGGAGCCCGTCTCCTGCAGATCTTTCCAACCTAATCTGCAAAACGATCCCCCCCCCTTTCAGTGAGTGTCATTTCAGCTGTTAGTCACAGTCTGAGGCTCTGCAGGCTGTTTTTTCTTTAGGTGGAAAAGAAGAGGATGGAAAGGGATTAGGGTGGGGGGGGTGCTGTCTGTTTGCGTGGTGTGAGCAGAGGGTTGGTTCCTGAACCCCGCTTCTAAGGGAAGTCTACACAGCTTTTTTATAAACACCTCCAGGCAGGTGCTCCCAGTAGCTGAAGGCAACCAGCGACCCTAGAACTGTATGAGGGAGTTCATGAGCCTGGGTTTACAGAGGCCTGATGGGTTGGGGGGTTATTGTGCCAATACCCCAGCAACATCACCATATCATATGCCTGTGATATCCACGTTAGTAACTGAAATTAGCCTTAGATTCTGCTCTCTGTTTGCCCTCACAGTCTGGTCTCTTCAGCCTTGCCTAAGCTCAGTGCTTTTCTGCATCTGGTCTTCCCTTGCCTCCTTCTTTCCTTGCTCTCCTGTCCCTCTCTCCAGAGCAGGGCTATGGTTAGCATCTCCTCCTTGGTGATGGGGAGGGAGAAGAGCTGGATGTTCTGTCCCGGCCCTCCCTGCTCTGCAGAGCTACTTTTCCTTCTCAGCTGATAGGAATTAGAAGGCCCCAAATTGGACCATGTCCCCACCAGAGGGAAGACAATCCTGGGGTTTACCACAACCCACCCTAAGAAGAGATTCTCCGAGGTCCCATGCAGCTTTACAAGTGGTTTATCCTTTCTGCAGCCTGGTGCTGCCACGGGGATAATACCTTGCAGCACCCTCACTCCTTCCCCGTAGCGTTCGCTGCAAAGCCCCGGCAGGGACGGCTTTCTCAGGTTAGATGGACCCTGACATTTTTCTGGCTCTTTCCAAGCAGTGCATCAGTGCCGACCTTGCGAGACTGCATTAGAACAAAACAGCGGCGGCTCTTCTCGCTCCTCTTTTATTTATTTCTTTTGAGGCGAGCGGCACGGAGCCTGGCGGTATTCGCCTTCCTCCTTGGGAGGCAGGGTTAGCAGAAGGTCTGCTCAGATGGTGCATCGGGCAGATGGCTGGAGGTAACCCCCAGGGTAACGCTGACTAAAGAGCGCAAACTGCGCTGGGACGTGGCCAAGCGGAGGTCTGCGTGGGAAAGCAGAGAGCGGGACTCACCCCAGCCGCGGCGCGTACCCCAGCAGATTCCTGCCTTCCCAGCGGCGCGGGCCGTAGCGGTGCTGGGGGGGGACGCAGGCACCATCTGGTCAGCGCCGTTGCCTTCCTTGGCAGGAGGAGGTCTGGGAGCGGTGGCTGGGGCTGCTGGTAGACCGTGAGCTGCTGCTCTGCATGCCCTGGCTGGCTCAGCACGTGAGCTGAGCTGGAAAAGCCACGAACGTCTCAACGCTGGGAAGGGAGTGAATCATAACGAGGATGAAAGTCGGGTGGTGGTTCCCTCTGGACGTTGGGGGCCAGAGGTGGCTGCATCATAGTGAAAATTATCTGGAATTGAGAGCTGGGTGGTTTTTTCTCTTTAGTGCATTTGTGATTAATACAGCTGCTTTTATGAAGTTAAATTCCTCAGCTTGAACCTTGCCTTCTGCATCCAGATGCTGCAATACAGCTGTGACTATGGTCTAACAAATGTTACCCTTATCCACTTTGCCTTTTGTGTCGGTTTCACAAGAAACCAGAGTGTGAAAACACAATACCAGCAAAGCTAGATACAACAGGTTATTTTGCAGTAAGCAGGATAACCAATTGCTCAGTATCCTATCCTAGTCTCTGCTAACATCGCATCTGTTTGAAGTGCATTTTTCAGTGAAAAGATTGCTCTGCATGATGCATAAAAAGACTCATTTCCATCAGTATACCTGGCCAACAAGGGCTGAGCTGGAATTTGAACTGAGTGGGAGCCCACTCACTTTTACCACTCATTTGCTACTTTAAAGGTTAATTTTTCTTTTCTTTTTTTTTTTTTTTTCTTAAAAGGGCTTGTGACTGTCTTTGTAGAAAAGACACAATGTAAGGACTGGGGAAAGAAGAGTGGTTAAAAATACCTAATTGAGCTATAGGAAAATATAATTTATGAAAGGAAAAATAACTATCCTAGTCAGTGCATTAACTCATGTCATGACTTTTTAATGGTAGTGTTATAGGTTAATTAGTATCTGTGCTGCCCTTGTGCCTACCAGAGTTATTCACAAGGGATCGTGGTCTCATTAGGTAGGACTCCCATAAAGACAATCCTTCTGTAAGTGGTTTAATATCTGTGTGCGTGCATGGAAATTTTTTGCTCTTATCAGCAGAAAAAGTCAGATACTAAAGGGACCAGAAATGGAAATACTTTAGAGTGACACAAAACCTGCACACTATTGAGATTCTGATGGGGTCCTTAAAGAGGAATTATTTTCTCTTGTATTTTCCTACACGTTGGCTTTCTCAACCTGCTTTAGGGCTGAATTCAGGCACCGAGAGCTGCAAAGTGCAACCCTCTGAAAGACCCTGCCTGCACTCCTAGCTCTTGTGCGTTAGAGGTAACAGCCAGCATGGCAATGATCCGCTCCCTTTGAGCATCACCGGGTGCGTGGTGGTAAAACCGGATTAATGTTGCATGGGCCTATCAGCCCGCGTTGGCTGAACACAGCAAATATCAAAGGTAATGCAATGTTCCTCCTTAGTGTAGAGAGGGGAAAAAAGGCAGAATGACCTTTTATCTGTGAAAGTGAATGGACACGGGAGTGTCTATGTCTGGAAAACAAGAGGCAGAGGGGTCTCGCTGAATCGATACCCCTGGCTGAATCTCCTGGTGTAAAACAGAAGGGGAAAGCTGAGAAAAGCCATGGGTTTTGTGCCTCTGTCACTGTGCATGTCGCACACCTTTGACTTGCATATCCCCTGTCTTTCCTTCTCTCTTTGCTTCCCTGTAGCACGGAACTGACCTGTTCTCCAGTAAGTGGGATATCACAGCAGAAAATCTGGGTTTCTGCTGGAGCTTCCAGACTGATGGTGGTCCCCACCATGCTGGCATAGGGATCTCTGCGCTGTTGCCCAGCAGGTCTGGTTCCCAGAGGGCTTTGCAGCTTGAAAAGGGCTTTTCACATAAAAAAATGGGTACTGCCACCTTGGATCACATATCTTTGAGAGAATTTGTAGCAACCCACACAGATAATTAAGGCAATTGTGTCTGAAAGCTTCTGTGATGGAATTTCTGTGACCAGTGTCAGAGGGATAAGTAAGCACAGTCCAGAGGACAGCTGTGCATCCTCATGAACCCTCTATGAGTTGGGCACTTGGAGAAGCCAAGGGTGGGTGAGTCTGGGCAATCACCTGCCTCTGATCCCCCAGGTCTCAACTGCCCGGGGCAGGGCTGAAGTTCACCTTGCAGTATGTTAGTGTCCCCCAGACATGCTTGCACTCTGCCTTTGCCAGGAACCGGGATGCAGCGCCAGGCTACGTGTGACAGCATGGTTTCTGGACTAGAGCTAACTCATAGTTAGGCAGTCTCTGCAGGTGGAGTGAATATGTAATGACTTTGCAGAAAGATGGTAAAAAAACTTGGTTTACTGTTGATCCTGCTAGACTCAGGCTGGGGTAAAAAGCCTTAAACATCAAAGCTATTTGTCAGCTTGCTTTCCTTGGAACAGTATAGACAACTCTGAAAGGAAAAAAAAAATTGCAGGGAAGTTAATTTATTTTTTTTGACTACTGCAGTCTGCTTCATAAAAGATCTCTTAGGACAAAGAATCCATGAGATTTATAAAAACCACTAGCAAAATCTGCTTTTTACTGTGCTTTCCTCAGGAAGGAATACTTTCCAACTGGAGAGAGACCATAGCTGCATCTTCTTTTGAATCTTGAAAAGCAGATCACAGGCAAGACTAAAGGAAATAGTGACCACCTGGTTTCTGGAGAGAAGCCCAATTGCTTCATTAAAAAAAGAGGTGTCACATGCTTGTTTCTTAAATCCTGCTAAATACCTGCTTAGCAGCTTTATTGACAGGCTTTTTCTCATGAACATTGAGCTGTTAAGCTGCTCCTGGTTTACAGCAAGAGGTTAAAGGATTTCTCAAAGCTCGCAATGAAAGCCTTACTAACTGGATTAACTGCTAACATGGATTTAGGCTTCCAGTCAGATTAACCCCCATTGCTCAGAGTAGGTTCTTCTTGTTCATCTTTTCTTCCCTTTTCTTCTCTTTTTCCTCCTGGCTTTTCCCTTTTTGTTTGTCAGGAATAAGAGGAAAAATAAGCCTCTGTGCTTGTGTTTGAGCAGTGGGACACCCTGCGCTCAGGGGCCTGGGAGGAAGGAGGCTGCTGCTCCTGGGATGTGACCTGGGTATGAAGCAGCAGCGCAGACTCAGTCCCTTGGGCTGGGCAGTTGCCTGGCCCTTTCAGATCTGACTGTTGCTGCAAGGCCTTCAGAATAATGGGGGCAGCTATGATAAGAATAAGGAGAGTTATTGATTGGTCTACAGATTTGGCTTCTGCTTGCCTTTGCTATTCTTTTCCTTAGATTTCCTGGGCAGCATGAGAATCATGAACTCTTATAAAGTAATTTAACTATTTACACACCTGGCTGGGCAGTTAGCAGAGAAAGCAGCTCAAACAGGATAACCCGTGGTCTTCATAGCACCAAAGACCTGGAGTTAATCTAATTTAGGCTGTAGTTAAATGTGTATTGCTTCAGCAACTTAGGAGGACTTAAGGACCATCTGCGCTCCTGCTTTTGGCTGATTGTTTCTGCTGTCGCGCTGGTTTCTGAGCTAGTGCGTGCATTTGTAAGCAGGCCTACAGTCAAACTACCTACTGCCCGATTTAGAGGCATTTTCCCCTCTCCTCTGTGTAGTAACGTGCCTATCCACAAGCAGTCTAGATCCCTGATGAAGGGGTGAATTCGGCAGCCCCACTCACTGCTCTGTGAAGGCCGTGGTCCTGGAGCTGGTCTCTCAAAGTAAGGATCTGCTCCGGCCCGTTTCACAGGACCTGCAGTGCAAGAATCCATTAGCAAATGCTAAAGGATGGCAGGGGAAAGCAAACAGAGACATAGGCTGGAAGGAGCTGGGGCGCAGCAATGTGGCTGCTCTTGCCTGACCAAACTGGCATATGAGTTGATTCCCAGCCCAGAAAAGAGATCAAGGAATTGAGCCAACACTTTTTCTCTTTCCCTGTCATCTGCTTACTGCACAATTCAGACCTCTCAATTACCTTTTTTCCCAGGGTATGACAAGCGATGCAATGGCCACGTGATGTTTAGCACACCGGGGTCACGGCAGTCTCTGGCCCGTGCAAGGAGTTGCAGTGCTTGGCTGCCCCTGGGGAGTGAGCCTTGTACTGGGGCCACTCAGAGCCCCCCCGCAGGGTGGTGGCATGTCCCCAGGGATGGAGCTGTCTCTCTCATTTAGCTCACTCTGTCTGCTGTGCTGGCTCGGCTCTAAGTCCAGCTGGCCCAGGACCACGCTGCTAAACAGAGACTGAAATGTAAGAAACTCCTGCACAGTGTTTGCACCTCGTTTAATATCACCCACGAATGTGTCCAGTGCCTGGCAGCCCTGGGTGCAGCTGGGTCTCACAGTATCACTGAGTTCCTGTGCTTTTTAAACAATGCTCTTTCTAAGCTTGCTGTCTGATGATGCCAGTGGGTACTCAGGAGGT
Organism: Aquila spilogaster; assembly: GCA_024606505.1. Taxonomy (NCBI): domain Eukaryota; kingdom Metazoa; phylum Chordata; class Aves; order Accipitriformes; family Accipitridae; genus Aquila; species Aquila spilogaster. The sequence continues at coordinate 18,294,870 of JANHGO010000045.1, read as the reverse complement.
CTAGCAGTCCCCCTGCCTTTCTCTGGGCCCCTTGGGGTTTTGTGCATGTCTGTTCTGCTTTGTGGCCATCGTCCCTCTCAAACTGTTCAGTCTCTGCTCCTCTAAAAGGCATCAGCAGGATCCAGACGACCCTGCTTTCTCATTTCCCTTGAACACTGATCAGCTCTCCCGTGCAATTCTTAATCTCATGTTCTTTGAGTCCCTCCCAGCTGCCTTTATCCCCATCTAATCCATTTTATCTGAATTGCTAGCCTCCATTTCTGGTTTCCCCTCCACCTTCCTTCTCCCCCACCACATGACTCTTTAATCTCCCATCTCACCATCTCCCCTTCTCCTGGGAGAGCAGCTCCTCCTCCTCTTTCCTCCAGCACATCAGGCTTCTCTGCCTTCTCCCTGCTCTGCACCAAACCTCCCCCAGCTGCTCAGCACCAAACCTCCCCCAGCTGCTCAGCATCAGCCTGTTCCTGCCTCATCACTGCCAGGGGATTCTCTCACAGATTTCCTTTACTAATTTCTTCCCGCACTTCACTACATATCCCTTAGGGGAAACCAGGTCACTCGTTTTGTGCTTTCCATCAGCAAATGTCGAGTTCTTCAAGGCAACCGCTCCAGGTGTGTGACACAGCTAATGCTGTCACCCAGAGGCAATGGTTCTCTGCAAGACCTCTGACAAAGGTTTCAGGTGGTGGCGTTGCCTGTCTGTCCTCTGGCAGGTTTTGCTCTCGACACATGCAAGGACCTCCGGAAACCTCGCAAGCTTGGACAGAGCCACATTTCTCTCTCTGCAGTGCTGGTGGACTTAGACATGCACTTGGGAGCCATCCATATCCTGCCTCCCCCCTTTGGACATCTGAACGGTTATTTGTGGAATTCCTTATGGTTTGACACTTGGCATTTTACAGCATGGGCTTGTCATATCCCTTTTATATCAGATGATAAAAATAATGTTTCCTAGCCCTACGGCCTGCGGTGAGACTGGCCAAAGAAAAGGGAGAGGGGGAAAAATAAAATTAAAAGCTATCAGATAAAAAGGCAGGAAGGAAGTGGGCTGGTTATGGGGTACAAGGGTAGGTCACCCCCTATGATTTAGTGCGGTGATTGGAAAGGGTTATGGGTCGATGATCGGGAACATGGCAAGATACTGCCATAACACTCTTAACTTAGCACTTTCCTCTCGGGGTACAAATTCACCAGCCCTGTGACAGGCATGAGGAGAGAGAAGTTGTAATCTGGATCTTCCTTTTTGTTCTTACAGATGCTGCAGAGCTCTTCTGAGCTCTGTGCAAGTTGAAACAACCTTAAGTTTCTCCAGTTTATTCTCTCTATTCCTTTAATTCCCCTTGAGCCAAGGGAAGCAAAACCTTTGACGCGTTGACAAGACTTTGCTTCCCACTGCCTGACATTCAAATGCCCCTTTACTGAAAATGCATGGGCTCTGTCTGGGGGAGAGCTCTGCCTTCAATTGCACAGCAGTCAGGAGGCCCCCTGCCCTCCCAATCTTCTTAAGGGGCTGTTTTTGAAGCCGTTCCTCATAGCAACTGTGGCATAAAAGCACTTGAGTGTGACTAAGTATTGGCCTTGATGGATTTCCTAGGTCTAATCCCAGGTGCATTATCCCAGTGTTGGCATTGCAAGAAGAATGATGAATTTTAATAGCAAATCAGAGACTTCCTTGTGGTCACATTCCCTCTCTGAGGGAGCTACCAGCTGTGAGTTCTGAAATGGGCTGTGGCCATCTCTCTGCTGTTGTGGACAGCATAGGGTTGTGAGTCAAGTACTTGCTTGTGTAAGAAGAGGTTGCATTTGAGAGCTCAGCCTGTTGAGCCTGGTCTCTCTCTGCCTTATGTCCCAGTGGGTTTGTTATGGGACAGCCTTCTGGCAACCCTGCCTGTTAATAACAGGAGCAGCTTCTACTGAAGATGAATTCTTTCCCACCAGTGCCAGATAGAAATGCAGATGAGGTGGCATGTCAAAGCTTTTGGGATTTTTCCATGCCACCTCCCACTGCTGGCAGACCCATCATACTCCCAGGACTCCATTGTGCCCATAGGAAGTAACTTAATAATTTCATCCTTGGAACAGGGCTGACTAGCCTGTGGGGCCAATTTCCTTGTAGTGTGCTCCCCCAACACTGATTTACATGAGTGCTTTATATTAGTAAAGTGTGCAATTTGTGATATTTCATAGTTAAGAAATGTCTGCCAGGTGTTATTGGTTTGGTTTTTGGCATGTAATGGCCAAGGTAGCAAGCACTAATAGATGGTTCTCTTTGACCATTTTCAACAGTCACCTTGCCTACTTCTTGCTGACACAGTTCTTATGGTAATTAATGAGCTGGCACATTCCTAGGAGCCTTGTCAATGAATTAATCTCTGCACAGAGGGAACAGCTGAACACAGGTTCCTCTTGTTGTCTCTGGCAAACAGGGGAGATGAAGAACCTGCAGGCAGGCGGTGTCCCTGTCTGTGTAAGGACTCCCTGCTTCAGGGGTGGCTGAAATTATGCATATTGCATATATTTTGTATACTTCTGGTTTTATCCTCTTTCTGGTTTTATCCTCTTGAGCTTTCATGTGTCTGATTAGAGTTTCTGATGTGGTTACTTTGCCTGGTGAGGGAGTGCAGTTCATTATGAACTTGATGCTACAGGAGCAGAGAAGAGGTTCAGCTTCACCAGTTATGTGAAGGCATCTATGTGGAAGCATTTTGTCCAAGTAAGCGAAGAAAGGTGAGATCTAGAAGGATGATCAACCCAAGGAGCTTGTTCTCGATAAACTGTATTTCATGTTTGGTCACACTCTGGAGCAGAGGCTGGAAGTGAAACAAGGGAAAAGATTACCTCCCTGTAGGGCTCCAGACATATGCTTTATCACCGCTGGAGGAAAGGTGTCCATAAAGGCAGCGAAGGAAGATGCCCTTCCTCCTCCCAAGCTCAGCAGATTGTGGGGAGCCCTGTGGCCTTGCACTGCCATCCTTCTCTCCTGTATCTCATTATGCTCAGAGACTCAACAAACTTGAAAGAGCCTGTCCAGGCAGCTCCTCACTGGATCTCCCCAAGGACCACATGTCACAGCTGACCTTGTGCTACTCCCAGTTTGCAATTTTTTTCTTAAACATTGGTCAAAGCCCCTCAATGAATTATCACTAAGGGGTGGGGAAAGATGAATGAGTGGTGGTCTCTGAAGTTGTCTGCAATGTGAATAAAGCAGAAAACACAAATGTGAAGAATTTGTGGCTAAAAACAAAGCTCTGCCTTGAGACTTCATTGGGGTCTGAGTTTCTGTTGGCTTCCTTGAGCCATCTTCTGGTAAGTGCATCAGTGGATCATTGTAAATCCTGTTCAATGTTCAGGAATCTCTCCTGAAGAAGAGAAGGAATCTCTCCTTCTCCAGTATGACTCTCCTAAAGGAAAAGGTTTTGCGCTTCTGCAGTACAGGTGGAAACAAGTCAATAATGTGGGTCAGGGCAAGCCCAGGATTTGATTCTACTTTGTGGTCAGGGTTTTTTTTCCAATACAGTACTTGAAAAGCTGTCAAGAGAGGGAGAGGAACAGCTTCTGAGGGGAAACCAGCTCTGTATTGCAGTGTGTTTTGGTCTTATATGGCTAAATAAGAGCCAATGAATTCAAAGGTTAACAGATGTTTATTCTTCATAAAGTTTGAAGTAACTCTGAAACATCCAGCACCGGGTCTTTGGTTGTGAATCACCTGGGCAGAAGGATATTTAACTTTTAAGTTTAGGAGCTGTTCCCAGACTACTAGGCTAATAACCTGGTTATACAGTCAATGTTGTATTAGAAGTCCCAGGGCTGCTGGTATTGATCCCAGTATTGGCCTAAAGTAACTCGTGCCTCTGTTAGGAAAGAAAATAGTATATTTGCTTGAGGGACAAGGTGATCTGTGAGACCTAAGAAACAGATGTTTTCTTAGAGTGTCTAGGAGTGAGGCATGGAATTTATCATCTGGTTTAGTATTTACTTGCTCTTTCCTCTCTAGTTGCTAACCCCAAACCGGCATGGGGAAACCTCTTAAGGCTATGGCATATCTCTGCTTATTTGATTGCCCAAGAGATTGGAAAATGGTCTAAACCAAGGTCAAATCCATCCACAGGTAACGAGGGGATTGACTTAGGTAAGGAAAGGATGGAAACTGGCTACGGTTCTGCACTGAAGCCGCTGCCTAAGCTCTCAGGGGACAAGTTGGATTATTTCTTGTCTGTGGGATACTGGCTCTCCCCAGGACTGTGCATGTTTCCCCTTCATTGTCGCCAAAGACATCTCAGTGATGAAAACAAAAGAAAAGTAGCATGACTTTTTTATAAAAATATATTTCCCATTTTGGTTGAAAAGGGAATCTCCTATGCCTTTACTTTTCTAAAATCATACAGGTGCATCAGAGCATTTCCAAGCCAATTTGTCATCATTTCAACAACTGACTGCCTCTAGTAACAGAGAGGACAGTGCAGCTGGGTGCTAACCCTTTGATGTACAGGTCTGTTTGACCCAGCTCCAACCCACAGTATCAGAAGGACTTTCACAGTGTTTCTTCAGCTTCAGTGGATTAGACTGAGCTGGATTTTGCACTGATATTTCAGTTGTACTTTTATTAATGTAGAATTACTCTAAAAATGTCAGCTGGAAGAACACATGAATACTGCACTTATACCTAAGGACATTATTATGGTCAGTGATGCAGCTAACACACACATGTCCAGTCCAGCATAGATACAGTGACTGTCTTGCTCTATTGAACTGCTAAACTATTTTTGGTTCACATAAGTGCTTCAATACTGCAATGATAAACAGACCAGAAATTTCTACAGAGAGCTGAAACATTTACCTACCTCTGCCTTGATATTGCAGAATCCCTAGAGATTTATGGTAAACTGATCTCATTTGTGACCCCTAAGAAAGAGGTAGATCCATCCCAATCTAATGGCTGAACGAAGTTCCTCTAATTTGTTTACTTCTTTTTGAGAGTATTCACAGCACAGGGTGTTAGCCAGCTAATTTAGATGGCAAAGCTGATCAATGGGAAGACAGAGGCTCCCTCTGTAGTCCTCAGTGTGAGAGTGGTGTTTCCAGAGGAAAACTCTGAGCTGAGAGGTGGCTCAGCTCTTTCAGATGAAACTTTCCACAGAGATCTGTTGTGTGGCTGTAAGTTAGCAAACCAAGCTTCATCTTCACGAAGAAAGGAAGGAAACTTGCCAAAAAAGTGCAATATGAGTCAATAAAATAAAAATGTTCTGGCAACCCTCACGCTAGAAACCGCATTGTGTGCCATTTATATTAACTATCCTTTTCAGCTTACAGAAGGCTATAGGTGGTTGCTTCAGTTGTATCACACAGCACAGAGTTCCAGTGGTTATTTTTGCTTAAACACTTGAAAGTGTTTTCTTTATAGATCTTCTAAGCAATTTCTGGTTTAATTGTGCAGATTGTCCCAAACTGCTTTCTCAAATGTCAGTGAAAAAGCAGAAGTGCCAAATACGGTATTTTATGTTCGTGACCACGCCTGTGCTGTATCATCTCATTCATCTTTCTGATTTCTATTCAATAGCCATCATCTTTATAGCTTTTCTCCATGGAGAAAAATCTCTATTATCCTTACAATCCTTTTTGAAATTGTGTTAATTTTTTACCATTTCCTCTTAGGTTTATGACACAGATCTGATCACAGCACTCACCAAGGAGATTACTTGTGGTTTCTCTAGTGCACAGCACATTGGTATTTTCTGTTTCCCAATATTTTGACTCTGGAGCAGATGTTTAAACACCACAGATGTTTTGAGCAGATGCGTCAGAGTGTTTAAGCATGCTGAGCTGATTGAAATGACCTTTGTATTCTCAGGCCTTCTTTTCCTCACCAGACATTACAGTGAGTTTAGATCCTTTCAGACAAACTATCCCAACACTTGCCATTGTCTACAACAAACATTGTTTGAAGCTGTGCTGACCAGCTCCCTCGTATTTGGTAGTCTTTCTGAAATGCCTCATGAGATCTTTCAAGTCCTGTTTAATTCTCTATTTCCCTGTAGGTTTTTCCATCTCATTATTCATTCTTTTGCTTCCAAAAGCTATTAGATATCTCCAGACCTTGCACTGACCATAAGACTTTTATGGTTCTCTTTTCTTCTACCTTGAAGGCCTTCTACGGAATCCAGGCAAACGCAGTGTGGCTCTTTGTCTCCCTCAAGTGACTAACACAGATACCAACCTCTGTGCAATTGTAACATCCTCCTGTGAATTAAACCCTAAGGTGTGCTGTTCCCCTTGAAGAAGCTCATCTGTGTTTTTTTTCTCTTATTTCTCTGGAACCATCAATCTGCAGGTTTTTAAAAAGAGGCTTTATTCTTTGCCTGGAAAGGTCAGGATGAGAGGATGATGGCCTCAGACTCTCCTCTGACATTGCTGCTTGGGTAGAAAAAAGATATGAGATGACTGCTCCAGACCCAACATTTTCCAAGACATCACCTCTAACTCGTCTTACTTCCTAGCAGTCTGAAAAATTCCACATTTAAAATTTACACCCGGGTCTGTCTCAGTAGCTGCAGTGGTGAGGGCAGACCTTGCTGAACAGGCTAAGGAGAAGTGAAGGTGGCTGTGCTGCTTCCAACCCAACCTGCCGCATCCTCATAGGGCTGCGTGGCACTGCGTCGTCTCCTTGGCCTGGCAATTTCTGCCCAGAGCTCATTACGCATCGTTACTAAAGTTGTGCTGAGGAGATCAGAGCCAAGTTTGCTTCTAGATACCTTAACTCAAGCTCAGGACATAGCAGAATTGTCCTTCGGTTCCTTTGTCATATATACCTGTCTTTTTTTCGCGGTGTCCTTTAGATCTTTGTATACAAAGACAGTTTTTCCAAAGTCACCAGACGCAGCTCCAGTCAGGGCAGCGGCATGTGTATAACTAACATGGGGGACACTTGAAAAGATAGATTCCCAACTGACTGTCTCCATTCGCAGCAGCAATGATTAGCCCAGCTCTGAATGACAGAGTGCAATAAAATGGAGACAGCTCTGCCCTTGATGCATAATAAGTGAAAGACTAGTGGGAAATACCTTGGAAAAACTTTCCTACTTTTAGATTGGATGAGTGAGCACAGCCCTTTTCTCTCTGTCTTTCTCTTCACTCAGTTGCAGCAGCAGCCTAGAGCTGAGCCTTTGGTGTCTTTGCCCTTCTCTTTTCTACCTCCTTTTGCAACTCCTAGGATGAAAAAATAATGTGGCTTTTCTAGCGTCCTAACCCCATTCTGTCATTCCTGCTACACTCTTGTGAAATGCGCGTTATACTACAATAAAGCTGGTGTGCAGTCAGCATGGAAATGGTATTGGCAAAGCTGTAATGGAGGCAGCAATTTATGACTGCAGCCAGGTGGAGTTCTGAGGGATCGTACCTGAGCTAACATTACCTTGCTGCGAGCCACTGAATTCAGGTCTATCATTTTGGGCAGGTAAATCTCTTGGTGCTATTCAAGTGTGGCTACCACAGTGTTATCTTTTCTTTGAAAAAAAAAAAACAAAAAAACCCCCCTTTTGATTAGAATGAATGCCAGTCACTTGTCTCACATTTAAGAAGAGCTAATAAGAAGCAAGTATAAAGAGAGTAGAACAGGTGGTTCAAAATGAAAAATATTTTGTTATGATTAATTCTTAAGTATGCACATTTTTACATCATTAATACCTGGAATTAGGCCAAGTGGAGCTGACCAGTCAAGGAGAAATTTTGTGGCTGCCTGACCTTGGAGTTTATAACTCCTTGGGCCAGAGAGGCAGGGGGACGCGTACCCCACCAGGCACAACTGATTACCTCTTCCTTCCCCTGTCTTCACAGCCCAGTGCCTGGTCTCAAGCAGCTGCCCTGCTTGCTCACTCACCCCTTTGCCACAGCTGATGCAGGCTGAATCCTAAGTCTCTTGAGATATGGCTGCAGAGTTTTTGAGGGTGGTGCTTTGAGAAGTCACTGATTGCTTTCAGACTCCAATTTTCCCTTCCTATCCCATCTGCTGTCCCTGAAGAAGTGGGTACATCCCTCAATGCAGGACTGGCCTAGGCACAGCTGGAGAGAGTGCATGTCCTGACACAGGCTTGAGAGAGTTCTTAACCTTGGCTTGAACCTCACGATCCTGATGTCCCTTTCCTTTCTCCCTTTTCTCTACCCTCATCATCTCTGCTGAGGCTGGATGAAACACAAAGGTAAAAAAGTCCACAGATTCAGGGGCTGGAAACATGGGGAGTTACGAGCTCCATCTGTTTCAGCCACTCCAGTGCAATTGGGTTTATGTTCCCAGAACGGGTTACGCCTTAGCTCTCTTGAATTTCCCCTTTCCTGCTCTGTCAGCACCATGGATCACACCCCAAATTTCACCTCGGATGGGAATTCACTCAACAGTTCTTGCTACAGAATTATGCAAGAAAGGAAATTCAGAGAAGAGCATGCAGTTAAAGAAGAAAAGTCTTCTCTTGGTTATAGCTGTGAGTTGGGTAAAAATCAGAGTGAAGATAATATGCCCTTCCCCATCCACTGCCACCTTCCCCACCCTATTCAGAGCAGTGCTGCTAAAAAGCTGGTGCACCCTTCATGCCTTTAATATCTTCATGTAAATAGTTTTATCATCCCTCTCAGCCAAGGTATCCGTCAGCTGCTAAAGGCATCATTTTCTGTTTATCTTCTTATAAGCTGCTGCTCCAGCGGAGCTGCAAAATTAACATTGTGCTCAGCAAAATGGTCTATGTAAAACAAGGGCAATTTATACAGAAATATCCATAATCCTTCACATTAGAATTTGGCTGTTAAAATTCTGGCACCTCTCGGAGGTCACTCTAACCTAGTTAAGTTCTGTTAAGAAAAGCTGTTATTACGGCTCACAGCTTTTTTTCCTACAATATTGTCTCCTTCGGCTTGCGCACTTCAGCGCTCACCTCTACTTCCCCTACCCTGCTGTCTGCCTCTCCCGATTTAAATTGCATTACTTTCTGTCATACATTATTGAAGACTAAGCTTAACTACCTGGACACCATGAAAAGTACTCAATAGTGGGGTTAAAGTTCCTGCAGTATTTCCTTTTCTTGTTTCTTCTTCTCCCTCTTTGGGGTTTTGACCATGAATGAAGCACGTTGAGGGAGGCTGCCTGTAGAAAAGGTGCTGAGCTGGAACAGAACAGATGTGAATTCAGTTCCCTACTGTGACATGGGTTTCTTGAGTGTCCTTGGATATATCATTTTATTTCTCTCTTCTTTTCTGTCTCTCATTCTGCCTTATTCCCTCCCTCACTGCTTTACACACGATAATATTTACTTTCACCCTCTAGCATATCTCAACGTGTTTTTTCTCCCAGAGCAAATCATATTAACCAATGTGTACACAGTACTGTGGAGAGTAGGATTTCAGTCTCTGGCCCTCAAATTTGATAATACCACACAAATAAATACATTAAATAAATACCTCTCCTTCCAGCTCACTCAGCATTAGTATACGCTGTTTGAAACAGAATGATGCTAAGGTTAAACTTGATCTCTCTTGCCTGAGGCTTTTAATGAAGTAAAAAGGAGAAGATTTCATTCCAGTGTTAGTGTGGCAAGTCTATGACCTTAAATGGAGTCCTGCTGAATTTATCTGGGGGGTAAGCACACAACTATGTAAATATTTAGAGTCACTGGCTTCCTGGTACTTCCTTGTGCAATATTCCCCTTCATGTACTGAATAGCAAAACCTGGATCACCAGCTGTCCTGCTTCCATGGCAGAGGTCTCATGAGCATGTCAGGGTGTGCGGCAGGTCCTGGCTTCTTATAGGACAAGTTCCAAGGGAACACTTGTAGAAAAAAAATGGCACTTTGCACTTCAAGACAGAGGAGAATTCCCCTAGCAGGCGTGGGGAAAACATCTCCCTTGCAAAGGAATATAATCAGATGTTTCTGGAACCCTGACATGACAACAGATTGGCTTTCAGGTCCTAAGTGCCATTGCAAAGTAGAAAAATGCTTATGCCAGTGTAAGTGGGCAAACCAAGGGTGACACACAGTGTCTGGTCAAAGAATCCTTGGGGAGTACTCCACAGGGATGTCCTGTCTTCTGGCAAGCAGATAAAGCAAACCTTATTTCTCCTTTGTAGGTGGCAGCATGAAGTTGCAAGATGTTCACTCTAAAGATGTGCTTGGCACAACTCATGGTAGAGTCCACATTCCTCATAATAGAGATAAAAGTGACTAAATCAAGGCTGCAGACAACAGCACCCTTGAATGAAAGGAAGTATCTCCCCCCATGCAGAAAGCAAAGTAATTACATTCACAGGACCCCAGAGAGCTCCTATCTCTACCACTGATATGAAGAAACAGACTGAGAAAGATCAGTCTGACAAACAATAATATATTTATACTGCAGTATCAAAAGGGCACAGGCACTGGACCTTGGGAATGTTGCCTTTCTCATTTAGGGCCCTTATCTGATAATGGCAGGACTGTTCCCTCGTGTGTTAGATTATGAAGCTACTCCAGGATATAGAGACTCCTATACTGTAAAGTTTTGCATTGGCAGAGGAGTGTATTTCAGTGGCCCAGGACAGGGTGCTGTAGTTAGATTCTGATTCAGCAAGGACACACCTAGCCTTCACCATGCAGGTAGTTTTGGAGGTATTAGTGAAACTAATTGTATTAGTGGAAGCTAGTCCATTGTTTAAACGTCAAGTAAAATAAAGTGGCAGCGGTTCACTTGTCTCCTTGGTATAACACACTGCAGGTTATTCTGAGCAGCCCCCTGGTTTGTTGAGAGGTTTGCAAGGACTCTGCAGTTTCACTGCAGGAGGCTTTGTTATAGCTGTCTTTGACCATGTCCTTGGGTTTTTGAGCAGGCTGGGGTCTCTTTAGTAGCTTTACAGGATCAGAGAAAAAACAGGGGAGAAAGGGCTTTAAGAAGTTTCTTTATCCATTTTCCTCCCCCTTTAGCAAGGATCAGCTGTCTATATATATCATTTCTGATGGATGTTTGTTCTTTAAAAGCCTCCGACAGTGAGACTCTACCACGCCCCAGGCAATCCACTCCAGTCCCCTACTCCCCTCACTGTTAGGAAGCTTTTCCTGATGTCTAACCCTCATATCTCTTCCTGCCACTTAAGCCCATTATTTCTTATGCTAGCCATCCTGGTCATAGCAAACAGATTTCCTCTCTCTTTCCAACAGCCTTTTTACAATTGCTCTGTCCATTGTTTTTCTCTTCTCTGTCTGAACGACCAGCTCCCTCATTGCTTATTTATAGATCACGGTCTTTGATGTTAGACAGTTCACATTTCTGTTCTCTGGAATTTCTGCAATTGTTCCACTCCTTTTTTCGAGGTCCAGTGCCCCAAACTGGATGAAACTGAGGTTTTACTGATACAGGCTGAGGGAGAGAAATCAGTTACCTTCAGTTACAACTCATGACATATTCCCATCCTTACCATATACTTGTACGAAGATGATTTTTAACTAGGACAAAAATTGGTGGAACATTATTTTCTTATTGTGGCAATTTAGACTTATCTGATGCCTTTCAGATGATGCTATTAAGTTTTATTACAACTCAGGTTCTTTCTTCAAATCGTTAAATCTCTAGGACAGCTAGTACTGATAAGGTGACCGTACTTATATCAGTCTTTGCTTTGAGTGTTGACATTTGAGTGGGTGCTGATAGCTGTTCCCAAGGAATCAGCGTTGCTCTATGATTACCTAGTCTCACAGATCCTGACTTTGAAATTAGAGTGTTTGGAGGTTGATTGTGGTATTTTTGTCCCCTAAGAGACAATGAGATGGCTGATATTGGACACGTGCTTCCAGTCAAGCAAATGGGAGCCAGCTGACCACTTTTCTCACTTTTCCTATCGTAACTTCCTTTCGGAGATCCTTTCATGTGCTTTGAAGAAAAGCCAGGCTAGGAGACTTATCTCTGCGCTGATACAGCATAGGGACAATTTCTTCCCATTACTGATAACAGACTATCGCCCAAACACAGAGAAAATGAAAGAAGAAAGGGCAGTGTGACTTCACCTGCCTGAAGGACGCTTGTGTTGGATCCCACTCTGAGGCTGACATAAATGTGATAATGAGACACCCACAGAAATGATGAGAAAGAGCAATCCAAGTCTGAGTCCTGATAGTAGCCCTGATGGCAGAGGATCATGTTTCATACCGTCTTCTTGGCTCTGATGAGCACATGAGATAAAAACTTTTGTTGTTAAGGGAGAATGGTGGATTTGGCAAAACAAGGACAGAGATGAAACTTCTCTCCTCCAAGGAAGTCCCTGACTGTGGCCTTCGACTTCAAAGGAAGGCTTGTAAGGAACAGCTGATGTTGAGAGGAGATGGGAAGCTTTGAAAAGTTTTGGTGTGTTTTGAGTTAAACCTTCCTTGCTTCTTCCCCTTCCCATTGAGGCCATGTGCAAGCCCACCTCCATGTTTGTGTCTTTGTGTTCACTTCCCTGGGAAGGACCCTCAAAGGCTCAGAGATTATCAAAGAACCTGTAATGAAAACAGGTCAATTTTCCACAGCTCTTGAGTCTGGATTGAGCTTTTCTGCTAAAATATAAAAATTCAAAGAAGAGCGTTGCACTGCTATGAAAGGAGAGAGGAGACAGACCTTTTTTTCCTATTTTTGGGGCTTTGCGGATGACTCCAACAGGTAACACGTTCCTAACTCTGAATGTCTTCAATAAAATCCAAATTTAATCTGTTGAGATCAAGGTCTCTCCTTTCATATTGTCATTTTTTTAGATATAAGGGCTTCCTCTCATTGCACGGTGTGAATCCTATTTAAAAAGGACCCCCTGACAGTGATGTTCTTTAAACTAGGCCATTAGTCTTGTGACAGTGCACCAGGCAATTAAGAGTGAGTTAGTGAAGCTAACTTCACATTGCCTTACTCAGGTTCTTTGAAGAAACGTAACTTGGTCTAAGGAAATCAGAAAGGGAACACTATAAAATGCATAAATGGGGACACCGTGGATGGGACAGCAAAGCACCTGGAGGGCTTTTAACCCTGCATCGAGTCAGAATCTTTGGTTTGGCACAAATCTGCTGGTGCGACCTTCTAAAAAAAGCCCCATGGCCTGAGATTCACTCAATGCAACCATAGCCATCACAAAGACAGGTCTGAATCTAGGGAGATTCAGGTGCCTAGACTTGTAATGCTACTATGGATTCCCAGAAGTATGAGAGACATCCACATTGGGCTTTCTGGAGGCCCAGCACTTTCAGAAGTCAGGTGGGAGACCCTCAATTATCTGAAGTGGTAACAAACACCTGTGCTTAGGAACCTGATTGATCCCATAAACGGCCCTTGGAGAGATCTAGAATCTCCAAGGACAATTCAGCCCATCTAAAGATATCTGTAGAAAGTAGAAGTGTGACGGGTTTGGGAGGAAACTCCAAACCTTGTTCTTGGATTTGCCTACTATTGCAAATCTACAACTCAGTCCTCACATGGCGTAGACCCAGTACCATCTAACCTTAGGCTCTGAACCTGCTGGTGAACTGGTGCAAATGGGAAGGATGATACAAAACAAGGACCATAACAGCGTTGTGCTAAGGAGAAAAACTGGTTCACTTTTGAAATCATCATAAAGGAAAATGAGAAGAAACATGGAAACATCGAATTCACTTTTAATTGCACAGATGTAGTCACATGGTAAAATAAATGAAGAAGGAAGATTTTTAACTGTCTCAGTATTCAGGACATGTTTTCACCCTAATATGCTGTGATTCAGATTTGCTACAAAACCTCAGGCTGCAATAGAAAAGAACCTGTTTTGTTATGTATTTCTATCAGATTTTCTTGCTCATAGCTATAAACACCTGGAAATCCCAGCAGCATCAGCAAAGCGCTATGCTGTCCTCATGCTCAAGAGAATGTAAGAGAAGCTGACTGACGATTGTGTTGACTGGACCACAACAGCCCCGGCACATTTAACTTCAAGACGTGGTCAAATGCTTTGTCAGGTCCCCACATACTGTGAGCTGTAATATGTACTAACTGGCAGTTGTGCTTCTTGAAAGCATGCTACATGGAAGCAACATCTCTGCCACACGTGGTCTGGATGTTATGGTCATGCTAATTAGTCCATGACCAATGCTCCCACCCTTCCCTGTCCCATAGATATGCTGTTGTTTCATACCCTGCCATTCAGAGGTGTGATAAAAGGCATTAAAAGCAGAGGGGGTTTTGTCTTATCTCTTTGAATTCCCTTGCTTTGTGGGTTGCATTTCAATTCCAAATCTTATCTGGATTCAGCCTTGTGGGGGTTTCATTAGATCTACAGAAAGAATGGAACACTGAAAAACACAGAGAGAGGCAGGAGAAAGACTAGCTTTACAGTTGCATTTGACCCAAAGGACTGAGCTAACATATTCTTGGTGGTTCAGGTTTTGGATATTATAGAGTTGTCATATAGGACAAGCTTGTTGGCTCTTTTTCTCAGTATACACGATGAGGTTATATATTTATTTTAGAAAAACACTTAGCTAGAAGGAAGACAACATGTAGTGAAAGATAAATTATGCAGATAATGTTCTATTATGTGCACAGAGTAAAAAGTACAAGGGACATGAATTTCCCCAGGGAGACACCTCTGAGAAGGGAGGCTGGGACAACACACAAAATAAAATGAAATAAAATAAAGAAGAAGATGAAGGAAAAAAAACCAGAATTGGAAGTATTAAGTTCTGGCAGATTTTGCCTGAAGGAAAACGAAGACTGAATGAGAAAAGATTGTACTGGGGGCAATTCCTTCCAAAGAAAGGACTTCGTATTGGCTGTGTCACTTATCAAGGTCACTACTCCAACTCCTGAGGACAGCGTTTTGACCCTGCAGGTATCTATGGAGCTTGGAGTGAGTGACTAGAAAGTGTGAAAAGAATCATTGTAGAAAACAACTGGCAGCATCTCCTCCCTCCAGGCTTTCCCTTTGCTCTGAGGTGGGGAACGCACTGGCTTTTTATAGTTCTGGTCTGTGCTATATGGCCTGTTGAGGCCTGGCAGGATCAGTTCCTGTGGGTTGTGTGGCAATGCAAGATCAGATACAGCAGGAAAAGCAGCCCCTGGTCTTATCAGGAACGGGCACAAAAGCACTGCTGAGGGTGGAGTAATAATTGTACTTGAGCAGCAGAACACAGAGAGAGTCTCAGTGGGCAGTAATACTTCATTTCATCAGGAACAGCAAGAAGATGCTTCTCTAAAGTCTCTCTTGTTTCACCCCTAGAGCTGTACCTTGTAACAGCAGGTCTCAAAGCTGGCGTTTCGAATCAGTCCCTGTAACCGCTTGCACTGATGCTCAGCTCCACTGCAGCAGTCCTTCTGATACGTTTGTGCTTCTCCTGCACAGTGCGGTGGGCTGAATTGTGCTCAGGTGAACAAACTGAGGGAATAAAGTAGGTTGGGGTTTTTCCAGCCCTTGAGGTAGGTCCATAAGGTGGTAGTCTCCTCCTGTGACTCGGTGCACACAGGTTTTCCTCCGTGTGTTCAGCCTCAGAGTCTCTGACCTGGCTTTTGGAGTCCTTGAGATGAAGTACTGAAGGGATACAGTATTTCACAGGGTATGCTGCAACCATGGGCAGAAACGTCATTGGCTCTTCCCATGTGGCTGCTATCACAAGCTTCGCTGCAGATAAAAGATGAGAAAACAAATCTAAGTGCTGGAACCCCTTTGGCTCTACCTTCACATATATGTTTGAGGTAACCACTGTGCTATGTATTGACCTCCTGCAAGCAGCCGCTGTAAGAATCACTCCCATTCTCTGCGCTCACCATACTACAGCCCCACATTAAGAAAACAAGCCTATCAGTCTTTTGGGTTTGTGTTGACACTTGCAGGTTCAGAGACATTTTGTTTGTTTTCCTTATTCTCTTCAGTGCATAACTGACCAGCTTGCGTTCATGTTTTCTCTCCGTTACAGCTTTCTACCAGGCATTAGTCACAACTGGAGAATGGACTAATTTGCTGATGTTGTACAAGGAATTGTCTCTCCTGGAGACCTGGCTGATGTGATCAGAACTCAAAAATGCCGTTCAGGCAAGTGGTTCTCTGTTTATTTTCGCTCAGGTTATTGAGGTTCCCTTTTCCTTGTCACATCTTCCCGCCTCCCTTGCTACGTAAATCTTTTTTCCTCTGTCTTTTGAGTTGCTGGCTCCTTGCCCTCAGATCTAGGATGGCATGCCTTTCACAGCATCAGCACCACAGGTTTGAGGGATACAGGAGAAGAGGGTCCAACGTATTGCTTGTAGCTAATATGCTGTTATGCCTTGCTTTCCTTTTCTGTTGTCTCCTTTCTACAACTACACCTTGGAGGCCAAGCAAAGAAATAAGTCCAAATGGCTTGCTTTCTGCTCACCCTCCCTTTCTGGTTAAAGATATAGTGAGTGGTTGCATGTAGGCTCTTGTTTTTCATAGCCACTGGTGGTTCTACCATCTGTGAATTTGTCTAATCCCAATAGAATTTATTTGCCTTGACTTAAAATTATTCCCTATTCCCTTTGTAATAGCTGCTGGCAAAGCTGCTGTGCTCCTGATGGATTTTGTTAGGTCTAAGTTTGATAGCTTACTTATGACAAAGACCAGCAGTCTGTTAAAATGGTATCATCTCTACATTTAATACTTCTCTGCCCCCCAGCTCTCATTTAATCTAAGTATTAAACATCATTCACAATGTTGCAAAAAGCGGTTGCTGTTTGCAATATTAGGAAGAGAAAGTCATAGGAAATAATGGATAAAAAGGTAAGTACTGAACATCAGCATCTTTGGTTGTTGTATATTGATAAAGGATAAAATAACTGCTGTCTCATACCCTGCTCCTGAAGTTTTCCCTTCTTGACATAATGGCCTATATGATGATGAATGTCTCTCTATCATCAGTATCCTGTCTGTGGACTCACAGATTTCTTGTATTTGTGCTGTTATTTACAAGTAAAATGTTTTCAAGTTTTATTCTTGGCCTTTCCTTGTATTGCCCATAAGTGTATCTTCTCTTGTCAGTATCTGCTTCTGTCATTTAGCAGTACTTTAGAAAACAGCTGGTGCCCCCAGGGTAAACGTTTAAACAGTGTCCTACTCTGACAAAATTCTGCTTTATCAGCAAACCATGTTGTGCATATTTCTCTCATTGTTTTGCAAATTGCAATTACAAAATGCTTTTGCATTTAAACAGGATCTCTCTGACCTAAGAGATAGTAAAAATTATGTTAGAGAGGGCACAGTAACTTGATGCTCTGACCTACCCTAAATAGCTGGACTTGTTTCACTTGGGCAAATTATATATTTATAACAACCCATTATGTCATCAAAATACTTCAGCAGAGATGCTGCAGCTCCAACCTACATGAATATTCTTTTGAAGGGCTAATCAGAAGAGATATACCATCAAGATTATGTGCTTTAAAAACACTGTTCTAGACAGCACTGTCCAAACTAGGCAACAATAATCAATCAGTTCTGATTAATCAGATCATATAGATTCTTGCTACTCACTAGTTCTCCATGATCTTAGTTCAGATCAAATCTTAGGCTGGAGACATTAATTTTGTGCCACTGTTTGAAAATGAAAAACCTTTCTCTAGATCACATCAAATTGATGCTCATGAGGTGCCTTGCTGAAAGCACCAGGATATACTTGAGGATTTCAGCTTAAGAACCTTCCCCAGGTCCTTCCTGCCTTTGCTTAGCCATGTGTACCTAACAGGCTATGTAAGAACAATATCTCATTCTCATTTAAGTAGTCTTTACACTACAGGGACCGGTTGGTGGTCTCCTAAGTGTCCAGGAGATGAACCAAATAGAAGATTTTGAAAATAAAACCAGCTCTGTGTGCTACAGCCAGAGCAGAAGGCAAGGGCAGTGTATGATGATTGCTGTGCTGAGTTACCCCTGTCTCCTTTCATTGAGCAAGCGGCTAGCTGAAATTCTTTGATGGGCTGGAAGTGGAGGTTCAGGGGCAACGTACTGTGTCATGAAACAAGCAGATCCAGTGCAAGCCATCTTGTTAGGTGAAGGTATAGGAGGTTGTAGGAACTGCACGTTGCACGTAACTAAACAGAGAATGTTAATTTCCACAAGGGTTTATTCAGATACTTTCATGGCTATTGAGATAAAATGTAAATCATGAGAACAGATAACTTAGCAGAAAATAAAATATTTTTTAAACCAGAGATGCTCCTCAGTGCTTTTCAAGGGAAATGCCTGGCGATGCATTCCACAGTAGTGCAGCAACTGTAGGCATTACTGTTTTTAGCTTCTGCTCTAGAAGAGATAAATGATATGTGCTGAAGAAATTGGGCAGGATTATGTGTGCCAGTGTGTCTGCATGCTAAATATCTTCTGATCTTGCAGTCTCTGTGTGAGGAAACTCCCCTTCAGGGGGATTTCTGTCTGGAGAAGGCACATATGCAGTGAAATATGTTTGTCTGTCCGCTCAGTCAAATGGGGCTAGGACCATTGCTGTTTTGAATGTCTTTGCTTGGCTGCTTTGTGCTTTTGGAAAGCAAGGGGAGAAACAGCTTTAATTCTTGTTTCTTTTTTTCCTAGAGCCATGTTTCCATGACCAAATTTGCAATCAGAGCCCAGTGTTTCCAGCTTTCCTTTGATAACTTAGCAGAACAGCATGGTGCAAAATTTTACCTTTCCCTCTTTTTCCCTTTTAACAGACTTTAGTGCCTCATTGTATGTTAGGAGCATCTCTCATCAGGATTAAAGTAACTTGGTCCCTCTGTCTGCTTTGGATATGCACATGGCACTTCCTGAACCTCAGCTATTCTCTTTGTGCAATTCTGCTAATGAAATCTGGTCATAGAAGAGATAGTTTGTACTTGTAAATCCATGGCACAGGCAGGGTATTACTGTATTGCTTCCCGTCTGCTGTCACTGAGGTCACTGTTCTGGCACAGAGTGAAACATGAACAGCTGCAGAAATCCAGTGATGGCCTGCTATTGCTTTCTGGAGGGATGAATGTGGAAATAAGTGTCAGGAAAAGGAAATTGCCAGCCATGCTCTCTGTCCTGGCCACTTGCTTGTGGGAAAGGGTTGGCAGGTGGCCTCCATTTCTTCCCTGGAGGATGAGATTATCTTTTTTTTTTTTCTTTTCTATCTGCTAAGCCTCTGCTCAGACAAAACTGCCATAAAATACTTTTACACATGATTATTGACCTCACCCCCAGTTCAGGTCTGACCTTTATCCTACTCCATGGTGGTAATGTTGAGGACTTTCTCCAGAAGCTGCACCCAGAAATCATTTCTGCTCCTTTTGCTAGAGAGTGAAGTCTGTCCTTTGCAAACCAGGACAATAAGGATTAACTATCCCACCTGGCCCTGATGATGCTCCGTGTTCACTGTGCAGCTAAATGCATGTGCTAACGTTCATATAATGTAGATGAGTTATAAATGTAAGGGACAGGGACAGTTCATGACCTGAGAAACAGTGTATACATGTGTGAGTGTTATCGTATGGACTCCCTGTGTGGGGCACTGACTTTCTGGTAAACTTCTGTTGGCAAAGTGGTCTTCAAAGGTGTCGTGGTTTAACCCCAGCCAGCAACTAAGCACCACGCAGCTGCTCGCTCACTTCCCTCCCCCCGCCACAGTGGGATGGGGGAGAAAATAGGGAAAAGAAGTAAAACCTGTGGGTTGAGATAAGAACGGTTTAATAGAACAGAAAAGAAGAAACTAATAATGATAATACTAATAAAATGACAACAGTAATAATAAAAGGATTGGAATGCACAAATGACGCACAGTGCAATTGCTCACCACCCGCCGATCAACACCCAGTTAGTCCCCGAGCGGTGATCCTCCCACCCCCACTGCCCCCAGTTTATATACTGGGCATGACGTCACCTGGTATGGAATACCCTGTTGGCCAGTTTGGGTCAGCTGTCCTGGCTGTGTCCTGTGCCAACTTCTTGTGCCCCTCCGGCTTTCTTGCTGGCTGGACATCAGAAGCTGAAAAATCCTTTACTTTAGACTAAATATTACTTAGCAACAACTGAAAACATCAGTGTGTTATCAACATTCTTCTCACACCTAGCTCAAAAACATAACACTATACTAGCTACTAGGAAGACAATTAACTCTATCCCAGCTGAAACCAGGACAAAAGGGCAGTTAAAAGCTAGCACATTACGACAGGCTTCATGGAGAGGATGAAGGTGACTGCCCATCACCAGCTGTTCTGAGTGGAAATCTAGCACGGCAGAAAACTGCAGCCAGGAGGGACAGCACTTGCACAGTGCCTGTTGGCCACCGGAAAGACCGATTTTTCAAAGCTGTGTCTTCACATCTTTACAATCCAAGTAAAGTGAAGAAATAAATCACTGTGCACAGTTGTCATCTTTCCCCTCCAAGCACAAGCCAAAGAGTTTAAATATAGCTAAACTACTGTATTTCCTCAGAATAAACACTCAAATACTCAAAATAAATTGCTAGGTCCCAGTATCACAGGAAAGATTTATAAACCAATTATACTGGGAATTTTATTCTCTATTGTAGCTCTGATAGATTATGGGTCAATTAGGTGTTTCACTCCCGTAGGAACGCATCCACATTCTGCCACAAAATGTCTGAACTTGGCACACTGGGATTTGTTCTGTCCATCTTGCAAAACACCTCCAGTTTGTGGCAAAACTTTGATAATCATTCTGCTGAGGGCCAGGTCTGTAATTTTTATACTATTTTGTCTCTGTTTACTGCTGAGGGTATTACCAGGAATGCACAGAGTTTCTTCCTGCTGAATAATCTTTCTTCAGCCGATCTTGTCCTCTTCTGTTTTCTCATCGGTCTTGGGATGTGCAGATGATGCTCATGGTGCAGCTGAGTCTGTAAATAATTAGCCATTGAGGAATTAATATCTTTGAGCCTTCAGAGTAGCTTGACAGCATCAGTAATGGGGCTGAGGGGCAGCACCTATGGATAGTCCCTAAAGAAGCGTATCTATAAATAGTCAGTGGATGGAAATAACAGGAACATAAGATTAGCAACACTGGTTCAGACCATCTAGGACAGTACCCTGTCTCCAGCGGGGGCCGTAAGCAGACACCTGGTGAAGAACAAGAATAGGGCAAGTATGTTTAATCTTCCTCCATAACATTTTCTACTCTCTGAGAATATTCAGCTCAGAATTTCCCAAGATTGGTGTGGTTCTCAGTAAGCCACACTGGGTTTCTCTTGCAGTTGCTTGTCCAATCTGCCCTTGAACATCAACAATTCTAGCATCATTCTGAACCAGGCACATTATCTTTTAGAGTGAAACCTGTTATCCTCTACAATGACGTGAAACCACAGTTACTCTAAAGACTTTAGCTGACTCATTTTTTATTGGTGAAATCCAAGCAAAGACGAGAATTTGACCAAGACAGTTAATACGAGGGAAAATTCAGGGGAAACAAATTTTATGAATATGCTTCTAAAGTCTTGCACTACTTTAGCAATGCAAATTGATTAGCGCATTTTAATTCTCTTGTTAGAATGGACTCTTCTACTCCTGCATGTTATTTATGTCAATATAAGCCAGAAAGGGAATCCAGCCCAAGGGTTTTGTATCATCCTTGAATCTGCTCCTCCTCCTTTTTTGCAAATTAGAATAACAATGTCACAGTCTTGAATAACATTATATTTTTCTGCTCCTATAGGCTACAGTCATCTTCTCTAGCCTTAGAGAGGTTGAAGCTGAAAGAGAAACAAAATCCAATCCCAGTCACATTTCTACAGTGGTGATGTAAGACCCCAGGCAGGTGGTTTTGGTATTCTGATGCCCAGCCTTTTTCATTTCCTCGATGTGGCTCTTAGCAGCCTAGAGTTGTTTGCATTAAGTGGTGTACATTGAGCAAGGCTTTTCCTCAGAATGCCTGACTCTCCTTGTTGCTTCTCTCCCCACATTTCCGTTATCTAACACATGAATACAATAAGCACTGCAATAATTAAGACATCATGTGGCATTCACAAATTATTATAGAGCAATTCCAGCATTGGTGGAATGGATAAGTAGTCAGAAAGAATAAAATAAGCAACGCTACTGATGTGAGCTGAAGATGACTAAAGTCAGTGTGGTGGCATAACAGATAAACACTGAGTAAGTAAAGTGTGTGTACAGGCTGGACTTAGGGAACTTTTTAGCTTTGTTGTCATTCTGGATGAAATAGCACCACAAGTTAGAAGGGTGCATCAAACTAATTTTACAGAGATGGATGCCCTTCATGCTGTATTTCTCTGAAGATGATCTTTATTATATTTGGCTTCCCTCAGCTGGGTGAGAAGTTCTCTAATATTTGCCTGCCTATTATTGTATTGCCATTTACTAGTTATAATGAGTATTTAGTGTTTTCAATTAGTTGCTGCTTCATTGAAAACACAACAGTCATTGAAGCCATTAAGGGATTCTTAGTCAGTCCACTAAATAATAAAAAGAATCAGAGAGCATGTATAAAGTATGAGATTTTGCTGGCCTGGCTGTCAGCTGGGGATGTGAGCAAATCATACCCACTAGCCATCACAGTCATGCTAACAAAAGCTTTGGGGCACATGCAAAAACGCAGATAGTCAAATGTTCTTGGGTTGTGTCTCTGGAGAAATATTATAGCTGGGCTTGAAGAAGAGTCTTCTGGTGATGTAAATTGCTTGTCCTTTATGGATGGTTGCTCATATATGCAGAGTGTCAAGAATTTTAGTGTAGAAAACCCCATTAGGTATTTTCTCCCTGATAATATGTTTCCTTCCAACTGAAATACTTCAGCTACTTGGATAAAAATTGTCTTTCAAACTAAACAGCTGGCTTCATATTTTCACTAAAAATTTTTTAATGATGTGGAATAGGCACGATGGAGGCCACAGAGCTAAGAACAAGTTACGCAGGGAAGGTTAGTGGGTGACCTCCCAGGATGTCAGCTTCTCCACAAGAAGCCCCAGGACACCCTTTTCTTTGTTTCTACAGAGCAGATGCAAAGCAACCAACCCCTTTCTTTTCCTGAGGACAAATCGCTTCTAAGTACATCTGGATGAGCACGAAGAATGAGAATATGAATACAGACAATTATGATGGAGTAGAGGCCTTGTAAATTTATACCCCAACTTACCCCCTGGTAACTCATTCATCTGCGTGTCTTGACAGGATGCATGTGAAATAGTGAGACAATAAAAGCTTTTGTTATGCTGAAAGATGTTAATAGCTGGCCTCAGGGTGAGCTGGGTTTCCAAGACAATCACAGATAGCACAGATAACACAGCGGAAACTCCGGAGGCTCAGGAGAATGAGCACTCAAGCCTTTCTTTTGTAAAATAAAGAGACATGGGCTATGTCAGAGTGGGGGTTGTCTAAAGGAACTGGTTTTACAGGATCTTATTTTTACGGAAAAGTACTTTATGGGACAGCAGGGTATCTGAACTGCTGGTTACACATATGGAAATATCCAGCAAACATAATTATAGACGACTGTGCCTCAGCGGGTGAAGGTCTAAAGACATGTCAGAGGGCCCTGGGTATTGGCCCCTTCTGCACCTTTTGCAATGCAGTGTTCAGCCTGTCTGCCAGGCTGCAGCACCACGCTGGGAACAAAAGGAGATGCTTGACAAAGAAATATTGCATGTAATGACTTTGACAGTCTTGGATGGTTAGAGGTATTTCAAAAAAGCTTCCTTAAAATTCAGTCTTTCAGAAAGGGAGGTTGTAATACAGAGCTGTCCTCACCAAGGAACTGGTACACAGAGAAGATCCTTTTCTGTCTCCTTTCTGTCTCTTTTCACTGTTGTCTCTACACAACCTGCTGTCTCACAGGGAAGACACTATCATAATCACAGGACTAGCTGGGAGCATATGTTCTCAGGGCTGTGGATGTTTTCTGATAGTTCCTGAGTCTAAATCTGGATCAGCTTGGTTCTGTCTGAAAATACTGTCCTTTCCAAGGTGATGCTTTTGTGAAAAGACTCAGGAATAAACAACTAGAATGGATCCACTCCTATGTACATAGGCAAACATGCAAAGTTGTTCTATGTGTATTCCACCTAGTCTAAATGTAACTGCCTAAAAGTTAGAATCTAGTCTAAACAATTGTATAGATTTGCCCTGTAGTTAGTAGGAATAGAATGACGCTTTCAGAAACTGATCCCATTTCTCTTGGACAACCATCTTAGGATGAGACAAATGGTCCTTGGGAGATGTTTCTCTCTCCAGTGACGACAGTAGAAACCAAGACATCTTGCAGGTCAGCTGGCTAAGCTCAGCTGAGAAGAACCCCATCCAGAGTTCAGCAGCACTGACAGAAGGTTTGCTCCATGTGCCCCTGTATACTACAAGCTAAAAAAACCTTTCCAGAGCGTACACCATGGCTGTAAAGCACAAACCCCACAACTGTTCTCTGCCAGAGGAGGAAAGCAAGGATATCCTGAGGGGAAATGCACAGAGGATCCTAGGAAGTGCTTACTTGCACCTCAATTTGGACGTGTGACTAGTGGCAAAGTGACACTTGAGCAAGCAAGAAACTTGAACTTTCTAAGGCAGTGCTAGTTGCCATAGCTGAGACCCACTGATGTGACGAGGCAAACTGGTAACAATATACCAGAAACTTTGAAGGGATAAACACACTCCAGAAATGCCAGTCCCCAAAGTTGCACAAGTGACTAACAAATGTGGAACAGTGCACATTTTGGTCTTGGCATCTATAATATAAGTAGAGCCATTTACTTATTTTAGCTTTCATGTTCTTCTTGCCCTTCTGTCCTCAAAAGAGATAGCTTAGATCAAGTCACTTAAGTCTATGCTGAAACAAAATGTACCTTTGTGATTAATACCTGTGAAAACTCAGAGTGGCATGGTAATAAAGCTGTAAAGGTTTGGGTTCCTTCAGGGAAATCCGGCTGCACTCACTTTGTTGTCAGAATAATGAGGTCTCTATTTTGCAGTCATAGAGTTAATGCATTTGATGCAGGTAGGATGATTTTCAAGTCATAGGGACCTCTTTGGAAAGAGACAAGAAGTAAAATTTTTTTAAATTGCTGTTTCTTATATACCCACGTGACACACTATTATGGATTAAGTATCCATAAAATGTTGATGCTCTGTAATCCCATTCTATGCTTGAGAGATAGCAAACCATTCCATGGCACAGCCCTAAGCCTGTTCTTCCTTTATAATTACCCTGTATAGTGCATGCAATTTTCTGTAACATAGGTTCAGACAACAGTTGAGTGCCTATGTTCTTTGAATTGTTGATCCCATTGGGTTAAGAGGTACATAATTAGCGGTGTCTAACTTCAAGTGTTTGGGTTTTATGTATTTGGTGATTTTGGCTTCAGTTTTCATTACATCTGATGAATATGGACAGATGTAAATGCTATTTGTAATGAAATATCAGAAATATTTTAGCTGATGTAGGTGTCAGAGAAAGCTTCCACTCCCCTTACCATTTTGTTTTTTGTCCATACTGAGAATATTACATCACCATGCCAAATCCATTGTATTGACTGATTCCTGATGGTGAGTTGCTGGGACTGACTGTTGCTGCTTTGGAAGAGAATTTATTCACATTTTTGGACAAAGCAGCAATGAAGCTGGATAAACGTCAGTGTACTGAGGGTTGATGTTTCAGATCAGATGAAGGATTTCAGGAAATTCACTGAATGTTCCTTGTGCTTCAGTTCACCTAGAGGGAAAACTTAAGCAAAAAGTAGCAGTCACACTGAGAAACAGATGCCAGTTTTTGGAGCAGGGCAAGCAAAGGACAACAAATACAAAATTATGTGAGACAGAGAGCATCTAATGGGTGATGGACAGTTGCTTTCAAGATGGTCAAGTGTGCAGTGCTTCTAAAGTAGTGCTTAGTCACGAGGGCTCTCTTCCCATTACTGAGCAAAGTGAGCATTAGTGCTGCCATGTTCTGCCATCCAAGGAAGGAGACATTATAATATTCACCCACCTCAAACAACAAACATGATATGCATTGCAAAATCAGTGAGTTCAAGTCAGATTGCTGAATATGCAGCAACTTACGCTGTACAGTGAAGTGCTGTTCTTTCCCCCTGTATGAGCTGAGGGAAGGTAGGTCACTGTGGCAAAATTGGGGGTCCTTTAGTTCATTCCCACCCTGACCCCCCACTTCCTCCTTTCCTGAGCACTTACTGTCAGATCTGAAGGAATGAGGACTTTCCAGTACAGTTAGGAGAGGGATACATCTCATGACAGGCACTAGGAGAATCATGGCAGGAGCTGCAGAAGGGAGAAGGGGTAAGATTTGTGGAGATCAATGAGAGACTGAAACATATGAAGACTGCAGAGTTTAAGATTATACTGAAAACAACAGTGCTGAGATTGATCTCTCCTCATTTCAGGTACCTAATCATCTGTCCTGATTTAGATTTTTACTTTAAGATAAGATGAATCATTGTCTAGAAACATCCCACTGACTATAGTCAGTGCCTGGTGGAGATGAAGTTGTCCGAACTGTAGCTATCTGTGTCTGGTGAGCTGGATCTGGCCCCATATGAGCGAAAGTAAATTTGCCTGTGCAAATCCCAGTTTGAGCATTTGGGTATTGCTTCCTCTTTCGGTGCAGCCTGCCTGCATAGCCATTTCTACACTCCCAGCAGACTAATTATTACAAAAATTCTCTGTCATTGCTTTGCAACGGTCCATAGCTTAACTAATTTAAAAATGCAAATGAATGCTAAATTGTAGTTGAATCTGAACCATCTCCTTCTCCCTTTCTCTCTCTTTCTTTTTTTTTTTTTTCCTTCTCTGTGCTGGGAAATGAAAGATAGAGCAGACATTAAATGCTGATGGTGAAAATCAATCTTTCAGATTTGAGGTAATTTTGAATTAGGTCCTACTGCCAGGGATAGTGACATCATCAGAGTTGCTCAATTGATCCATGATTTGAGGAGAAACAGCTTGGACTTGATCCTCCCTTTGTCCTTACAGAGAGACATAAATGCTGCAGTCTTCAGCTCTTTTCACTGTTAAACCTTCATACTCAAATGATCTCAAATTTTAGGAAGAGGCATTCAGGAAGAACATAAGCAAATGCATGAGCTAGAACACATCCCTTTGTACTGCCACTGTCCTGATGTGTGAAGCTAGAGCTCTGTTTTGCAGTCATGTGTGGGTGATGTGCCCAGATGGTTATGAAGAATCAGCTGAAGGGGTGTTATCATTTTAGCCTCTGTAACTAGCCGGTTAACACTAGTTAAGCTGTTGGTACATTCCGAGTCTATAGCACCCATCGAGGTTGCCTCATCATCTCATGGTCCCCATTTATCTTTACCTACTGACGCTAAATTTTCTCTGCTATAGTAGCTCCTTTGAGGAAGAGGCTATGCCATAGCTATGTATTTGAAGGGGACATGAACAATGTCTAGCACCATAATTTGTGGTCTTCAGCTGCAGGATCACATACATAATAGTAATAACCATTCATAGACAGTCTTGTTGTTTTCCTAATTCCAGCACTGCACTTTAACATCGCTGAGAATGAATGCTCAGGAATGGGACTTTTGAGTATTTAGAGAGCCACAGATAGGCTCCAAGTTAGGTATTGAGACTGCTTCCCTCCATGGACAGCATATGGCATGAGGGTCTGGTAACCCAAACTGCTTACCACTCTTTTGACCGTAGATCCCCTTGCGGTGCAGCTGAGTTAGGTACCCAGAAAAGAATACCTGAAACTCCAGTCCCCACTGTGTTCATTGGTCTTGTACAATCCCATGACGTGTGCTGGGCTGGTGTGTGTGATGGGAGTTAAACTTGGTTCTTTGGAGCTGTGAACCCCCTTGTTGCCCCAAAGCAGGTGCTCACAGACACACATATCTCCCCTCCCAGATCCCAGACCAGCACAGTGTGTGTGGGAGGGACTGGTTTTCAATTAGGATTCAAACACCTCAATGATAGAGTCCTCCTAATCCTTCTACAAAGGTGCGTGTGGTTAATCAAACCGTAATGTCTCAGGCTCGGGGTAGTTTTGTTTACTAGCAGCTTAGTGCCAAATCTCCTGGGACGTGTTCACCGGTTCAGGATGTGCGGTGTGATTCCAGCCCTCGCAGGGCAGGGATGGCTGCCCGTGGCTGTAAGGCAGATGTAGCTTTTGTGTTGCCTCATGTGGCCTCTTAATAGCTGATGGGAGGAAGAAGAGCCCTTGGCCTTCTCTTCCACGTAGAAAAGCAGTAAGCATATTGGTCTGGGTGCAAACGTGCTTTTGAGAAAGCACAGATAATTTTCTATGTGGACCAACTGCATTCAAAGAGGGAGCTAGAGGGAAAGGGGAACAAGAAAGAGTTTTTCTTTCCTGCATTTCCTTGGAGGGAGGTTCTTCTTCTAGCCTGGGTTACCCAAGGGGATTGTAGCTAGACGTTAGCTGTGCCAGCCCAAGGTTTGCTGGCGCTCTGTTTCCTGGGAGCATGGCAGCCCACGTTTATAAAAAAGATTGTCTAGTTGGGTTTTGTTTTAGTGGTGCTCCATTTTCCTGTGTTCTTGAGGGAGAGGAGAAATAATTGTTGAAAAACTTGGGTCTCTCTAGCAACGGGCTGGCAGTTTTTGCAAACTAAGCAAGAACCTTTTTGAGGTTTTCCTGTGTATGCCTATTAAAGCCCTCAGGAGTACTGTGGCAGCTAGGGATCACCAGCACATAGTGAAGGCATGGCCTTGAGAATTTTCCCAGACACTCCTCTGGCCTCATGTCCAGATGTAAGGTGACAGCGGAGCTGTTATCCAGGCTGTGGAAGTCCTAATGGTTAGTCATACCTGTTGTACTAGAGATTTGCATTATCAGTGATGCTTTCATAAGAGCTTTTATAGCCACATACAGCAGTCTTAATTTTGGACGCATATACAAGGCCAAATCCTGATCTTGATGATACCAGTGTAAAACTGAAAATATTTATTTATTTATTATTATATTCATTTCAAAGTAAGCTCTAGACTGTAGTAATGGGAACAGAATCTGACCAAAGATTCTGGATGAAGGGAGAAAATGTACCCTTGGCAGTAGAAGGGTATGAGGAAGAAAATCTTGTGTCTTACCACAGTCCCTCAGCGTATGGCCCAGAGTGCTGCAGGTCTGGGTGTGAGTCTTCTCCACGTGTGCTTATGTTTGCACTTGTGAGAAGTGGTCTGTCTCCGTGAGTCACAACTCCTCCTCCCTACGTGCACGGCTCTGTCTCTTCAGTCTAGACAGATAGCTGCGCCTAAAGCTGTGCGCGCGTCTACCTGTGTGGGGGTCATAACAATCCATCAGCACGCACCGAATCCATCCCTTGGGCATACCAGCTTATGTCCCTTATGCCTCAGAGTCTGTTTGGGGGAGAAAGACTGAAATTGAATCTCCTCTGTGGGCATGTGTCAGAATCCCATATATATGTGTGTGCATAAACACACACACATATATATATATGTGTGTTTCCATATTATCTGATGATGTTTTTTCTGTGATTCTGTGCTAGTAGGCCCAAAAGCAGTATTGAAGATTAATTCCATTTAATTTTAGCTATAAAGTACATTGCAGTCACAAGAGGTTTGCCATCATTGTTAGAGGACATTAAGCATTTGGGCTTTTTTTTAGTTGCAAGATAATAATGTTCTGGTGTAAATGTTTTATAATTATCTCATGAATTATTCACAGTTAACTTGATAACCTGACATTTTATGGGATATGGTCTCTAGAGTGCAAGGAGGGAGGGAAAACTTAAAAATAAATAAATGTGTAGACAGGACCCAGCTGCAACAATGAGAAAGCACTGATTTATTTTCTATCTGCACTGAAGGGTCATTTCATTCTTTTATTTTTATTTTTGTGGTGATGAGCCACAGAATGTCAGTAAGTGGATGAGGTTATTTTCTATATATACAGAAGGAAAAGAAAAACTGGGAAAGAAATCAAAGTCCCTTCACTGGTTTTTAATCTGAAAGTGGTGCTTGAATTATTTCACCTATTGTTCCAGAGCACAGAGGTTCTATTATTGTTGATACCATTTCCAACTGGTGAAGCATTAGTGAAGACCAGCATGGATTTTTCTTTATGCATATTTCTGGGCCTTTTTTCTCCCTTTACCTTTCCTTCCCCTTCCCCTTATCCTCTCTTCTTTCATCCTTATTCCCATTCCATTTCTTTATTAATTTTCTCCCCCCCCCCCCCTTCCTTTTCAGTTCCTGTCTCCCTTCCTCTGGGCTTGTCTTTTTTTCCCTCACTTCTCTGATTCTTTCACCACTTCTCATCTTTCAGTGTTTTTGTCTGTCTACAATTCCCTCTTTGTTCTTTCTATTGCTAACAGGATCTTAATGCTGTCTGCTGAAGTCCATGAGCCTTAACCCAAATCAGCTGAAGAAAGAATCAGACCCAAAGAAGAGTTCCTGCAATTTAATGAAACATGGTGACAGCTTCTGGAAGAAGAGTATTGCAACTCACACCTGGACACCCAGTCTGAATGGCTACCAGGCCTTGATAACCAAAATGAACTGGAAAGAAATGCAGTAACTTCCTTACCATACCCCAGAGATCAATGGCACAGAATTCCCAGAAAGGGACTGGAGAAGTCTCCCAGCTTGCCAGATATCTGTGAATCCAAATGGAAAAGAGAACATGGCACATGACACTTAATCCCAGTGTGAGCAAAGGCTGCCCTCATGCCCAGAGAAACAACTGATAGCTAACAGAGGACTGAGACCTCCGGGAAGCTGTCCAGGAGCAATGTCTCCTCTGTGGAAGACAAAAGCTTGGGACAAACTCCAAGGTCTTCTCTGCGTAGGCAGTGGGAAGGGAACAGTGTAATGTTTGGGATCACCTGAGCTAGCTGGCATCCAGGTGTTGAGGTTTATTGCACCGGAGTTTCCATAAAGAAATTTTTCATCAATTGGGAATGCATGTACTTTTTAAAAGAAACTCAGGGGGTCTGCAGAGCCTGATGGATACGCTTATGAATTTTAAAGTGGCAATGTGGAGTGTAGCTAGCAAGACATGAGCCGTTGCAGAAAGATGAATTCATAGGCAGGACTTTTTAGAGAATGGATTTGAGAATGAAAGACTGATTCCACCAACCTGCTTCATTCATTTATTTAAATTTTTGCTATAAAATGAACAGCATAAGAAAGCCAAAACTTGCACTGATGACTTTCCTTCTTTTCCCTAACCTTCTTTTATTTATTAAACTGCTCTGGATACGCCTTTCAAAGAACTTTTTTTTTTTTTTTGGCTCACTTTATTATAGCTTCATCAGCCTTGAAATGGGAGCTGCAGGCAGCTTGATAAATGGATTGAAAAGCTGCTTCTGCCAGAATCAAACTAACAATCCCCCCCTCAATATCCATAAACCCTTTTGTTTTAGCATTTCTAAAACCAGCACTATTTCCCTCAGAGCATCATTGAAGAGTGACGCACCAGTATCCCTCAGTGTTTCAGCAAAGGGATTACTTTATCCAGTTGTGCCCAGGGCAGAAGTTCGTCACTGGGTCATGAACAGGACTCAGCCTGCAGCATTGGAGAGCAAGGGCAGCTGGGGTATGGTCGAGGGAGGGACAGAGACGGTCCTAGGAAGGCTGAGCAAATCTTAACTCTGAAATGTGCTGGGCAGATCAATGGAGTAAACGAGCCAAGACGTACGAAGTTGGGTCCTGCTCACAGACACTAGCAGCTGTCCTGCTTCCATACAGCTATTTTTTACTTAGGTACTGTCTAAACCCTCCCTTTCCTTCCAATCTTTCTTTAAATATGGACAGCTAAATATATCCCTGGTTCAAACCTTTTGTCTGCAGCATACTTACTAAGTTCCACAGTTGGTCCAGCCTGGCAGTAAACCAGGGCTTTAGCTACTGTGATTTATTGATAGAGGTAAGTGGTTCAGTCCCATCTGTGAAGGCACAAAATGTTCATAAGGAAATAAATACCCCCTAAGAAAGTGGTAATGGGCCATCAGTTGCAAAGCTTCCAAACAGCCAGGTGAAGACATGTTACATTTCCTGCTGTAATAAATATCACAGAAGTCACAGAAAACACGGGGGAGAGAAACAACTGCCCTCCTCCCCCCCAAAAAAAACCCCGACCAAAAAAAGGAATGAAAATATCTGACTTCTGAGAGGAAGGACCGGTGGTGGATCCTGAGGGCAAAATGAGAGAGGTTTGTATTCCTTTCCTTGCTAACCTTGTTTCACCTCTACATGCAAAGCTGATTAATATGCAAAGCAAAGGACGCGAATGTCCCGTTGGCCTAAGCTCATTGCTACGTAACTTGCCAATATTGCTCATACTGAGAACACTGCATCCTATGCTCCTAACACAGTTTCCAACATGCAGCAAGCTGGCAGCACCCAAGGGCTGCTGCAAGGATGTCTGGTATAAAAATGGGCTCTGCCAAAAGCGACAGTCTTCTTGTCTCAGTTCCCACCCATTGCTTGCCTGGTTTCTGACTGTGTCATCACTGGGCTGCCAAGGTCCTGGGCTGGTGAGGGTCACATCTTCCAAGTAATGACTCCAGTGCCATGGCCAAACCGTGGGCTTGTTTCCAAATTATGGTGAGCCAATATTACTGAGTTATTGCAGTGCCCCCACCTTGTCTCTTTTTTCCCCATCTGCTCCAGTCTCTCTTAAGAACTGTCTGCCTTCAGAAAGAACTTTGCTGTTCCTTGAGGCAGGAGGTGAGTATGAACGGAGAAGGACAGAAGGATGGAGACTGCCTTTCTCTTGCTGGAAACGTGTGGTGTGTACAAGGCCGTGCAGACAGGAATACTAATGGGAATAAGAAGTAAGAGGTCTGAAGGTACCTTGACCCTTGGGATTCTCTGGTTGTTTAGAATGCATAATTGCAGTTTGTTTAACACCAAAGGATAACTGATCATTCACAGGAAAGAAGCCAATGGCGGGGATCAATATTTCTACTGCTGTGCTAGAAAAATAGCAGAAAAGGGGTGGCTCTCTATTACAGCAAAGCAGAAAAAATATATGCTTAAGGCTTCTTGTAGAAGGGGCCAACAGAGGGTTTGTTCAAAGCTGGCTGTCACTGCAGTCTTGAGCTTCAGTGAATGTGTGTGGATGATGTGTATCCTGCACTTCAGATGTGGCCTTCCTAGAGACAGGGCAGAGGACAGCTCTGTCATC
Organism: Aquila spilogaster; assembly: GCA_024606505.1. Classification (NCBI taxonomy): domain Eukaryota; kingdom Metazoa; phylum Chordata; class Aves; order Accipitriformes; family Accipitridae; genus Aquila; species Aquila spilogaster. The sequence goes on along the minus strand of JANHGO010000045.1, from coordinate 18,261,805 downwards.
CTTGATCTAGAGAGAAAAATTAAGCCACCATGAAGGTGAAATAAGGAATATCTGGGCCACAGACTGATGTGTGGAATAGTAACCTGAGGAGATCACAAATGAGCGCTTCAATCTCCATTTTCTATATAGGCCATACTGATGCATATTTTTTATATAGGTGGGTGTATGAGTTACCAAGAGCTGATTACGCTTGGTAGAGCCAGAGCTGAGTTTGCAGTGGCACCTGTGGGATCCTGCATAAAAGCATGGATTTGTTTTTGTGGTGGAAAAATCTATTTTATAAAAATGCTTAGCTGAAGGATTTTGTTTCCGATCAAATATTTGTTGAGCCTTTCTTGGAGGGTCTCACAGAAGGAGTGGGAAGAGGTGACTCTTTGAATGGGGTTCAGTGTAAAAAAATCTTAATTATTGGCACTGGCAAGGAATATGGCTCTGAATTAGTTATATCTGGACTCGTACTTGTGTCGATCACGCATCAATATCCTGATCTCTCATCCATAGGGTGCAATCTGTATATAATTATGATGCCACTCCCCTGTGAAACAAAACTGAAAGATTAAGAATTGCCCTGAAACAAGAGTATTTTTCAGGTCAGCTTGGATGAGGAGGCCAAGCCTGACTCACCAGCTACATGGTGCCACTGCACACATTTGCTTGGACCTGAGAAGCATCCTGGTATTCTGCCGTCCTGCGCTGTGCTAATTGAACAGCACATGCGTCTCCCATCCTGAGCTTATCCAGCAACAAACCACTGGATACTTTTAAGCAAGGAAAAACAAATAAATGAAAACACGAAAAATCTCTAAATCATAAATCAACACCGAGGAAGCTGGAACAGGTTCTCTCTTGGGGCGTCTTGTGCACCGCACGCACAGGCTTAGAGTCCAAGGCTGCGGGAAATCTCGGCACCCCACTGCCTTGCTCCCCACGCAGGTTTTCGTGGCACAAGACTGACCTCCAGTGGACACTGACTAGTGTCGTTGGTCTCTAAATCTGGGGAAGATGTGTACAAATGATCTTCATTGAGGCCACACGTTCAGATTTCAGGGCAGGTATTTGCTCCTTGGCTTCTTTAGGCCCTCTGGCCTTAAACCAGACCTTAGGAACAGTCTCCTGCTGAGCTGATAAATGCAACGTGGTTACACTGAGATGGATAATTCTGAAAATGTCTTAGTGAAGCAGGGAGGAATTATCCTACCTATCACCTCTCTCCCTACAGAGCAGAGAGGGACACAGCAAAATGATGAGCAAGCAAGGGGCAACAGAGAAAGGGAAGAGCCTGAAGCTTTGGGGGCAGAAAAACTTCCATTCGGAATGAGGCTCTATCCCTCAGGAAGTCCAGGACTAAGGGCAAGGACCTGACTGCAGTTCATGTGGTATAGTCTCCTCGCAGTAGTTTGTGTCATTCCCATTAACTGCATGGGTCACTCACCAGACCCTCAGGAAGGCTTGTCCTCTAGCTGCACTGCTACCAGTGTTCTAGTTAGTTAACTCGAGTATACGTGCAGGATTTGCCACTCTACCTTTGTAGGATGAGGGGGGACATATCCTAGTTTAACCTGTGGTTCCACTTTCCAGGGTAGCAAAGAGCTGGACAGAAGTGCTCAGCTAAATGAGGAGGAACCATCTGCATAAAAAATCACCGGGACTCTCCTTCCTTCCCAGAGACCACAGGTGTCATCTTCTAACAGTAGAAATATTCTGATTCCTCTCATAACTGCCACAAACCCCTCCTTGCCTTTTATGTCACTGGTGGGAGTTTCATTCCCCCTCCCCTATGTCTTTAGATGGCTTCATAGTGTTTCACATGCCCTCACCACAAGTCTGTTGGTTACTGCTATCTCACAACTCTTTCCTCACTGTGCCAATACCGATCTCTCCTCATTCTTCTCAGAGCAGCATCCTGCTTCTACCAGTGAGGAATCACTGACACCATGACAAAACTTGATGGACTTATGAAGAGGTGTCCTGCCTGGGTAATAGTTACTTGAGCTCCAGCAGAAGGAAGAAGATATTTATTTCCTCTGCCAGTGGAGAACTTTTGTGAACGGTAAGCCACAGCAGTACAACCTTACCTACTAGAAGGTGGGAAACCCATCAACTGCTAGAGAGAGATCCTGCTCCTTATTTCCCAAGGAAACCTGTAATCATCAGCTAAGGAGAGGATGAGGTGTGAGGGGCTGCCCTGGATCTAGTCCAGTTGGTGCATTTTTATCTCAGAGGGAATTTTTCAAGGAGAGAGCTATTATCAGTATATGACTTTTGCGCAACCAGAGCTGCATTAATCAAGAGAGATCTTCGGCTTACCAAATGTGCCAGTAGTAGGAAGTCATCCTGGACTGAGGACATCCAATGTTCAGACTCAGTAGAACTCAGGTTTAGCTCAGATTTGCACCCAGGGCAGATTCCAATAGGCATAGACTTTGAACCTAGACACTTTCCACCTATTTGAATACGGTGGGAAAATTGCAGTGCCCTTGGCATCTGCATAAGAGAAGCATTCACCTGGCAGTTTATAGCCATGTCTACTGTGGAGCTCAATGGTTGTGATGAACTTGGGTAAGCTGCAAAATGGATAGATGAAATGCCTTACTTAAAAGTGGCTCAAAGGAGCAGCAGAAGCTATGAGCAACTGGGAGAGGTCTCTGGAGGGAGCAGGACAGACACAGCTGAGCTGCCTTTCCCAGAGCCTACTTAGCATGGGCCAAAGCCCTCATTTACTATTGACTGGAGGGATGTTTTACAACTGCCCCTGCTGGTTTGGAAAGATATGAAATCTGTCTGTAATTAAGTTAATTTGGAGTTGAACACGGGCAAAGATAATGAGCTGGAAATAACAAAAGAAGAGTAAGAAAGAGGAGAAGGAGTTGCTAAGAAACAGATCTCTTGCACTAAATCCTCCCCCCCCAATCAAAGAAACCATTTTTAGGATGGCTCAGCGACGGGGCAGACAGAGCACAGGCATGGAAATGATTGCTATATCAAGAGCTCAAAAGAATGAAGGAGATAGGAAGGCTATGACTTGGAGAACTGAGAAAGGCAAAAAGGGAGAGGAAAATTATTTCTTTTGCAGGTGACAGCTGTGGCCAGCACAGTTTAGTGGCAGAGCAGTGGCTTTGGGATCAGCAAGCGGTGTCCTGTACGTGACTTGCCTGCCAGTCTGAATGAACACCTCCAACGCTCTGAGCCTCCACTGGGAAGTGCTCTGGGACTGGCTACCACCATGTCTTGCTTATAAAAGATGAGCAAATAACCCCTCTTAAAGCACAAGGCTTTTACCTTCTCCAGTATTTGACCCTGGTGAGAGTTCTCACTGGAGTCAAGCACCAGGGTGAAAACTTAAGGCTGTTTCTCCATGGCTTTTAGAAATGATATAAAAAATAGCATGTTCAAGCCAAAAGGAGGATGGAAAAGAGGTCTGCAGAAAGGACCAGAATATTTAACAGTCAGCAAAGCATAAGTAAATAGACAAGTTATGATCAATGAGTTTGTTTGAATTTGACAGAGCTTTCCTGCAAACATAGGGGAAGGAAGGGGGGGTGAAATATTCCCTGCCAGTATGAGCTGTAATAAAGGACCTGCTGTTTTCTGATTCTCACTCTCTGTGAAAATTGAAAAGGTTAGCCAGGTAATTGAAATCGGGACTGGAATACAAATACGGTGTGAAAACCCTACAGCTGGCAAATAAAGTTGCAGGGAAAAGACTCAATCCTCGGTGGAATTTCTTAGCGGCAAAAAGACAGGGGCGGATGGGGGCGGGGGAGAGATGATTCTTCATTACACCTGTTCCTCATGGGAGGGGTGATAGGGGAAGAAATGAGACCTGAAGTGACCAGATTGAGGCTAACACTTATATGAGTGCTCCTTGCTGTCAATGCAAGAGACACTGTAAAAAAGTGGAGCGTGCTAAGGTTGAAACATGTATGGCAGTCATTGTTGCCTCTTGGAATAATGTAGTAGGTTTACTGGGAATTGGTGGGCTGCCATGTCAGCCCCAACTTAGAGACTATTTCTTGTTATATGCAGATAGAGAGCTCCACATGACTCTACCCCTCGTCTTGGGGCTGAGATACATAAGCAAACTAGATGTGACTGGACCGACGTCAACTGCCTCTTCATCTTTGTTGTATGCCAGAACACAAACTGATTTGCATTACTTTAGGCTAAGAGCACAGAGAGACATGGTTACTGCGAGGAGTGGTTCCTTGTTACCCCCCTGTGTGCTGGATGTGTCTGAGTCCCAGTGGAGGGTCCTGTCATTGCTACTCCAATGCAAATTTATATGTGTTGCTACATCTTTGGTCTGTTTTTCTGCAGGAGCAGGTAAGTTGAGCTGGAAGGAAACAGTGGTGCAGGGCTCAGGGGAACCTGAGGTTTGTGGTATTAGCCAAGTCCATTCACATTCAAAAAACCCCTCTGCATGTAGTATTTCCCTAGCACCAAGCTAACAAATAGAAACTCCAGTCTGTATGTGGTTAAATAAACAATAGCTATACCTCCGAGGTCCTGTGTTAGTGTTTTATTTCCTTCCTCATGGAAAGGCTGGGGAGTTCTTCTATTTCCCAAAATTGTGACGCTTGTAGTTTTTTGCTGCAGTTGCTCAGTGTGCCCAACCCACCCGCACTGCAGTCAACAGCAGCATGAAGACTTCCCTTTGGAGCCTTTCCATTGAGTTTAGGCAGCTATTTAGCATGCTCTGTGGCAGGACAGATATCTTTCCTGCCCTTACCAGCTCCTACAGAAGTAAGGGAAGGAAAACTGCGAGCTTGCAAACAAATGCTGCAAACCCTAGGAGTGGTAGAGCTTTGTTTGAATTTCCCCAGCTCGTGAGAGCATGCTCCAGGTGTCCCAGAGGCACCAGCCCCAGATCAATGAACAAAATGGTAGGTGAGCCCCTGAGGATGCTGTTCTCCCAGTGTTTTGTGGTGAGTAGGTTGTTAGCCATTTGTTTTGCTTATTTGGAGCATGATTTTCCTAGTGAGTCATTTCTAAGGGGGTCTCTTGGGTTCTAAAGAAATGAAACAAATTAAAAGGGACTGACAAGCATACCTGCTCTTCAACAAAGAGCATACAGCATTTCAAGGTGACCTGTACCTAGCTGCCTGGCTTTGTTTTTCAATTGTAGAAGATATGCATACAAAATACCTGTAAAACACCTAAGGTAGATGACTGAAATAGGTCAGATACATTGATTTTAGCACAGTGGGTTTTTTCCTCCTTTGACTATAAAAGGAATCCAGATTTCCTCTGATGGAGCTCTTCATGCTGTAGACATTTGAGTCTAAGGGTCTTTTGGAAAACCCACTCCTAGCCAAAAAAGCAAACAAAAGCCTGTTCCTCTGGGAAGGAACTTCGCTGCATTTCACAACACAGTATAAGCTGAGGATGCATGAAAAAAAGTTATTTGGGCTTTTACAATAAAGACTTCAGTATTTCATTCACGAATTAGCTGTCCTAGTGGGAAGCAAATTATTCCAACAGCTCCCATACTTCTAAAATTAATCCTTCTTTAAAAATTAAGTGGATTTAAGATAATTTGCCTTAAAAGCAACAGCTGCAACTTTTCAGGGTTTCACAAAGTCTAGACAGTAACAGAAAGTCTTCCACTTCTGGTGGCAAATGAGCCTAGCTCTCTGCCTCTGTGTCTGGGGTATGACCAAAGGAGGTTGTTGACTAGCCAAAATGTGAAATGGAAAGAAATGTGGAAGAAAATCAGCAACCCTTGACTCTCCAGGTGAGGTTCTTACATTATGGTCCATGCTGATTTTATGCATGGCAAATTCTTTTTTTTAAGTCAGGGAAACCAGTCCTGAATCATGCACTGTCTTTTGGTGCATGAGCCCTTATGGCTTGTGATCTACCTTAACAACCTCAAAAGTGTTTATTTTCCTAGGCAGGGAAATCCGCAAGGCCCAAACTGGGCAATTTTATGCAGAGTTTCTTTTCAAACTTTTTTATCCCCCAACTCACTCTGAAGGATGTTTACCATTATTGCATCATGTTGGACCAAATTCTAAAACCAACTTTTAATCCTTGCAAGAGTTCCTGATTGTTTGATTTCTTGTCCTTTCCCTGTATTCCTCCTCAGTTTATTATAGAAAGAAAAAGTCCAGATTATTATTCTGTTTTCATTACCATATTTTTCCTTACTTTAATATCCATTTGATATGGAAATGCTACAGCTCAGCAATTTGCTATAGATTTGCTAGTCTGTGGACAAGAAACCTCAGTGGGGAAAAACCTAGCAAGTGTCATAATGAACAGCAGAGAAAATGAGGCAAATGATTGTAGAAAAACAGAGAGGGAGAGCAGACCTGGCTGTTTCCCAGCCTGGGAAGCAGCACTTTTTGCTTTGGGACCTTCTCCTGGCTCTGACAACTGTGCTGCCCGGTTTTTAACCTCCTCCCCTGAAGATGCGGTCATGCAGAGCACTTGGATGCAACAAACCACTCTGGGATTAGTGCTGTATTTTCATGCATATATACCAGCTGAAATAATCTGCATTTTTTTTTTTTAAATACTGTGATTTTTGGTAAGACTTTAGTGTCCTGCACTTGGTGCTGGCTGAACATCCAGGGATTCTCCATCTTCTGCTACTCACGTGGCATCAGAGGGAGAAAAAAGAAGCACAAGGATTGCTGGAGGATGGACCAGACATAGGAAGAGGGACCAGTATATTTATTTTCATGTTACACACAGATACTTATAACCAGCTCTGCAGCTGAAGTGTACATTTAGTTTTACTGATAAGCCATGGTTTAAACACTTCAAAACACAGTAGTGTCCAAAACCTCTTCATATAAACTTAACAGAATTGTCCACTTGCTGTCATGATTTTTTTTTCCAGTACTGAACCTGGCATTAGATCTGAGTATCACTCACTGGCAATACAAGCAGTTCATCTCTCCTTTAAGTGCTTCCTTGCAATACATTTCAAACTGTCCATGTTTTGTTCACATTGCTGGAGCATTGCCCCTGCTCTCCACACATTCTGCTCACACACTTGCATGTTTCCCAGAGGGAAACAGAAGCAGAGAAATAAATCAATAGACAGTTCTGTCTAGGAAGTCACGCTTGATTTCAAATAAATATATTTTTATCACACTAGACTACTTTGAGGGAAAGTGAGTTGTTCTCAGTTTTCTTGCAAGAGGAGTTTTTCTCAGCCAGTTGCCAACATTTTTCAGCACTTGGCTGTGAAAGCTGCTAAATGTATAACTAAAGGAATATCACCGGCTTTCATGACATCTCTATCCATCTTCCCAGTATTATCATGTCTGGATCCAGCTTCCAAAATTCAGCCAGGTAAATATCAGAGCAGAGTGCTAAATAACTCAAACACTGACCTTTTGGGAAGAAAAGCCTCCAGTGGACATTGGCTACTTTTTAGGGACAAAGTGCATCGACCACTTTCTACAGATTCCCCCTCAAGAATAAGGGGTTACTGAGCTGTGCTGTCCCAGGCAACTTAACTTGGGAGCACTCAACCTCAAGCCAGCCCACATTTTTTTCACTGCATTTATTTTATTTTTGGTAGAATTTAGAAGAATTTTGACATCTCCCCCAATAACACTTTCACAGAAGGTTTGACTTGGTGCAAGACTAAATGTTTTCAGCTTTGCTTTTGATGTTTGGCAAAAAAAGCTCAGTAATTTTTGGTTATGAGTGTAATTTCCTTTGGTGCCAAATTAAATGTGATAAAAACTGCTTTCAGGACCAAAAAAAAAAAAAAAAAAAAAGAAGAGTCCAGAACTGGAGGTAAGTTCCTGGTTATTTGCTTCTCACTATTTCTCTTGTAAAATTTCCCCATCCATACACACCTTTCCCCCCACCACTTCCCCTTCCTCACAACCCCCTTTGTCTTCCCTAGGAACAAAAACTTGGCCCTTTTGTTTAAGAACACGCAAAATCTTCACCCTACAGCTTCACATTCCAACCTTGACTGCAGGTCTGCGTGCCCATCTGCAAGTCAAGAGATGCATTTAACAACCCCAAGCTTTACAGCCAAGGTTGCAATTCTCCCATGAAGGGAGGAGAAGAGAGCGGCGTCACTCGTGGATGGCTCTCTGTGCACCAACACAAGATGCTGTCTGGTCCTAAATGCATAAGACGCATTCAAAGAGCCACAAAATCTTGCAGAGTAATGTCTCCATCCTATAGGGGATGTGTGAGTATGTCAAGCTATACTGTCTCCTCGCTGCTTTGGCTGGGTGTCTAGGACGGCAGAGAAGAAGACATGCTTTCAGCGGCGCACAGCTGGGATAAGGAGGATAACCCCCTGAGCTCAGTTAGTTAGGGAGTTGCACAAGTGAAGCCCAGGGTGAGGGAGGAAATCCCGCACAGCCTCTGCCCAGGCGGTCCCCAGTCCGTTACTGGGAGCACAGAGCTCAGTGCCCTGCACGGGGACTGGGCAGCTCGCAGGCAGCGAGGTACGACCGGCGCAGCAAATCCAGAGGGAAAACACACCTTAACGTCTGGTGGAGGGAAAAATGACAATACAAAACTGGTTAGAAATGTAAATGTCACTGACAAAACTCAAGTGTCCACTTGGGGGTGGCAAAGTATTTCAGCTGTGTCTTCAGGGAGCAGGAGTTGCCTTTTCTCTCCAGGGCCTTGTGTGTATCTGCTACCCTCTCCATGGCTTGTTTCTCAAGATTGCAGCTGGTAAAATGGGTCTGACAGAAAACGTGGGCTAAAATTCCCCTTGTGCTGCGGGAGAAGGCAACTCGCCGGCTGACATGAGGCCCGAAGGTCTCGCCTCACCCAGGAGTCCCCCAGCGAGAGGCAAATCAGAGGATTTTGGGGCAAACAAGGTAAAAGCCCATTGTAGCAGGAGTATAACCCATTCCTCCTATGGTGGGAAATGTCATCTGGATCCCCAGTGACAAGACTGGAATAAGCCTTTATGCATACAGTGTGTTATCTCTCGGGAACTAATGTTCTTATTCATTATGGTAACTCTGTGTACTCTGACTATGTAAGGAAGTCCCAGCCCCTTGATGATTTTCTGGGGCAGTGCGTGCCAAACCTGAGCCCAGTGTGGTGGCTAAACCTAGCCCTGCGTCATGATGCACAGGGGAGGCATTCCTCTGAAACACAAGCAGGCTTTGAAACTTGGGACGCAGAGGTTTATAAAATTCTCTGTCATGTAACGGATTCACCCCGTCCTTCCTTTACAAAACTCTGTAGGGTCCTGACCTTGCAGTTAGTGGAGCTCAGGAACTCATTAACTTGGATGTAGGCGTGCTGCCTTCAGGATCTGTTTGCATGAGTGGAGTGCGGGAGGGTTTCCTAGACCTTATATTGTGCTTTGTGGCAAAAACTGAATTCAGTAGATGCAAAATCACTGCAAAACTCTCTTTTTTATTGCCTTTGTACCAGCTTCTCTGATCCTGCAGGTTTGCCCCAATTCTGTTGTGAATGGTTTCCAGCCTGTTTCCTGGCGGTTGCTAACCTTATGTAGATCTCTGATTTCTGCAATCCACCTGGTATGGGCAGATGTGAAGTCTGCTAAAGTATGACCACAGGGCTTCACTGGCAGAGACAACACATAAGTATCTGAAGTTCAAACAGTGGTAAGAAGCTGTTGCAAACTGCAGGACACGGGGCATAGCAGGGACCTACCACAGTCCATTTGTACACGGTCAGGCTCAGTTCAGGCAGATGAGCGAAAATGAAGCTGTCTGATGCACAGGAGAAGACTGCAGACATTTCACGTTCCCTGGGCAGATATCCCCCATTAGCTGCATTTTGGGCAAAGGAGCCACACCAGGAATATCCTCAGCTCCCAGCAATGGCTATTTCCCAGGTAATGTAGAAGGATTTGTGGCATGCATGTGCCATTTCAGCACTTTGTAGATATTGTCAGACATAGTATGCAGAGATACGGTAGTAACGTTGATACATTAAAACCAACCCACTCGAGGGTAGTTTTTTTGACAAGATTCAAGGCACCCCCCACCCGAATCCTCACGTAGCTCAGGAAGCAAAAGTTTGCTTCTCATAATTATTGGCTCCCTGGTTCTCCTGGCCCAGAAATAGCTATTGCTGGTGTCTGATGTTTATCAGCCCAGCTCAGAGCTGCTCTTGTTCATGCCTACTTGCTCATGTTGCCAAGAGGGGCTTGCAGCAGCTACACCTTGAGAAGGTCATAGAGGAGAGAAGTGAGACTGGCTTGCCTAAAGCTAGAAGTGGGTAGACAAGGCTTTTGCAGCAAGTTGCTCCATTTCAAACTAAGTAAACTGATGTTTAGGCTGGTGCACAAAAAGCCATTTGGTAAGACTTGGATAAGCTGTGTCTCCCTCCTGTGCTGGCAACATTGGGAGTGTGTCTCATTTTTGTAAAGCAGCTTTTTGTTGGCACAGCTTGCAGCCAGTAAGCTGAGATTTTCAGCCCTCCTATTAGCTTGAGGGTAATACAATGCTTGTCAGCCACCTGCTAATTACAATCTCCTCCTTCATTCATTCAACAAGACATGTCTGTGAGCTCTTCTTGCTGAAACCAGTCTTTTAGGAGGGTCTTTTCTCTTTTTGTTTCTTAAAGTAATTTTCTTTAACTTCTCTCTCACCTGGATCACAACATGGGAAGTCACAGGCCAGTGGAGAGCTGAGAACTGCTGACAGATGTCCTGTGGGTGCCAGGGAGACTTGTGTCTTCAGCAGAGTCCACGAGATTGTGGTCCTCAACCACAAAGATGCTCTGCTGGGCAGGAATCCTGCTGGTGGGATGGGCAGGGGCCCAGTGCTTGCAGCAAGGAGAGATCACACTGAGGAAAGCCATCCTGAAGCGCTGGGACAACAGATTGTAAATGATGGGGTTCACGGCAGAGCTCAGATAGAAGAAAACACCTATAAGAACGAGGGGTGGGGGGTAGGGGGGGGAGAGAGAGAGACCTCATTTCTTGTGGAATAATCTCAGAAGAGGAAAATATCTTCATTTCTTATACTGCTCCACCAAGCTTGGGTGCAAGGGTGGAGGCAGCGACAGCACATCTCTGCCTGCTACCCCCCAGGCAGAGGCAGAGGGATGTCTCACCAAGGCTAGCTCAGGCACCGCAGCACACGGGGAAAGTGGGAGAGAGTATTAACAGGAGCTCACCGTCTCCAGCTGTTCAGCTCTCTCTTGAGCTCCACTGACCTGCCTCCAGCACAGCCCTCATCCCCGCAGCAGGATTTGCACAGTTGGTGCCCTCATCAAAGCTGTCAGAGGATAACTTCCAGCCGAGGGGAGCTAATTTCTTACAACACACAAGGACAATTGCATGAGATCGGATTTGTCTGAGCTGCCTAATGGCCACATTCAGTGTTTTCCATGGCAGACTGAAAATAAGATTCCTCTTTGAAAAAGCCTTCATTTTATGGTTGGCAGGGCCACAAACATTCAGTTTTATCACCCAATTCTGAGCAGTATGTAAGTCTTTCGTCTTGCCATTTGGTAAGGTTTCCCATTTGCCTCAGAGACCCTCTGGAGAACGATGCCTGCTGCTGTGTATTCATTAAAAGCAGCTGAATGACTGTGGACTTCATTTCTGAACATTCCCAAGAAGGAAAAGCAGCTGGTAGAGATGCATGATATCCTTTTTTTTTTTCCTTCTTTGTGAATATTCAGACAACTGTATCGGACAACATGCCCAGATCTTGAAAGTTGCAGAAACTTGCATGCAGTTTTTATTTCAGGCACAATTCTCATCACTGTCCACCAAACCCCAATGAGCTTCTCCATGCATCTCTCATGTCACCTACAAAATAGACAACTACATATTTCAAGTAAACCACTCACAATTTTTTTTTTTGCCAGCCCCTGTGCGAGTGGAAGAATAAAACTTTACCTGACACCACATGAATTAAGTTGAATATATTAGCCAGAGGCTCTGTCCATTCCACAACAAAGCTGAAGAAAAGTCGATCTATATGGAATGGAGCCCAGCAGATAGCAAAAACCATCACAAGGACAACTAGCACAGAGAAAGGGGAGAAGAAAAACAAGTCAATTATGGAAGGATATGGTTCACTAGCCTGCACAGAGCAGAGACAGTTCAGAAAGCTGGATGAAAGACTAAATTATACAAATTTTATTCATTTTTTCAAAGCTTTTGCCATCCTTTCTGTCTTACCATTACCAGCTAAAAGAACAAACTTTCCACTGATTTCTGTGTTGGCTAATCCAATGCATGCACACACAATGACGTTGAAACAGAGCAGCAACAGCCAGGTAATGTTGTGGCATGTACAGACCCTAGTGAAGAAACTGCCAGTGAGACGTCTGGATTCATCTGTGGTACCTGGAACACACTGAGCACATTGTACCCTGGAGTTAATTTCCTCTGCACACTACCTGTACATCACATAGCAGGATAAGGCCATAGGAACCATGTGCTGATAATAAGTCTGTCTGGGCATGCTGCTCAGCATGAAAGAAAAAGAGTTTGCTGCCATGCACAACTTGGCCTGTGCTGGCTCCAGTAAGGACTCTCACAAACCCGTTCCAGACTCGGGTTCTATGAATATCTGTGGTCACACTCATTGGGCACATGAAATCAGGCTGAGTTCAAAGTACAATTTCCTAGTTCAGATGGTGACTTAAGCTGCCTAAAAGAATAAAGTTCTTGTAGGAAATCTTGAAGGTGGTTTATGTTTCCTGCATAAATACCATCTCACTAGCAAGGTGATCTTTGCCTTAAAGACAGCCCTAATTAGGAAGTGATGCGAGTGCTTTCCGGGTGGTTGGAGCACAAATTCTCCTGAATGCAATACGATGTGCAAGTCTGCCTAGGTCCTACTTCTTCTTGGGAAGGTCTAAGTGGTTAAGTCAGCAGTAGGTGATGTACATGGCTTGATGGGACCTTCCTGTTCATGAGCAGAGCTTGTGGTGCGATGCAAAACAGATGTACATTCTTCTTTAACAATGTACAAGATAGATAGACTATTTGCATGCTGTCCTGGTTTCAGCTGGGATAGAGTTAATTGTCTTCCTAGTAGCTGGTACAGTGCTATGTTTTGAGTTCAGTAT
>JANHGO010000045.1:18192232-18248697 GCA_024606505.1 Aquila spilogaster | reverse complement strand
TGAATTGCTCCTTGCAGCAATTAGGAAAGCTTGTTGATGTGCAACTACTTAATTGTGTTTTGATACTGTGGACTCTCAGTGGCAAGCTGCAAGCACCATTCTGCCTGTGAAATTAGTTGATCTTTGCCGCTTATTTTTTCCCAAACTCCGTCCTATTCCAGAATGCACAGAGATGGGAAAGTGGGAGGAATTTTGGGGAGACTGCAGGCCTGAGTCCTTCCCAGCCAGGTGAAATGGCTGCCGCCCAGTGGCACGTTAAATGTTTCGTAGCTTGTGCTGTTACGCTGTGATTGCTTCTGTTTGCACCATTCCAGGTGAGGATGGTTAGCAAAGACTTCTAGGTTAAATTGTTTGTGCTAATCTGTTTGTTGTGTCTGAAAGGGATTTGGGAGCAGTCACATACGCAGCTCCTGTAAAACTCAGGCATCCTCAGAGAAGGGGATGTGAGGTATATCTGGGCAGAGTATAACATCTGAAGAGGACCTGTGCTCAGCACCTGGATCAAAGCAGGTAGGATGGCTAGACAAGTAATAAAAATATTGTGTTTTTCCACCCCCAATGGCCAAATGGGTAAACACCTTCAGCATGGCTCGTTGTCCCTGGTGGCATCTGGTTTGGATGCTTAAGCAATGGCACAAATCCTGACGGAGACAGATGTTTAAACAGCAAGGATAGAATTCATCTCCTATGGCATAGAGTTGCTACTCCAGTTCAGGAGAACTTCTGTTTAATGATGTTTGCTGATGTATTCATCCCAAGAGATAAAGAAGAAAAAAGGTTGTTTGTTCTCTGCTAAGGGGAGTCTCAGAGATGATCAGAGTCACTGCCCGATGGCATGTGGGACCCAGGGAATGAAAGCTGTGCCCGTGAACATCAGGATTCCTTGTTAGGGGACTGTGCAGGGAAAAGCCAGCACGTCTCTTTGCTGCTCTGGCTGCCTGCCACGTTCCGAAGTATGAGCCAGCTCTGTCTGGGCAGCTGGATCTGCTTGAGGACTCTGCCAATGACGAGGCAGGCAGCTTGTGAGCATGAGAGGTGGTCAAGCTGTCAGAAAGCATCCCTTCCTCGGAGCTGTTATGGAGAGGATACAAATGCAGAACCGGCTCTTTGCTTTGGCCAAGACCAGCACCCTGGGTGAAGAGGCATCTCCACCTGCTCATCAGCCTTTGTGACTTGGCATGGGCAGGTGGATGAGGAGATTTGATTCTGGAATCCAGCATTTCGGGAAGGCTGCAGTTTATTTATGTACTTTTTAATCTAGCATGCCTTCACTTTAGAGCTGCAAAATTATCCTTTTATCTCAAGTCCTATTGTTAGTCACCTGCAGTAGTCACAGTCAGCAGAGCCGATCCGTGGCATCCCAGTTGGGCACACTGGGAAAGGGTGGAATGATTTGATTCTGCTGCTGGAACGTCCTGGAGGACAAGCTGTGCCCTCCAGGTCAGCAGATTTGAAGATAGATCAGAGTGTCTCCAAAACACAAAGAGAGTTCAGATCCAGAGCTGCTCTCAGGCCAGAATGAATCACGGCAGGATCTAGGATGCTTCTCTGAAACTGCTGCCACGAACATCGATGAGTGGGCCCGGTCAGTTTTTTGCAGTCTGTATCCTGTATGAGTCATGTGCTAGTACATTTTGTTGATAAAATACAGAGTTTCACATGTGGTGACATTTTTTGCAATTATCGTTTTGTTGATATTGTTGTTAAAAAAGAAAGGAAGGAAGGAAGAATGTATATTCGGTCAAAATGGAACAACTTTCCTGGTCTTGGCTGATTAACATTGATAGTAGATTTGGAGAACTGAAAGAGTTGGGAATTTCCACCAGCTGGCAACTTAATATTCATTATGAAAGCCTAGCAAGAGTTTGTCATTTTGCCTTGCACTTGGAAACTGTTTTGCTCAAGACATTGTTGGAATAGTCACAAACATCAGAAAATATGTCTGTGATGCCACCAGGGAGAGATTAGTTCCAGGGGCGGTAGGGCTGGGAGGCAGATGAGCCCATGAAATACCTCAAAAGAAGAATCCCTCTCCTCTGTGATGGAGGGAGGGAAGACAAAGTTGGGTCATGAAGTGGGAATGCCTGAAGGATGTGTTTTAGGAGAGGGCTGGGGCAACCTGGGAGCTGTCAAAACCGAGGGAGCTCCAGCAGGGTATGGCTCATCACGGGCACCTGGGTTCGCTGGGGCTGCTGAGTGGCAGAGGTCATGTTGGGTGCTCCCTCATGCGTACCCGGATTGACTGGCACATTCCCCAGGGGAACTTTGTGTTATGTGTCATTGCGTGTGCCACACTTCAGCTGGGGCTGGCAGGGCAGCCGGGAGGTGTCCTCCGCCTGTATAAATCTGATTTCTCACTGCAGTAGGTATTTCCCCACCACCACAAGGACCAATGCATTTGTTTGTTTGTGCTCTTTTTTCTTTTGCAAAATGAAAATAATAATAATAATAATAACTGCATCATTGGAGAGAATAGGTATTTCTTGTAGAAGCATTTTGTTTTGCTCGCTGCGCTACAGAGATCAATAGCACAACGCGACTGAGCGTGGGAAGCAGCTGAGTGCACTCCTTCCTGATCTGGGAAAGGAAAAAGAAAAAGGGAATGATTCAATGAATCCTGAACAAATCAGTGGTTTTCTGGGTGGAACGAATCCCTTTCTTCCATGTTCTCTTTTTCTCTTATTCCCCAAAATAGAACACAAAAATTTAATCTCCCAACTCAAAAGCTTTTTTAATTTTTTTTCCCCTCTTTTCCTACTTAAAAAACAAACAGCGAAAATGAAAACAACAGCAATCAAACGCCAAAGTGATTCATTTGGACAAATGCACTGGTTCATCATCTGGGAATGAAACATCAGTAATGGTTTGCCTTTAAACTGGTAAAATAACTCCAGCTGTCACGTCATGAATTCTCTTCAGCTGAAGCCTCTCCTGCCACAGTCCTGAAGACTCTCTCCGCTCCTGCAACAGCTGAAATGGGACTGGGGAGAAATTATTTACCTGCACATAAATACTTACTAAAATCAGCGGCTCTAATTCTAGGCCTTCTTATCTTTTTGCCTGTTTCTCATGGTAAATGCACTACTGGTAGAGTTGAACACAAAAACAACCTCCCCTCCCCCCCCCCCCTTTTTTTTTTTTGAGCAGTATGAATGTGGTTTTGTCCATTTCCAAATGTCGTCTATCCCCTTTAAAGGAGCCAAACTTAGTTTCTGACTAAGATCTGAAATAAAATGTCATGCATTGCCTTAGGAAGCTGTGCTGATTGATGGATGGTTTCCAAGCTGTCAGAAAACCCCACGCTGGGATGTTCACAGGGCACTGGGAAATACCTCTACAGATGAGGAAACTGAGGCACGAATGGAGATTCCCCTCCCCAAAGTCTGGTGGCTGATTCCCTTTGCTACAGCACTGTTATAGCTGAACCCTACAACCTTCTCTTTTGTAATCATCACATAGACCAGGTCTTTTCTTTCCATTAGCAGCTGAGCAGGGCTCTGCAGGTCCAACCTGTGCCTCCTGCCCTGCCTACAGCATCCCAGTCCTTACCCAGGTGTGTGGCTTTGGGCAGGAGGGCCCCAGTACAGCAGCAGGAAGCGATTCTTTTTGCATTGCCCAATCCCCAGTGGTATGGGTTAATTGAATGGACATATTTCATTAAACACAGCCTTCACCATCTGTTCCATCCCAATTATTAATTAAAAAAGAAAAAAGAACATATTTCTCAATTACAGCAGTGGAGGTGAGTTATCAATGGCTTTAAATCCTACAGGTTTTCCTGTAAGGCAACCTCACAGTTAATAAGTTCAATTCACTTCTTTGGCCCTGTCTCCCCACCACTCATTTCTCTCTCCAAAACAGCAGTTTGGAGACTTCTTCAAAGCAGTGTCCCCAGGGCTGTGACCAGGCATGATGCTGGAGCAGAAGGGCTGCTTGCCCTGCTCATGCATGGAACCAAGGCAATGGGGCAGGTGCTTCCATGAGCTGCTGTGGTGTTGTTCTTTCTTACAGGTGATGGGAATCCTACCTCCCTGCAACACTGGGTCCCCAGCTCTCCCTGAAGGAAAGCATCTTTCAAGCTGAACTGAGGTACTGAGTAAAAGATCTCTTGGATTCTTGATTGATCCAAGGGATGGAACACCTGCCCTACAAGGACAGGCTGAGAGTGCTGGGGCTGTTCAGCCTGGAGAAGAGAAGGTTCCAGGGAGACCTGAGGGCGGCCTGTCAGTATCTAAAGGGTCTGTAAGAAGGAAAGGGATAGATTCCTTAGGAGGGTCTGTTGTGATAGGACAAGGGGAAATGGTTTCAAACTAAAAGAGGGAAGATTTAGACTGGATATAAGGAAGAAATTCTTTACAGTAAGGGTGGTGAGGCACTGGCACAGGTTGCCCAGAGAGAGGTGGTGGTGCCCCATCCCTGCAGACAGCCAAGGTCAGGCTGGAGGGGCTTTGAGCACTGATGGAGCTTTGGGTGTCCCTGTGCATTGCAGGGGAGTTGGACCAGATGACATCTAAGGGTCCCTTCCACCTCAAACGATTCTTTGATGCTACGATTGCAAATAACGCTTGATATACAGGCAGGCAAAGGTTGCCTTCTGAAATTAAAGCGCTGGCGGTATAAATCACTGCTTCCAATCATGTCCTGCGTCTCTGGCCGCTCGCCTGGGGTGTTGGAAATGAGTGCCTATGAGCAGGGAGAGGCAGGAGGTGGATGCCGCAGCCGACGCCTGCTGTTGTCCTAGGAGATGGTTTCCAAATCCGGAGGCAGGTTCGCTCTGACCTTTAGGAGGCAGCGCTGATTTGTTTTGTTGCTGCGCTGTGTTTTTTTCTTCGTGGTCCCATTAATCATTTTCATTCAAATGCAACCTGCAAGCGGGCGATGCGCACAACTCGTTTCGTCAAGCGCGTGTGTGTGCGTGTCCGTGCGTCTTTAAAAGAATACCGCAGCCAATTCTGTTAAATTATTAGTCCTGTATTCCTCAAATTTACTGTCGCCCTCAGGTAAAATTGCTGCTGCAACTAAATAAAACCTCTGGAAATGAATTCTGGCTCCTGACAGCCCTTAAGCCCTCGGGGCATTTAAATTCTGGATTTAGCGGCAGGATTATTACTTCAGTGCAGCAGTTAACCGTGTCTTTAAGCAGAGTTGCCCATAATAGTCAGTCCTGATTCCGCAGCACTTTTACAACGAGGACAGGGAAATGGCCCTTTTTGTTATGCACTTTTAATGTAAGCGGTGGGATCAAACATCCGCATTGGTTAAAAGACCCGCGGTAAAGTTGCAGCCGGAATCGCTTTGTATCTGGCTCCTGCTGCATTGTGAATGTGCCTCGTTTCCTGACCCGGACCTCCTTGGCAGAAATTTCCATGCACTCCTCTGGTTGTTTGCTGCTGCTGTTGCTTTCCTAATGGCAGCAGCACTGCAGGGGGCTTCATTTTGCTCTCGCCGCTTTTGAATGGTTGCAAACTGTCTTTATGGCTGCAGCCAGTTTGTCCATCTGCACCCGTTCCTAATGGGGCCTCTTGTGGCTCAGCTGTATGGTCGTATGTTCCGGGATGGCAGGAAGGGCTGGGGAGCCTGGTGCTGTTCTGGGCACCCACCGGCAAACAGAGGGGTGCAGGAGCAGGAAAGGAGAGCGAAGCAAGCCAAGAAAAATGTCAGCAGGGGTATAGGGCTGCTTCTCCTTCGTTCATGTGGATGTGGCAGTGACAGCCCAGGATATGCCCTCTGCCTCTTTATTTTTGAGATCTGCATCCTGGGCTCCTGTTCTTCCGCAGAGGCAGTGTCAAAGCGTTCCACCACTGCTGCACTGGAGAGGAGTGAGCACAGCCCAGTGACAGCACTAAAGCCATGGCAGTGTGCTGGGGAAGGAGATCCAAGCCCAGATCGAGCCAGCAGGTGCTGTGCTGATCCACCCCTGGAGAGAAATATGTCACTGGGACAAGCGGGGGAAAAGACAGCCTGATAATAGCTGAGGTTTGGCAGGCTCTTTTGGGAGCTGGTGTTTAGCAAAAGGTCCCTAGTAGGGGGAGGCAGGATGGAAATGTCACCACGCTCTTTGTTTTGTAGCTTCTCTGGAGGTGATCTTTGCTCTACATTAGTTTTAGCCTGATGAAATCCCTAGTGTGAATGCTGACAAATTAATGAACACTTAATGAACTCTGAGAGTTTCTGGCCAGCCTCTGCAGATCTCACCATCAGACAGGGCTGCTAGTGACGTCTGAGCAATGTGAGGACCCAAAGGTCAGGATTGTCTCTCTACCCCTCCCACCCCATCCCAGCTTTCACAGAATTAGACACCATCAGTCTTTGGAAGAAGGAAAAACAAAGCTGGCACTATGCAGAGCCACTCACATCAGCACAGAGCGCAGACAGACTTCTTTTGCTTGTTGTTTGTGCCCAGCTCCTGATTGGTGCAGCTGCAAGTCTTTATAAACAGACTTAGAATACAGCCATGCCAGTTGCTGACAGCATTGTGTGAGGACCAAATCCTGAAGTAAATCAAAGTGATGATGATCCCCAAGCTTCTTAAAGGTGCCTGTTTCTCAGCTCACAGGTCAAGTCCCTAATGGAGAACCCGTAATTAAGATAATCAGCAATGAGGCACTGTATTACTAAAGCCTGTGGGACTTTTGCTGGCTTGTCCCTTGCCCAGCTTCTCAGAACAGAGGCAGGCAGTGCAGGAGGGTTGTTAGATTAGGGGACGGAGCCAGCCCTGGTCCAGCTGTGGCTATGGACGTGGGCTTTGCAGCCCTGGCGATGCATCAGGCATGGCTGAGATGGAGGCAGCAGCCCTTGGACCAGCCCGGGGAGGAGGCTGCCTGTGTGCCTTGGCACTCTGGAAAGGTTTATGAGCTGGAGACCAGGGCTGCGGGAGTCAGCCAGGATTCAGTGCAGTGTCCAAGCTCATTAGGCCTGGGGATCCTGTGCTGAGTAACGCTGAGCAGTGCACACAGATGTCTCTGCCCCTCACTCCACTGAGCCGCGTAATGGAGAGCTAACTCTTTGTGGCAATTTAGGGCACTGCTCTGGCTGGAAGGCCAATGTGGATTAGATGGCACGAAGAGAATAGTGAGGACATAACTGAAGGGCTTAGCATTTTCTAGCTGGGAATACACAACCGCCTAAACATCACAAATTTAAAATGATCAAATAGCATTCTGTCATCTCTTCCGTGTGCTTTTGTACCCACTGACAGGCACTAACACAGCGTTAGAGGCTTGCCAAAACAGCTTTTACAAGCCTGATGCACAGACCGGCGCTCAGACAGCCTCCTCTGCTTGCAGGCACGTCTTGGGTGTAGGACAAAATGTCGAATATGTGCACACCATAGGAGGAGATACACAGGCTGCATGCTGCTGCTGGGTAACTGAAGAATAGGGTCCTGTGAATGTCTCTCAGAGCCACAACAACCTTGTTGGCTGTGCTCAGCTCAGTCCTATCCTTTGTGCAGCGCTGTGTTCATCTGCTGCCAGTTGTGGTCAAAGCTTCTGGGTACCACTGTCAACACAAACTTGTTTCCTGGGAGTCAGGTTTTACACAAGGACATTTGCCAACTTCCATGGGGTGCACACAGCAGGATGCAAAGTGAGTCTGTCACAGCTGAGCCGTTCTGTACAGGAGGAGAGAGGGAGTTCTGGCATGTAAGACCTTCATGGTTGTTGGACAAGAGCTGGACACAGCTGGCATCATGCTCTGGGATGGGCTCAGAGTTTGCTGCTTCATATCTGGGCTGAAATTACATTGTGGAACTGAGAGCAATGGCTAATTAATCTGCTGAATGATGGGGACAGGGGGCAAAGCCACCCCTCCTGGTCCTGATTCCAGCCACAAGCTCCTTGCAAATGTGAAATTGCATGAATAGCGTTCTGCCAAATCCCTGCTCAGGACTGAAAGGCTCTGAGCAGCCTTCCCCTCCTCTCCCAGCAAGGTTAAATAGAAAAAGGGGTAATCTTTCCCTTCCAGTCTTCCTTCCTCCTTTCCCAAGTTTAAAATCCAGAGAGCTACTCCAGAGGGAGTGAAAGAAATGGTTCCTGTAGTTGTATTCTTCTCCAGAGTTGTAAACTGTGTACTTATATGTGTACGTGTGCACACGTACACAAGCAAATGATGCATTTTAATTATCCTCAAATGATGAGGAACGTGCATCTGGGCATGACTGTGAGCCCGGAACAACGCATTCATTCGTTCACCGTTGCATTACCCCTTTTGACCTTAATTTGAATCCCTCCAAGCTGGGTGGTTGCATCTGTCAGTATGGCTGTAGCTAACCTGCTGGGACCAAAAGCCTGACGCAGGGAAACTCTGTGCCATCCGTCCCTGCCTGCAGCCTGGCACTACCTGATGTTCTCTCAGCCCTCCCCTGTTGCCCAGCCATCTCCTGCTTTGTGCATTCAGTCTGCGTTTGCCCTGATTACTGAGAGCAGAGAGGCTGAGAGCCTGTGACCGCACAGCCACAGCTCTCAGCTGCCGGGGAGAAGGGTCCCATTAATTCCCCCATCATTGCCCTGGTGTGCACTGTGACTGATGAACTTGTCAGTCATCAGGTGACAGCAGGACAGAAGGTCAGTTGTGCTAGCAATGGCCAAGGAGCTCGATCTCAGTAGCGTGACTGTGCTATTGTAGAGAGGCTCTAGCTCAGCCTGGTCCTTTGCATAGCTTTGCTGCATGACTTTCCATCTTAGCTCCCATCTCCCACAGATTTTGCCAGCCTTATCTGACAGATGATCCCCCCCTTCTTCAGCAAGTGTGTTTTCAGCAGTTAGTCACAGTCCGAGGCTCTGCAAGCTGCTTATCTTCAGGTGGAAGAGAAGATGGGAATGGGCTGGGATGGGGGATGCTGTTCGTGAGGTGCAGATGGAGGGTTGGTTCCTGATCCCCGTTTCCAAGGAGGGGTCTGCAGAGATTTTTTAAGAACTACTCCAGGCTCAAAGGCAACCAGAGACCCTGGAACTGCGTGAGAGACCATGAGAGGTTTACAGAGACTGTGGGTGGTTGTGCTGATACCACAGCAACAACATTATATTGTGTGCTTGTAATATCTCTGTATTAATAACTGAAGTGAGCCTTAGACTGCTCTGCGCTCCGCTCCTCACAATCCGTCTATGTTTCTTCAACCTTACATGCACTCAGAACTTTTCTGCATCTGCTTATTCCTTATTTCCCTCCTTCCTCTTCCCCCTGACACTCTCTCCAGAGCAGGGCTGTGCTCAGTGTCTCCTTGTTTGGTGATGGAGCTGGATGCTGTGTCCCAGCCCTCCTCGCAGAGCTGCTCTTTATGCTCAGCTCCCACTGACACAAATTAGAAGAACCCACACTGGGATACATCCCCACCTGAGAAAACATAATCCAGGGTTTAACAGCCAACCTGAAGAACAGATTCTCCCTGCAGTCTCATCCAGCTTTCCACGTAGCTGGGGTTCATGCTTTCCGCAGGCTGGCGCTGCCATGGGGACAGTATCCCACTGCATCCTCCCACCTCCTCTCCAGCAGCACTGACTGCAGAGTCCCTCAGGGGTGGCCTTTTCCTGGCTCTTTCCCAGCAGCGTACCAGTACTGAGCTCACCAGACCACATCTGAACCAAAGAGCGACGGCTCCCTTTGCTCCCTGGTTATTTATTTATTCGGAGGAGAGCGGCAGGGAGCCTGGCAGTATCCAGCCTCCTCCTCATGCGGCAGAAGTAGCAGAAGGTCTGCTCAGATGGGCACGGTGGGCAGATGGCTCGAGGTGACCCCCAGGGCAATGCCAACGAGTGAGCCGCTGGGACACAGCCAGGCTGAGAGCGGAGCGCAGCTCCCATTGGGGCAGCACAGGGCCATCTGCAACGTGTGTCCCAGCTGTGTGGGCCATACTGGTACTGGGGGAATGTGGGCACTGTTGGGCCCATAGGCTCATTGTGCTGCCCTCCTTGGCAGCTCAGGCTGCTGGTAGCGCCTGAGACGTGCTGGCTGACTTGGGGCGCCAACTGGGCTGGAAAAGCCCTAAATATCTTAGTGTTGGGAAGGGGGTGAGTCATAACAGGGATGAAAATTTGGGATGGACATTCCCTCTGGAAGTTGGGGGATTGGTAGTGGCATCGACACAGCAAAGGTTGTCTAGAACTGAAGGTTGGGTGTTTTTTTTTTTCTCTCTTTTGCTTATGTGCAATTGTTGCTGCAGCTTTCACAAAGTTAAATTCCTCAGCTTGAGCCTTACCCCCTGTATCCAGATGCTGCAGTACAGCTGTGGCAAAAACAAATCCTACCCTGATCCACTTTGTCTTTTGTATTAATGCTCGTAACAAACCAGAACGTTTTACCTTGCATGTGAAAAAAAAACATTTCCAGCAAACCTAGGTACAACAGGTTGTTCTCCAGTATGAAGTAGCACGATATCTGCTAACACTGTGCCTGTTCCAAGTGCGCTTTGCAGTGAAGATGACTCTTCATGATGCAGAAAGAGTCCGGTTTCCATCAGTATACCTGAAGGTGATAAGGACTGAGCTGGAATTTGGATTGAGTGGAAGCTCACTTGCTTTTACCACTGTCTATTTGTAAGGTAATCCTTTTCTTGCTTTAAAAGGTCCTGTGACTGTCTTGGAAATGACATAGGATAGGGATTTGTGGATGGAACAGTTGTTGAAAATACCTCACTGAGCTATAGGAAAATATAATTTATGAAAGGAAAAATAATTATCTTAGTTTATTAACTCATGGCATGATTTTTTAATGGCAGTGTTATAGGTTAATTAGTATGTGTGCTGTCCTTATGCCTATCAGAGTGATTCACAAGGGATCATGGATCACGGGCTCGTTAGATAGGCTTCCCATAAAGGCAATCCTTCCGAAAGTACTTTAATATCTGTGTGTGTGCCTGGAAAATTTTTGCCCTTATCAGCAGAAAAAGTCAGAGACTAAATGGACAGAAATGGAAATACTTTCGAGTGACACAAAACCCGTACACTATTGAAATTCTGATTGGGTGCTTAAAGAGGAATTATTTTCTCTTGTATCATCCTACACGTTGGATTTCTCAGCCTGGCTGCAAAGCATCTCTCTCTGAAAGACCCTGCTCGCTCTCCTGGCTCTCATGAATTAGAGGCAGCAGCAGAATGGCAATGATCCACCTTCCTTTGAGCATCCCTGCACGGCGCGGCGGTAAAAGCGGCTTAATGTTCCGTGGGGCTCTGTCTGAGCACAGCAAATAGCAAAGGTAATGCGACGTTCCTGCTTGGGAGGAACGTGGAGAGGGGGAAAAATACAGAATGACCTTTTATCTGTGAAAGTGAACGGCAACGGGATGCATGGATAACTGGAACTCAAGAGGCAGAGGGGTCTCGGCCTGGTTAATCCTGGTACTGAGCAGAAGGCTCATGCATCGCCGCAGGGCAGGGCTGAGGTTTGCCTTGTGTCCCTGTCTCCCTACTCTGCCTTAGCCAGGAAGCGGGGCACAGCACTACTAATGTGGCTGCACGATTTCTGGAGTGCAGCTAGCTCGATTTTGGCTGTCTCTGCAGGTGGAGCGAATGCGTAATGACTTTGCAGACAGATGGTAAAAAAAGAAAAAAAAAAAAGAAAAAAAAAGGCTTGGTTTACTGTTTGTCCTGCTGGACTCGGGCTGGGGGTAGAAAGTCATAAACGCCAAAGCTGTTTGTCAATGTGTTCCTTGGAATGGCGTAGAGACCCCTGAGAAGGGAAGAAGTCACAGGGAAGTTCATTTCGTGTTTTGAGCGCTGCATTCTTCTTCATACAAGATCTCTCAGGGTGAAGAATCCGTCGGGTTTAGGAAAACCAGTAGTGCAATCTGCTTTTCGCTGTGGTTTTGCCAGGAAAGATGACAGAGGCCATAACTGCATCTTCTTTTGGAACGTGAAAAGCAGATAGTGGCAAGGCTCAAGAAAACGGTGACCATTTGGATCCCGGAGAGAAGCCCAATTGCTTCATGAAAGGAGAGTTGTCACATGCTTGTTTCTTAAATCCTGCTAAATACCTGCTTAGCAGCGTTATTGACAGGCTTTTCTCATGAACATTGAGCTGTTAAGCTGCTCCTAGTTTACAGCAAGAGGTTAAAGGATTTTTCAAAGCTCCCAATGAAAGCCTTACTAACTGGATTAACCGCTAACATGGATTTAGGCTTTGAGTCAGATTAACCCCAGTTGCTCAAAGTAGGTTCCTCTTGTTCGTCCCTTCTTCCCTTTTTCTTCTTTTTTATCCTCTCAGCTTTAACCTCTTTGTTTGTCAGGAGTAATGGGAATAAAATAGTCCTGTGCTTGTGTTTGAGCAGGGGGTCACCGTGTGCACCCAGGGCTGTGGCTCCAGGACGTGAAATACGACTGAAACAGCAGCTTCACAGCGCGGGGACCTGCAGTTAATCTCATTTAGACTGTACTTCAACGTGTATATCTTCAGCATGTGAGGAGGACTTTTGCATTATCTGCTCTCCTGCTTCTGGCTGATTGTTTCTGCTATTGTGCTGGTTTCTGAGCTAGGGTATGCATGTGTAAGCAGGCTACAGTCGGACTATCCACTGCCTCTTTTGGAGGTGCTTTTCCCCACTCACTGCTCTGGAAAGGCAAAACCCAGAGCTGCTTTCTGAAGTCAGAATGTGCCTCAACTCATTCCACAGTAGCTGCAGTGAAGCTGTTAGGAAATGCTTGAGGATAGGGTGAAAAGGAGCAGGGCACGCCACTGTGGGCTCTCTTGCCTGACCAAACTGGTGTATGAGTCGATTCCCAGCCCAGAGGAGGGATGGAGCCAGCACTTCTACTGTTTTTCTGTCATCTGCTCACTGCATTCAGCCCTCTCAGTCATCTTTTTGTCCCAGCTCACATAGGCTGTGCGGTGAAGCTCTGCACACCGGGGTCAGGGCAAAGAGCTGCAGTGCCTGGCTGTTCCCAGAGAGTGAGTCTTCAGCTGGGGCACTGGGAGCCCCCAGCAGTGCTGGCCATGTCCCTGGGACAGAGCTGTCTCTCTCATTTAAACCAAAATGTAAGACACTCCTGCACAGTGTGTGTACTCCATTTAATAGCAGCTGATGGATTTATCACCTACAAATGTACCCAGGGGCCTCTTGCCCTGCTCTGTGGCTGTCCCCATCTCATGCTGTTTCAACTCATTGAGCTGACCCTATTTTCTCATTCCCCTGGAATGCTGATCATCTCTCCTGTGCTTTTTTGTGCATGCTTCTTAGTCTCACATCCTTTGACTCCCTCCCAGCTGCCTTTATCCCAGTCTAATCTATTTCTATCTGAATCGCCGGCCCTCATTTCTGATTCCCCCTCACCTCCTAACCCCCACCATGTGTCTCTCTAATCTCCCAGCCCACCATCTCCCCTCCATCCCAGGGAGCAGCTCCTCCTCTCCCCCCAGCATACCAGGGACCCTTGTTCTGCCCCAAAGCTCTCTCAGCTGCTCAGCATCAGCCTGGTCCTGGCTCATTGCTGCCAGGTGATTCCCTCACAGATTTCCTTTACTGATTTCCTCCCAGCCCTCACTACGCATCCCTTAGGGGAACCCGTGTCACTCATTCTGTGCGTTCCATCAGCAAATACTGATTTCTTCAAAGCAATCACTCCAGGTGTGTGACACAGTTAACACTGTTACCCAGAGGCTCTGCAGGAGCTTTTCCAAAGGTATGAGCTGCCAGCACTGCCTGTCTCCCTCTGGCAGGGATTGCTCTCAACACATACAGGGATTTCCTCAGGAACCATACAAGCCTGGGCACAACCATGCTGGGAAGGAGCACATTTCTCTCTGCAGCGCTGGTGGACTTAGAGATACACTTGGGGGCCATCCATACCCCACCTTTCCCCTTTGGACATCCAAACTGTTATTTGTGGGATTCCTTATGCATTGACATTTGGCATTTTACAGCATGTGTCTGTCGTATCCCTTTTATATCAGACGATAAAAATGAGGATACCTAGCCCTATGGCCTGCAGTGAGGCTGGCTAAAGAAAAGGGAGAAAATAAGATTTAAATCTATGAAATAAAAAGACTGGAAGGAAGGAAAGCAGTTATGGGGCATGAAGGAAGGTCACCCTCTTGGATTTAGTGCTGTGGCCGGGGAGCGTTACGGACAGATGCTCAGGAGCGTGGCAAGATGCTGCCATAACTATTAACCTAGTGCTTCCCTCTCTGTCTCTTTTCTGGGGTATAAACTCACAGCTCCATGGAGAGAAGTGTAATCTGGTTCTTCTTCTTTCTTTTTTTTCTTACAGATACTCCAGATCTCATCTGAGCTCTCACCTGCCCGCTCCAAGGGAGGCATGGGGCTGAGCTGTGCTGTCTGAAATGGGCTGTGGCCATCTCTCTGCCTCTGAAGACAGGGCAGGGTGGTGAGTCAAGCACTCGTTTGCATAAACAGATGTTGTGCCCATAGGATGGAGCCTATGGACTTAGAACAGGACTGAGTGGCTTGTGGGGCCAGTTTTCTTTTAGTGTGTTTCCCCACAGCTGGTTTAAATTAGTGCTTTATGTAAGTAATTCAGTCAGCTTGTGATATTTAATAGTTAAGAGATGTCTGTCAGGTATTATTGGTTTGCTTTTCAGTGTGTAATGGACAGGGTAGCGAGCACTAATAGATAGCTCTCCCTGACCATTTTCAGCAGTCACCTTGCCTACTTCTTGCTGATGCAGTTCTTACAGTAATTAATGAGTTGGCACATTACTGGGAGCCTTGTCAATGAATTAATCTCCACACGGAGGGAGCAGCAGAACACAGGTTCCTCTTGTTGTCTCTGGCAAACAGGAGCTGGAGAGCTGCAAATAGGGAGGGGGCTGTGAGAAGAGCCCCTGCTCCGGGGATGCCTGAAATTATGTGCATTGCGTATGTTTTGTATACATCTGGTTTTGTCCTTTGAGTTTTCACGTCTGATTAGAGTTTCTGAGGGGGTTATTTTGCCTGGTGAGGGAGTGCAATTTGCTATTAACTTGATGCTACAGGAGCAGAGAAGAGGTTCAGCTCCATTAGTTATGTGAAGGCATCTACGTGGAAGTATTTTGTCCTAGTAATAGAATAAAGGTGAGCTCTAGAAGGATGATCAGCCCCAGGGGCTTGTTCTTGATAAATTGTATTTATTTCATGTTTGGTTGTACTCTGGGCTGGAGGCTGGAAGTGAAACAATGAGGTAAAACAGTATTTCTCCATAGGGCTCCAAAGAAGTGCTTTGTCACCAGTGGAGAGCACAGAGCCATGAGGGCAGCAGGGGAACACGCTCTTCCTCCTCTCAGGCTCAGCAGGTTGCAGGCAGCCCTGTGGCCTCACACTGCCATTGTTCTGTTCTGTATCCCTTGTAATGCTCGGACACTCAGCAGCTTGGGTAGCTCCTGGCTCTCCAGAAGGACCATGCATCACTCAGCTGACCTCGTGCTGCTCCCATTCTGCAATGTTCTGGATGTCTGTTGAAGCTCCTCAATGAACTTCATTAAGAGATGGGAGGGATGAAGGAGGGAGGTTCTGTGAAGTTGTCTCCAGAGTGAACAGAGAAGAAAATGTGAACGTGATGCATTTGTGGCTACAGATACAGAACTCTGCCTTGAGAGTGTACTGGGATCTGAGTCTTCATTGCCTTCCGTGAGCCATCTCCTGGTACATGTATCAGTGGATGATTATAAATCCCGTTCAGTGTTCACAGAGAAATCTCTGCTCCTCTGTGTGATACCTCTAGGGGAGAAGGCTTGGCACTTCTGCAGTAAAGGTGGAAATGAGTCTACAGAGTGGGTTGTGGGGCAAGCCCTGGGCTTGATATTACTTTTCTGTGATCGGTGTTTTCAACCTAGTACTTGAAAAGCTGTCAAGAGAGGGAGAGGAACAGCTTCTGAGAAGAAGCCAGCTCTGTATTGGAGTGTATTTTGGTTTTATATTTACAAATAAGAGCTAATGATTTCAAATGCTAACAGATATTTCTTATTCTTCGTAAAGTTTAAATGAACTTTGAAGCTTCCAGTGCTGGCTCTGTGATTGTGACTCACCTGGGCAGAAGGATACTTAAACTTTCAAGTTTAGGAGCTGTTCCTTGATTTAGATGGAGTACTCAGCTAATAACCTGGTTATATAATTAACACTGTATGAGAAGTCCCAGAGCTGATGGTATTGATCCCAGAATTGACCTACAGTAACTTGTGCTTCTGTTAGGAAGGAAAATGACATATTTGCTTGAGGGGCAGGGTGGTCTGTGAGGGCCAAGAAACGGGTGATTTCTTATAGTGACTGGGAGTCAGGTGTGGGATTTATCATCCTGTTTAGGATTGTTAAGACTGTTAGGATGTTTAATTGCTCCTTCCTCTCTACTTGCTAGTCCCAATAAGCCCCAGGGTAACATCTTAAGGCCTCTGCTTATTTGATTGCCCAAAAGATTGGGGAATGCTCAAAACAAAAGTTGAGTCCATTCACAGGTAAGGAGGGCAAGGGAAGGATAAAACCCAGCTGCAGTTCTGTGCTGAAGGCATGAAGCCATCAGGAGACGAGTCTGGTTATTGCCTCCTGGTGGGACAGTGGCACTCCCCAGGACTGTGCATGTTTCAATTCCACTGCCACTGCATTGATAAAAGCAAAAGAAAAGTAGCATGACTGGTTTTCATAAACATGTATTTCCCTTTTGGGCTGAAAAGGGAATCCCCCACACCTTTCATTTTCTGAGATCATCCAGGTGCATCAGAGCGTTTCCAAATCAATTTGTCATCATTTCAAGGCCTGACTGCCTGTAGTTACAGGGAGGATAGCACTGTTGGGTGCTAGTCCTTCCACGTATAGGTTTGTTTCACTCACCTCCAACCCCCAGAATCAGAGAGACTTCCACAGCGTTCCTCCATTTTCAGTGCTTCAGACAGAGTTGTTTTCTGCACCAATTTTTCAGCTGTACTTTTATTAACATAGAATTACACTAAAACGTCAGCTGGAGGAGCACATGAATCCTGTTCCTACACCTAAGGACATTATTATGGTCAGTGATGCAGCTAACACACACATGTCCATCCCAGCGTGGATACGGTGCCTGTGTTGCTCCATTGAACTGCTAAACTATTTTTGGCTCACTTAAGTGCTTACAAACTGCTACAGTAAACTGACCAGATTTATTTTTCAGAGCTGAAATATTTCCGTCGCCTCTTCCTTCGTGTTGCAGAATCCCCGGAGGTTTGTCATAAAGCATTCTCATTCGTGACCCCCAAGAAAAAGGTGAGCGCAGCCCAGTTTAATTGTTGAGCGTATTATTCTATTGCGTTCCCTTCTCTCTGAGAATATACACACCAGTTGGTGTTACCCAGCTGATGCAGCTGGGGAAGCTGCTTTATGGCAAGAGAGAGGCTCCCTCTGTAGTCCTGAGTGGGAGAGCTGTTTCCAGAGGAAAACTCAGAGCAGAGACATAGCTCAGCTCTTTCTGACAGCGCTTCCTACAAAGATTTCTTGCCTGGAGACAAGTTCACAAACCAAACTTCATCTTTGTGAGGGGAGGAAGGGAAAAAAAAAAAAACAACCAAAAAATCCCCAAAGCCCAACAAATAATACAAATGTTCAGATATCCCTCTTGCTAGAAATCACGTTGCCTGCTGTTTGTACTAAATAGGCCTTCGAAAGTGACAAAAGGCCTTCGCTGGTTCCTTCTGTTGTGCTGTGCAGCAGTGAATTGCAGTAATTACTTAATTTAAAAACATGTTTTTTTTTCTAATAGGTCTTCTCAGCAAGGTCTGTTTTAATTACGCTAATTGTCCCAAACTGCTTTCTGAAAAAGCGGAAGTACTTTTATGACCACACCTGTTCTGTATCACACATCTGTCTGAATTGTCTTCGGTGGCCACCAATTTTGTGACTGTCCCCATTTCACCATTTCCTCTTGAACCTGAGCTCACAGCGCTCACCGAAGATGTGAGTTCTGATTTCTCTAGTGCATAACACGTCGGTATTTTCTGTATCCTGGCGTTTTGGCTCTGGGGCAAATGCTTAAGCACCACAGATGCTTTGAGCAGATGTGTCCCAGAGTTTGATCATGCTGAGCTGATTGAAATGACCTGTGTGTTCTCAGGCTTCCTTCCCCTCACCAAATGTTAATGTTTATATCCTCCGGGGCAAATTATTCCAATCAGTACCAGAACTGATGCAATACCAATATCAGAAGCAATACCAATACAGGTACCAGCACTAAATCTGATACCAGAACCTCTAACAAGGCTGGAAAGCCAGGCTGGCAAACTCATTTCTCTGCTGATAAAACATAAGGGCAACTTCTTCGCATTGCTGATAACAGAATTGCCCAAAAAGAGAGGAAATGAAAGAAAGGACAGTGTGACGACACCTGTGTTGGCTGCACTTGGAAGCTGACATAAACATGGTAATGCCCACAGAAATATTGAAGAAGAGCAGTTCTAGTCTGCGTCGTGATAGCAGCCCTGTGGGCAGATCAGTGGATCGTGTTTCAAACAGGATTTTTTGGCTCTGATGAGCACATGCGATTGAAACTTATAAGAGGAGAAGGGTGGATCTGGGAAAATGAGGACAGAGAGGAAAATTCTTTCCTCCACAGAAGTCCTTGAAGATGTGACTGTTGCCTTTGATTTCAGAGGAAGGCTTGTAAGAAACAGCTGATGTTTAGAGGAGATGAGAAGCTTTAAAACATATGCATTTGTTTTGGGCTAAACCTTCATGCCTTCTTCCTCTTCCCATTGTGGCCACGCACAGCCCTACTCCATGCTTGTCTCCCTGGGTAGAAGCCTCAAAGGCTCAGAGATTGTCAAAGAAACTGTAATGAAAACAGGTCCTTTACCCACAGCTTTTAAGTTCAGTTTCAACTCTTCTGCTAAAACATAGAAATGCACAGCAGAAATTTGCAATACTTTCAAAGAAGAGAGGAGACAGACTCTTTTTTTCCTATTTTCAGGGCTTTATAGCTGATTCCATCAGGTGCCACATTCCTACCTCTGAAGTGTTGTCAATAAAATCCAAATTGATTCTGCTGAGATCCCCCTCCCATGTTGTCATTTTTGGGGTAAAAGAGCTGCTTCTCAGTGCACTGTGAGAATCCCACTAGAAAGCGACCCCCTGACGATGATGGTCCTTAAATCAGACTGCACAGAGGAGTTAATAGTGAGTCAGTGAAGCTGTCTTCACATCACCTTCCTCAGGTCCTTCTGCTAGGAAACATAAATTGGCCTAAGGAAAAGGAGCGTTATTAATGGGTCAAAAATGTGTAAGTAGGGGACACTGCAGATGAGGTAGCAGAGCTTTGGATGGGATAGCAAAGTCTGACAGCTCTCAGCCTTGCTTCCACTCAGATTCTCTTGGTTTGCCTCAAATCTGCTGTCTTGACCTACTCAAGAAGAGCCATGGCCTAAAATTGACTCCAGCAACCTTAGCCATTCACAAAGATAGGTCTGAATAAGTCATCTAGGGAGAGATTCAGGTCCTACCCTACTACTGTTACTATAGGTTGCCAAGGTTGCCATGTAAGGTTTCCTGGATACTCAGCACTTTCAGAAATCGGTTATCTGAAGAGGTACCAAACACCTGTGCTCAGGAACCTGAATTGATCCTGTAAGCTTCCCATGGAAAGATCCAGAATCTCCAAGGACAGTTCAGTCCACCAAAGGCATCTGTAGACAGCTGAACTATGAAAGGATCAAGAGGAAGCTCTAAACCTGTATGACACTGTTCTTGCATTTGGCTATCATTACAAGTCTCCTATGATGTAGATCCAATACCTTGTAACCCTGGGCTCTGAACCTGCTGATGAAGAGCTGCAAGTGAGAAAGATGGCACAAAACTGGGAGACAACCGTCATGCTAAGAAGAAAAACTTGGATCCTATCAAAATCGTAAAGGGAAATGGAAAGAAACTCAGAAACGTCGCATTCACATCTATTTGAATGGAAGTAGTCACATGGTAGAATAAATGAAGATTGAAGATTTTTAACTCCCTTAGTTACTCAGGGCACAGTTTCACCCTAATATACTGTGATTCTGATTTGCTATGAAATCTTAGGCCACAATAGAAAAGGACATATTTAATTACGATCTTTCTTTGTATTTTTAATTTCCTTTCACATTTTCTTGCTCTATCTGTAAGCACCTGGAAACCCAAGCAGCGTCAGCAAAGCACAGTGCTGTTCTCGTGCTCATCAGCCCATGAGAGAAGCTGACTGAAGAGTACGGTGACTGGACCACAACTGCCCCGGCACATTTAACTTCAAGGTAGAGTCAGCTGTTCTGTCAGCACCTCTGCATTCTGTGAGTTGTAGAATGAACCAGCTGGCAGTTGTGCTTCTTGAAAGCTCCCTGAGTGGGAGTAGCATGGATGCCCAATGTGGTCTGGATGTCATAGTCATGTCAATCAGCCTATGACCAGTGCTTCCATTCTTCATTCTGGGTTGACAGTTGGACTAGATGATCTTAGAGGTCTTTTACAGCCTCAATGATTCTATGACTCTATTCTATGATTCTTCCCGCAGGTCTGTTCTTGTTTCATTAAGAGATGTAACGAGGTGTTTCAGGCAGGGGTTTGTTTGTTCGTTTTGCCTTATCTCGTGGAATTCCCTTGTTTTGTGGGTTGCATTTCAATTCCAAATTTTATCTGGATTCAGCCTTGCAGGGGTCTCATTAGATCTATGGAAAGAATTGAACACTACAGAATGTGTGTTCAGAGATGAACAGCGATCAGCTTGACAGCTGCATTTGACCTAAAGGACTGAGCCAATCTATTCTTGGTAGTTCAGGTTTTGGGTGTCATAGAATTCTCGCACAGGACAAGCTTGCTGGCTCGTTTTCCCGGTGTACTCAATAAGGATATATATATATTTTAGAAAAACACTTAGCCAGAAGGAACACAACATGCAGTGAAAGATAAATTATGCAGATAATGTTCTATTATGCACACAGAGTAAAAAGTACAAGGGACATGAATTTCCCCAGGGAGACACCTCAGAGGGGAGGCTGGGACAACACAAAAAATAAAATAAAATGAGGAAAAAGAGGAAGGGGAAAATGAATTGAATGTAGTTAGTTCTGGCAGATTTTGCTTGGAGGAGGAGGAAGACTGAATGAGCAAAAAATTCTACTGGGGGGCAAATCCCTCTAAAGAAATGACTGTATATTGGCTATGTCACTTGTCAAGGTCGCTGCTCTTACTCGTGAGGACAGGGCTTTGACCCTGCAGGTATTTATGTGGCTTGGAGTGGGTGACTGGGAAGTGTAAAAAGCATCAATGTAGAGAACAGCTGGCAGCTTCTCTTCCTTCCGGGCTTTCCCGGTGCTCTAAGGTGGGGAATGCACAAGCTTTTTGAGTTCTGGTTTGTGCTATATGACCCAGTGAGATCTGGCAGCATACATTCCTGTGCATTGTGAAGCAATGCGCGATCACTGTGGCAGACAAAGCAGCCCCTGCTCTTCTCAGAGATGGACAGAAGCCTTGCTGAGGGTGGAATAATAACTGTACTAAGCATCAGAACGTGGAGGGAGTCTTAGTGGGGCAGTAACACTTCATCGGGAACAAGAAGGCAACAGCAAGAAGTTGTTTCTCTCTTGTTCACCCCCAGAGCTATACCTTGCAGAAGCAGGTCTCAAAGCTGGCGTTTTGAATCAGTCCCTGCTGCTGCTCGCGCTGATGCTCAGTTCCACTGCGGCAGTCCTTCTGACATGTTTGTGCTTCTCTTCACAGTGCAGTAGCCTGAATTGTGCTGGAGTGGGCAAATTAAGGGAATAAGGTAGGTTATGTATTTTTTTGTGTGTTGGGGGGTTCAGACCTTGTGAGAGCTCCATAAGGTGGAAGTGTGCTCCTGTGACTCAGTGCACGCAGCTTTTCCTCAGTGTGCTCAGCCTCTCTGACCCAGCTTCTGCAGTCCTTGACATGAGGAACTGAAGAGATGCAACATTTCACCAGGCATGCTGCAACCATCAGCAGAAGTATAATTGGCTCTTCCCATGTGGCTGCCATCACAAGCTTCATAGCAGATAGAAAATGAGAAACAAATTCTCATGCTGGAACCCCTGTGGCTCTACCTTCACTTCTGTGTTGGAAGTGACCGCTGTGCTGCATGCTGACCTCCTGCATACAGCCATGGTAAGAGTCACTGCCGTTCCCTGTGCTTACTGTAATGCAGCCCCGCATTAAGAAAAACAAAAGCTTATCAGTCTTTTGGGACTGTGTATACACCTGCAGAGTTGAGGAATTTTCAGGTTTTACTTTCCCTGTTATCCTCAGTACACTGTTGGCCTGACTGTTCCTGCTTCATCTGCCATGTTTTTCCACCAGGGGCTCATTTATTGATGCTGTATGGAGAATGCTGTCTCCTGGAGGCCTGGCCAATGTGATCAGAAGAACTCGCAGGTGGTACTGTACCGAAGGTTCGCTCAGGCAAGTGGTTCTCTGTTTATTTTGACTTGGGTCATTGCTGCTCCCTTTTCCTTGTCACATCCTCCACCTCCCTTGCCATTTGGATCTGTCTTCCTCTGTCTTTTGAGTTTCTGACTCCTTGCCTCAGATCTAGGATGCACTTCACAGCATCAGCACCACAGACTGTAGAATACAGGAGAGGGTCCTATGTTTTTCTTGTCCATGATATGTCATATCTCGCTTTCCTTTTCTGCAACCTCCTTCTCACAACAGCTGCACCTGTTGTGAGAAACAAAGAAACAAGCCCAAATGACTTCCTTTCTGCTTACCCTCCTTTTGTCTCAGGCTAGAGATACTGTGAATGTGTATGGACTATTGTCTGGTATTTCTACCATCTGTGAATTTGTCTAATCCCCATAGAAGTTATTGGCCTTGATTTAAAATGATTCCCTATCGCCTTTGTAACGGCTGCTGGCAAAGCTGCTGTTCTCCTGATGGATTTTGTTGGGTGTAAGTTTGATAGCTCGCTTACGACAAAGGCCAGCAGTCTGTTAAGACAGTATCATCTCTGCATTTAATCCTTCTATGCCTTCCAGCTCACATTTAATCTAAACATTAACCATCATTCACAGTGTTGCAAAAAGCAGTTACTCTTTGCAATATTAGGAAGAAAAAACCCATAGGAAATAACGGTTAGAAAAGGCAAGTACTGAACATCAGCATCTTTAGTTCTTGTATATCAATGAAGGATAAAATAACTGCAATTTCATCCCCTCCTACTGGAAAAGAGGGTATTCCTCTTCTTGGGAAAGCAGCCCATATGATGGTGAATGTCTCTCCATCATCAGCATCCTGTCTGCACTCTCAGATTTTCTTGCTTTCTTGCTGTTGTTTATAAGTAAAACATCTCCAGGTTTTATTCTTGGCTTTTCCTTGTACTGTGTGTAAGTGTATTTTCTAAAGTACTGCTAAATGACAGAAGAAAACAGCTGGTGCCCTCAGGGTAAACCTTTAAAACCATATCCTACTCTGGCAAAGTTCTGCTTGGTCAGCAACCCATGTTGTGCATATTTCTTTCATTGTCTTGCAGATTGCAATTGCAAAGTGCCTTTGCATATAAACAGGGTCTCTCTGACCTATGAGATAGCAAGAATTACATTAGAGAGGGCACGGTAACTCAGTGCTCTGACCTATCCTAAATAGCTGGACTTGTTACACTTGTGCAAATTATATATTTATAACAACCCATCATGTTGTCAGAACACTTCAACAGAGATGCTGCAGCTCCTACTTACATGAATATTCTTTTGAAGGGCCAATCAGAAGAGACACACCAGCAAGATTATTCACTTTAAAAATACAGTTCTAGGCAGCAGTGTCCACAATGGGCAGTAATAATTAATCTGTACCATATAGATCCTTCCTTCTGACAAGTTCTCCATGATCTTAGCTCAGATCAAAGCTTACACAAGTGTTGGAAAATCAGAAACCACTCTCCTTGTCAAATGATATCAGTGCTTGTGAGGTTGCTGACTGAAAGCAGTAGGGTGTACTTGAGGATTTCTGCTTATGTTCATTCTTTAAGCACCTTCCCCAGCCCCTTTCTGCCTTTTTTTTACACGTGTATAGCTAACGAGGACTACATAAGAACTCATTTAATTTCTTCACAAGTACTCATTCTCATTTAAGTAGTCTTTGTGCTACAGGGACCAGCAGATTGTCCCGTAAGTGTCCAGGAGATGAACCAAATAGAAGATTTGGAAGATAAAATCAGCTCTATGTGCTACAGTGCAATGCATAGTGATTGCTATGCTTGGTTCTCCCTATCTCTTCCCATTGAGCAAGGGGCCAGCTGAAATTCTTTGCTAGGTTGGAAGAGGTGGCTTAGAGACAACGTACTGTGTCATGAAACCTGTAGATCCAGTGCGACCCATCGTGTTGGGTGGAAACACAGGAGGTTGTAGAAACTGCATGTTGTATGTAACTAAAGAAAGAACAAGTTAGGCATGGCCATGCTTACAGCTTCATCTCAAGAAAGAGATAAATGATATGTGAGGCGGGAGCATGCATGCTGGTGTGTCTGCATGCCAAATATCCTCGGATCTTGAAGTCAGTGTGTGAGGAAACAACCCTTCTGTCTGGAGAAGGTACATACGTTGTGACATGTATTTAATTGTCAGTCCATGTGATCAAATGGTTGAGCTGAGGCTCTGCTGCTGGGGCTGGGGCCATTGCTATTTCAAATCTATTTGCTCAGCTGCTTTGTACTTCTGGAAAGCAAGAGGAAAAGTACCTTAAATTCTGGTTTCTTTCTCCTCCCCTTAGAACCACGTTTTCATGATCAAATTTGTAACCAGAGCCCAGCGTTTTCAGATTGTCTTTGATAACTTAGAAAAGCAGTGTGGTGCCAAATCTTACCTTTCCGTCCTGCTCCCTTTTAACAGATTTCAGTGCCATGTTATACGTTAAGAGCATCATTCATTAGGATAAAAGTAACTGGGTCCCTCTGTCTGCTTAGGATATGCATATGACACTTCCTGAACTTCAGCTGGTTTTTTTTTTGTGAAATTCTGTTAATGAAAAGCTGGTCATACAGGATGGTTTGTCCTTTTAAATCTATGGCACAGGGATGACATTACTGTATTGCTTCCCATCTGCTGTCACTGAGGTCACTGCTCTGGCACAGAGCAGAACAGCTGCAGAGATTGAGTGATGGCTCTGCTGCTGCTTCCTGAGGGGATGAGAGTGGAAATAAACCTCAGGAAAGGGAAATTGTCAGCCACACTCCCTGTCCTGGCCACCTGAGCGTGGGAAGGGTTTGGCAAGTGTCTCCATTTCTTTCCATGGAGAAAGGTGGGCTCTTTTTCTCCTGTCTGCTAAGCTACTGCTTAAATAAAACTGCTATAAAGTACTTTCAGTGCTGATTCTTGAGCTCGTCCCATTTCAGGTGTGGGCCCCATCTCACCCCACTGTCCAAGAAGACTGTTAATGTTGAGGACTATCTCTAGAAGCCACATCCAGAAAGTGTTTCTGCTCCTTCTGCCGAGGAATGAAAGCTGCACATCACAAACCAGGACAGTAAGGAGTAACCAGCCTACCTGGCAGCAATGAGAAACATCCCTGATGGTTTCCTCTGTCCTTTGTGAGCAGCTACTCACATCCAAAAATTCCTATAATGTGGGGGAGATAGGAATGCATGGCACAAGGAGAGCTCATGACCTGAGAAACAGGATATACACGTGAGTAAATTTTGAGGATGAAGGTGACTGCCCATCACCAGCTGTTCTGAGTGCAAATCTAGCACAGCAGAACACTGGGGCCAGGAGGGACAGCATTTGCACAGTGCACACTGCCCACTGGATAGAGTGCTTTTTCAAAGCTGGATCTTTACACCTTTACAATCCAAGTAAAGTGGAGAAATAAATCACTGTGTGCAGTTGTCATCTTTTCCCCGGTAGCACCAGCCAAAGAGTTTAAATATAGCTAAACCACAGCATTTCCCGAGAATAAATGCTCAAATGTTCAGAATAAATTGCCAGGTCCTGGTATCACAGGAATGATTTATAAACCAATTATACTGGAAATTTTATTCTCCATTGTTGCTCTTATAGATTATGGGTCAATTGGTTATTTTACTCCTGTAGGAACACAGCCTTATTCTGCCATAAAATGTTTAAGCTTGGCATACTGGGATTGGTTCTGTCCCTCTTGCAAAACATTTCCAGTTTGTGGCAAAACTTCTGGAATCATTCTGCCAGAGGCCAGTCAGTTTTTATGTTGTTTTGTCCCTGTTTGTTCCTGAGGACATCAGCAGGAATGAAGAGAGCTTCCTTCTGTTAAATCACCTTTCTCCACCCGCTCTTCTCCTGTCCTGTCTGTTTTCTTGTCAGGCTTGGATTGTGCAGATGATGTTTGTGGTACAGCTAAGTCTGTAAATCATTAGCCATTGAGCCTCCCGGGTCACTTGACAGCATCAGTCAACAAGGCTGAGGGCAGCAGCTATGAACTGTCCCTAAAGAAGTGTATCTCTGCATAGTCAGCTCATGTTAAATACTAGGAATATAAGATTAGCAGTACTTCTTCAGACCACCAAGGACAGTACCCAGTTTCTAACTGAAGTCATAAGCAGACAGCTAGTAGAGAATAAGGATAGAGCAAGCATGCTTTATCTTCCTCTATAATGCTCTCCCCTCTATGAGTGTTCAGCTCTGATTTTTTGAAGATTCATGTGACTCTCGTAAGCCACAGTGGGTCTCTCTGGTAGCTGCTTATCCAATCTGTCCTTGAATATCAATAATTCTAGCAATTAGCCACATTAGCTTTTACCTCTACACTGGTGCAAAATCATAGTTACTCTAAAGCCTTTAGCTGAATCATTTTCATATTGGTGAAACTTGAACAAGGAAAAGAATTTAACCAAGGCGGTTAATGAGTACAGAAGAGGAAATTCAGGGGAAACCAGTTTTATGACTATGCCCTTAAAGACTTCAGTCGCTTCAGCAATGCAAATTGGTTAGTACATTTTAATTCTCTTTTTATGGACTTATTCATGCTTGCATGTTTGTCTGTATAAGCCAGAAAGGGAATCCAGCCCAAGAGTTTTGTGTCATCTTTGTATCTTCTCCTCCTCCTTTTTTTTGCTATAGGGAAGTTGAAGTTAAAAGAGAATAGAAATCCTTTCCCAGCCACT
Organism: Aquila spilogaster; assembly: GCA_024606505.1. Lineage (NCBI taxonomy): Eukaryota > Metazoa > Chordata > Aves > Accipitriformes > Accipitridae > Aquila > Aquila spilogaster. The sequence goes on along the minus strand of JANHGO010000045.1, from coordinate 18,221,710 downwards.
TTTCAACCACACTGACGCAAGACCACAGGTAAATGGTTTTGGTCTTGTGATGCTCAGCCTTTTTCACATCCTGGACGTGGTTCTTAACGTCCCAGAGTTGGCTGTAGTAAGAAGCATACATTGAGCCAGGTTTTTCCTCAGAATGTCTGACTCTCCTCATGACTTCTCTCCCCACATTTCAGTTCATCTAATACATGAATACAGCAAGCACTGCAGTAATTAGGACATCATGCCATCGTGCAGCATTCACAAATCATTATAGAGCAATTCTGTTTTCAGCATTGATGGAATGGGTAAGTAGTCAGAAAGAATGAAGTAGAGTCTTCCTGGTGTGAGCTGAAGATCATTGAAGTCAATGTAATCACATAACAGATAAATACTAAGACATGAGTGTGTACAAACTGGAGCTTTTTTTAGCTTTACTCTCCTTCTGGATGAAATAGCACCATAGGTTAGAAGGGCAAATTACAGAATGGATGCCCTTCATGGCTTATTTCTCTGACAACAAGCTTTCTTATATGTGGCTTCCCCCAACTAGGTGAGAAGTTTTCTGATGTTTGCCTGCCTATTATTGCTATTTACTAGTTGTAATTGTCACCTGAAATCATGAGTATTTACTGCTTTCAGTTATTTGCTGCTTCACTGAAAAAAACAGTCATTGGAGCCATTAAGGGCTTCTTCATCAATCCACTATATAATAAAAAGAATCAGAGCCCATATATAAATGATGAGATTTTCCTGGCCTGATTGTCAGCTGGGAATGTGAGCAAATCATACCCAGTAGACATCATAGTCATGCTAACAAAAGGTTTTTAGGCACATGCAAAAATGCAGATAGCCAAATGTTCTTATGTTGTGTCTCTGGAGAAACAGTACAGCTGGGCTTGGACAAGAGTCTTCTACTGATTTATACTGCGTGTCCTTTATGGATGGCTGCTCACATATATACAGTGGCAATAATTTTAGTGTAGACAATCCCATTCACTATTTTCTCCCTGATAATGCGTTTCCTTCCAGCTGAAATACTTCAGCTACTTGAATGAAAATTCTCATTCAAACTGAATAGCTGACTTCATTATTTGTTTTTTCCCCTCAACATTTTCAGTGGTGCGGATTGGGCACGATGGGAAGGGGCTACAGGTGGAAGAAGTTAGGCAGGGAGCGTCAGTGGGTGACCTCCCAGGATGGCAGCTTCACCACTGGAAGCTCCAGGACACCCTTTTCTTTGTTTCTGCAGAGCTGAAGCAAAGTAACCAACCCTCTTTTTTTTTTTTTTCCTGGGGACAAATCACTTCCAAGTACATCTGGTTGAGCATGAGGAATGAGAATATGAATACAGGCAATTATGATGTAGTAGAGGCCTTGTAAATTTATACTCAAGCTTACCCCCTGGTAACTCATTCATCTGCCTGTCTTGACAGGATGCATGTGAAATAGTGGGACAATAAAAGCTGTTGTAATGCTGAAAGATGTTAATAGCTGCCCTCAGGGTGAGCTGGGTTTTCAAGACAATCACAGATAATACAGATAACACAGTGGAAGCATTAGACTCAAGAGAATGAGCTCTCAAGCCTTTATTTTGTAAAATAGAGGGACATAGGCTATCTCAAGGCAGGGATGTCCTAGAGGTGTAGGTTTAACAGGATCTTATTTTTATGGAGCAGACCTTTGCAGAACTATTGGGTATCTGAAACTGCTTGCACTCGTGGAAATGCACAGCAAACAAAGTCATAGACAATTATTCCTCAACAGGAGTAAGTCTGAAGACATGTCAGAGGGCGCTGGAATTGACTCCTTTTGCAGGGTAGTGCCCAGCCTGTCTGCCAAACTTAGAACAAAGAGGGAATGTTAGCAAGGAAATATACCATGCATACCCTCTGGCAGCGTCTGAATGGTTAGAGATGTTTCAGGAAAAAAAACTCGTAAAATGTAATATTTTGGAAATTGAGGCTGTAATACAGATCAGTCCCCAGGAACTGGTCAACAATGAAACTCCTTTTCCGTCTTCATTCTGTCTCTTTTCTCTGCCTCACAGGGAAGACAGTGTTGTAATCACAGGACTAACTGGGAGTAAATGTTTATAAGGCTGTGGATGTTTTCTGATATTCCCATAGTCTACATTTTGATCAGCTTGGTTCTGTGTGAATATGGACTTCTTTCCCAGGTGATGCTTTTGTGAGAAACCTTAGGAACAGACAACTGGAATGAATTCACTCCCAGGTACTGAGGCAAATCCACAAAAATGTTTTGGATTTTGAGGGTATTTCATTCAATCTAAATGTGCAGCAGTGTTGAAAGAAGGTTTGTTTCCTGTCCCTCTGTATGCTGCAAGCTAAAGAAGTCCTTTCCAGACCTTACAGCGCAGCTGTAAAGCACAGTAACCGCAACAGTTCTCTGCCTGAGGAAGAAGAACAAAAGGACACCCTAAGGGAAAAAGCACAGATGATCCTAGGAAGTACTTGCAGTGCAATTTAGGCACGGGAGTAGAGGCTGAAGGCTGGGTGAGCGAGCAAGAAACCTGAACTTTCTAAGGTAGTGCTATTTCTCATAGCTGAGACCCATCAATGTGATGGGGCAAACTGGTAAAATATCACAATCTTTGCAGGGAAAAATGAGGTGCCAGTCCCAAAAGTTGCACAAGTGACTAACAGATGTGGAATGGTGTGCATTTTGATCTAGGCATCCTTAATGTGAGTATACTCATTTATTAATTTTAGCTTTTAAGTTCTTGCCCTTCTCTCCTCAACAGATATCTTAGATCAAGCCACCTAAATCCATGCTGAAACAAAATGTAACCTTATGATTAATACCTATGAAAACTCAGAGTGACATGGTAATATAACCATAAAGGTTTGGATTCCTTCAGGGAAATCCAGTTGTACTCACTTTGTTGTCAGAATAATGAGGTCTCAATTTTTGCTGTCATGGAGTTAATGCATTTGATGCAGGTAGAATGATTATTGAGTCATAGTGACTTTGGAAGGAGACTATAAGTAAAACTTTTCAAAGATGGCTGGTTCCTGGATACACAGATGACACATCATTATGAACCAAGTGTCCATAAAATGCTGGCACTCTGTAATCCCATGTTATGCTTGAAGAATAGCAAACCATTCCAACGCAAAGCCCTAAACCCAGTCCTTTGTAATTACTCTGAATGGAACATGCAATTTTCTGTAGCATAGGTTAAGAAAACAGTTCAGCGTGTATAGTCTTTGAATTGTTGATCCCTTGAATTGTTGATCCCCTTGGGGTTGATAAGTACATAATTGCTGACATTAACTCAAGTGTTTGTGCTCTGTGTTCTTAGTGATTTTGGCTTCAGTTTTTGCTGTATCTCTTGAATATGGACAGATGTAAATATTATTTGTAATGAAATACCAGAAATATTATGGCCAATGTAATAGTTAGAGAAGGGCTCTGGTCTCCTTATCATTTAACTTTCTGTCCCTGCTGAGGATATTGCATCACCGTGTCAGATACATAGGACTGGCTGATTTCTGATGGTGAGATGCTGGGACTGAACGTTGTTGCTTTGAAGGAGAATGCATTCATTTCTGGGCAAGGCAATAACAAAAGTGGAGACATTTAAGTGTACTGAGTGTTGGAGTTTCAGATAAGGTGAAGAGTTTGTACTTCAGGAAATTCACTCTATGTTCCTTGTGCTTCAGCTCACCCAGAGGGAAACTTAAGCAAAAAGTAGCAGTCACACTGAGAAACAGATGTCCTTTGCTTGCCCTGCTCTAAAAGCTGGCAACAAACTCAGAATTATGTGTGAGAGAGTATCTAATGAGTGGTGGACAATTGCTTTCAAGATGGTTGAGTGCACAGTGTTTCTATGGTGTTTAGTCACAAGTGGTCTCTTCCTACTACTGAGCAAAGTGAGCGTTAGTGCTGCCACATTCTGCCATCCGAGGAAGGAGGCGCTGTGACGTTCACCCACCTCTTGAAAACAAACATGAGATGCATGAGATGCAAAAGCAGCGGGTTTAAGTCAGATTGCTGATATGCAGCAGCTTGCACTGTGCTTGTGTGCTTGTATCTCCTCATACAAGCTGAAGGACGGAAGATCCCTTTGGCAAAACTGGAGGTCCTTTAGTTTATTCCTACTCTGACCACCATTTCCTTCTTCCCTCACCACTTACTGGGGGCTCTGAAGTAATTAGGACTGGATGTAGGAAAGAGATACATGTCGGGCACCAGGAGATTTGTGGTAGGAACTGCAGAAGGAAGGGAGAAGGGAAGAACGCTTGTGGAACCCACTGAGGAAAGACTGACACACACCAAGAGACTGCAGAATTTAAGATTACACTGAAGACAAATGTGATGAAATCAATCTCACATCACTTCAGGTGTCTGTTACAGTCACTGGGGATTGAGATTTGAAATGAACCAAAACCTGGAAATTTCTAGCAGGAATGGGCTGCCCAGGGATGTGGTGGGGTCACCATCCCCAGAGGTTTTCCAGAACTGTGGGGATGTGGCACTGAAAGACGTGGTCAGTGGGCATGATGAGGGTGGGTCAGTGGTTGGACTTGCAGATCTTAGTGGTTTTTTCCAACCTTAATGATGCTATGATTCTACTACAAATGTCTTTGGCTGTGTGAGGGAGCTGCACTCTTGTCAGAGTAATCCAATTGCTCACGTGGTCTGATTCAGTTTTCTACTTTTGAATAAGATGAATCATAGTCTAGAAACATCCCTTTCTCTCCACTGTAGTCGGTATCTGGTGCAGATGAAGTTGTCTGAATTGTAGCTGTCTGTGTCTGGTGAGCTGAATCTGGCCCCTATGAATGAGAGTATGTGTGCCTGCGCAAATCCCAGTTCGAGCATTTGAGCATTGCTTCCTCTTTCAGCACAACCTGCCTGTGTAGCCATTTCTGCACTCCCAGCAGACTAATTATTACAAAAATTCTCTGTCATTGCTTTGCAACGGACCATAGCTTAACTAATTTAAAAATGCAAATGAATGCTAAATTGCGCTTGAATCTGAACTGTCTCCTTCTCCCTCTCTTTTTATTCTTGCTGCACTGGGAAAAGAAAGGTAGAGCAGACATTAAATGCTGATGGTGGAAATCAATCTTTCAAATTTGAGGTAATTTTGAACTTGGTCCCGGTGCCAGGAATAGTGACATCATCAGAGCTGCTCGACTGATCCATGATTTGAGGAGAAAATGCTTGGACTTGATCCTCCCTTTGTCCTTCCACAGAGAAACAAATGCTGTGGTGTTCAGCTCTTTCACTGGGAAGCTGTCGTACTGAAGTGATCTCAAATATTAGGAAGAGGTGTTCAGGAAGAACGTAAGCAAATGCATGAACTGAAACACAGCCCATTCTATTGCCACTGTCCTAATGCATCAAGTTAGGGCTCTGTGTTGTAATCATAGTTATGTATCTGAGCGGCACATGAACAACATCTAGCACCACGATTTGTGGTCTTTAGCTGCAGGATGACATAGCTAAGAGTAATAACCATTCGTGGGCGGTCTTGTTGCTTTCCTAATGCCAGCACTGCACTGCAACATCAGCACTGAGATTAAATGCTCAGGAATGGGACTCCTGGGTATTCAGAGTGCAACTGATGGACTCCAGGTTAGACCTTGGGACTGCTTCCCTGTATGGACAGTATAGAGCATGTGAGTGTGGCAATCCAAACTGCTTAGCACTCTCTTAATTGCAGATCCTCATGTAGTATGGCTGAGTTAGGTACCCAAAGAAGAAGACCTGAACCAGGACTCCTTTGTGTTTCAGGACTGGGGATAATAGACCTTCTTAGGGGTTCATTCTCAGTTCATATATGGCTGACATCTTGCTGAGAGAAACATAGCAAATAGCAAGTATCACCCCAGAGGGCATCTGTTGGCAGCTGTATACACAGGACTGCATTGGTGTTCACAGAACATTTTTCCTATTTTGTAAATTGATTCAGAGATGAAATTTCATGAGTGTTTGTTGACATTTGCACGTAGCAGACGGATTTCTAAATGGACTCTGCATAGGTGATTGAAAAATAAACCCCCATCCCCTCTGAATCCATCGGTCTTGTACAATCCCATGGCGTTTTCTGGGATGATGTGACAGGAGGTAAGCATGGCTCTCAGGAGCTGTGAGCCTCCCTGTTCCCCTAAAGCAGGTGCTCCCCTGTCAGATCCCAGCCCAGCACAGTGCTGGGACCAGATTTCTGGTTTTCAATTAAGATTCAAACATCACAATGATAGAGTCCTCCTAATCCTTCTACAAAGGTGCGTGTGGTTAATCAAACTGCAATACCGCAGGCTCCGGGTGGCTTTGTTTAACATCAGCTTAGTCACAAATCTCTGGGGGACATGTTCACCTGCTTAGCATGTGCAACATGCTTGCAGCCCTCGCAGAGGGACAAGGCTGCTCCTGGTTGGGTTGTAAGGCAGATGCACCAGCTGTGCTGCCTAACGTGGCCTTTTAATAGCTGCGGGGAGGAAGAGAAGCCCTTGGCCTTCCCTTTTGTGCAGATGGACACATGTCCATCAGGGAGCTGGGGAGCTGGGAGGTGATTTATTAAAAACTAGGATTTGTCCAGCAACAGGCTAAGCAAAAAACACCAGGTTTTTGTAAGCCAACCAGTTCTAAGATTCTTTGGTATGTGTCTATAGAAGCCCTCAGGAGTATCATGGTGGTTAGGTCCAACAGCACATAGTGAAGATCTGGCCATGGGAATTTTCCCAGACACTTTCACCTCCCAGTGGAAGGTGACAGAGAAGTTATCCAGGCTGGAGAAGTCCTCCCCAGCCAGTCATGCTTGTCCTGCTACAGGATTGCATTATCAGAGATGCTTTCCTAAAAGCCTTTACAGACAGAGAGGGCAGTGTTAATTTTAGATGCATATGCAAGGCGAAATCCTGGTTTGGTGATACCAATGTAAATCTGAAATTAATTGTTATTTTCAATTCGAAGTAAGCTCTAGGCAGTAATCATGGGAGCAAAAACAAACGTAAGGTTCACTAATGGATGAAGGGAAAAATACATCCTTGCAGAAGAAAAGTATGAGAAAGAAAAAATGATATCCTACCCCAATCCCTCTGTGTATGGTTTGGATGTGTGTTTGTACTCATCTGTCTCCATGAGTCACAATAACTCCTCACCACATGCACAGCTCCTGCGTGGCTGTGGATCGTAAGAACCCATCAGCATGCACTGAATCTATCACTTAAGCATAAGAGCTTAACTCCCTTATGCCTTAAAGTATGTTTCAGGGGGTAAGACTGAAGTGAAATCTCCTCTGTGTCCATGTGTCAGAATATACACACATATATAACTATTTCTGTGTTCTCATATTACCTCAGAGTGTTTTTATGTGATTCAGGGCTCGTAGGCACAAAAGCAGTACTGAAGATTAATTTCATTTAATTTTAGCAATAAAGAGCATTGCAGGCACAAGAGGGCTGCCATCAGTGTTGGAGGACATTAAGTATTTGGGTGTTTTTTTTAGTTGCAAGATAATAATGTTCTGGTGTAAATGTTTTATAATTATCTCATGAATAATTCACACTTAACTTGATAACCCGACGTTTTATGGGATGTGGTCTCTGGAGTACGAGGAGGGGGGGGGGGATTTTTTAAATAAATAAATATGAAGATAGACCCCAGCTGCAACAACCAGAAAGCACTGAGACCTCTGGTTTGTTTTCTGTCTGCACTGAAGGGTGGTTTCATTCTTTCAGTTATATTTTTGTGATGATGAGCCACAGAATGTAAGTGCATGAGGTTATTTTCTATATATACTAAAGGAAAAGAGAAAGAAATCAAACACCCTTCACTGTTTAATCTGGAAGCGGTGCTTGAATTACTTCACCTATTGTTATGGAGCTCAGGGGTTCTGTTACTGTTGATAACATTTCCATTTGTTGAAGCATTAGCACAAACCAACGTGGATTTTCCTTTATGCATACTTCTGTGCCTTCCTTTCCCTCCTTCCCATTCGCTTCTCCTTATCCTTCATTCTTTCATCCTTACTCTCATTCTTTTCCTTTATTCCTTTTCCTTTTTTCCTATTTTCTTTTCACTCCCAGTTCATCTGGGGTTGTTTTCTCCTCCCTCTTCTCTTTGCCTTTTTCATTTCTTTTCATCTTTCAGTGTTTTCTTCTGTCTACAATTTCCTCTTTGTTTTCTCTGTTGCTAACAGGGTTTTCATATTTGCTGAAGCCCACGGGCCTTAACCTAAATAAGCTGCAGAAGGAGTCAGACCCAGAGAAGAGTTGCTGTGATTTCATTAAACTTGGTGACAGCTTCTGGAAGAAAAGTGTTGGAGCTGACACCCAGACTCCAATCTGAATGTCTGTCAGCCCTTGATATCCCAAATGGACTAGAAAGAAATGCAGAACTCCATTGACATATCCCAGAGATAAATGGCGCACAATATGCAGCAAAGATATAGAGAAGAGTCCATAGTGACAATGAGAGCAACGTCTCCACTATGGAGAACAAAAGCCTATTGCAGATTTCGAGTTCTCTCTGTGCGCAGAGGGAAGGGAACAATACTGCATTTGGGATGTCTAGCCTGAGTCATCTGAGCTTGGTGGTATCCAGGTGCTTACAGCATTGAGGTTCATTGCACAGGTGTTTCCGTAAAGAGTTTTCATCGGTCGGGAATACGTGTATTTTTTTTTCAAAGAAACTCTGGGGGTCTCTGTGTGCTTATAAACTTCACAGAGGAAATTTGGAGGGCAGTTTGGAGAGTGGTTGGTGAGACATGAGCCATCGTAGGCAGATGAATTCATAGACAGGACTTCTTATGGAATGACTTTGAGAGCATGATCCAGCCAACTTGCTTCATGCATTTATTTAAATCTATACTACAGAGTGAAGAGCAGAAGAAGGCTAAAATTTGCACTGATTGTTTTTCTTCTTTTCCCCAACCTTATTTTATTTATTTATTAAATCACTCTGAATTACGCCTTCCAAAGGACGTTTTTCCCCTCGTTGTTTATTATACCTTCATCAGCTTTGAAATGGGAGCTGCAGGCAGCTTGATATATGGATTGAAAAGCTGCTTCTGCCAGAATCAAACAAACAAAACCCCAATATCCATAAAACCTTCTGTTTTAGAAATGCTAAAACAAGCACTATTTCCCTCTAAGCTTTGCTGAAGAATGATGAGCCCATATCCCTCAGTGTTCTAGGTTTTTTTTTTCATCCAGCTGTGCCCAGAGCAGAAGTTCATTACTGTGTCATGGCCAGGACTCAGCCTGCAGCAATGGGAGCAGGGGCAGCTGGGCTATGATGGGGGAGAGAGAGACAGTTCTAGGAAGGCTGAGCAAATCTTGATTTTGACTCTGAAATGCACCAGGCAAATCAATGGAGCAAATCAGCCAAGATGTGTGAGATCAGGTCCTGCTTCCACCATGTTCCACCACTGGATTGCCCTGGTTACAAACCAGGACTTCATCTACTGTGGTGTGCTGGTAAAAGTAAGTGGTCCAGTCCTATCTGTGAAGGTACAAAATGTTAACAGGTAAATGAAGTGGTAATGGACCATCAGTTGCAAAGCATTCAAAAAGCAAGGTGAAGGTATGTTTCATTAGTAAAAAGCATGGATGTTGCTACAAAGGATAAGGGGGAAAAAGCCAAACCAAACAAAGAAACAGGGCTGAAAATGCCTATTGTGAGAGGAAGGACTAGAGGTTTAGTGGTGAATCCTGAGGGCAAAATGACAGTTTATGTTTCTTGTTAATACTCAAAACAAAGGATATGAGAGTTGCCTTGGCCCAAGCTCACTGGTATGTAACTTGCCCATACAGATCTTGTTGAGAACAGTAGTCCTACTCTCCTCATGCAGTGTCCAGTATGCAGGAAGAAGGCACACTGAAGGGATGACTCTAGGATATCTGATATGGAAATGGATGCTGTCAAGGCACCAATCATGTCTCTGTTCTTACCCATTTGTTGCTTGACTTCTGACTGCGTCATACACGGCTGCAAAGTCCCAGGCTGCTTAGGGTTGCATCTTCTAAGTAATCATTCCAGTCTGGATTTATCACCAAATTATGGAGAGCCAACATTACTGCATTATTGCTGTGACCCACTCTGTCTCTATTTCTTTTTCCCCATCTACTCCAATTCCTCTTAAGAGCATTCTGGCTTTAGAAAATCATTTGCTGTTCCTTGAGGTGTGAAGGATGGACAGGCTGAGACTGCCTTTTTCTTACTGAGAAGCTATGGCATGCACAAGGCCATGCAGACGGGAATACTGATGGGAATAGGAGGCAGGAGATCAGAAAGTGCCTTGACCCTTGTGATTCTCCGGGCGTTTGGAATGCATAATTGCAGCTTGTTTAACACCGAAGGATAACTGATCACTCAAAGAGGAGGAAGCCAGTGGTGGAGATCGATACTCTCATTGCTGTGCTAGAAAAATAGCAAAAAAGAATGGCTCTTTATCTCTTACAGCAAAGCAGGAGGAATATATGCCTACGGCTTCCTGTGATTGTTCTCTTCATGGCTCACAGAGGGTTTGTTCAGTGCTGGCTGTCACTTCAGTCATGAGCTACAGTGAGTGCGTGTGGATGATGTGCATCTTTTCTTCCAGACGTGGGCTGACTGAAGGCAAAGCTGGACAACTCTGCTTCTTGTTTTAGAGAGAAAAAGTAAGTCACCATGAAGGTGAAACATGTTTAAATTGGGCTGCAGACAGTTGGGTGAAATAGTGATCAGAGGAGATCGCAATTGAGCACTCCTATGTCCATCTTCTGTGTAGACCGTGTAAATCTATGAGTCACCAAGAGCTGATTTCACTTGGTAGAGACAGAGCTGGCTTTGCAGGGATACTCACGGGGTTCTGCAGTAAAAGCATAGATTCTTTTGGATGAAAATACAGTTTCTCTAAGTGTTTAGCTGAAGGAGTTTGTTTTTCGTGAAGTGTTTGTTGAGCTCTTGGAGTATCTCACAGAGTGGGAGGAGATGACTGTGAAGTTAGGACACTGATGTTCAGTACAAAAACCTGAATTATTGACTCTGGCAAGGAACGTGGCTCTTAAATAGGTGCGTCTGGACCTGTACTTGTGTTGGTCCTGCATCAGTGTCCTGATCTCTCATCCACAGCATGCAACTTGTATGTAATTATGATGCTGCAGTCTCGTGAAACAAAAGTGGAAGACTGAGAACAGCCCTGAAAAGGTGCATTTTTCAGGTTAGCTTGGATGAACAGGCCATGGAATGAGAGGAATCTAAGTGCTAAGCCTGACTGGCCAGCCATGGTGCCATGGCACAAATATAAAAAACGAGGAGCACCCTGGGTCTGCATGAGCTGCTCTCATGGAGCATGTCGTGCACCCCACATGCGGGCTTAGGGTCTGGGCTGCTGGAACTCAGAGAGCACCTCATTGCTTCACTCCCCATGCAGGTTCTTACAGCACAAGGCTGACCTCCAGTGGGCTCTTCCCAGAGTAGCTGGCCTGTAAATCCGGGGATGGTGTCTGCAGATGCTCTTTAGAGGCTGCATGTACGGATGTCAGAGCAGATATCTGCTCCTTGCCTTTTTCAAGCCATTCTGGACTAAAGATGGAGCTTAGCAGCAGTCTCCTGCTGATAAATGCAACCATAGCTGCACTGAGGTAAATAATTCTAACCACAGTTGCACTGCAGTAGATAATTCTGAAAAATGTCTTTGGAATCAGGGAGAAAATACCTGACGTATGTCCCTTCTCCCTGAAAAGCAGAGAGGGACCGTGTGATGATGAGCAAGCAAACCACGTGGGCTTTTCTTTCTTTGCAGAGATCATAGGTGTTGTCATCTAATGGTAGAAACAGCAGCTCCCCGGTTCCTCTTGTAACTACCATCATGTTCTCCCGGACATTTATGATGCTGGTGGGAGTTTAGTCCCTGTGTCTTCACGGACGGCTTCATTCTTTTCTTACGCTCTCAACAAAGTGTGATGGTTGTTGCTGTCTAACAACTCTTTCCTGACCGTGTAAGTACAAATCTCTCGTTCTCAGAGAAACATCCAGCTTCTGCCAGTGAGGAATCACTGATGCTGTGACAAACCTCACCAGGAGCAGGTGTCCTGGGTAAGTAACAGCCACTCAGCCTCCAGCAGAAGGAAGAAGAAACGTTCTCTGCAGGTAGGGAATTTTTGTGAGAGGTAAGCCATGGTGGTGCTGTCTTACCTGATGGAAGGTGGGAATATCATCCACTGCTGTAGACTGTTCCCGATTTCCTTAGAAAACCTTGTTATTGCAGACTAAAGAGAGGATAAGGTATGGGGACTGTCCTGGATCTAGTCCAGTCGCTGTGTTTTTAACTGAATGGAAATTTTCAGTGGGAGAGCTATCACTGGTACATGGATTTTAGCTGCGTTAATCAAGAGAGGTCTTTGACTGACCAAACGTGCCTGAAGTTTGAGGTTATCCCGGATTGAGTGCATCCAGTATTTGAATTCAGTTAAACTCAGGTGGAAAGCTTGCAGTGCCCTTGGCATCTGCATGAGAAAACCGTTCACTGGGCAGTTCATAAAGATGACTGTTGTGGAGCTCAGTTGCTGTGATGAACTTTGGCTGCAAAATGGGTGGATGGAATGCCTCACTTGAGCAATTGGGAGAGGTCTCTGGAGGGAGCAGGACAAGAACAGGCCCATCTGAGCTGCCTTTCCCAGGGCCTATTTAGCATAGACCAAGGCCCTCATTGCTCTTAACTGGAGGAATGTCTTACAAGGGCCCCCTTCTGGTTTTTAGAGATATGAAATCTGTGTGTAAATAAAATAATTTGCAGTTGTACACAGGCAAAGATAATGAGCTGGAAATAACAAAGGAAGAATAAGAAGGAGGGGAAGAGGTTGCAAAGAAGCTGATCTGTTTCACTAAATCCCCTAAAAAAATCAAATAAACCATTTTCAGGAGCTGGATGGCTGAGAGATGGGACAGGCAGTGCTCTCGCCTGCAAATTATATCTAGAGTTCAGAAGAATCACAGAATCACAAATCTCAGTGGTTCAAAGAGATCTCGAGATTGTTGAGTCCAACTCCCCTGCTAAGCAGGTACCCTACAGCAGTTTGCACAGGTAGGTGTCCGGCTGGGTCTTGAATATCTCCACAGAAGGAGACTCCATGTCCTCTCTTGAGCACCCTGTTCCAGTGCTCTGTCATCCTGACTGTAAAGAAGTTATTCTGGATGTTAGTAAGGAACTTCCTATGTTCAAGTTTTAGGCCATTACTCCCTGTCGTATTGCTGCAAACCACTGAGAAGAGCCTGGCCTCATCCATTTGCCTCCTATCTCCCTTTATATATTTATAAACATTTATCAGATCCCCCTCTCAAGTTTTCTTTTCTCCAGGCTGAACAGACCCAGATTACTCAGCCTTTCCTCATATGGGAGGTGCTCCAGGTCCTTAATCATCTTTGTGACCCTCCATTGTGCTCCTTCTAGGAGATCTCTGTCTTTTTTGAACTGGGGAGCCCAGAACTGGACACAGTAGTCCAAATGCGGCCTCACCAGGGCAGAGTAGAGGGGTCGGGGAATAACCTCCCTCGACCTGCTGACCATACTCTTCCTAATGCATCCCAGGGTACCATTGGCCTTCTTGGCCACAAGGGCACACTGCTGGCTCGTGGCAAATCTGTTGTCCATCAGGACCCCCAGGGCCTTCTCCACAGAGCTCCTCTACAGCAGGTCATCCCCTAACCTGTACTGATGCATGTGGTTATTCCTCCCCAGGTGCTAGACTCTACACTTGCTCTTGAAGGGGATAAGAGGAGGGTCATGACTTGAGGAGTAAGGAAAGCAAAAAGGAGGAGGAACATGATTTCTTTTGCAGGTGACAACTTTGGCCAGTGCAGTTCAGTGGCAGAGCTGTGGCTATGGGATTAGCACAGTGTTGTCCTGTGCCTGAATTGTCCCTGGCCTGGGGGAACCCTGTGATGCCCTGAGCTCCCACTGAAAAGTGCTCAGAGAGATGCAAATAAGGACTGAATAACATCATGTCTTGCTTATCAAAAATCTGTTAACATTCTCTCTTGAAGCACAAAGATTTTCCATTCCCCAGTATTTGACCCTGGTGAGAGTTCCCATTGGAGTCGAGCTCCAGGGCTAAGACTTAAAACTGTTTCTCCTTGGCTTTTAGAAATGGTATGAAAAACAGCACATTCAAGCCAAAAAGAGGATGGAAAAGAGGACTGCAGAATGGACCAGAATACTTAACAGTCAGCAAAGCGTAAGTAAATAGACAAGTTATGATCAATGAGTTTGTTTGAATTTGACAGAGCTTTTCTACAAACATGGGGGAGGGAAGGGGAGTGAAACATTCCCCGCCAGTGTGAGCTGTAATAAGGGACCTGCTGTTTTCTGATTCTCACTCTCTGTGAAAATTGAAAAGGTTAGCCAGGTAATTGAAATCGGGACTGGAATACAAATACGGTGTGAAAACTCTACAGCTGGCGGAAAAGAGTCGATCCCTGATGGAATTTCTTAGTGGCAAAGAGATGGGGTTTGCATGTTTATGGGGGAGGATTCTTCAGCATTCCTGTTCCCATGGGAGGGAAGGGAGGAGAAGAAATGAGATCTGAAGCGATCTGATGGAAGCTAACACTTGTACGAGTGCTCCTTACAGTTACTCTGTAAAAAAATAGAGTGAGCCAAGGCTGGCTCATGGATGGCACTCATTGTTGCCTCTTGGAGTAGCATAACAGTTTTACTGGGATTTGTTGGGCTGCGTGTTAGACCCAACTTAGGGACTATTCTTTGCTATATGCACGTGACTCAGCTCCTCGTCTTGGGGATGAGGTACACAAACAAACAAGATGTGACTGGATCAATGCCAACTGCCTGTTCATCTTTGTTCTGTGCAGGGACACAGTCAGGTTTGCATTACTTTAGGCCAGGATGGGGAAGTAGATGGTTCCCTTTGAAGCACCCCAGTGTGTGTTGCTGTATGTGTCTGCGTTGCAGTGCAGGATCCTGGCACTGATGCTGTAATGTAAACCTGTGTTGCTATACGCGTGGTCTGTTTTTCTGCAGGAACAGGTAACTTGATCTGGGAAGAAATATTGCAGGTCTTTGGGGAAGTAGAGCTGTATGGTGTTAGCCAAGTTCATTCACATTCAAGGAAACCCTCTGCCTGTATTATTTCCCTAGCACCAAGCCAACTAACAGAAACTGTTAGTTTGTATGCATTTAAATAAACAATAACTATATCTCCAGGTGCCTGTGTTGGTGTTTTTATTTCCTTTCTCACAGAATGGCTGGGGAGCGCTTCTATTTCCCAAAAGCATGATGCGAGGTTTTGCTGCAGTTGCTCAGCACTGCCCAACCCAGCTGCACTGCAGTCAACAGCATGCTGAAAAGCCTTCCCTTTGGAGCCTGTCCATGGAGTTTGGGTAGCTACTGAGCATGTTTGCTGGCAGGTCAGATATCCTTCCTGCCCTTGTCAGCTCCTATAGGAGTAAGGGAAGGGATATGCAATCTTGGAAATGGAATTGGTTTCTTCTGGAGCGCTGGCTATCTATTGACACTCAAAAAACCCTGCAGTCATACCATCAGAGCAGAACTAAGCCTGTAAATAGGGTTCTCTCCCACTTAGAGAGGGTAAACATGGCAGATGGATGGACCTAACTCTTCAGAAGTCCCCAGCTTATGAGAGCATCCCAGAGGCATCAGCCCCTAATAGACGAACAAAGTGGTAGGTGAACCCCCAGGGATGCTGTTCTCTTCTTCCCAGTGTTTTGCCATGACTTAATTGTTAGCCATTTGCTTTGTTCATTTTGAGCATTATTTCCTTAGCGAGTCATTTCTTTATAACACAAGCGACTCCCTTAGAAACAATACAAATTGCAAGGGACTGATGAACAAACCTGCTCTGCAGCCTCTTTAACAAAGAACATACAGCATGCAACATGGTTTGTCCCTGTACCTGACCAGGTAGGTGTCTGAAGTAGGTCAGATGAATTGATTTTAACACAGCTTTTTTCCTTCTTGGCTGTAAGGGGAATTCAGGGTTCCTCTGATGGACCTCTTCATGTAGTAGACTTCTGAGATTAAGTCTCTTTTAGAAAACCCATTTCTAGCCAAAAAAAGCAAACAAAAGCCTGTTCCTCTGGGAAGGAGCTTTGCTGCATCTCACAGCATAATTTAAACTGAAGAGGAATGAGAAAATAGAATTATTTGGACTTTTATGACAAAGATTTCAGTGTTTCATTAATGAATTAGCTATGCCAGTGGGAAGCAAATTATTTCAACAGCTCTCTTACTCCTGAAAAAATCCTGTCTTTAAAAATTAAGTGGATTTAAGATAATTTCCCTTAAAAACAGCAGCTGCAACTTTCCAGTGCTGTAGACAATAACAGCCTTCTGCTTCTGGTGGCAAATGGGCCAATCTCTCTGTGTCTGGGCTATGACCAAAGCAAGCTGCTGACTAGCCAAAATGTGACCTCAAAGGGAATAAACTGATCCCTGCCTTTTTGCATGCAAACCTTTACAGTGAGTGTTCCACCCTAACAACCCCAAATGTGTTTGCTTTCCTGCACAGTGAAATCTGCAAGGCCCAAACAGGGTAATTCTCTGCAGAATCTCTTTCCAATCTCTTTTATCCCCCAACTCCCTCTGAAGGACTTTTGCCATCATTGCATCTGCTTGGAATTAATTCCTAAACCGAATTTTTGTCGTGGCAGGAATGGCGGGTTATTTCATTTCTTGTCCTTTCCTATTATTTGTCCTCAGTTCATTGCAGAAAGAAAACCCCCATATTATTCTCCTGTTTTTGTCACCATGATTTTCCCTAGCTTAATTTACATTTGTCTTGGGAATGCTACAGCCCAGCAATTTGCTGTGCATTTGCCAGTTAGTGGAACAAGAAATCTCAGTGGAGGAAAACCCAGCGAGTGTCTTAATAAACAGCAGAGAAAATGAAGCAAATTATTGTAGAGAAGCAGATAGGGAGAGCAAACCTGGCTGTCACACAGCCTGGGAAGCAGCACTTTTCACTTTGGGACCTTCTCCCGGCTATGACAACCATGCCGTCTAATTTTTAACCTTCTCCACCGACGAAGCAGAGCACTTTGGATACAACAACCCACCCTGGGATTTGTGCTGTATTTTCATGCATGTAAACCAGCCGAAATCATTTGCATTTATTTTTTTTAGAATTACTGTGATTGGTAGTAAGTCCTACGTGTCCTGCATTTGGTGCTAGCTGATACACCAGAAATCTCCATCTTTTGCCACTCATGTGGAATTAGAGGGACAAGGACCACTGGAGGGTGGGCCAGACATTGGAAGAGAGATGTCAGTAAGTTTATTTTCATGTTACACACAGATGCACATAACCAATTCTGCAGCTGAAGTGTATGTTTAATTTTACTGACAAGCCATGGCTTACATGCTGAAAATACTGTAGTTTCCAAAACCTCTTCATATAAACTTAATAGAGTTGTCCACTTGGCTGTCAAGATGCTTTTTCAATATTGAACTTGGCGCTGGACCTGGGTATCACTTACAACGCAGGCAATTCTTCTCTCCTTTAAGCACTTCCTTGCAACACATTGCAAACTGCCCGTGCTTTGCTCACAGTGCTGGAGCATTGCCCCCGCACTCCTCTGCTCATTCACTCGTGTGTTTCCCAGAGGGGAAGAGAGGCAGAGAGATAAATCAATAGGTAGTTCTGCCTAGGAAGTCATGCTTGACTTCAAATAAATATATTTTCATCACACTTTGGGGGAAAGTGAGTTGTAAGTCTTTTTCTTGCAGCAGGAGTTGATCTCAGCCATTTACCAGCATTTTTTCAGCAGTTGGCTATGGAAGTGCTAAACGCACAAATAAAGGAGTATCATGGGCTTTCATGACATGTCTATCCATCTTCCCAGTATTTTCACATTTGTGACCAGTTTCCAAGCTAAATAACAGAGCAGAATGATAAATAACACTCAGGCACCGACCTCTTGGGAAGAAAAACCACCAGTGGACATCGAACACTTCTTAGGGACAAAATGCATTGATTTCTCTTTAGGAACCCTCGCTCGGGATTGAGCTGGGCACTGAGCTGTGCTGTCTTAGAAAAAAGAATTTGGGGCGTTCATCCTCAAACCAGCCCACACTTTATTCCCTGCATTTATTTTATTCACTGCACTTATTTTACTTTTTAACAAAACTTAGCAGAATTTCAGCATGTCCCCCAGTAACGTTTCCAAAGAATGCTCAGCTTGATGCAAAGCTAAATGGTTTCATCTTTACTTTTGTTTTTTTTTGGTCAAAAAAGCCCAATAATTTTTGGTTACAAGCATGACTTCTTCTGAGTGATGCCAACCTCAACGTGCTAAAAGCTGCTGTTGGGCCAAAAAGAAAGATATTGTGTTCAAAACTGAAGGAGAGTTCCTGGCCATTTGATTCTCAGTTCTTCTATTTCAAAATCTCCCTCTTCATGCACACTTTTTATCCCCACCACTTCCTCCCCCCTTCCCAAAGCCTTTTGTTCTCCTTAGGAACAAAAATGTGGCCACTTTCTGTAAGATCACACAAAATCTTTGCCCTACAGCTTCCCATCTTGCCTGCAGCTGTGTGTGCTCACAAATCAGAGATGCGTCTGACATCCTTGAACTTCGTAGCCAAGGTTGTGATCTTCCATGAAGGGTGGAGAACACAAGACACTGTCTGGTCCTAAATGAGTGAGATGCACTCAAAGAGCCACAAAACCTTGCAGAGGAGTGTCTCTGTCATAGGACGGATGTGTGAGTATGTTGAACTACACTCTTCGCTGCTTTGGGGTCTAGGACAGTGCAGACAACATGCTTTCAGTGGCATGCAGCTCACATGGATCTACTGGGATCAGTTAGGGTGGTGCACAGGTGCTGTGTAGGGTGAGGGAGGAAATCCCAGCCCCTCAATGGGAGTAGGAAAACAGGCAATTTATTGACTGGTAGAGGGAAAAATGATAATGCAAAGCTGGTTACAGCTGGGAAGTGCTTGAGCGTCCACTTGGGGGTGGCAAAGTATTTCACAGCTGTGTCTTTAGGGAGCAGGAATTGTCTTTTCTCTCCAGGGCCTTGTGCGTGTCTGTCACTTTCTCTCTGGTTGTTTCTCAAGACAGCAGCTGGTAAAATGGCTCTGTTAGGAAGCATGCACTAAAATTCCCCCTGAGCTGCAGGAAAATGAGAGTAACCAGCTACAGTGTGACCCCCAGGTCTCACTGCAACCAGCAGGCAGGAGCAAAATGAAAGACTTTTGGGGAAACAAGGTAAGATCTCACTGTAGCAGGGGTATAACCCATTCCTCCTATGGTGGGTAATGTCATCTAGATCCCCAGTGACCAGACTGGAATAAGCTTTGATGACACACACAGTATGCCATCCTTCAGATGCTGATGTCCTTATCCATTGTGACTGCTCGTTATGGAAGTCCCAGCCCCATGATGGCACACAGAGGATGATTTTCCATGCCATGCCTGAGCCTGTCGTGCTGGTTAAACCTGCCCCTGTGCCACGATTCACAAGAGAGGCATTTCTCTGAAACACAGCAAATGTGCTTTGAAACTTGAGACATGGCAATTCATAAATTTTTTTCCCATGTGAAGGATTCACTTTGGCCCCCTTCCCCAAATCTCCTTAGGGTCCTCACCTGGCATCCAGCGGAGCTCATGAAGCCATCAGCTTGGATTTAAGTGTGCTGCTTTCAGGGTCTTTTTGCGTGATTAGGGTGCAGAAGAGTTTCCTAGACCATATATTGTTCTTTGTGGCAAAACCTGAATTCAGTAGATGCAAAATCACTGTAAAATACCATTATTTTTTTTTAATTGCCTTTATGTCAACTTCTCTGATCCTACAGATTTGCCCTAATTTCATGCTTTTCAGGCTGTTCCCTGGTGGTTGCTGAGCCTTCATAGATCTCTGACCTATGCAGTCCACCATGGGCAGGTGTAAGGTTTGCTGAAGCACAGCCATGGGGCTTCTCTGGCAGAGACAACACATAAGTAACAGAAATTCAAGCAAGGATAAGAAGCTGCTGCAAACTGCAGGGCATGGGGCATAGCAGTGACCAACCACAGCCCACCTGCACACAGTCAGACTCAACTCAGTCAGATGGACAAAAATAAACCTGTCTGATGCACAGAACTAACCTGCAAAGGCTGCAGACGTTTGAGGTACCCTTCAGTATCCCCATCTCAGACAAGGGAACATCCTCAACCTCCAGGAGTGGTCATTTCACAGGTAATGCAGACAGATTGGTGGCATGCACGTACTATTTCAGCACTGCGTGACTATTGCCAACCATACTACAAGGAGGTACAGCAGCAACTTCTAGACTTTTTAGAAACAACCCACGTTAGGGTAGCTTTTGACAAAGTGATCTGAGGAATCAGTCACCCACACACACACAATATTTACGTAGCTCAGAAAGCAAAGGTTTGCTTTACGTAATTTTTGTTTCCTCTTTCTTTTAGCCCAGAAACTGTGGTTTCTGCATGCTGGTGCGTGATGTTTATCAGCCCAGCCCAGGGCTCATTCACACATACTTGATCATATTGCCAGGAGAGGCTTGCAACAGCTGCATCTCAAGGTTACAGGAGAGATAAATGAGAGCAGCTTCCTTAAGCCAGAAGAGGGCAGGCAAGGCTTGTCCAGAAAGTTGCCCCAGTTTAAGCTGAGTAAGAGCTGACCTTCAGGCTGGTGCACAAAAAGGCTATTGGGTAAGATTTGGATAAACTGTGTCTCTTCTCTGCTGGTAGCACTGGGAGTGTGTAGTATTGTAGAGTAGGTCTTTGCTGCAGAGTATGCAGCCAGGAAGCTGAGATTTCCAGCCTTCCTGTTTGCTTGAGGATAATAAAAAATGTCCCTTCTGACCCAAACCATTCCATGGTTCTATGATTAATAACCCGCTAATGACAGTCTCCTCATTCATTCATTCAACAAGACAGTCTGTGAGTTCTTGCTGAAATCAGTCTTTCAGGAGTCTGTCTTCCCTTTCTATTTCCTGCAGTTACTTTCTTCAGCTTCCCTCTATTGGATGGACTGCACCATGGCAAATCACAGACCAGTGGAGAGCTGAGAACTGCTGACGGATGTCCTGTTGGTGCCAGGCACACTTGTGTCTTCTGCAGAGTCCATGAGATTGTGGTCTTCGATCACAAAGATGCTCTGCTGGGCAGGAGTCTTGCTGGCAGCATGCTTAGGGGCCCAGTGCTTGCAGCCAGGGGAGATGACACTGAGGAATGCCATCCTGAAGCGCTGGGACAGGAGGTTGTAGATGATGGGGTTCACGGCAGAGCTCAGGTAGAAGAAAACACCTAAGGAGAAAGGAGATAGAGAGACCTCATTTGTGGGTGGGACTAAGTAAGAAGAGAAAGAAAAGCGGCAGATATTATTAGCTAGAGCTCTCCATCTCCAGCTGTTCAAGAACCAGCTCTCTTGAGCTGTCCCAATCTGCCTGCAGCACAGCCCTCGTCCCCACAGTGCGATCTGCACAGCTGGTGCCCCATCACAGCTGCCATGAGATAACTTCCAGACAAGGGGAGCTAATTTCTCACAGCACCCCAGGACAATTGTATGAGATTGAATCTGTCTGAGCTGCATAATGGCCACATTCAGTGTTTTCCTATGGCATACTGAAAAGAAGCCTTCTCCTTGAAAAAAGCTCTCATTTTGTGGTTTGTTGGGCCATAAACGTTTGGTTGTATCACTCAGCTCTGGGCAGGAGGTAAGTCTGCTGTCCTGCCATTCGGTATGGTTTCCTGCAGGACAATGCCTGCTGCTGTGTATTCATTAGAAGCAGCTGAATGACAAAAACATCCATTTCTTAACGTTTCTAAGATGGAAAAACAGCTGGTAATGATGCATAATATCCTGTTTCTTTTCCTTCCCTCCTTCCCTCCTTCTCTCTTTCTTTTGCAAATATTCAGACAACTGCACTGGACAATATCCTGAATGCTGCAGGAACTTGCCAGCCATTTTTGTTTAAGGCACAGGTCTCATCACTGTCTACCAAATCCAAGAGGCTTTTTCATGCACACTTCATGTCAAGTAACAATAAGTGACCACATACTTCAAGTAAAACACTTATACTGTTCTGTTATTTTTTTTCAGCACCTAAGCAAATGGAAGAAGAGAGCTTTACCTGACACCACGTGAATTAAATTGAATATATTAGCCAGAGGCTCAGTCCATTCCACAACAAAGCTGAAGAAGAGCCGATCGATATGGAATGGAGCCCAGCAGACAGCAAAAACCATCACAAGGACAACTACCATGGAGAAAGAGGAGAAGAAAAGTTAGTCAGTTATGCAAGGACTCAGCTCAATTGCCAGTACAGAGCAAAGCTAGTGGAGAAAGTTGGATGAAAGATTCAGGATGAACGAGAAAGTGTTCTCCATGCAGAACTTGGCCTCTGCTGACTCCAGTAAGGATTCTTGCAAACCTGTTCCAGGTGAGTACTGTGAATATCTGTGGGCACAGAAAAATAAGCTGGTTTTGGAGAGCAAGCTCCCAGTCCAGAAGGTGACTTAAGCTGCCTAAAAGAATAATGTAGCGTGAAATATTGAAGTTGATTTACGTTTCCTGCATAAATGTCATCTCGGTGGCAAGGTGAACTTTGCCTTAAAGATATCCCTTAATTATAAAGTATTGTGAGTGCTTCAGGGTAGCTGGAACACCAGTTCTCCAGAGTGTTGTCCAGTGAGTGAGTTCACCTTTTCCTTGGGAAGGTCTAATGTTTATTTTCACTCGGAGAAAGAGGAAAATTTGATTATGAGTCTTTTAATGATCTTTACTGAGTCTTTTTTATGATCATTAGCCATGGTGTGCCAGTCACATACCTTATGCCTATTGCTTGGTAGCTTTCATTTCCAAACCTGGTCACTGGACATTTCACTAAAACTCCATTATGTTTTTTTATATATACGTTCCTCAGCTGTCTGAAGTAAACATGCACACATTTGCCCATGGTAAACAAAAAACAGAAGGACCCACTACTTACACAACATCTTGGTGACTGATTTCCTGGATGGCCTCTGCACATTCACAGACATTTCCTCTGCTTCCAAAGATCTGTCTCCTTTTAGCTAGCAGAGGGAGGGAGGCAGAAGAAGGACTTAGACAGGAGATGACAACTCCATCAAGCACTTTGCTTTTGATATTTTGTAGCTGTATTTTGAGTTTAAGAGGGCAAAATGTGAGACAACTCAGGATTCTTTGAAAGAAATTGGCATTTAAGTTTCAGTTTTAGTCTACACTGAGCATTGAAGCCTCAAGTTCCAAACAGTGTGCAGATTGTATATATCTGAGAATGCATATTAACAGCAAATTGATATTGCGATTCCCTACTCCTTTCTCAATGAGTCAATGTTTGGTTCACGGTCTGTTCAATTTCAACATTATTTTCTCTTCTAGCAAAATATCCTTTGTTTGTTTTCCTAAAAGAGTTCCCCACAATTAAGCACAAAGCGATGATCCACAAAAATACCCAGAGAGGTCTTAGCGAAACACAGCTGTAATCACTGGAAAAAAATTCTGTACCATTCAAAGGAGTTCATTTCATGCCCTGAGTGTTTGGACTGATTGATATTCAATCCATCTGATGAAAAAGATCCATATATGCTCTACAGCAGACAGCCAGTGCACGTGATCTGCGCACATTCAACCACACGCTGCTCAATTACAAGGTTTTATACTTTTGCTTTGTTTTCTTTGGTTTTGTTTGGTTGCTTTATATATATATATTTATTTATTTATCAGTTTTCTAAAAAAAATAGGTACAAAGAACAACAAATTATACCCCCCAAATGCTTCTCCCCCTGTACACTGATGGCGAGAGCACTGATGCTTTGGAGATGAAAAGACAATGACTAGATAATCAGGATGAAAACACATTTTTGCTTTGATTATAAAAGGAATCATCTATGGAGACTGTGTAATTGCACCCAGCTTCTTGCAGTGAGGACTGCTGATTATACTACAACTTCAGAGCAATGCTTTTTTTAACAGAGAGAAACTGGAAACAGAACTTTAAATTACATGGGAAAGAATATCAGGAATGAGGGACAAGATAAAAATCAATCTGGACTTGAAAACATGTGAGCTGTGCCATTTTCTTACCTGTTTTGCACAGTGATTTTGTTTCCTGGTGTTTGACGGTATTTATCTGTTATGTTGTTGTAACCCCAATCTAAGAGACCTTCTGCCAATACTTTATTTATTCGTAAAACCAATAAAGGTTGCAAATTGAATTATGTTCAATTGCAGTGCAATTCAGCTTCCCATATTTTACATTATTCCCTTTTGTCACTCTAAGTCGTATCTGCTGTTGCTTCAGAATAGGATCAGCTGATTTGTAACACATCTGGTGATAAATGTCTGTTGGGATTGATTAAAATCCCTAGCTTCCCTTCAGTGGTTTTCAGCCTCAACAGTAATTTATCCTAAGAATATTCCAAAGCCTGGTAGAATACAGCGCTCTGATGCTGTAATAAAACAGAGGCACACGTATCTTTATTTTTCATCCTCCTCCTGTCATTTTGATGATGCTTTAAGGCTCCTCTTTAGCCTCAAGTAGTAATACATGGGGGTGTAACTAGTAAGAACAGCTCAGCAGTTGCAATTTAGTAGAACAATGAGTCATGAGAAAGGAAAAAAGAAATGAGTCCTTGACAAAGCTTGTAGCCTCAGTTCATGCCAGTGGTATAACAGAAGTACTACCAAGGTGGTGGTTACTTTTACATCACTGTGGATGTGTGAGAGTATATAGAGTCGCCTGGAGATGAATGTTACCCAGCCATTGCAAGAGACTTAAAAGTGTCTGGAACAAGAAGTTGAAAATTGGATTTTCACTCTGACATCTTTATTAGCTACAGCATTTCATGTTAGCAGTCACCGCGCAGCGTGAAATTAGGGCCTCACCTATCCCCAGGCAAACATGATGAGGCCACTCAGCAAAAGCAGGACAACATTTTTCTGTAAGTTTCCTGCAAGTTACTGACACAAACAAGGATCCAATGTTCACTCCAGCTGATGGAAAATGTAGTGTTTAGGAGGTGCATGCCTTCTGCTAGGGCATGCAGTCCTGCCAACCTGAGTGATTTGTCCGGTGCTGTTGGGACCCAGTTGCTGAACTGCCATTGCTGCCCTGTGTGTTATCTCACCTCATTGCAAAGGGAAATGCGTTAGTGGGTACAGAGCTTGCTGAACAAGCTCCATGTAAAAGGGGACAGATCCCCTCCAGAATTGTACTGCACAAATTAGTCAAAGATAACCAATGCCAACAAGTGATTCTGGTTTTAACAGTGGGGTATTTGAGGGACAGAACAGGTTTTGATGGCAAGAATAAGTTGCCTTGACTCAAAGACAGTTAAAATGTGCCCAGTGTGACAATAAGAGAAGTGTTGGACTCCTAGAAGAATTTTGCCTAGGTGTGGTCAGTCTGGTCACATCTGGTCATCTATTTCCCCTTTGTAGGTGTCTCAAGTAGGTGGGTAAAGAGGTCTCCAGACTCTGCACTCTTCATTGAATGTCAGAAATCCTAGCTAGCTCAAATACTGGAACTGTCTATTGGCTGTTACATTGTAGTATTAAACCAGAAAGTTGTAAAATTAAATCCAGGTTGATCATGAGGTAATGGTGATGAAGTAATCAACCCAAAGTCTCTGCTGGCCATGAATTACCTTGTGAGAAAGACAAATACATATATATATATATATTTATTTATTTTTAAAAGTAATAAAATTAAGAATTAAATCAATGACCATATGACAGGGTACCCTTTCACAACTGCCTAACATGTCACACATGCTTCCCTCTCTGTTTTATCCTGAAGCATGAACTCCGGAGCCCTGGCAAAGCTTGAAGGAGAAACTATATCAAGAAGATGCCCCTTCCACAAAGTCTACTCGAAGTTATGCCTCTGCTTAATGAACTGGAGCTGTTTGCTGAATTGGAGCTGTTGTGCAACCTTCAGATTGACTCTGAGCTTTTCCACTACTCTCTATGAGCAATACATGGCACTCAGAGACTCTGTAGCATTGCTGAAACTTCAAGATCTTCATCAGCTGTGAGTAGATAAAAAGTGTCTTCCCTTGAAAATGAAACACACACAGCATTCCCCGATCACTTCTGTTGAAAACAATGAAACCTTTGCCCAGCACAACTTGGGATGCAATGCGGACAGACCAGGGGCACGTGTTGTTTAAAATTTGGAAGTTACAGCTGGATATGCAGAAAAGCAAAGGCATACACAATAAATATTGCAGCCCTTAGGAAAGACAGCATGAACAGATCTGTCAATGAACAGATATCCCTGGGTAGCAGCCCTTGTCTGGCACCTGGCTTCTCTTCTAGGGTGGGGATTAGGAACTGTGAAACTATGCAAAGATTCCACAACAGCCACTGAACTGCAGTTGCTTCAAAGACCTTCTGCGTGCTATAGATTTCTTGCAGGTAATCCCTGTGGCTTCTCCTGGGTAGGGAAAATTGCTTTTCTATAGTTCCAGAGAGCAGTAATTACTAGCCACAACAATAAAACTGGTGTATCAACTAGCACAGATTTGGTTGAATTTCTTGCACGTTATTTGGTAAGTTAATCAGTCTTTACAAGCATGTTGCATCCCTTCCTTTCTCTGTGATCAGACACAGCATTTTAAACTCTAAATTATATTCAGTGCAGTGAGATAGGATTCATGTTTCTGAAATTTATGTAATGTAAAAGAAGAAAAGAACCACAGACTCTCTCTGATTAGCAACATTGGGCTACACAGGTTAATAACGCTGTGATGCTGATTATTTTCTCCTATTTAAATACTGACAATTGGCAAAACCAGTCTCACTTTCTGAAGAGAGCCCAAATGTGAGCTCTAAGGCAGCCTTAATCAGTGGTGAAATTGTGCTGTAGTTATCTAAAGAGAAGATTGCTGAAATTGCTGGCTGCAGCAGCAAGGTAGCATTTCAGTTTATGACGGCTTTGTGAGTTTTAACAACTGAATATTAACATCCTCTCAAGGGAAGCAAAAAATAAAGTGGTGTAATGGAAATTCCACAGTCACAAGAAGAGGGAAAACAAACCATATACAAGATTCTGCCACCAGCCCACTCCTTTTCATTCTTTTCACATTTTCCTTCTGTTTTATTTCTTTCTAATCCCTATCACAGAGGTGTACACCTCTGAGAGGCTGGAATCATCAATCTACAGAATGGGATGTTTAAATAACATTCAAATGTGAGAAGCAATAGGTTCCTTTTAAAAAAAGGTTGGGGTATATTATTCCAAAGCATAGCTATATTCATTTGAGAATAGGATTACAGCAAAGAAGGGGTGTTTCCAGGAGTTTCAACTAGATACATACATATATATATATATATGCTTCTTGGCAAGACAGATGGGCAAGAAAAAGTTGAAATCACAGACACAAACACATAAGAATGAGTTACAGAAACACCAAGCACTTGAGCAGGACTTACTCTTAGCCCCATCAGATAGTACAGCACACTTATGACCCCCATAGGCAGCACATAGAAGAGGAAGGAAGTGATCTGGACAATCCAGTTGTAGATCCACATGGGCGCAACCACAGTGCAGGTGGCAGAGCCAGGGACCAGAGTGCCATTGGGGAAGTACTGCAGCATGATACCATGGGTGCCCGTGTTGGGGAGGGCGAAGAGGACAGAGAGGACCCAGAGCACCACGATGGTCCTCAGGGCACGCTTGCGAGTGCTTTCCAGCTTGGCACGGAAGGGATGGAGGATGGCAAAGTATCTCTCCACGCTGACTGTGGTCACGCTGAGGATGGAGGCAAAGCACACCGTCTCAAAGAGAGCTGTCTTGAAATAGCAGCCGATGGGACCAAACAAGAAGGGGTAGTTGCTCCACATCTCATAGACTTCCAGCGGCATCCCAAAAAGTAGCACGAGCAGGTCTGACACGGCGAGGCTGAAGAGGTAGTAGTTGGTTGGAGTCTTCATGTTCCGGTGCTTAAGGATCACCAGGCAAACTAAGAAGTTACCGATCGCCCCAACAACGAAGATCACAGAGTACACTAGAGCCATGGGCAAGAACAGATGGCTGCGTTTGGGCCCACATAGGAAGGTTAAATAATCCTCTGTGCTGTTTAAGTACCTCCTGAAATGTTCCTGTAGAGCAAAGTGATCAAACCAGGAGGAATTGCCGATCCAGGCCATTACTGGACCTGCTGAGACGTCCCACAGCTGAGAACCAGCCTTCTTTAAGATCCTCTGTGCTAGTTCACTCACTTTTCGCAGGGAGAGGGAGAGAAGAGTTGTCTTGCCAGACCTAGATGCACAAAACCACGGAGAGATGAGTGTTTGCCTGGCTTCGGTTGAGGGTTTGCTGTTGTAACAGCTGTTCCCCTGCGAGGAGTCCCTAAGCCAGAAAGCCCCTCCTTTCACACATACTCATTGGCT
Source organism: Aquila spilogaster (assembly GCA_024606505.1). NCBI lineage: Eukaryota > Metazoa > Chordata > Aves > Accipitriformes > Accipitridae > Aquila > Aquila spilogaster. Next base: position 18,193,363 of record JANHGO010000045.1, on the reverse strand, counting down.
CACTAAGTGCATTAGATTATAGAGTAAGGAAAGAGGTTCTGGCTACTTGTATTACCTCCTGTAGCAGATACATTTACAGAATGAGAAATGTGGGATTCAGAGAGATGGGAATGTGAAATATAGGATGAGAAGCTTGCCGTGAGACGCTTGTATTTGTCAGACGGTGGGAAACCAGACACAAAAAATTGTATTCACAGTACATCCTGCTATCCACAAGCACAAAATCTGGCATGATTTTATTTTTCAGATCTCTGCTGATTTTTATTCTCTGTTTTCTGCAGCAGTCAGTACTTGGAAACAGAGTGTGATTGGCAGAAAGTCATCCTGTTTTTGTAGTCATTTGTGTGGAATAGATATCTATACAGATTCACCTTCTTTTTAAGGAGAATATATTTTTTTTCTCCTGAAATCTGACATAGGGTTTTAATGGCTCTTCTTATATCACAATATTTTCACAGCTTTTATAAGGGAGCACTGTGTCAAAGCGCACATGAAATTTGCACTGAGGGTTGGAAAAAGGGAGTGATTGGAGATCTGGGAATGATGGAATACTGAGGATCACATCAGGAATCTTTCTGAAGATCATATTACTCCAAAGATGTATTTAATGCCTCTAGAACTAAATTTACATGAATTCTCATAAATTGCATCCTCTTGAATGAAGACCACTCTAAATGTACTTTCTGATCTACAAGGACGATGACTGTCACAGTAGATTATTTAACTCTTGATCCCTTGTTGAATTTCTCTAAACCAAGCAAACAGAAAGCTTCACAGTGCACGGATGTCTTCTTTGGAGATTCTGAAAGCTGAGCTGTTTGAAACACAGAAATCACAAGTGCTGAAGTGTAGCTAAGGGCACTTTGTCAGCCTAATGTGCAGTTTGCTCAATCTCTCTCTCCAGCTCTCTTTTTTGAGCCCCTGCTCAGTTCCCCTTGCAACTGATGTAAAACTTTACACCCCAACACCCTTTGGCAAGGAGCTCTTAGGGCCTTTCACCCATACAAACACCTTTTCTCTGTTAGCCCTTCTAACTTGAGTCACCCTGACTCCTCCTCGCCCCCCGATCCCTGATGGTGCTACCAGCCCCTGCCTGTGCCTCAGGGCCTTCCCCATGAGGTGAGCATTCAG
>JANHGO010000045.1:18158979-18192132 GCA_024606505.1 Aquila spilogaster | reverse complement strand
TAGTTTCTTCTTTTCTGTTCTATTAAACCGTTCTTATCTCAACCCACGAGTTTTACTTCTTTTCCCAATTTTCTCCCACATCCCACTGGGGGGCGGGGAGTGAGTGAGCGGCTGCGTGGTGCTCAGTTGGTGGCTGGGGTTAAACCACGACACACGCTGAAAAAGGGGGATCCTCCCTAGAGGACTGCAAGAACCAGGTTTGGAGTAAGGGATATTGGAGAGTTGCCATGCAAGCATCTGCCATGTAGGTTTGCTCAACCTCCTCTCATGTTCAGGAGGAAAATCTGCCTTCTGAGTCTTTTGATATTTAACCATGGTGTTTCACTCCTATGCCCTCTAAGTCCAGATAAAACAGCAATAAGCCTTTATTTTTTTATCACAGTTACTCATCTCATAACTCTTGTATCCAGTGAATTTGCTTGATGCCCTTCAGGACTTGGTCACCCTCTTGTCCACAGTAAATAAAACACAGAAGGACTCACTACTTACACAACATCTTGGTGACTGATTTCCTGGATGGTCTCTGAACATTCACAGCCATTTCCTCCACTTCCAAAGATTTGTCCCCTTTCAACTAGCAAAAGGAAGGAAAAAGGAGAGCTTAGACAGGAGATGACATCCCCACCAGACATAGCTTATTTGATATTTTGATAGCTGTAGTTTGAGAAGGCAAAATTTGGGGCAACTCAGGACTCACTGAAAAAAATCTACATTTAATTTTCAGTTTTAGTCTAGGGAAACATTGAAGCTTTAGGTTCAAAACAATCTGTAGATTTTATGCATCTGAGACTGCATATTTACAGTAACTTTGTATTTCAGTTCCCCACTTGTCCTTTCTCAATGAGTCAATATTTGGTTCACAGTTTGTGTTCAATTTCAACAGTATTTTGCTAGGCATTATTTTCTCTTCTAGCAAAATATTGTTTGTTTATTTTCCTGAAAGTGTTCCCCACAATTAAGCACAAACCAATGATCCAAATAATACCCAGAGAGGCCTCAGTGAAACACAGCTGTAATCACTGGAAAAATTCCTGTAGAATTCAAGGGAGTTTGTTTCATGCCCTGAGTGTTTGGACTAATTGATATTCAATCCATCTAATGAACAAAACACATATACGTTCTCTTGCAGACAGCCGGTGTGCATGATATGCACAGATTCAGCCACATACTGCTCAATTACAACAGGGTTTGTTTTTTTTAATTCTGGTAGTTTTCCTGGACTTCTAAAAAATGGACATAAAGAATAATAATCTGATCCTCCCTGAAATGCTTCCCCAATATGTTTATGGTGAGAGCACTGGTGCTTTTGTGATGAAAAGACCAGGTCTAGGTAATCAGGACAATTAATTTGATTATAAAAGAAATCATCGAGGGAGAGTGCATAATTGGACCCAGCTTCTTGAAGTAGGAACTTCTGATTAGCCAACAGATTTGGAGTGATGCTTTTTTCAACTGAGAGAAACTGGAAACAAAACTTTTAATTACATGGGAAAGAATATCAGGAATGAGGGAAAAGATAGAAATCAATCTGAATTTGTAAAAATCTTGTGAAAACATGCTAGTTGTGCCATTTTCTTTTGCCTTTTACACTGTGACTTTGCTTCCTGATTTTTGATTAACAATACTTTACTTTAAGGATGATCAAATGAGACCTTCTTTCAATGTTCTATTTATTCATAAAACCCATAAAAGGGAAACACATGTAAATTGAATTATATTCAGTTATAGTGCAATTTAGCCTCTCATGTTTTACATTATTCCCTTTGTAACTTCTAGTCGTAGCCACAATTGCTTGAGGAAGAGGCTCAGTTGATTTGAAACACATCTAGCGATAAATGTCTGCTCAGATTGATTAAAATCCCTAGTTTCCCTTCAGTGGTTTTCAGTCTCAACAGTAATCCTTCCAGGCATATTCCAAAGCCTCAGAGAATACAGTGCTCTGATGCTGTAATAAACCAGAGACACATGTATCTGTAATTTTCTCCTTCCTCCTGTCATTTTGATGATGCTATAAGGCTCTCTTTAGCCTCAAGTGATAAAAATGGAGGTGTAACTAGTAAGAATAACTCAGCAGTTGCAATTTAATAAAACAATGAGTTATGACAAAGAGGAAGGGGGAAAAAAAAAAGAAACAGGTCTATGGCAAAGGTTGTAACTTGAGTTCATGCCAATGGTTTGACAGAGGGAGAACTCCAGCCAAGGCAGTGGTTACTTTTACATCACTGTGGATGTATGAGGCTATGTAGAGTTGCCTGGAGATGAATGTTACCCATTCACTGCAAGAGAATTAAAAGTGTCTGGAGCAAGAAGCTGAAAATTGGATTTCCCCCCCACAACTTTATTAGCTACGGCATTTCATACTAGAAATCAAAAGGCAGAGTGATAGGGCCTCACCTATCCCCAGGCAAACCTAGTGAGGCCACTCAACAAAAGCAGGAGAACTGCTTTCTGTAAGCTCCTCGGCCTGTCTGACATGAGTGGTGACCAAACTTTCTCTCCAGCTGACAGAAAAATTGATATTTAAAACCCACGTGGCTTGTGCTAAAGCATGCAGTCCTGCCTACTTCAGTGATTTGGCCGAAGCAGTTGCCACCTCTCTGCTGAACTGCAGCCTGGGTGTGCTCCTAGCTCACCCCCATTGCAAAGGAAAATGTGTTAGTAGGTGCAAGGTTTGTTGCACAACCTCCATAGAAAGGGGACACGCTCTTCCAGGAGTGTGCTGGGCTCTGCAGAAATTAGTCAAAAGCAATCACTCTTCACATATGATTCTGGTTTTAACAACTGAGCATTTAGGGGGCAAAACAGATTTTGATAATAAAATCCAGACAGCTATGCATTGACAAGAATAAGTTGTCTTGATTCAAAGACAGCTGAAATAAAAATTACCAGTGTGTCCAATGTGTTACTAGGGGGAAGCGATACTAAGAGAAGTGTTGGACTCTTAGCAGAAGAATCGTCCTGCCTAGGTGAGGTTAATCTAGTCCCATCTGATCATTTAGATTCCCTCACAGATGTCTGAAGTAGGTGGGATGAATGAGTCTCTGGACTCTCCACTCTTTTAATTCACTGTCAAAAAACCTCATTAAATAGAGTCTGACTTTTAGACAACCAGCAAGAACCACCAATCCCTGTGTCCTTGATCAGCTTGAAAGACATGGACAGGGACCTTGCACTGACTCCTGCTGCGATGCAGACTTCTTCCCAAGCAATGCCACCCCACGTCTACCAGCGCTGCAGGGATTAGCTTCTACAAGCAGCCACTTCCCCGTGCTCTCATTTCCTCCCTCTCCTCTTCCTCCTCAGCTTTTTGGCTATAGGCTGCAACCAGTAGCCCAACAGCTGAACTGGGTTTAAAGAAGAGCCTGGCTGATTTGGGATTGGTCCTAAAGGCACCTGTGATGAGAACCCCATGAAAGAGGCAGCAGAAAGTTTCTGCAATCAAATCTAATGAGACTACAGTGTAATCATCAGTGTCCTCTTTTTTACACTACTGCTGGAAGTATCTATTGACCATAACATCGTAGTATTAAACCATCAAGCCTTAAAATGATATCCAAGTAGATCATGAGGTGATTGATCATGAGGTAATCAACCTGATGGCTCTGTTGGCAATAAATTTCCCGGTGAAAAAGACAAATATATTTTTTTTCCTTTTTGCAAGGAATACAATTAAAAATTAACTCAGTTACCATATGACTCGTGTTTGCTACCTTCTCACAGCTGCTTAACATGTCACACATGTTTCCTTCTGTATTACATCCTGAGGCTCGTCCTGAGCACTGGCAAAGCTTGAGGGAGAAACTTTGGTGAGGAAATGCCCTTTCAACAAAGCCTGGAGTTGGAAAGACTACGTCTCTGCTGAATTTGAGCTGTTGTGCAACCTTTGGATCAATTCTGAGCTTTTCCACTACAGTCTGTGAGCAATACATGGCACTCGGGAGACTCTAGAGTGCTGCTGAAGCATCACAGATTTCATCCTCTGTGAGTAGATAAAAAGTGTCTTCTCTGAAAAATTATATATATATAGCATTCTTCTATCATTTCTGTTGAAAAAACTGCAATTATGTTGCCTAGTGCATTTTGGAGCGTAATGTAGGTATATGCAGGATGCTTAAGATTTGGAAGCCTGAGTTGGGTATACAGAAAAGCAGAGGCACAAACAATGAACATTGCAGCTTTTAGGAAAGACAGCTTGAACACGTCTGTGAATATACAGGAGTCCTGAGGGAGCAGCCCTTGTCTGGTACCTAGCTTCTCTTTTGGGATGGGGATTAGGAATATCTGCTGCCACAAATAGAAGTTATGGCAGTCTTCAAGATTTCTTTTTATTAGTTCAGGGATTTCTCTTTTTCTTTTTGTAACAGCTATATTTTCAGCACTTTTTCATCCCTTCAGGTCTTATTCTGAAAATTTTCAGTGAAACTATGTAAAGACCCCACAACAGCCACTGGGCAGCGGGAGTAATTTAACCCACTCATTTCTTCAACGATCTACTGTGTGCTATGGGATTTTTGGCAGTTAATCCTCGTGGCTTTTCCTGGGTAAGGAAAAATTACTTCTGTATAGTTTCAGATAAAATGATATATACACCAGCAGAGATTTGGTTGAATTTCTTGCACATAATTTGGTAAGTTCATTCATGTCTACTAGCATATTGCATCCCTTTCTTGCTATATGATCAGGCACAGCTTTTTTAAACTTTAAGTTATATTCAATGTGATGAGATAGGTTTTATACTTTCAAAATACGTGTAACATACGAGAAGAAAAAAGTCATTGACTCACTATGATTAGCAGTGCATTTCAGCGTTGTGCTACGTGGTTTTATAATACTGTGATACTGATTGTTTTATCCATGTATTTAAATGATGAATACTTGATAAATCTAGTCTCACTCTCTGAAGAGACAGTGAATATAAGCTCTAAGGTAGCCTTAATCGATGGTGAAACTGTGCCATAGTTATATAAAGAAACGATTGCTGAATTTGCTAGCAGCAGCAAGAAGGTAGCATTTCAGTCTATGACAGCTTTGTGACTTTTAACAACTGAATATTAGCACCATCTCCAGGGAAGAAGAAAAATAAAGTAGTGTAATGGAAATTCCACAGTCACAAGAAGAGGGAAAACAAATAATATACAAGATTCAATCACTAGCCTCCTCCTTTTTATTCTTTTCACGTTTTCCTTTTGGTCTATTTCCTTCTAGTCCCTACTGCAAAGGTGCAAATCTCTGAGAAGGTGGAATCAGTCTACGGACTTGGATATTTCAGTAACATTCAAATGTGAGCAGCAGTGATGGTAAATTTTTTTTAAAAGATTGGGATAAATTATTCCCCAACATAGTTATATTAATTTCAGAATGGGATTACAACAAAGAAGGAGTTGGATCCACTGTTTTCAGAGGTTTGAAATACTTTTGCTTTTTGGGGGGAAAACAGATGGGCAAGAAAAAGGTGCAATCACTTAAAAGACACGTACAGACACAAACACACAAGAATGAGCTAAGGAAACACTGAGCACAGTCGGAGTAGGACTTACTCTTAGCCCCATCAGATAGTACAGCACACTTATTACCCCCATAGGCAGCACATAGAAGAGAAAAGAAGTAATCTGGACAATACAGTTGTAGATCCACATGGGCATGACTACAGTGCAGGTAGCAGAGCCAGGGACCAGGGTGCCATTGGGGAAATACTGCAGCATGATACCGTGGGTGCCAGTGTTGGGGAGGGCAAAGAGGACAGAGAAGACCCAGAGCACCACGACGGTCCTGAGGGCACGCTTGCGAGTGCTTTCCAGCTTGGCACGGAAAGGATGGAGGATGGCAATGTATCTCTCCACGCTGACTGTGGTCACGCTGAGGATGGAGGCAAAACAGACCGTCTCAAAGAGCGCCGTCTTCAAATAGCAGCCGACGGGCCCAAACAAGAAGGGGTAGTTGCTCCACATCTCATAGACTTCCAGTGGCATCCCAAAAAGCAGCACGAGCAGGTCTGAGACAGCCAGACTGAAGAGGTAGTAATTGGTCGGCGTCTTCATGTTCTGGTGCTTGAGGATTACCAGGCAAACTAAGAAGTTACCTACCACCCCAACGACGAAGATGAGGGTGTACACCAAAGCCATGGGCAAGAACAGATGGCTCCGTCTGGGCCCACAGAGGAAGGCTAAGTAATCCTCAGTGCTGTTTAAGTACCTCCTAAAACGTTCTTCATGTAGAGCAAGGTGATTAAACCAGGAGGTATTACTGATCCAGGCCATTACTGGATCTGCTGAAGTGTTTCACAACTGAGATCCGGTCGTCTTTAAGTTTCTCTGTGCTAGTTTGCTCACTTTTTGCAGAGAGAAGCTGGCGGGGGGAGTTGTCTTGCCAGATCTAGATGCACAAAGCCACTGAGAGATGTGGGTGAGTGTGTTTGCCTGGCTTCGGTTAAGGTTTTGCCGTTGTAACAGCTGTTCCCCTGCAAGGAGTCCCTTAGCCAGAAAGCCCCTCCTTTCACACATATTCATTGGCTCACTAAGTGCATTAGATTATAGAGTAAGAAAAGAGGTTCCAGCTCCTTGTATCAGCTCCCATAGCAGATGCATTTACAGAATCAGAAATGTGGGCTTTAGAGAGCTGGGAATCTGAAATATAGGATGTGAGACAAGCTGCAAGATGTTTGTATTTGTCAGAGGGTAGGAAACCAGACAAAAAAAAAAACCCTGAAAACTCAGTCCAAAAAGCTTTTACAAAATTATATTGATGCTACATCCAGTTATGAGCCACAGGCCAAAAAAAAAAAAAAAAAAATTCTGGCATGATTTTATTTTTCAGGTCTCTGTTCACTTTTATTTTCTGTTGTCTATAGCAGCAAGTACTTGGAAACAGAGTTTGATCAGTAGGAAAGCCAACCTGTTTTTGTAGTTATTCACATGGAATTAGGCTACTGTACGGTTTCAGCCTTTTTTTAAACACTGTATTTTTTTTTTCCCTGAAATCCAACACAGGATTTTAATTGCTCTTCTTATTGATATCAAAATATTTTCCCACTTTCCTGATATGCTGGAATCTGATCCCATATCCTTAGATAGCCTTGTTTTGGGAATCTTTCTAAGGACTGTATTATTCCAAACACATATTTATTGCCTCTGGGACTAAATTTACATGATTTTTTTATAAACTCTTATTTCTTCCTGAATGACAACCATTCTGCAAACACACTTTCTGAGCCAAAAAAGTGTATCCTGCAAGGATGATGGCTGTGTCAAAATAGATCATTTAGCTCCTTATGAATGCTTGGTTCGTCACTGAATTTCTCTAAACCAAAAAAGCTTTAAAGTGCATGGATATCATCTTCTGAGATTCAGAAAAAGTTTAGGTGTTTGGGATCAAAGAGGTGCAAAAGCTGAGGGTTAGTTTAGGGGATTTTGCCAGCTTGATGTGCAATTTGTCTGCCCAGTACCTCTCACTAGCTCTCACTTTTGCGTACCTGCTCAGTCCACCTCCTTGAAGCGATGTAGACCTTTTACATCCCTAAATTCCTTTGGCAAGGAGCTCCTTGGGTCTACTGTCCATATGTGAAGAACCACCTTCTTTTCTCTGTTTGACCCTTTAGGTGACTCTCCTTGGCTACTAACCTAAGACTTCATATTTTTAACCATCCAGGAGCAAACGAACAGCCCCTTTGGCTGGCATGTCCTCCAAAATCCTGCCAAAAGCAAGTTTTCCAAGGAAGATGCAAACTACTGCACTATAAGTGGCTAAACAGTAAACTGATCCCACACAAAACCTGTTTTCTGAGTCTTAAGAATTGAGGCTGCCTTAGATCCTGTCGTCTTTACTCCTTCCCTCTTTAACTTCTTCTGGTTTAGTAGTGGTCTGAAAACGTTGCAAGAAAAAATACTGTAATAAGCACAGACTGCCTCAAAAAATAACAGCAAAAGGTAAAGAACCAAGGTTTGGTCCCACAGAGGCATATTCGACGTGTGGAGCCTGAGGATTACTGTGCATTCATTTAAAATGTTAGAGGCATGGAAGGTACCACAACAACTATACTAAAAGACAGAAGCATGTCTCTTGTGATGATTTTCTGATCTGCTGAAATTATCTCATACATAAATTCTGTCTGTCAGAAAGACCCTACTCATTTATTTTAGCATTGCACAGAGGTATTTCATTCAGCAGATTGATAGGTTTTATGCATCGGTGAGCTACAAGTGTGCTCTTTTGACCTATTTCTCCCTTTGTTAAGGATTCATCTTAAAGATATTCCTTGCATTTTAACAATGTTGAAAGAATGTGAATTTGATTTTGATCCACTGTTGGTGTAAGAGGTAGGAACAGGAACCATTAGTAGGGTGCCTGGTCAAGACCAGGATTGACTGTTTCAGAGCACAGTGGGAGACAAGTATTTGAGAATTTGTGCAGGATTAAACACTTACTGTACCTCTACTTAACGTTCAGGGTTTTTTTTTCCCCCTTAATCTCTCAACAGTATTTAATTTCTTTCCATTTCTTCTTCCCTCCCCAGTAAGTTCCACCACTTTCTATACTGCATCATAACTGAGGTGAGTAAACACTTCTAAAGTAACTACCAAACTGGTCTTCATGTTTCTTCTTACACATTACCGTCTGTAAAGAAACTGAAAAGGAAACTTGAGGTATGTTCAGCTTGAACTCAATCTTACAGAAAAGGAAGCCAAAATGGATTGAGTTATTTACTAAAAAAACCAACAGGGCAGCCATACCCATCATGATCTCTGTGAGAGGAAAGCAATGGGCAGGTCACTTGAAAGTATGTGCCAGGATGTGCCAGGACCACTTGTGTCTACTTCCACTTCTCCCTCCTCCATCCTTTCTGATCCTGCTGGGCTCGGGTGCTGACAAGCTCTAAGAATAGAAGTGCAGAAGAAAAACAGGTCTATTTTTCTAGCAGGTCACCCCTAGAACCATGTCACTACAACCACGATTAAGTGGCAAATGGAGAGGACAAGGAGAATGGAAAATGTATTTCAGTTCATTTCTCGAAGCTTTATTCTGTGTTCTTTATCATATCTGTCTCAATAAGGATAGGAGAGTATATCTAACCAAAGACTAGCTGTGGCTCTGGATGACTGGAAATATTTTATTTTTACAACTGAGACAGAAAATAAAAACAGATTTTCCTTTTGAAAGTAATATTAAAGCATTTGATATTTTTCATTATAAAGCACACTTCATTGGTCCTTGCTGTACTATGCTCAAAGGAAGATGGTGTGTTGCAAGCTGGCCTTAGAATTGTGCAGTTTTATACAATAGTAATGTAATTAACATCATGTAATATTTACATTAATGTAATGTACGCTTTGTAATGCGTATTAACGTAGTGTAATATTTGGCAATGTTAACCTAGACAAGCTTTTTGGCGCAGTAAGTGTCACTACTAGTCAGTGTGGCCTTATCTCCTCAGGCCCTCATGCTGGTGGTATCTCTTGTACCACATTTACACTGTGGAATATTTCCCTTAGCCAACGTAATGTGCTACAGCATATTCTTGTGTTCCATTGAGAGCAGCAAAGTGCACATTTAAGAAGAGGTAAATTCAAGTGCCTTCGTGTTTCCCAAAGCCCTTGTCAGGGCACCCATTAGTGACTATTAGGTCAGTAAATGGTGAATAATTTTATAATTTAGGGAAAATTGGACACATTCGTCAAAAGAGATAGAGAGCACTGGAGGTAATCCAGAGTATAACAAATGGATAAATCCTCCTCTGGTCTGCTTACAGGGGGATGTACTTTGAAGAACTATGGGCCATTATGATGGTCTGCTCTAAATACTTGCTCGTCTCGGAATGTAAAATTTTATTCATGTAAACAAGCTTTTTTGGATATTTATATCTATGTATGTGGTGAGACAGGGAGGTTTCTCATTCAGCTTCATATGCTCTGGTTGTGGAACTGGAAGTAATATAGCTGAGCTAATGCCATGGTGTGCCATGCTAATTAATTCTGTTGATTAGCTGAGAGACAATACTGCCCTGACATGTCCACTTGGCATCTAGGACTTGAGCTGACAACTCTGAGCAACCTGCATGGGATGTTGCTAAGGGTTTGCAAGCAAGTGCTGTAATGCTCACTGTACACACAACTTTAGAAAGACATCCTACTTCACTGGAAAGGCTGGGAGAGGTATTGCGTTTGCCATAATTCTTAGCAAGCAGGTGCACTAATTTTTATCTTCAGCAATTACAACCTGGCCTTTCATTTCTAATTTCCATTTTCAGCCATCAGATTCTGTTGTTTCAGTGGTTTCATCTTTTCTCCAATTTGTAGATACTGAAGGTAGGTGCAAAATCCCTCAGAAATTCTGTGTGAGGGGAATGCTATCCAGCCTGTCTGAGCTTGCTTTCTCTACTCCTTTCATGGAGCCTTTCAGAGCTGCCCATGGAGCCACACTGCTTTCTGAATTCCAGGTTCAAAATCACTGCTTTAATCCTTTGAGAACTTGGCAGTGCCAGGTATCTCTGTCCCATAGGGACACAAAGAAAAGGATGCAAATAAGAGGGCGCAGAGCTGGTAAGCAGAAGTGTTAAGCCTTACTACACTGAACATGTTAACACAATTGCTAGAAAAATATAGCCCTATTCCCCTTACAAATTACTGAGCTATAATTATAGATCATGGATTTGACTTTTTTTTTTTTCTCCTTTGAAGAGCTTGTTTGGTTCACTACAGTAGCTGGAATGTGAGTCCTTGTTTTTCTAAGTATATTCAGTATAACATTCAACATACCATCAAATACTTAGATAGATTTTTTTTTTTTATATATATATTTTCTCTTCCTCCAGGCTAGAGGGGTGAGCTGCACTATAATAATAGCTGGCTCTGCAGTAGTCTTTCCATGCCTTATTGTAAGTCATTTTGCAATTATCTAGGCTCTTCACAGACGGCTTTTCCATGGCTGTGCATGATATCTGAAGTCCCCAGGATATCAATCAACACACATAAGTGGATTTCATGACTGCAGTACAAAATACCAAGGAGGGCACGTCTCTGCATGGAGCAGCTGGCAACCTACACAGACAGTGCGGACACAGGCCACTTCAAGAGTGGAACCCATTTTGCCTAACTTTAGTCATTAAAAACAGCAAATGAGTCCACGCAGATTTTTCAGGCTCCTACATTAATCAATAACGGAAAAAAGAACCTCCAGAAAGGGGTCTGTCCTAAACCATAGCACAAGGTAAGAGGTATGAAACGGAGGAACTTATTTTTTCCTATTGTCTGCAGAAGGGAAGTGGGTAATAAGGTTTAACAGCAAGCTTGTTAAAAAGCTGAGAACAATTTCGAGCCCAATTTTGTGCAGTCTTATCCATCCTCCCCCCATTAGGACCAGTCTTTAGAGAGAGCCATGTACAGGCTTTGTCTTTGAGAAGCTGGTGGGACAGCTGAAAACAGGGCCAGAGAGCCAGCCAGCAGGTAAAGAGTGAGGACAGTCCAGTGCTAAAAAATCACTCCCTAGTACTCTTTTATCTAGCAGGGTGGATGTACCTATTGACATGGCTTTCAACGACGGATTGCTTTGTTAGTGTTGATTCCAGAATTTAGTGGGAAAGATGTCCTTCCTTTTTAGTAACTGTTTTGTGTGTTGTTTATGCGTGTGTGTGCTCGTGCTTTGAAGAGGCAGTGGGTGGGAAGTAAGGATGTGGTTCAGATTTGACAAGCAGGGGAACAGCAAAAAGAGCTGAAAAAGAACTCTGATACAGAAAATCCTGTCATACTGAATGTGTCCATTGTGACAAAGTGACTTGGATTTACATGGGGGAAGACGAAAGGATTGTCACGGCAGAAAATGTATTGAAGTCACAAGCACGGTACAGAATGAGTCAGATTGTCTGAGTCAGGAGGGATCTGGTACTACAGGGCTCAGATTTACACAGGAAGAATCAGATCATTCAGCAGCTCTCTATGGCTTTCTGCATCTTATTACAGTACTGATACTCCTCTGCAGTTTCTTCCTCTCTTTGTGGCGTAGATATTTCTTGGAGAGCTTGACTCACTTGATTGTCTGACCCAAAAGAGACTTAACTACTTTCCCTGACATGTCTCATCAGTATTAATTTTCAACTTGCATCCATTTGGCTTCTGTTCCACACCTTGGGATTTGGGCAAGGATTTTTCTCCATGGGAAAAAAACATCCATATCATAGAGTCTGCATAGTGCCTGGATATGTATTAGACATCTGCAGTGATGAGACAGAAGGAATCACAGTGACAAGTCTTAACATAGTCAAAGAAAGGCAGTGATGCATTGTATTATTGGAGGTGGTAGAAAGTGAGCAATTTGTTATAGAACTGAATCCATCAATGAAAATAATAAACAGGACACATGGAATTTATATAGCACATATCATATATAAAGCTAACAGTAAGAGAATTCTTAAGAGAATCCTTTTTCTGAACATTTCTTTCTTTAAGGATTGGTGTGGAGGTAACCTTGCTGTAAGAATAATAAAGTTTATTTGAAAAGTTTTGCTCCTATTGGAAAACTACATGCACTCTCTATTTCCCCCAGAAATGCAGTGATGTGTTTGTTAGTTTATGAAACAGTTTGTTCAGAGCTACAGACACAATAATAATAATAATGCAATTTAAGAAACTGGAAACTAGCATTTTTTCCTCTTCTTCTAATTTCAGAAAAGCCTTGTTTAAGTAATCTATGCACGTTTAAATTTTTCTCGGGTCCACTGAAGGTATCATTCTACTGCTCATAAGGGTGACTGACTGGCAAAAAGACTTGTCAAGAGTTTCCATTCCCTCCTGCCTCAGCTGGTGTTCAGATTGCTTTGTAAGTTGGATTACAGTGATCACCTGTCATTGTGTCACATTGAGAATCAATATTATTTGACTTGGAATTAATGAAACCATCTTTATGAAGAAGGATGTGCATAATTTGGAACATTAATATGCTGGCAGATGATGTTCTCTTCCTGCTCTTTTCCCCATTAGACTATCCCCAGGAGTCCTATCTTGGTTTAGTTAAGTGCAGTGAGGGATGGTACTGTTCTTTTGAATGTCTCCTGCTACAAGGTTAGAGAGAGAAAGAAAGCTCTAGACACCACAGTGATGAAAAAGATACGTGCTAGAGGGATAATTTACCATAGTTTTCAAATAACCTAACAGGCCTTAGGCATGCAAAGAGAACTGGAGCAACTTATTAAAAAACTTGTTTCAAATTGTGGTGTACACCTCAAAAACATTTTTGTGCTTTGCAACCCACTCAGTAGTGAGACGATCCCAGGCAGAACTGCAAAATAAGGTAAAATAACCCATCCATGGCCTCTAGAGCTGAGGAGCAGAACAAGGAACAGTCCCCATGCAATGAGGAGAGCTCTCCTATGCAGGACTGGGGTGTGGGGTTAGGTGGCCTGAGTACCCCTACGACCTGGTGATTTTGGATTCAGTGGCTTTACTAAGTCAGATCTTCTCCACCAGGTTTTAGATCAATCTGCCAGTTTGGGAGCCTTATTCCCCTCCATGAAACTGAAGAGGAGTGTGAGGGTCAGGAGCTTCCCACATAGACCCCTGCGAACAGACAAGGGAATGAAGGCTGTACCCTCTTATTTTCAGATGCAAAAAAATGCTATTTGGACATTTCCTTATACCATGGGCACTAAGGCCACAGCCGCTGCAGTGCCTCTCTCTTTATTCTTCCCCAGTGCTAGTTTTATAGTGGCTGTACAAATTTGGCTTAGTCCACCTCTCTTTGCTGGGAGAGCAGTTTAGCATCCTGACTGATAGATATTTTGCCCAGCCAAGACACCTTCATTATCTGCTCATTTGCAAACTCTGATCCACAATTAGATCTGAGCTGACCCAGAACTCTATTGATTTGCTCTGATTGTACTAAATGCCAAACATATCTTGTATCGACGAATATCCAAACATATTCTACAATACCTTTAATAAAACAAACTTCGGCATCAGAGAGAAATGACTCAAATCTGAGTCAAGTTGTTGTTCTCTCAATACAGCAAGCTGATTTAAATGGGTAGGAATATTAACTCTGAAATGGCATCAGAAACAGATTAGGTAAGGAAAACAGAACTAGAAAGTCTGATGTTTTATTTTTCAATTCTATTTAAAGATCAATGGCTAAAGATTAATGTTGCTTGAAACAAGAAAGAAAAGATTAATGATAGCTGGCAGGACAAAGGAGGGAAAGAAAATGGAGGAGGAGAAGACCTAACAACCTTGAAACAATAACCTGTTAGGAAGATAAACAAAGAAACACTGGGGATTGGAAGTGAAAAAGAACAAAATTAACTTTAGACAGGGAAATGAACAGAATACATGAAATGAAAAACATACATAAAGGTAAAGTCAGAGATGAGGAAGGAAGACAAGTAACCTGTAAAGAAATAGGATCACAGGCTAACACAGCCTGGAAGGTAACTCTGCAGGTCTTTAGTCCGATCTCCCGCTTAGACCAGCGTCTGCTGTAGAGTCAGACCACAGGGTGGACCATGGAGTGACCCCTCCTAGGTGCTGCAGAGGCTGCTAGGATGTCCCCTGAAGCCTTCTCTTTCCCAGGTGAAACCAGACCAGTTCTCTCAACATCTCTTCTAGGGCAAGTGCGCCAGCCCCAAATATCTTGGCGACCTCTTCTAAACTTGCTCCAGTTTATCAGTGTCATTCCCACATTGGGGGAACCAGAACTGGATGCAGTATTCTAGGTAGGGGCTAATGAGTGCTGATCTGGGGGAGATAAACACCTCCCTCTCACTACTGGCTACGCTCCTATCAATACAGCCTGTTACTGCTGTCAGGCATACAGCTGGCTCATGTTCAGCTTGCTATCTCCCAACACCCCTAGGTCCTTTTCAACAAAGCTGCTCCCCAACCAGCTTTGCTTTAGTATGCACTTGTCTGCCTTTCCCAGCATTCCTCTGCGTGGAAGCTGTTACCGCTAAAATTTGAGGAATGGCTCTTTAGCATTGCTATTTCCAAGATAACTCTGTGTATAAACCCGATTAGTCCCACATTGTTATTCATTATTCTCTCTTCTGCTGTTTGAAATGATTCAATCACCCCAGAAGAGAAAGGAAACGGTACCCACGGTCCAGATTTATGAGGTGTCTTGGAGCCTGTCTCTGGTACTCATAAGACTTCGAATCTTAAAGGCTGTTCAGAGCCTTGGTTCCTAGCCTTACATTACCAGTAACAGAAGAAAAATACTATAACACAAATTTTCCCAGCACTGAGAACGTCCTGCTTAAATATCTACCTTGCCATTTCCCTGGAGGATATAATGCATGATGAGTTGGTACTTGATAGTCTGCTAGCACTAACAAATGGCCTATAGAAAATATTCAGGACTTTTTCTCAAGGCATAAAAGAGTTCCACAGTTAGAACTGAGGGTTTCCAGGCTCCTCACCCCAAGTCTCCTAAAACTTCGGGGTGTCCAGCAGCTTCCAAACCCTCCAGCATCACTGTGGTGGCCCTTCATTTCATTGGAAAATACTGTGCTTTCTTTTGGTTAACAATCACCACATTTTGAAATGCATGGTCTTACACAACACCCGTTTAAATTGAAGTCTCAGAGCTGCTGTACAAGTGATTTAACACAAAACAGAACTGAAAGGGAAGATATGCAGGTAGTACTTTGTGCATCTCTCATATTTGCTAATAGTTTTATTGGGTCCCTAGAACAGTGAAGATGATAGTCTGTCAGGCTGACAGCACTGTATGTGCCTCCAAGCTAATAGAAAACCAGAGAATTTGCTGGTATTTGTGAAGGTACAAGGCTTAAATGATACCTAATAGTCAGATAGAAAAGAAGAAGATCCACTCCTACTGGCTAGGTGGAAAAACGTTCAAACCAGAATACAAGGCAATAATCTGCACATCTCTGGTCCCTTTTGAGAAACATTTATTCACAGACCTAAATGCGTCTTCCTATGGTGAGTGAGTGGCTCATACTCCGGCTGTGTGCTAAATAGGTACTTTTCAGATGAAGACAGGCCATAATGTTGTCTTCAAGATGTGAGAATCAAGGCCTATGCATTTTGCCAGTGATTCTTTCAAAAGCATTCTACAATGCAATGCAGATGGTGCTTCAGAGTGTTAAAAAGACTGTGCTCGGTGGGGAAAAAACCTCCACTTCCTGAGCACATCTACCCTTGCATTGCTATGAAATTTCTCATGAGATTTTCAAGTGCTTTATAGGTATGAATAGCCCAGCTCTTCAAAGCAAGATTGTCCCTCTCCCCCAGAGAGATACAGAGGAAGTATGAAGTTCTACAAAGATCGTAGTGATTTAAACTTTTTGGCATTTGGCCCTGAGCTGTACCAGCAAGCCAGTGGAGGAAGGTCATGAGGCATTTTTGTCTCTCCAAAAGAAATGCTGTCTTCCCTTCCACCCTTTCAGGAACATTATATAGATTCTGCTTTGAGAGACTTCATGTCTTTCTGTCACAATTGCAACAACGTCAAGAGCCCTGGAGTACCTTAAAGCCCATTTAAGTCTGCTGTATGATATTTTGAAAATTTTTAGATTGCTACCAGATTTTATACACATTAACTTGAAGGTTTTTTCTTCAGAGTGTATACATATTTATAGTGATGTGGGTGCTTTTTCTAACTGCTCTTGGCATTTTTAAAATACAGGCCATGGAAGGTGTTCTCTTACTGTATCTTCACATTAAAGAAAAGGGTGAAAAATAGGAAAATATATAGTTTCCGTGCAACAGCCATGCTGTTGTAGAAAAGAAGCTGCTGTATTGCTCTGTTGCAGCTAGACTTCTGAGATCTGAAGTCAACTGTAAGATGAAAAGTGGGCCCAAAAGACCAGGCTTAAAATTAAATAAGCTCTTTGATCAAAAAAGCTCATTTGAATAGTGCTGTATTTCACTGCAAAGAGGTATTACCTGAGTATGTTAAAGTACATGCACTGCATCATTCAAATAGAAAGCGTCCAAATGTGAAGCACAAAAAGCTAAGTATCATGGAAGCATTTGAAAGCACCTCCTGAAGAGCAGAATTAATAAAAACCACATCCCAGTCTGAAGAACTGAAAAGCCAAATGTGCTTTTGAAACCACGTTACTTTCTGACAGTACATACGTTAATTCTGTTATTATCTGAATAGCTGTTTACCTAGTTAGCTGGGAAAAAAATGGTTTCTACTTTTCCACTGTAATTTCAAAGATTTGTTACTGAGTTCAGATGTGTTTTAATCTCTGCTGGAACACTCAAGATAAAACAACAACGCCACCTCAAAGCAGCTCAGCCAAACGAACCTGGAGTGTCACAAAAGAGCAGTAAATACCCATTTCCCTTTCCCACTCTTGATGGAGATGGGTCCCTAGGTATGGAGCATATGCTGCAGCACATCAGAGCTGTTTTCATGTCTAGCTTCAGCGGGACAAGAACGAGAGTCAACTGGGCACTGCCCCTTTTTGGTGGATAGCATCAACCTCACACCTTGGTGAATACAAGTCCAAATTGCTGGTGAACATGTTGCTATGGGTTGCTGCATGTCTGTGTGAATCTTGAGCAGCATGGGATCAAACCTTGGTAATATTTCGTCCTTTTTCAATGCAATGAAGACATTTGCTTCTACCTGCTTAGTCTTCCTCTGCTGTTCTCTTGCCAAACCTTCCTGGCAGCATGGAAACTCTCTCTGCTCATGATCCTCTCCTTGGACAATTCATGGTGAACTAGTCCTGACCCTGGTGACTCCATCTTAAGCTCACAAATGGACATATAGAAGTTAAAATAATGAAATTCTCGGTAGGAATCAACTCTAGTTATACACTTGTGGTTAAAACAGCTTTCTTTGGGGAAATAATGTTCTGATGAAAACCAGAGGGTTTTGTGCCTCATGAGATGCCACTGATTTTGATGAAACTGCTCCCCTCCAGAAAACTTCTGAAAGTAAAATGTGATCTGCTTTGGAAATGTCAAAATAAAGGTTTTAATATCAAAATATTGTTATGCCTTTTCATTTATATGAGTTTGAATATTTCTATATTATTTTCAGGTCTGTCATAAATATTACTCAATATGCTTTGTTAAGAAGGTGTCAAGTTACAATGTGAAATACAGCCAGACATAGCATGACATTTACATATTTTCTAACCTTTTAAAATAAGTTTTAAGTGCAGTTACTACTGAGTAGAGATTGAACTGGAAAAGTAACACAAAGTCTTTCAGAGTGTTTCTCATTTAATCAAGAAGACAAGAGCAGCACTGAAAGTATTACCCAGGGAATAGCTGTTTTCAATAGCCCGGTGTTAACTTGGAATAATTTTTTTAATATACATAAAATGGTATTCTTTTATAAAAACTATTGGAATTTTAGATTTTTTTCACTCAGCAAAAGATTTCAGGATTTCAGCTATTCCTCCTAATTCAGAAAGAAAACAAGTCTTCAAGCATTAGTGTTTCCAATGAACCCAAAGTTCTGACAAAATCTAATAACAATCAATATTCTTTTTCTCAGATTGTTTATGTGCATATCTGACGTCTGAAAAGTTCCACAGTCACCTTCACAAACAGGATCCGGAGACTTTAGGTAGGCAAGATTGCATTTACATACAAAGCAGACAAGCTTTTGAGGCCCGCATCATCAGACACTTCATTTTCATGCAAAACAGACATGCTGTGAAGCAAGGCCTCAGTTATACACAGAAGAGAGGGCAGAAAAGGCAGGGCTCGATTCAGAGGTAACCTGTTAAACTGTTAGCAAGATAAATTAAGGACATTCTGGTCTTCTATATGTGTGCACTTACAGGTGTGTATGTAGACTCTCTATTTAAAGGGTAGCTATGCAACTACATATATGGAGAGTTTTCCCTTTTATGTGTTTTATCCTAGTTCTAAACATAAAATAAGTCTTTAAATAAATGAAAAAAAGATAATGTAACCATTCCAGCAAGCAATATTAGTCTATATTTAGAAAGACAAAAATAAAACTCATGCTTCTGACACTTGTTTTTAAAACTTTTGTATTACTCTAAAAAGGTCAAAGTATTGGTGGTGTTTGAAAGCAAATCAATGCCTCTTATTTACTGTCTGCATTTCCATTGCATTTTTAAGTGTGTGAGAAGACTTGTGAAGTTTTCTGGGGATTTATCTGCCCAGCTTTTGTTGAATACAACTAATCAATTCTAAGGATTTTGGGAATAGCATTTTAAGCACAGTTTTTGCGGAGCTCACTCACAATATCTACTGTTTAAGATTGCGGTCTTAAACCTATTCAGCGCAGGAAAAAAAAAAGCAATACTCCCTCACGCTGCTTGAAGACCGGTAAATACAAATACACTTCCCCTTAATGGAAATTTCCAGCTCAGTGGGATCCTGGATGAAGATTTTGGAACAATTTTGCAGTTCTGTATAGGTAATAACTGGGGACAGTATAACATAATATCCCAAAGTGGTGAGGGGAAGGGAAGGGACACAGAATGCATTAGACTTAATTACCTAATTTATTCAACCGGTAATTTTTTTCAGTAGGAAGAGAACTGTTATCAGAAAATGTCAAGTTGTTGAACTCGAAACATTTCATGTGAATGCACTCATTTTAAAGACTTCTTAGGCAAAGATTTCTCTGTTTCAGGGTGGGTTTCTAAGAAGTACATGGAAGGACTTTACTCCTTTCCAAGAAAAGTCAATAGCCCAGTTCTCTGGGTATTACCCCAGCATGTGTGACATCAGGTTTAACTCTCCATTCCTACACATTTGTTACATTAATTCCAAATTAGCCAAAAGTCTGGCACGGACTTAAACTCATTTTGAGCCTGACCTGGATTCACCATCACGCTGAGTGAGCCCCCACCCACAGGCTGGCACTCACATATGCTCTGGGTTTTCCCAAGGTAACATTGATACAGTCTTTGTTTTAACTAAAAACTGATCCTAAAGTGTTAATGTGGTAGAGGAGGCATTTCTTCTCAAGATCTGAAATTTATTTCAGAAGATAGCTAAGATTCAGTGAAATTCTGTTGAGGATATGTACCTACCAAGCACAACCAAATACAGAAAAGAGAGATAGCTTTTAAATTTTTCAAAAGAACAAGTAAAAATTTTTTTTCCTCCCTTCTTCTCCCTTATATGACAAACAAAGGCCATGAATAATGACAAGTGAAATGTAAAAACTTCTGTGACTTGCCTAGGGTTGCAAAACAGGTCAGTAATTCAATGTCTATAGGAATGAAATGTTTATGGTTCCCAGCTGCCTCTTTGCCTCCCTAGACTGTGTTATTTGTTTCCCTTGTATGCTGAAAATGCCCTAAAGTATAAAGAGGAACTTTTAAGAACCACATGTGATTACATAATGACAAAAATGGGATTGTTTGGAATAATTTTAAAATGACTAACTGAGCTATAGATAAAAATGATCTCCTGATTTTGTTGATAGAGTGTGATAGTTCAGAAATATACCTTCAGCAATGAAACCACTGCAGCTTGAAAAGGGAAAATGTAAACACTTTTGCAAAGCTAAAGTTAGGCACTTTAAAGCAAATAAAATAGCAGTGGCATCTAAGTTACACCTGATTTACACACAATCAAACCAAAATGTTACATGCTTTTTTTTTTTTTTTTGCATATTTTCAAATATGTTCCAGTAATTTTACTTGGAAATTTAGTTCAAGCAATGAAATATTGTACTAATACCTGGTGTCTATATACTTTTCAGCACAGCTGTTCCCATTTTTAAAATGAATCATCATCACAGCTTGAACGCAACAGGTAAATAAAAGCCCAATTCATGAAAATATACTTGCACGTGTTTCAAGATGCTTACATCAAAGAAGTCAGGCTCTTAGATAAGACCCTCTTTGGACCAGATCTTTTCTATGTATAGTTCAGGATACAGATTTCTAGAAGGAGAAAGAGAAGTCTAGCAAGAGAAGCCCAGCAAAATGAATGTGATAAATAACCAAACTTCTGCAGCCATGACTCTGACTTGTTTTTGCCTCTAACTGTATTCAGGAGCCGATTACTCCTGCTTTTCCTCTGAACTTAGTGACAAGTACCTTGTTTTAATGAATCTATTTACCTCCTTATTATAGCAAAAATGACAATAACCAAAACCAAACCAAACAGGACCGCATTTATGAAAAATCACAAATTACTTAACTGCATTCTTAAAATGTTAACCACAGGACTGCACATATGAAAAAGAGGAAGACTCACCAGAAGAAAGAATGCTGCACAGAATATTAATAAATGTCCTGTTACAGAGATGCACTTAGGATGAATAAACATGTAAGGATGGGAAAATGAATGGTGGAAGAAGACAGAGATAATAATTTGAAAAAGAGTCCTGGCTAAACTACCTAGACTAAAGCATCAGAAGCCAGAAACTTCTCATTGATAGAAGAGGAGGAGACAATCAGTTAGGAACAAAGATTAAAATCTCAGCTTTACAGTATTTGAAGCAAGCAATATTAATCTGCTATGAAAGCTGGCTGTGACATAGAGGTTAAGGCAAAAGGCACTCTTGCTTTTGTGTGTGTGTGTAGAAGATGGTAATTGGGTTTTTCACTAGCCACAGGTAACCAGAAATATTACAGGAAACTACCCTCCTAATGAAGTCATAGATCTGCTAAAAGAATATCATTACGTATTCCTTCCACCCTTCTGTGCATATGCTATGCACCTCTAGCATCATTTGGTCCCTAAGTGAACCTACTGGTTCTTTTCCTTGTTCATGTCTTGATTTCCTTTTGCTGCCATTCTTTCATTCTCTGGACCAAAATAGAAATCTAACTAAGATCCTACTAACATAACGTGCATCCATACTTCCATGTCTCAGTGCAAGATATTCAGCATCATGGCAGGATAGGGAGGAAATGTATGGGAAGCTCTTCAAGCCCTGCAGGGAGACGAGGATGGCTGGGCTTCGCCTGTACTGCTGCAGTCCTTTGCCAGCGTTCCAGTCTCGGAAATCTGCAGCAGTGAAGTGTCTCACCACTCTGATGTTATCCATTCCTATGTAACTTTTTCCTGGATATATGCTTGACATTTGCATAGCCTCTCTGTCTCAGGTGTTGCTAGGAGTCAAATAACACCTGCCATTCAAAGTGTATTAAGTCCTTTTGCTATGCTAACATTGATATCCATCTATCTCCTTGCCTGACGTGTGTGTGTGTAAACATGCTATAAACCCAAGGGGATTAGAACTAACAAATTAGGTATTATGATATATTATGACACCAAGAAAGTGGAGCTTAAGGACTAAAGAAGCTGATCCATCATTGCTAAAAAATATTCCAACCCTTCTTCCCTCAGAGTTGACCCTCTCCTCACCTTCTGAGCATTCATCTCTCACATGCTTATTTTTGTGCAAATGCCTTCCATGATTTAATATCTTTGACAGAAGAATACATGTAGCATTTGTTATCGATGTGTCTTGGAAATGCAGATCAGCATGCCCAGAGCAGAAGTAGTTTGTTTACTACTTAATGGCAAAGTGGTTGAATTCTAAAAAGGGCACTGATGTTATTATTAAAGACAAGCAGAAAGCAGGCAGTGAAAAGAAACAACCTATTCGAAATTCCACACTGTCTACAAGATAGTAATAACATTCTGCCATGGTAGAGAAATAGAGGTAATTAATGCCTTTAAACTCCAGTTAGAAACAGCATCCATTTCTTTCCTTTCCTGCCACCGTTTAATACCACAAGGCAATATCCCAGCGGGGAAAATGGCAAGTCCTGGGACAACTTCCCAGGAAAGGTGGTGGAATTGCTGTGACGAAGTTCTGAAGAGGCAAAACTAATGTCTGTGGTAGCAAAATGCCAACCCATCCTGAGTCCACATTGGCTAATTTAGTGGTTCCTCAGCTTTGTGTAAAGAAAGGATCTGATTTTTCGGGGAAAAAAAAGAAAAAAATTAATTGTGCAGCACATACAGAGATGAGGAAATGTGAGAGCTTTTTGGAAATTAAATCTTTGCAAACACTTTGCCTGCAAAATCTTTTAGTTTCTCCTTGCAGAAAATACTCTTAGGAACAGTGCCTCAATTTCATATAATCCTATAAATGAGGACCGTTGCAGTTCAGTGAATTTCTCCCTCTGGTGGAGACAATGTGATAAACAAAAGCTAATATTTCTATCAGAAGATAATCTTCCTATAACCATAAAACTAAGGCCTGGAAAAACCCATTGCTCAGACATGAGTGTCTCTGAATGAGCTACCCAGTATGAGGCTGTATGCTTCGTAACTTGGGGTCAGAGAGCTCTACAGCCTCTGTGCAAGCAAACATTGCAAATATTTGCTTTCCTAATGACGTCCAAGAATGTAGGTCTCACTTTCCCACCCTAACTGATGACAAAAAAAGAGAATGTGTTTCTTCTCAGAAAAAAAAAAAAAAAGGAACAATGCCACAGTTTCTCTTTCTTCAAGTTTTCTTTAATTTTGTCTGAACAAAGTGATATTTTACTTAGGTTTTGGGGTACAACTTCGATTCTACCATCTTGTGACTACTGAAACTGCAAGAAGGAACAGTGCATGGACTGTTGATATTCTGAAGAGGTAACACAAGGGCAACCGTGCCTAGGAGTCCAGTTAACACTAGGAACCACCTGCTTCTGCAGGACCGTGTTCTTTTACATGGAGCGAGGGTGCCTGCTCTGCTACCCTTCGTGGGATGTGTTTCAAAGTTATCAATTGCTTGGCAGGATACATAGCGGCTATCTGAGCCATTTAGCAGACAGCTCATCATGCAGTATTTCAAAATGGGGCCATTTTGCAGGAGGCATTTGTGAAAGAGCACATTTGTACAATCAGAAGGAAATGGGGCTCATTTCAAACATCCCCATGATTCTCAGTACAGCACTCATCAGCACAGTATCTTGCAGCCTCTGAGGCCACTAGGCAGACCTGTAGATTTTCTTGGTGAGCTATGCCAGAGGATGTGCTACAGCATCTGAGATGCCTTTGGGTAGCTACATTAATCTGCACATGCCCACATGTTGCTGTTTCGCAGGAGTGAAGGTTTTACTGCACATGCACAGATTGAGCACCCTCACAGCACATGCTGGTGGTGGAGGATTTGCTTTGCTGGTGATAACTGCCTCCCACCAAGCAAGAAGCAGGGGTTTACAGGACTGATATTCTGTATATTGGTGCATTTTTTCAGTATCTCCCTAAGAAGTGACACGTCCAGTGCACATCCCTATAAATAGCAGGACTTTGGAAGTAGTTTCTTAACCAATATAAAATGCTTTTTATATAAAACCTCAAAAAAAAGAAAAAAATCATGACTACCAGTTGTCATTACAAATATTATTTAACTCCCACCCCCAAAATTACACCTAATTATAGAGACAAGGCAAAAGGAAAAGAAGAAAAAATAAAAATTACAGTCTGGTAAGAAAAGTATTTCAGCAATTTATTTAAGTGGCATCAGAAAATACAGGAAATAAGGAGGTTAATTACACACTTTGGTCCTCTCTGAATTTTCTGTCTACGTGAGTCTAAGTAATCAACTCTCACAACATTCATGAAACCTCTGGGAATGAATTTCAGCCTTGTGAATTCATACTGTGAGAAAAGCACCACAAACAAGCTCCCCAAATAATAATTTGTTTCCACAGAGGGCCAGACCACGGGGAAATGTCATAAAATGAGATGAAGACAGGGCCCGAACTCTAACAGGCAGATAATTCTCCCAAATTGGCTCTCTGTGCCATCAAACAATAACTTCAGATGCTGTTTAAATATGACAGTACTGTTCTGGCCACTGCTAATCCCCCAAATCCCTTCTTCACTTGCATAATTCTTGACAGCTTAGTGGCTCCAAGTCATTTCTCGGCAAGGGAGACTCAGCAAATGACTGTTTCATTGCAGCAAGGTAAAAGAGATTGAATTATTCAAGGATTAGTTTATCGAAGCCAGCACGTCTGCGGCCGTCACAGAGTGCCTGTCAGGCTGTCCTGTCACCCGTGTCTTCCCTTTCACCCACGTGCCTCTTCCCCAGTGCCAGGCTGATAGCCCAGTCCCTGCCGTGGCAGCTTTGGGGCGATGTTTTTATACTTTACCCGTAAACCTTGCGTGTGAAGTACACCTTCACATGTAAGGGAAGGGACAGAAAGTTGGCTCCGAGGTTCACCCACTCATCCCCAGCTGGGTAGGCATAGGGGACCCTCGCCGTTAAAAGGGCCGAGGGGCTTTGCACACTGCAGCATGCAGAGCGGAGAGAGCATCGGGCGAGGGAGAGTGACAAGAAACCCAGATTAATGCTTTATAACCTTTCAGATGTAGCAAAAGAAGCAGTGCGGGCTCAAACTGAGACAAACCCTTATCCTCCCTCCATGACTGACTGGCTTCCTGATACACAGATTTTGTCCTTATTTACTCCTGGAGATTGGTACCTTCTGTGCTTGCAAAGCTTTCCATTGCCTGATCAGTAAATGTATACAAAACCTTGTGGTATTCTGGCTTCCTAGAAAACAAAGATTATCTGATACTTATTTAGCAACACACTGTCTCAAGGCATATAGAATTTCACTGGGGCAGCTGCGCACACCGTCTCCTTTTCCTTCTTCAGTGCTTGCCAAATTTTGTAAGAGGAATGAGCACATGGGTGCTGTTGAGGGAGGAGGCACTGACTGCCTGCTCCCTGCATCCCAGCCAGGCAATGAAGATGAGTGTGCCCAGGCTGAGGTGACAGATTGAGCCCACCGGGATCGTTCCAGCTGACCACCCTGAGAGCATGCTTATTTTTTCTTACCATCAGAGGACCAGGAATGGAAATCAAGTCAAGCATTGGTATTCTAGGGTTTGGATGCTGTTAATACATTGAATAATTATACAGTTGCATATTTTAGCCTGGATTCAATAAGGAAATAAATTTGTCACTGACTGTCTATTCCCGCCCCAGTAAATTTGAATTAATTGATTTCAACCACATTTCAAAGTCTGAAAAAGAAGTAATTGAGATCTCACACGTTTGAGAGAATTTGCAGCTAAACAGAAGAGAGTCAAGTTGTTTGTCCCACTGAAGGAAAAAGCACTTGGCTTTTGTTGCCCATTTTGTTGTCCCCGAGCACATTGCCTCCTGACCGATCGGCTCAGACAGAGCTCCCGTACACAGCTGGCCCACAGAGGTTATTCCTGGCAGGATTCATGGGAAAAGTTGGGGTTACCATCATGTGAATGGGGAATCGGCAGGGAAAGGACACAGATCTATTGGAGTGCAGCTTTCACTAGGTATGCTTTTCTTGGAGCTACCCTTTTTGGATGGAATACTAGTTTTTTGGGTTTCTCAGTTATTACTTTTATGAGGGGAAATAACCTTTTGCATACTCCTGAAAAGCTGTTAATGAGATGTTCAAACTACATTAAACAAATACATACTGTTCCAATTCTGTAGTTAAAGATGAATCATCTTAGTTTATCATCCAGGTAGTTGTAAACAATAAAAGCCTGTTTTGGTGACTTTTACTTCAGGGTGGATCATTTGCACTGCTGCTGTATTTCATAAGAACTTCTCATATAGGATCCTGTTTGCATGCATGACAAATTGGAGTGATCTGCAGTGCTGGATTTTTTATTCAAGGAGCTTTTCACCTTCATGTGACATCCAATCATTACTGGAGGGAGAAGAGATTTTAAAATAGGGTTTTTGAAGTTGTTCTTTTATTTCTGATTCAACAGGCACATGATTTCATATTCACTTCAGGGGATATCTGTAGATATTTTTATTGAGACTGGTTGCTCTGAAGTGATTGCACAGTCAGATTATCTTAACGTGACAGCCAGGGGCTCTTCCAATGAATTTGTATCCCACACACCACAGAAAATCAAGGCTTTCCTAGGAATATTTACTCCACTTCATTTGAATAGCTTAAGTGCATTTCAATGGCCTTTCATTCCACTTAGCCTCACTATATTTTCAGTGTGTTAAGCTCTCTTCAAATATAGCACTTAACCTCTTTCTTTGGGGTAAGTTTTAATTGGTCCATTTCAAGAAAATCAACATTGACCTTCTGCTTCTGTAGTGACCACTGTAGTGGGAGTTGGTATGATTCAGTGCATTGTTTCTATTGCAAAAGCTAGAATGGATAATTTAAAGTTCAGGTTACAGAGGGAATATATTGTATAATAATTCAAGCACAGAGAGCCACTAACTTAAAAAGTATGGTCTGCAAAATGTCAGTTAGTTCTGATGCTTTTATTCCATATACAAACTTATGATATTTAAATAGAGCAAGGTCTAACTGTTATCTCTGAACTAGTGGTGGGTGAGAAAAAGGTAAACCATCTTACAAATGTTTGCCTAATATTTATCTCCCAAATATTTCTCAGCTTTCTGACCTGTTCCTATTCTACAGGGGGAGAAATACAAGGTCTCAAAAAGAAGGCCAAAGTGAATTCTAGAGCAAAAGTTCATACCTTGTTTTTGGGAAATGTAGGCTTGGTTCCTTCTTTGTTACTTCCCCAAGTTCCACAAAGGTGACATACACACCATTTTCTGATGTGAGATGTGACACAACTGACAAACTGTCAAGATTTGGGCATCCTCAGATGACTGGAAAGCACAAATCTTCACAAGTCTTTGGCTGTGATCATGGTCAGAAAACAGGCTGTATGAGTAGGAAGGCTCTATTGCCAAGCATTGGTTAACTAATATGGAAAAAGTAGAAGATGGACAATAATTTCAGCTGACAGCAATTCACTTGCTCCTCCAGGGTATATGTTCTCTATGGCTCTTCATTCTGATAGCAAGAGAAAAATGTTTAAATGAAAAAAAAAAGAAATGCTGCACAAATGAAACTGCATTGGTAGCTCCACTTCTGTGGGAAGGTATAAAGGAGCTGGCAGTTCATGTGAGGGAACCTGCCCAACTACAGTGACTGCCATCTTTGCTCTGTGCGTAAACACAGAAGATCAGAAATGAAGGTCATCAGTTTGATATCTTCCAGCAAAGCTAATTTCCTAGAAAAATGTCAATCTTGTTGCCTTGGTGAATTGTCCAGTGTATTAAATCTCATAAATCCTTTATCATTTCAAATCTTTGCAATTTGCTACTTGCTCAGCCACCTACCAGAGAGATTTAGTTTCTCTGAATATTTTTCAAAAACTGCTACAGCTGCCAGGTCTGTTTTGCACTGAAACAAAACCACACATTGTCACAAGCCTTCTGCAGAATTCTGGGATTCATCTGTACTGTCCATGTCCTTGCTACAGGGCAGGAGTTTCTTTTCCTCTTAGAACCTTGTGTTACTAGATCTCAAGATGAGAATTTGGGTGAGCGCTCAATAACAGTATAGACATGTTAAGCCAAAAGCAATAAAAGTATTTCTTTTACCAAATCCAAGTAGGAAATACAATACAAAAAGTTCTGCAGAGATATAGCTGTCCAGAAAAGAAATGACGCAAAAAATTTACCTAGTACTTAGACTGACATTATTAATATAGAGAGTTCAGTTGATAGTGATTGGCAGGTCTCTCATGGGCTTCCTTCAACAGGTGTTTAGTCCTCATGCATCCCTTCCTTACTTAAGACTTGTTTTCACAGAAGGCAACTGTGCTTTGCAGGACTCTTTTATCTTCTGATGTGGGTACCCCTCTAGACACCTATTCCAGGACATCAGTCCTCCAAGGGCTTTCCAAGGCTTGACTTATCTCAGTTCAGCCTATATTTATTTGTGTCCTCCAACAGACACATTAGCCTCAAATTATGGCTTAGTCTCTCCCACCAACCTAAAGCATAACCAGGAATAGCTATCAGGAATAATTGGAACATTTAATTATTCTTCAAAATCTCCAATGCGGAAGAATCCCAAATGACCCTTGACATTGTCTAAAGCTTGACTTTCCTTAGTCAGATTTTTTTTTCTTGGTATCTCAGGTACATGTCTTTGGCTTCATATTAAGCCTCATATTTGTGAACGTGGTGAAGCACAGATCACTGCCCATGTAAAAAAAACCTTTCATGGAGTTGGAGGCTTATCAGACTTTCCCTATCACTTTCTTTTTGTAGAAGAAACAAATTAATTGCTTTCAACCTTATATTGTAGTTTGTCTTTCCCCAAACTCTATCATTTTCATGTCCATAGCCTTTATTAATAGCTATTCTGTAATTATTGCAGTTTAGAAACTGCTCCCTGATAATCACCCCCTGATGTATTAATAGAGGGCAGTTATATGCACTCTCAATTAAAATTTTAATAATATTTCAGAAGACCTTCTGTGGAAAGCAGTATCAGAGTACAAAACAATGTACTTTCATGGAATTTTTTAAAAAAATAATTTATGAATCTAATTTCATGTCTAAATACCAACTACGGTATGTTATGAATTTGATATGTTACATAGCTAACAAGTTAAGGGATTCTGTCCTTAACAGCAACCCTTTCTGAAACAGAAAAGGTCTGGGAAAAGCATAGATTTGATCTCCTTGTGCCGAAATGACCATTTTACCAAGCAACTGATTTATCTTGGGATTTCTAGATTGCTGGAAAGTCTGAAAAGTATTGGCTTCAAAAAGAAAAAGAAAGAAAAATATAATAGTTCTTTTTATTGATCTGATCTAGTTATAACCACTCATAACCTTGGGGCTTAAGTGTTCTCTCTCACTTGATGGTGACTTCATTTGGCAGGATAGCACAAAAAGCAATGCAAATCCAAGTGATCTGAAGCCCCCCGCTACAAAGCCGATCAGAAGTCCCGGGATTAGTCTTGTTATTTTTGTCTGAGTTTCACTCAGATGGCTCTATTCAGCTCATTCATCAAACACTGTTGAAAATCCTGAGGAGTAAAGGACTGGCTCTACAGTCACAGCAGAACGACAAGGAGCCTTGTGCTTGGAGAGGTAATGAGCTATAGGGTTTTCTGAACAGCTGTTTATTACCACGGAAAACCCAGGAAGAAAGATCCTTTTGTGATGGCAGTGGCTGAGGTATAGGATTCAGTAGGAAATTGTTGCTTGCCCAGTAAGTACAGAGATAACACTGTCCACTTTCACAGTCTACTCGGAGGTCATGGGATGGAGTTGGCACAGAGGAAGTCTACCCTCCTGTTCAGCCTTTCCCTGGGCACAAAGTGGACACACCAGTGAGGATTTGGCTGTGTTCCCATTTTCATCTGTGATGCAAATGAACAAAGAGCTTCTTTCAATCTCTGTATCCAGGCACTACACTCCAGAGAAGCAAGAACTATCTCAAGATACCTGGGGCCCTAATAAAAGCATTGGCAAATTTTTCTATTCTTTTACAAATCTTATGTGGTTCCCAAGAGTGTGTCCAACTTCAGAATAAATAAAAAAACAAACAAATGAACAACAAAAAAACCCCCAGAAAAGTTGGGGAACAACACCAGCCATCTTTAGAGCTGAAAACATTTGCAAATTCCTGTATAGGTTTGCTACCAAAATCTTTCAGCAAGACATCTTTCCTGGAGCTGTGCTGCCTCAGTCTTTGGTCATACTCTACTGACTTCTCCAAGTATTAAGTTCCCCTGAGAACTGAAGTTCTCCAGGACGAACAGCAGAAAAAAGTTATGTGAGTGTTCCCTGACTGTCTTCAGATGAAAAAAAAAAAAAAAAGTGCCTTAAGTTGCAGCTAAATTAATTATTTTAAAAACAAAATCAAAGCTTAACATGGGCAAAAACTACAGAAAAAGGAAGTTGAGGCAATGACTCAGCCCTAATGAGCGGGGCCGGGAGGGATCGTGCAGGGGGGCCGTGGTCCAGCACACTAAGGCACTGTCAGCCACGCTGGGGACTGACTGCATCACTGCTGCTGGAATTACACCGGAGCGAGCCTTGGGCAAGCAAAGGAGAAATTAAGTGCTAATGAGCAGATTGCCCTGAATCACTCTGGATCAAACAGGCTGTAAATCTGGCCAGCTGAGGCCTCCCAGGTGCACGCAGCAATTGCGCGCAATGGGGGAGAAAGAGCGAGACGGAGGTGCTTGTGGTGCAGAGGAACATGGCTGTAACAGGTTTTAGGGTATCCTTCCCACCCTGCAAGGCGCCGTGTGATTTAAAATACATTGCACCAATTTTAAGGAAGGAAATTGTATTTTAAAAAAAAGGTTAACTATTCCAGCAGAGAGTTATTTGGGAATGTATCTGTTAATTGTGTAACTACTGTGAAATGGGTGTATCCAGATGAGACCGTGCCCTACAGCCAACACAATGAGTCTGTTTATAGTGCAATAGCGTTTTCAGGAAATATTAGCTGGGCTGCTGCTGTGAAGTTCAGACTTTTTATCAGCAAATCGTTTTCTCCCAGTAGTTTGCTGTTGTGCCAAATTGCGGTGCTGAATGCGAAGAAAATTCTCCTGGCACTATGTGTATGAATTGGAAATTCAAGGCTTCCAGTCTCAGTAATTTCTTGATCAATCTGTGGTACTTCTGGCAGAACAAAACCAGGATATCATAAAGCCATGGTGATACAGAGTTGGTACAAAGTGAGCACAATTACTTTTTCAAGTACAACACCCTCATGAAACACAGGGCAGGTTATTGCCTGCATTGCTAATAGACCTTGCCCTATCACAAAGATGAATATCTACCATTAGAGCTAAACCATATAGTGTGTCTCGCTGAAAGTGTAATTGCATTAATCTGGCTACTCTTCTCACCGTTACTGGACATGCAAACTGACAGACTAACAATTATCCAGGGATCATTTCTTTAAAAGTTGGTACAAGTATGATTTTGTTTGATTCAAACTGAAATATATATTTCTTTCTCACTAGAAACAACAACAAAAGAGGTTTTTCATATTTTCTAATTTTAGAAATCTAGCAAACAAACAGTGGGAACTAAAAGCCAGGCATCAACTCCACCTCAAATCCAGCAGGAGCAGCTCTTCTTTTCTCCAAGTCAGTAGCTCAACACAGAGGATGTTTTCTTAGCCCAGTTCAATTCCCACGTCTTCTTTAGACAGTCTGACCCAATACCTCCTGCTTCCACAGCCTGTGAAACATTCCTTAATGAGCCTTTTCCAGTCTAACCTGCTAAAAAACTCCCCTTTTCCATAGACTGACGCAACATTATTTATAGTAGGAGCAGGTGCTCTCAACAACATCTCCCTGTTGAGCAGATGTCATCTTTCTTTGACTATATAGGCAAAAGCACTTTTAAAAGGAAAAAAAATCTCTCTTTAAAGTAATAATTTAGAGAACAACCCATGGTTTTTAGATCATCAAAATGGATATAAGAATCTCAGTCTGTCACAAAAGAAAATTAAAAATTTCACGTCTTCCTTTCCTTTACAGAAAGAAGAAAAACAAACTTTGGGGTAACAGAAGTAGACTTCTTGGCAGATCTAGTTCACTCTCAGGGATCAGGTAATAACGGACCCCTTCCTGAGTGTCTAAGGCCACACATCCCCTTCCCTTTCCCCACTTCATTGCCACATCCATACAGAAGGTTCATGTGTTTTTTCAAAACCTTCAGTCAGGCTATTATTTTGCTCTTCTAAATCTGAAAATTCGAGCCAAAGAGGTGCTGGTTCATGGGCACTTCAGACCTGAACACAATCAGACTCTTCCCCTGTTCAGGAACCTTACTGGATTTTTACCTTATTTATTTGATAACAAATAGACATTTGACCTTACAATTAACTTTTCCTAGCTCAGGTCTTTCTTAGCCAGGCAATATTAACACATAGTGACAACTGTATTAGCAGCAAAGTAAACTCAGTATTTCTTAGAAGAAAAATCTTCATTTTAAAGTTTTCCCCAAATGCACAAAAGTTGCTGGTGGAAAAATATTTTAAGTATTTTGTCCTAGGAAAATGGAAATTATTCAATGTCTTCATAAGTCATAAACCCAGGACTGCAGTGGGGTCCTTCACAACTTCTCAGCAAACCTTTCACCTATGCCTTAGGACTGTGAATAAATTTCAGATTGCTGCTGAATGTGAGAATACAGCTAGGAAGAGTGATGCAGAAAGGGGCAGAGGCTGGTACCCAGATTTTGTGCACACAAGTGCTGAATTCAGGTATTGCATTCACAAAGCAGCTGAAATAAACCTCCATTTTCCACAAAACCTGATTTAGCTGATTGCAGAGGGTGAGTAACCACACTGGGTAGCTCAGCTGCTCGAGCTTGGATCAACATAAGCACAGAAAAGTGTAAATAAATTCAACCCACAGAGGAGAAAATGATTGTCTGGACTGGTTGGAGCTACTTCTGGCTTTTCTTTCTCCTGCAGCACTCTAGTGT
>JANHGO010000045.1:18105819-18158879 GCA_024606505.1 Aquila spilogaster | reverse complement strand
TGTCACAAAGGCACGGGGGAAGAGCGGTAAGCCCCTCCCCCCCGTTGTGACGTCATAGTGCCCCCCGTTGTGACGTCACAGTGCCCCATTGTGACGTCACCACCCCACAGGGCCCCTCTTTAACTTTGATGTCCACGATGATGTGCGGCTGCTGAGCGACGCCACTGTGGAGAAGGACGAGGTGCAGTTGTGGGGCCGGGACCCACGGATCTATGGGGCTGGGACCCACATATCTATGGGGCTGGGAGCTGTGGGGCTGGGACTCATGAATCTATGGGGCTGGGACCTGTAGAACTGGGAGCTGTTGGACTGAGAGCCATGGACCTATGGGGCTGGGACCCACGATTTTATGGGGTTGAGACCCAAGGATCCACAGGGCTGGGACCCATGGAGCTATGGGGCTGGGACCTAAAGATGTACGGGGCTGGGAGCTGTGGGATTGAGAGCCATGGATCTATGGGGCTGCGACCCACGGCTCTGTGGGGTCGAGAGCCACAGATGTATGGGACTGGGAGTTGTGGGGCTGGGACCCACAGATCTGTGGGGCTGGGAGCTGTAGAACTGGAAGCTGTGGGACTGAGAGCCACGGATCTATGGGGCCACGACCCACGGCTCTATGGGGTCGAGACCCAAGGATCCACGGGGCCGGGACCCACGGAGCTGTGGGGCTGGGAGCTGCAGAACTGGGAGCTCTGCGACTGAGAGCCACGGATCTATGGGGCTGGGACCCACCCACGGATCTATGGGGCCGGGACCCACGGATCTATGGGGCTGAACGCTGCCCCCCATAAGTCCCCGTCCCATCGCAGTCCCATGCGGGGAAGGTGGTGCTGCGCAGTTGGTACGAGAAGAACAAACACATCTTCCCCGCCAGCCGCTGGGAGCCCTACGACCCCGAGAAGAAGTGGGACAAGTACACGGGGAGGGGGGGGCATCCTTAGGGATTCAGCTCAACAAGATTCCTTTGCTTTTTAGCAATGTCAAAATAATGTCAATTTGATCTTGAACTACTGTTGCACAAAAAAGGGAAATCATTACTGCAGTGTTGGGTTGAGGCTGAGATTGACCAGGTCAGGGTTCTGTAGGAGAGAAACATTGCAGGACTAAACACCTTCTGTACCTCTGCTTAAATTTCAGGGTTTTTCTCATCCTCAGTTTCTCACTGATATTTCATTTATTTCTTTTTTTTTTTTTCCCCCTGTAGGTTCCATAGCATTGTAACTGAGGTGAGTAAACACTTCTAAAATAGCCACCAAATTGGTCTGTGTTTTGATTCACATACATTAACCACTCTAAGGAAACTGAAAAGGAAACTTGAGATCTGTTCAGCTTGAACTCAATCTTACAGATAAGGAAACAAAACTGGATTGAGTTATTACTAAAATGCCAACAAGGCAGCCAGGCTGGCCTTGAGCTTGGTGAGAGGAAAATTATGGGCTGTAGAAACACACGAGAGCACTTGAAAGTGTGGATATGCCACCTGCACTTACTTCCTCTTTTTCTCTCTTCTGGATACTTTCTGATCCCAACAGGGACCGGTGATGATTGGCTCTAAGTATAGGAGCATGGGAGTAAACTGGGGCTATTGGTCTGGCAGGCCACTCCTGGAAGCAGGTCACTATGACCACAATTAAGTGGCAGATGGAGAGGACAAGAAGGGCCAGGAGAGTGAAAAATACATTACAGTTCATTTCTTGAAGCTTTATTCAGTGCTCTTTATCTTATCTGTCCCAGTAAGGATAGGAGGACTTATCTAGAAACTAAAGATTAGCTCTGGCTCTGCATGATTGGAAATATTTTATTTTTACAGTTGAGATGGAAAATAAATATAGATTTTTCCTTTTGAAATTAATAGTAAAGCATTTGGAGTTTTTCAGCTGAACACATGCTTCATTAATATTTGCTGTTCTGCACTAAAGGAGGATGCTGTGCTGTGTGCTGGCTGTAGAAGTGTGCAGTTTAAAA
The DNA here is from genome assembly GCA_024606505.1 of Aquila spilogaster. NCBI lineage: Eukaryota > Metazoa > Chordata > Aves > Accipitriformes > Accipitridae > Aquila > Aquila spilogaster. The sequence continues at coordinate 18,156,914 of JANHGO010000045.1, read as the reverse complement.
TAAGAATGAGGTATTTAATGTAATGTAATATTTACATTAATGTGATGTATGTTATGCAATGTACACGAATGCAGTGTACTAACTGGCAGGATAAAAGCCAGACAAGTTTTTTGGCACAGTTATGTCTCAGCCCTATTCCGAGTGTGCCAATGTCTCCTCAGGCATCGACTATGCCCTCACTGCTTGTGGCATTTCTCTTGCCACATTTATGTTATGGAGTCTTTTCCTTAGCTAATATAATAGCACTACAGCACATTGCTGTGTTCCATTAAGGGCAGCAAATTGCACATTTAAGAACAGGTAAATTCAAGTGCTTCCATGTTTCCCAAAGCCTCTGCAAGGGCACCATTTACCGGCTATATATTAGGTTAGTAAATGATGAGCAATTCTTTATTTCAGGGAAAATTGGACATATTCATCAAAAGAGACGGAGAATGGTAGAGGTAATCAAGAGTATAACAAATGCAAAAATCCTTCATGGGTCATGCTTACAGAGGGATATATTTTGAAGAAATATGGACCATTTTAATGGTCTAATTTGAAGTTACTCATCTCAGTATATAGATATCTACTCATGCTAAACAAGCTCCTTTAGATATTTACATGTCTGTGGTGAGGCAGAGGTTCCCCATCCATCTTCATACAATGTGGCTATGGAACTGGAAGTAATGTCGTTGTGCTAATGCTGTGCTGTGCCACACTAATTCTGTTCATTAGCTGAGATGCAGCACTACACCGACATATCTGCTTGGCATCCTGAACCTGAGCTGACCTCTTTGAGCAGCCCTGGGACATTGCTCAGGGTCTGCACACGGAGCCACTGAGCAATGTGAACTGCAGGTTCAAGTTAAGAACTTGTACCAAGAACCTTGGGCCCATACAGATGAAAAGAAGGAGACGCAAATTGGAGAGCACGGAGCTGGTAAGCAGAAATATTCAGCTGCACTACACTGTACGTGTTAACACAATCTCCCCACTCCCTTTATAAATCACGTGTAATTTATAACTCATTGATTTGACTTTTTTATTGTTTTCTCCTTTGAATGTCTCAGTTCGCTGCAGTAGCTAGAATGTGAGTTGTTGTTTTCCTAAGTATTCAGTATAACATTCAACATGCCATCAAATGCATAGATATATTTGGTATGTTTTCTCTCCCTCCAGGCTGGAGGAATGAGCGGCACTATAATAACAGTTGCATCTGCAGTAGTCTTTCTATGCCCTATTGTAAGTTATTTCAAAATTATCTAGGCTCTTCGCAGACAGCTTCTCCATGGCTGTGCGTGATATCTGAAGTCCCCAGGATATCAATCAACACAAATAAGAAGAGGATTTCATGACTACAGTGGAAAATATCAAGGAGCACCTCTCTGCCCAGAGCACCTGGCAATCTACACTGTAGACTCAGGCCACTTCAGGAGTGGAACCCATTTTACCTAATTTTAGAGGTTAAAGACAGCAAATGAGTCGATGCCGATTTTTCAGTTTTTTACTTTAGTCAGTAATGGGGAGAACATGCAGAAATTGATCTGTCCTAAACCAGAGAACAAAGTATGTAAGAGGTATAGAAAAGCTTCTTGCTGTTTCCAGTTGTCTGCAGAGGGAAGGTGGATAACAAGGTTTAACAGAAAGACTGTTAAAAGCTGAGATGGATTTAGACCTGAATGTGCAGTCTCACCCATCTTCACAGCAGAACCATACTTAGGAGGGAGCTGTGTTCAGACTTTGTCTTGGAGGAGGTGTTGGAGCAGCCAGAAACAGAGCCAACAAGGCAGCAAGGGCAGCACAGTGCTCCCAGTTGCCCCCTGGTCCTCTCGTCTGACAGAGGGGATGTGCTTGCTGAGAGGACTTCCAGTGATGGATTGCTTTGTTAGTGATGTTAGTTAATGAAAATTAATGGGATTTTTGTCCTTTATAGTAGACATTTTGCCTGCTGTTTGTACATGTGTGTGTTCTTTCTTTGAATATGCAGTGGGTGGCAGCTAAGGATGTGGTGCAGGCTTGACGGGCAGGTGAACGGCAACAAGAGTTGAAAAAGAACGCTGGTGCAGAAAATCTTGTCATACTGAGTGCGTCCATCACGATGAAGTGATACGGATTTATATGGGGGAAGACGAAAGGATTGTCACGGCAGAAAATGTATTGAAACTTCAAGAATGACTCAGATTGCTTGAGTCAGGGGGGATCCGGTACTGCAAGACTTTGACTTATGCGGGAGGAATCAGATTATTCAGTCTCTCGCTCTTTGCATCTAATCACAGTATTGATACTCCATTGCAGTTCCTTCCTCCTTTGATTTATATGTTCCTCTGGAGAGCTCGACTCACTTTAATTGTCTGACCCGCAAGACACTTAACTAGTTTCTTTTTTTTTTCCCTGATGTGACTCATGAATTTGATTTTTCAGCTCATATCCATTTTTACTTCTTTCCTCACCTTGGGATTTGAGCAAGGATTTTTCTCTACTGGATTGAAAAACACCTATGTCATAGAGTCTGTATAGCCTTGGTGTATATTGGACATATACACAATATGCTCTTAAGGTGAGAGGGAGTGGCCTTAAGTTGTACCAGGGGAGGTTCAGGTTGGATATTAGGAAACATTGCTTCTCAGAAAGAGTGGTGCTGCGGTGGCACAGGCTGCCCAGGGAGGTGGGGGGGTCACCATCCCTGGAGGTGTTCCAGAACCATGGAGATGTGGCACTGAGGGACGTGGTTATGGGCATGGTGGGGGTGGTCTGGGGTTGGACTTGGGGATCTTAGAGGTCTTTTCCAGCCTTAATGATTCTGTGATTCTATAACAGAAGAGCCTTATCACCTTGAAAGTAACAATGCAGTGATGCATTGTATAACTGAAGATAGTAAAAAGTATGGCTTTTGTTGTAGGAGAACTGAATCTATCAATGAGTATGTTCAGTGGGACACGTGGAATTTGTGTAGCACTGATCATATATAAAGGAAACCATAAATGAATGTTAAGAGAATCCCTTAGCTGAACTTTTCTTTGTTTTAGGTTTTGTGTGGAGGTACACTTGCTATGAGATTTATAAATTTTATTCTAAAAGTCTTTCTCCTATTGGAAAACTATGTACCCCCTCTATTTGCCCCCTTGAAATGCAGTGGTGTGTTATTTTATACTCTAACAAGCAATTACCTCAGAGCTGCTTACGTAATAATAATGCAACTTACAGTATCTGGAAATGAAACCACATTTTTCCTTGTCTATTTTTAGACAGGACATGTTTAAGATATCTCTGTATGTCAAATTTTCTTGGCTCCAGAAAAATTATGATTCTAATTAGGACACTATTCTTCTCATTAGAATAACTGTCAAAAACATTCGCTGAGAGTTTCCATTCCCTTCCTCAGCAGCTGTTTGGATCCCTTTGCGAGGCAGGTTAAGGTTATTGTGATCACCTGCCTTTGTGTCACATTGAGGATCAATACTATTTGACTTGGAATTAATGAAACCATTTCTATGAAGAAAGATGTGCATAATTCGGAACATTAATGTGCAGGCAGATGATGTTCTCTTCCTGCTCGTTTCTCCATTATACTATCCCCAGGAGCCAAATCTTGGCTCAGCTAAATGCAGCGAGGGATGGCTCTGTTCTTCTGAATGTCTCCTGTTACAAGGTTAGAGGCAGAAAGAAAGCTCTGGACACAACAGTGATGAAAAAGATACATGCCAGAGGAATGATTTACCACAGTTTTCAAATAATCTAACAGGCCTTAGATACACACAGCAAAGTGAATCAACTTATTAAAAACCGTGTCTCAAATTGCTGTGTACATCTCAGAAATGTTCTTGTGGTTTGCAGCCCACTCAGAAGCAAGAGGCAGACCTCCAAAATAAGGTAAAATAAGACATCAATGCCCTCTGGAGCTGAGGAGCAGGAATGGTGGCCATGCGATGAGATCAGCCCTTGTGTGCAGGGCTGGCAGGCTGGAGCCCTCCATGCCCTGGTGATTTTGGATTCAGCTATATTTTTTATGTCAGTTCTCTACCAGGACTCAGTGCACTCCATGAGCTGTGAGCCTTATTCCCAGTGCTGAAATGGAAGATGAGTATGAGGCTACACAAATTCATCTTAGCCTGCCCTACTAGGAGACCAATGTAACACCCAGTCTGATAGATGCTTTGCCTGGCCAAGACACCTCCATTATCTGTGCTCATTTGTGAATGCTGATGCACAACTGGATCTGAGCTGACCCAGAATTCTATCGATTTGCTCTGACTACAGTAAATGCTAAACATATCTTTTTATTGATGAACATCTGAACATGTTCTACAATACCTTTAATAAAACAAATTTCTGCTGCAGACAAAAATGACTCAAGTATGAGTCAACTTACTGTTCTTTCAACACAGCAAGCTGTATTTAAATGGACAATATTAAATCTGAAATGGCATCAGAAATTAAGCAAGGAAAACAGAACTAGGAAGCCTGATGCTTTATTTTTCAGTTTTGCTTAAAGATTGATGGCTCACATTGCTTGAAAGAAGAAAAACATTGTCCAGCAAAGGATGAAGGAGGGAGATAAAATGGAGGAGGATAATACCTAACCTTGAAACAATAACCTTTTAGGAAACTAAACAATGATATGCTGGGGATTAGAAGTGAAAAAACTAAATGAAAAATGATGGGGCACTGGCACAGGTTGCCCAGAGAGGTGGGGATATCCCATCCCTGGAGACACCCAAGGTCAGGCTGGGGGGGCTCTGAGCACTGATGGAGCCATGGGTGTCCCTGTTCATTGCAGGGAGGTTGGACTAGATGGACTTTAAGTGTCCCTTCCAACTCAAATGATTCAATGATTCTATGAATTGAGGACAGAGAAAAGAACATAAAAAATGAAAAATGTAGGGGTAAAGACGGGAGACAGAAAGAAAGGAAGCAACAAAGAATTTGGAAAGAAATAGGAACAAAGCATCATAGGTTAATGTAGCTTGGAAGGAACCTCTGGAGGGCTGTAGTCCAACCTTCTGCTCAGAGCAGGGTCTGCTATGAACTCAGACCACAAACTGGACCATAGGCTGACCTCCTCATAGGTACTGCTGCTGTGAGGCCCCTGAAGCCTTTTCTTTACCAGGCAGAGCCAGATCTGTTCTTTCAGCATCTCTTTATAGGACAAGTGCTCCAGCCTCAAACATCTTGATGACTTCTGTTAACCTTGCTCCAGTTTATCATTGTCTTTCCTGCATTGGAGGAGCCAGAATTGGATGCAGTATTCTAGGTAAGTGCTAACAAGTTCTTCTGTTAATACAGCCTGGGCTGCTGCTGCTGCTGCTCAGATTGCTTCCTACCAACACCCCCACATCTGTTTCAGCAGAGTTACTTCCCAGAGCTTAACTTCAATATGCACTAGTCTGCCTTTCCCAGCATTCCCCTGAGTGGATGCTGTTACTGCTAATGTTTGAGGAATGGCTTTTTTCCATTGCTGTTTCCAAGATAACACTGTGTATAAACCCTGATTAGTCCTGCATTGTTATTCATTATTCTCTCTTCTGCTGTTTGAAATGATTCAATCATCCCAGAGGAGAAAGGAAACGGTCTCCACAGCACAGATTTATGTGGTGTCTGGGAGCTGAGGTCTCTCTGGTACTGTAGTGGAAATGCTAAGTCGTGGCTTGAAGCAGTGATTGAGCACCTGGTGGGAAGGCAGGGCCAACCCAGGGGAGCTCAGGTGCATACAATGTACCTGAGTGACCGGAAGGACTGGAGCCAGGATGCACCTCTTCCCAGACCTCATTTAAGGGTTGGCAGTGGAGGTAAGGGAATCTTCCTGGAGATCCCTGTGTACCTGTGGCTGCTCAAAGGTACGTAGCTTTTTATCCTTTGTTTTTGTGTCCATGGCTGCTACATTTGTGCTTATCCTCATTTGCTGCAGCTGAAAACTCTGCTATTCTGCTATTGTCACTGTACTTTCCATCATATTACGGTGTTGCAGGTACTCACGAGAATTTGAGTCTTAAAGGCTGTTCAGTGCTTTGGTTCCTAGCCTTATATTTCTGATAACAGAAGAGGAAGACTATCACACAAATTTTCCTAGCACTGAGAATGCCCTACTTAAATTAATCTTGCAGTTTCTCTGGAGGATATAATGCACAATAAGTTGGTCCTGGATAGCCTGCTAACACTAATAAATAGCTTACAGGAATCATTCTGGATTTTTGTTCAAGGTATAAATAAGTTCCAGGGTTAGAAGTGAAGGTTTCCAGGCTCCAAACCCTGCTGACTGCCTTTGCATTGCCTGCTAGGTCAGTAAGCCTCCTAGATTTCTGGGGTGTATTCCACCTCCCAAAAGATACAGTCCTTCACATCATCCAAAGAGTCTACACGTTCTTTCTTTTGTCTGACAGTCACATCTTTTGAAATACATGGTCTTAGCAAAATCCATTTGAAATGAAGTCTCAGGGCTGACAAGCAGTGATTTATCACGAAACAGAACCGAAAGAGGGCATACAGGTAATATTTGGTGCATCTCTCATATTTGCTAATAGTTTTATTGGGCCTGTAGAATAGTGAAGATGATCAGTCAGGCTGACAGCACTGTACGTGCCTTCAAGCGAAAGGAAAACCAGAGAATATGCTCGAATTTGTGAAGGTGCAATGTTTAAATGATACCAAACAGGGAGTAAAGAAGAACCATGCGTACTGGTTAGCTGGAAAAAAGGTTCAAACCAGAACGCAGGGCAGTGATTGGCACATCTCTGGTTCTTTCTGAGAAACATTTATTCACAGGTCTTCCTATGATGAGTTGAGCAGCCTTGTGCCGAACAGCTATTTTTCAGATGAAGAGTACAGGCCTTGATTTTGTCTTCAAGATGGGAGAATCAAGGCCCATGCATTTTGCTAGTGAGTCTTTCAGAAAGACTCTACAGTGCAGTATAGGTGGCTCTTTGCAATGCTAAAAAGATTGTACTCAGGGGGGTAAAAGCTCATCTTCCAAAGCACAGCTACCCTTGTACCACTATCAAATTTCCTGTAATATTTTTCAAGTGCTTTATAGACATAAGTGGTCCAGACCTTCTAAACAAGATTGCCCACCTTTCCCAGGGAGGCAGAGGAAAAGTGTGAAGTTCTACAGAAACAAAAGTGATTCAAACTTTTTCGCCACTGCTCTCTGTAATGGCGTACCAGCCAGAGCTGACCCACCGGAGGAAGATCACTGGATGTTTTCTGACTCTTTCCAGAACAAATGTTACCTTTGTTTCCATCCTTCTGGGAAAGTTATGTAGATTCTGCTTTGAGATCCATCATGTCTTTGTCTGATGACAACTGCAATAATGTCAAGAGCCCTGGAGTACTTCAAAGCCCATCCGAATCTGCCGCGTGGTATTTTGAATATTTTTAGATTGCTACCAGATTTTGTACACATTGATTTGAAGGTTCTTTCTTCAGATGTTATGCATATTTATACAGAGGTGGGTGCTCTTTTTAATGTACTCTTGACATTTTAAAAACCCAGGCTGTGGAAGCTGTTCTCTCACTGTATCTTCATGCTGAAGAAAAGAGTGGAAATGGGCAATTTCCATACTCACAGCTATGCTGTTGTAGAAAAGAAGCTGATGTACAGTTTTACAGCAGCTGGATTTCCATGATCTGAAGTCAACTATATGAGGAAAAGTGGGCCCAAAAGCCCAGACTGAAGATTAAATATGCTCTTTAATGGAATAAAGGTGATTTGAATAGCACTGTATTTCACTGAAAAGTACACACACCGCAGCATTCAAATGTAAAGTGCCCAGATTTGAGACACAAAAAGTTAAATAGTGTGGAAATGTGAAATCACCCCATCAAGAGCAGAATGTAAAAAGGAAGGAACAAACAAACAAACCCGAAGAACTCAACTGTTGAATGAACTTTAGAAAGCATGACATTTTCTCACAGTGTGTACTTTGATGCCTTTGAATAGGTGCTTACCCATCGAGCTAGGGAAAAACAATTTTTTCTGCTTTTCCACTTTCATTTGCTACTGAGTTCAGATGTGTTCTGTACTTAAATGCTCAAGCTAAAGAAAACAACAAAGCCACTTTGAACAGCTTGACCCTGCAGAATTGCAAAAGAGCAATAAGGAGCACAGCTTTTTTCCCCTTCTCCATTCTTGCTGGAGAAGAGTTCCCAGATGTGTGGCCTGTGATGTATCTCATCAGTGCTGTTTCCATTTCGAGCCTCAATGGGACAAGGCTGAGAGGTGATGGGTACTTTAGGATATTCCTGTCCCTTTTTGGTGGCAAACACCAACCCCACATCTCAGTGAATGCACATCTACGTTGCTGGAGAGTGTGCTGCTATGGGTTGGTGCATGTCTGTGCCACCCCTGAGCACAGTGGGATCAAACATTGATAATACTTCATCCTTGTCAATGCATGGAGATACTTCCATCTGCCTACTTTGTCTTCCTCTGCTGTTCTCCTGCCAAAACCTCATGGCAGCTTGCCAGCTCAGCTCCTAATCCTTTCATCACACAATTCATTATGAAATAGGCCGGCCCATAGCGACTCCATCTTAAATCCACAAATGGATGTAGAAGTTAAAATAATTAAATTCTTAACAGGAATCAACCTCAGTTATAAATCTTGGCTAAGCCAGTGTTCTTTTGGGAAACTATATTTTGATGAAAACCAGAGGGCTTTTGCACCTTGTGATATTCTACTGGTTTTGGTGCAAGTTCTTCCCTGCAGGAAACTCCTGAAAAGAAAATGTGGTCTTTGGAAATATTGAAGTAAGGTTTTAATATGTTATATATATATACTGTGTGTACATTTATTATGTATATTAATGTTGTGCTTTTTCATTGATACTGCTTTGACTATTTCTATATTATTTTGAGGCCTGTCATAAATATTATTTAATAGACATATAGCCTGACAGCATGACATGTATACCCTTACCTTTTAAAATAGATTTTAAGTACAGTTGCTACTGAGTAGAGATTGAATGACAAAAGTAACATGAAATCTTCCAGTGTTTCTCATTTGATCAAGAAGACAAGAGCAGCACTCTTGTATCACCCAGGGAATAGACTTTGTCAGTAGCCCAGTGATTAATCTGAAGTAGTCACTGTAACATATAGGAAAACATGTTTAATAAAAACAAATGGATTTTTAGGATTTTTTTCACTGAGTGAATGATTTCAAGGTTTCATCTGTTCCTCCCAATTCAGAAAGAAAATGTTTCCAACGAACCCAAAGTTCTGGCAAACACTAACGGCCATCAATTTTCTTTACTCAGATTGATTACATGTGTTTCTGACATCTGAAGAGTTCTGCAGTCACCTTCACAAATAGGATCTGAAGATTTTAGGTAGGCAAGATCGCATTTACATACAGAGCAGACAGGTGTTGGAGGGGCACAGCATCAGACACTTCATTTTCATGCCAAACAGACAAGCTGAGAAGCAAGGCCTCAATCACATGCATAAGAAAGGGCAGGAAAGGCAGGGCCTGATTTAGAGATAATTTGTTAAATAGTTAACAAGATCCCTTAGAGACGTGCTGGACATGTATCTATGTGCATTAATACATGTCTACCTTGAGGAGTAACCTCAATATAAAGGGTAGATAGGAAACATTTTATTTTCTTTTGCTTGGTTTATCCTAGCTCTAAGACTTCAAATAAATGAAAAAATAAAAGTATAGATAACTTGACCACTATTGCAAGCAATATTATTCTATACTTAGGAAAGATATATCTTTTATTTAGCACCTGCACTTCCTTTGCATCTTTAAGTGCATGATATGACGTGTATGAAGTTTTCTGGGGATTTATCTGCCCAGATTTTATTGAATATAGCTGAACAATTCAGAGGATTTTGGAAATAATATTTGAAGCACCGTTTTCATGGAGCTCACAGTATCTGCTGCTTGAGATTGCAGTCTTAAACCTATTCAGTGTGGGAAAGAAAAGCAATAATCCCTCACATTGCTTGGAGGCGCGTAAATACAAATACTTTCCCCCTTAATAGAATTTTCCAGCTCAATGGGATCCTGGCTGAAGATTTTGGAACAGTTTTGCAGTCTTGTATAGGTAATAACTGAGGATAGTAATCATTGTATCCCAAAGTGGTGAGGTGAAGGGAAAGGACAAAGAATGTGTTACAGACTTAAGTAGTTAATTTATTAACTACTTATTATGTAATTTTTTTTCAATAGAAAGAGAACAGTTATCAGAAAATGTCAAGTTGTTGTACTCAAAACCTTCCATAGGAATGCACTCATTTTAAACAATGATTGAGTGAAGATTTCTGTCTTTCAGAGTCTGTTTCTAAGCATGTTGGAAGGCTTTGTTCCTTTCCGAGAACAGCCATCATCCCAGAGCTGTGGGTATTTAACCCAAGCACGTGGGAGATGATGTTCCGACCCTGTTCCTACACGTTTTCCAAATTAATTCCTCAGTAGCCAGAAGTCTGGCACTTCAACTCTTTCTGTGGTGAACAGATTGAGACATCTGACCTGGAGCTGTCAGAGCAGAGCTTTGAGCCTGACCTGAATTTGTCATCATGCTGAGCGAGCACCTACCTGTGAGCTGGTACTCACACGGAGTTTTCTCAAAGTAACATTCAAATTGCCTTTGTTTAGACTAAAAACAGAGCCTGAGGTATTAACGCAATAGCAGAAGCATTTCTTCTCAAGATTCACCTCGAGGTAGCCAAGATTCGGTGAGATGCTGGTGAGGATGCGCAGGCACCAGGCATGAGCCAGCGCAGAGAGCTTTGAAATTATTCCACCGAGCAAGTAAAAACAATTTTTCCTTCTTTCTTCTTCCTCTTATGACAAACAAAGCCCATTAATAATGACAAATGAAATGTGAAAACTTCTGTGACTTGCCTAGGGCTGGAAACCGGGTCAGTAATTCAACTACCATAAGAATACAATGTTTATGGCTCCCAGCTGCCTCTTTGTCTCCGTAGATGGTATTATTTGTTTCCCTGGTATGCCGAAAATGCCCTGAAGTATAAAGAGGAACTTTTAAGTACTACATGTGATTACATAATGACAAAAAACGGGATTGTTTAGAATAATTTTGAACTGACAAACTGAGCCATGGATAAAAATTATCTCCTCATTTTGCTGATAGAGTGTGAGAGTTCAGCAACGTACCTCCAGTAATGGCACGGCTGCGGCTTACGAAGGGTGAATGTGATCATTTCTGCAAAGACACTGTTAAGACAGCTTAAAGCAAATTAAAAAGCAGTGACATTTAATTTAGAACTGCTTTACACAAAAACCGAATTGTTATAAACATTAATGTTTTTGCATACTTAGAAATACATCCTAGTAATTTTATTTGGAAGTTCCGCTCAAGCAATGAAAGATTAATTAGGTATTAATGCCTAATAGCTGTATACTTCTAAGCACAGCCATTCGTATTTTTAAAAGCACTTACCATTATTGTAGCTTGAATATAACGTGAAAACAAAAGCCCAATTCACAGAAATAAACTGGCACGTATTTCCAGATGCTTGCTCACATCAAAGCAGAGCTCATATTTAAGACTCTTTTACAGTCAGATCTTTTCTAGTTCCAGCAGGAAGAGAAGCAAGAGAATCCCAGCAAAAGGAAAGTGATAGAGACCTGACTCTGACTTGTTTTTGCCCTTGAGCTGATTGCTCCTGCTTTCTAAACTCCGTGACTTCACAGAGTGCATCTATTTACCTCATGATAGCAATACCAACAAAAGCAAAGCACACCACCAAACAGGACTGCCTTTCTGAATAATCACAAATTACTTAGCAGCATTCTGAAAATGTTAGCAGCGAGGCCGGGCATACAGAGGCAGAACAGAACACGGAGTGCTGCACAGAATATTAATACACGACCTGTGACAGAGATGCACTCAGGACCAATGAAAGCATAAGGATAGGAAAATGAATGGCAGAAGAAGACAATCATTTGGAAGGTTAATCCTGGCTGAATTATTGCCTGAAGTAAAGCATCAGGAGTCAAAAAGTTCTGACTGTAGAGGAGGAGGCAGTCACTTAGGCACAAAGATGGAAATCTCAGTTTTATGGTATCTGCTGTAAAGCACTGCTGATGGAGCTGGTTGTGATGTACAAGTGTTAAGCCGGAAGGCATCCTAGCTTTTCTGGATGCGTTGAAGAGGAAGGGAGCTGGGTATTTCACCACCCACGGGTAGCCAGAAATAATATAGGGAACTAATGGATTCTCAGATCTACAAAAAGAATGGCACTACTTCTTCCTTCCCCCTTCTGTACCTATGCTGTGCACCTCCAGCATCACCTGGCTTCCCGAGAGCACTGATGTCCCCTACATTCCTTGCTCATGCCTTGATTTCCCTTTAATGATATATTTTAATTCTCCTGACAAAGACAGGAATCTTATTAATTTGAGTCCATGCTTCCATGTCTCAGGGCAGGAGATGCAGAACATAGGGAGAAAATGTAGAGGAGCCTTTTTTTTATACACTGTGGGGCCATTGGGATGGCTGGATGCTCTGCCTCAGCCCTCTGCTGCCATTCCTGTGGCTGAAATCTATGTCTGGCTGCTCTGAAGCCACCCATTTCTATTTAACTTCTTTTTTTCTGGATCTTTGTTTGGCATCTGCACAGCTTAATGTTCTCAGGTGTTGCTAGAAATCAAATAACACCTGCCACACAAAGTATGTTAAACGCATTTGCTTTCCCAGCATCAATATCTACTTCCCATGCTTGCCTGACATACTCGTGTGTGTTTGTGTGTGCAAACCGTGTTATAAACATTGGGGATCAAAATGATCGATTTATTGCTTCTGACACCCCAGAAAACGGAGCTAAGGACCGAAAGTGCTGTTCCATCGTTGCCAAAAAATAATATCCTGGCACTTTGGAGCCCTTGTCCTCACCTTCTGAGCGTGAACTTCTCACCTGCTTATCTTAGCACAGATTTCTTCCATGATTTAATAGTTTTGACAGAAGGATACATGTAGCATTTATTATTAATGTGTGTTGGAAATGCATATCAACATGCCCGGAGCAGAAGTAGTTTGCTGCTTAATGGCAGAGTGGTTCAGTTCTAAAAAGGGCACTGATGTTATTATTTAAAGACAAGCAGAAAGCAGGCAGCAAAGAGGAGCAACCTATTAGAAATTCAGCACTGTCTATGAGATAGTCACAACCTTCTGCTGTGGTAGAGAAATAGAGGTAATTAACACCTTTAAGCTCAGTGACAGCATCAACTTCTTTCCTTTCTCACCACTGCTTGTCTCTGAAGAGGCAAAACAAATGTAACTGTTAGTAAAAGCCATCCCAGCCTGACTAATTTAGTGGCTTTATGTGAAGAAAGGCTTTCCTGGCTCTAAGGAGGGAAAGCAAATAAACATATAAATACAAATCCTAGATGGACTGTGGTTTGCCGTGGATGGGTAGATGCTATAGGAAGAATGAGGGCTTTGGGGAAATTAAATCTTTGCGTGCACTTTGCCACAAAGATCTATTTGTTTCTTATTGATGAAAATACTTTCAGGAACTGTGCCTCAGCCTCACATCATCTTATAAATAAGGACCATTACTGTTCAGTGAATTTCTCCCTCTGGTGGACAGAGTGTTGTAAACAGAAGGTAGTCTTTCTGTAGCTGTAAAATGAAGTCTTGGAATATCCCATTGCTTGGACTTGAGTTTCGCTGAGTGAGCCATCCAGCACGAGGCTGTGATCTCCATAACCCAGAGGCAGAGCGCTCTGCAGCTTCTGTGCGTGCAAACTTTGCAAATAGGCTCTCATAACCATCTCCAAGAACGTAGGTCTCACCTTCCCACCCCAACTGATGCCAAAAAAAAAAAAAAGAGGATGTCTTTCTACTACTCTACAATGCAATGATTCTTCCTCCTTTCAGGTTTTCTTTAATGTTTGTCTGGAATGAAGTGATATTTTATTTGGGTCTTTGGGAACAACTTCAATTTTACCACCTTGTGACAATTTAAACTGAGCAGAGGGACAATGCACGGACAAGATACCTTGGGTACATGACAAGACAGCTGCTCCTTTGTGGCCGTGTTCTTTTGCATGGAGCAAGACACCTGCTCTGCTTTGGTTCGTGGGATGTGTTTCAAAGTTGTCAATTGCTTGGCAGGATACATCGCTGCTATTTGGGCCATTTAGCAGGCAGCTCATCATCCAGTATTTCAAAATGGGGCTATTTTGCTGGAGGCATTTGTGAAATAGCACATTTGTGCAATCAGAAGGAAATGGGGCTCATTTCAAACATCCCTGTAATTCTCAGTACTGCTCTCATCAGCATAGCATCAGAGCAACTTGCAATCTCTAAGGCCAGTAGGCAGGCATGTAGTTTCCTAGTGAGGTGTGCTGGAGGCATATGTGACATATGTTACAGCATCTCAGATGCTTTTGGCTAGCAACGTTTATCTACACGTGCCCAGAGTTTCACAGAATGAAGGTTTTGCTGCATGTGCACAGATGCAGCATGTGCAGTGGAGTTGTTTTGCTTCAGTGTTGTTTTGTTGGTGATAACTCTCTCCCGCTAAGCAAGGAGCAGTGGGATTAGAACTGATGTTCTGGATACTGGTGCATTTTTTCAATATATTCCTAAGAGATGCGCTCAGTGTACATTGCAGGACCTTGAAAGTAATTTCTTGGTCAACAATATAAAATGGCTTTTCATGTAAAATCTCCCCCTCAAAATATCATGGCTGCGAGATGCCGTTACGAACATAACATCAAAAATTGCACCTAGTTATGGAGGAAAGGAAGAGGAAAAAGGAGGAAAATAAACACTCCAGTCTGGAAGAAGAGTAATCCTTTAGAAGTGGTGTCAGAAAAGAGAGGAAATGAGGATGTGAGTTACACTTTGTCCCTCTTTGAATTTTCTGTCTAGGTGAGTCTGACTGTTCAACTCTCACAACGTTCATAAACTCTCTGGGAGTGAATTTCAGCCTCGTGGGTTCATGCTGTGAGAAAAATGCCATAAACAAGCTCCCAGAAAGATGGTTTGTTTCCACAGAGGGGCCAGACCATGGGGAAATGTCATAAAATGAGATGAAGATGTGGTCTGAACTCTAACAGGCAGATAATTCTCACAAATTGTCACTCCGTGCCATCAAACAATAACTTCAGATGCTGTTCATATATGACAGTATTGATCAGGCCAGTGCTAATCCCCCAAATCTGTTCTTCAATTGAATATTGCTTGACAGCTTAGTGTCTCCAAGTCATTTCTTGGCAAGGGAGACTCAACAAATGACTGTTTCATTGTGGCAAGGTAAAAGATAATGAATTATCCATGGGTTAGTTCATGTGAAGCCAGCAAGGCTGTGGCAGTCATAGAGTGCCTGGAAACACTTGCCTTCCCCTCCACCACTGTGCTTCTTCCCCAGTGCCAGACCAGTGGCCCAGTCTCTGCCACGGCAGTTCTGGGGGATGTTTGTAAGGATTACCGGTGAACAATGCTGGCAGAACAAGTGGGAATTATTCAGCTTGTGATCTGGACCACAGTCCCACTGGGGACAGATGGCTGACCTCACAGCTCTCTGAAAGAGATGTGTAATGCAAGGGGCAAATTCTTGGCTCTGAGGTTCCCCCGTGTCCTCTCCCACCAGCATCCACACAAAAAGAACAGGGTTCTTTGCACACTGCCACATGCAGAGCAAAGAGAGCACTGGGAGAGGCAGGGTGACAAGAAGCCCAGTTTAATGTTTTTTCACACCCGGATAAAGGAGCAGTGCAGGCTCAAACCGAGACAAACCACCGTCCTCTCTCCAAGACCAACTCCTTGGCTCCCTGATGCCAAGATTTTGTTCCTGTATTTACTCTCATTTTTGAAAGAATTTGCAGGTGACAGAAGTCAAGTTATTGGTCCCACTGCCGACAGAAGCACACAACTCTGCTGTCTGTGAAACATCGGCACAGTACTCCTGGAATGGAGGAAGGACTGACTGATATATTAGAACATCTAAGGTGACAGGTCCAGAGAAGGATTTGCCAAAGGAATCTGGTGGTGACCAGTCAGGTAAATTAGAAAATATTCCTGTTACTAAGATGTAATTCAGCAAATCGTTTCCATGTTTTTTCCTGATACCAAACTTTCCTTACAACAGCAGATTCTCAAACAGCACGAGCATATGAAGTTGCTCATTTAATGAGTTACATGAAGTCAGAACCTACTGGTTGGTCTCACTTTTGGGTGGTCCTGTGTGGGGCCAGGTGTTGGACTTGATGCTAACAAGTCCTTCCAGCTCAGGATGTTCCATGATTCTATGACTATTGCCCAGAAGCACGCTGCCTGCTGACCGGATGGCTCAGGCATAGCCTCGAGATCAAGATGCCACCAACCTGCAGTGGTTGTTCCTGGCAGGAGTCAGGGGAAGAGTTGGGGTTACCATCAACGGAATGGAAAATCAGTGGGGAAGAGACACAGGTGCACCACTGTGCAACTTTCATTAGTTTTGCTTTTCTCTGAGCTACCCTTTTTGGATGGAATAGCACAGGTTGTTGGGTTTGCTGATAATTACTTTTATGGGGGAAAAATCTGTTTTGAATGCTCCTGAAGAGCTGTTAGTGACATGTTCAAATGGCATTAAACAAATTCATTTAAGATGAATCCTGCAGTTCTGTAGTTAAAGATGAATCATTACAGTTTATCATCTGAATAGTTTTAAGCAATAAGAACTTATTTCATTTATTTTAATTCCTGGTGGGTCATTTGCAGTTCTACTGTATTTTGTAAGTCCTTTTCATAAAGGATCCTGCTAGCATACATGACAATTTGGAATGATTTGCAGAGGTGGATCTTCTGTTCCAGGAGCTTTTTACCTTCCTGTGATACACAATAATTACTGGAGGGAAAAGAGGTTTTAAAATAGGATTTCAGAGGTTGTTCTTTTGTTCTTCTTATTTATTTCACATTTCACTTCATGGGATATCTATGGATTTATTTATTGAGGCTGGTTATCCTGAAGAGATTACCTTAACACAACAGCTAGGGTAGAGGAGTACAGTTGGGGGGGGAGGGAGGCTCTTCCATTGAATTTGTATCCCACACACCACAGAAAATCAAGGCTTTCCTAGGAATATTCACTCCCCTTCATCTGAACTGCTTAAGTGCATTTCAGTGGCCTCTCTTTCACTTAGTCTCACTCTATTATCAGTGTGTTATGCTCTCTTCAAATACAGCACTTAAACTCTTTGGGGTTGGTTTTAATCAGAGTTAACATTGATTCCTTCTCCTTCTGCAGTGACCACTGTGTTTGGAGCTAATATATAAATATAGCAAGACCAAATTGTAATCTATAAACAGAGTAGCTACATTAAGCCAAAAGCAATGGAAATGTTTCTTTACCAAATCCAAGTCAGCAATACTGTATGAAAAAATTTACAGAGATATAAACTGCCCAGGAAAAAAAAAAGGAAATAAAGAATTTACTTTGCACTTAAGGTGCCATTACTAATTTAAATAGCTCAGCTGACAGTTGGCAAGACCTCCGTGGACTTGCTTCATCAGTGGTGTGATCCTCAGGCATCTATTACTGGCCGCTTGTTTTCACAGAAGGTAATCTTGCCTTGCAAGACTCCTTTCTCTTCTGATGTGGGCACCCTTCCTGATTTTTATTCCAGGACATCACTCTTCATAGAGTTTATCTCGGTTCAGTCTATGTTTATTTGGATCTTGCAACAGACACAAAATTCTGCAAGAAGACCTCAAAATACAGCTTAGCCTCTCCTGGAAAATAATAAGGAACAGTTGTCAGGAATAATAAGGAACATTTATTTATTCTTCAAAACCTCCAGTGCTGAAGAATCCCAAAAGTCCCTTGACAGTATCTAAAGCCTGAATTTCCTTAGTCAGATTCTATTCTTAATAACTTACTTAAATCTCCTGGGCTTCCAATTAAGCGCCGTTCTTGTGAACATGGCGAAGGGCAGATCACTGCCATGCAAAGATAACCTCTCATGCAGGTAAAGGCTTATCTGATTTCTCACTGTTACTTTTCTTTTGTAGAAGAAACAAATTCATTTCTGTCAACTTTCCATTGCAGTTTGTTTTTACCAAAACTCTTATCATTTTTCATTTTGTAGCCTTAAGCAGTTAATAGCTCATCTGTACCCACTGTAATTTACCAACCGCTTCCTGGTAATCACCCCCTGATGTATTAATAGAGGACAGCTATATACACTCTCGATTAAAATTTTAATAGTATTTCAGAAACTGTGGGCAGCAGTATCAAAGTAGAAAATGTTGTCGTTTCAGTCATGCAGTTTTGCAGTGGTTTATGAGTGAACTTTCATGCCTAGATATTAATCATGTTATGAATTTGATATGTTATACAGTTAACAGGTTAAGAAATTCGGAGCTTAATAGCAACACTCACTGTAATAAAAAAGGTCTGGGAAAAGCAGAGGTTTGATCTCCTTGTACTGGATAACTGTTTTACCAAGCAACAGGTTTATCTTGGAGTTTCTAGGTTGCTGGAAAGCCTGAAAAGTGTTGGCTTCATGAAGAAAAAGAAAAAGAAAAGAGTTCTTTTTATTGATCTGATCAAGTTACAGCCATGCCTAACCTTGGGGCTTAGTATTCTCTCTCACTTGAGATTGACCTCATGTGGTAGGAAAGCACACAAAGCGACTCAAAGCGATCTGAGAGCCTCTCCCTCCTCCTCCTCAACAAAAAACAAGCAGAAGTCCCAAGGTTAGTCGTGTTAGATTTGTCTGATTTCAACTTCGATGGCTCCATTCAGCTTCTTCCTCAAACACTGTTGAAAGTCTTGAGGAATAAAGGATCATCTCTACAGTCATAGCAGATAAAATGACTGAGGGGCAATGATCTCCAGCGTTTCATGAATAACCATTCATTACAGTAGAAAATCAAGGGAGAAAGATCCTTTTGTGATGGCAATGACCAGGGTGTAGGATTCCATAGAAAATTCTCACTTGCCCAGTAGGTACATAGATAATACTGTGCTCTTTCACAGACTACCTGAAGACCATGGGATGGAGTTGGCGTGGAGGATGTCTAGTCTCCTCGGGCAGAAAGCAGACTTGCTGTTGAATGTTTGGCTTTTTCCCTTTCCGTCTGTAATGCAAATGAACAAAGAGTTTATCTCGAGCTCTGTATCCTGGCACTTCAGAGGTGAAAGATAATTACCTCAGGATACCAGGAGCCCTAGTAAAGCACTGGCAAATGTTTTACCCGTTTTGTAAATCTTATTAGTTCTCAAGAGCCAGTCCAACTACAGAATTAAAAAGTAAAATAAAAAGAGAAACCAGGGGAAAAACAGCAGCCATTTTTAGAGCTGAAAATGTGCAAATTCCTGCAGAGGTCTACTATCAAAATCACTTGGCATTACACCTTGCCAAGAGCCGTGCCGTCCCAGAGTTTGGTTGTCCTCTACTGCCCTTTCTGTTTATTAAGCTTCCCCAGAGAAGTTCTCCAGGAGGAAAAGCAGAGAAAAATACATGACTGTAACCTGTCTTCAGATGATGACTGTTCCCTGGCTGTCTTCAGATGAAAATAAGATGTGCCTTAAGTTGTAGCTAAATTCATTATTTTTGAAACCACACTGGCAAGCCTCGGGCAAGCGATGGAGAAATTAAGTGTTAATAAGCAGACTGCCCTGAATCACTGCTTCAAATAGACTGTAGATCTGACCAGCTGAGGCCTCCTGGGCACGCAGCAGGGTAAGCAAGAGCAAGAGAGAGATGCTCGTGGTGCTGGGAGGGACACCAGAAGGGCTGTTACAGGGTTCAGGGCACCCTTTGCAATTTTAAGAGGCATTGGACCAGTTATAAGCAAGGAAAAATCATTGGAAAAAAAAAAGCGAAACATTCCAGAGAGAGAGATTTGGGGAAATATCTGTTAATTGTGTAACTAGTGTGAGATGGGCATCTCCAGGTGAGGCAGTGCCCTGCTGCCAGCACACCGAGCCTCTTTGTGGTGCGGCAGAGCTATCTGGAAATGTTCGGGGCTGCTCCTGTGAAGTTCAAACTTTTCTGTCAGCAAAATTTTTTTCTCCCCATAAATTTGCCAAATTGCAGTGCTGGATCTGAAGAAAACTTCCCTGGCGCTATGTGTATGAATTGAAAATTCTAAGCTTTCAATCTACATCATTTATTGATCAAGCTGTGCTATTTCTGGTAGAAGTAAAACAAGATTTTATAAAGCCATAGTGATTCTGAGTTGGAATATAGTGAACAACTTCTTTTTCAAGTATAGCACGCCAAGACTTCCCCATACAACTCAGGGCAGATGATTGCTTGTATTGCTAATAAACATTGTCCTGTCACTACGATGAATATCCACCATTAGAGCTAAATCATATAGTGTGTCTTGAGAAAAAGTAATTCTGTTAATCTAGTAACTCTTCTCACCATTTCTGGACGTGCAAGCTGACAGACTAACAGTTATCCAGGGATCACTGCTCTAAAAGGTGTACGAATATTATTTCTTTTTCACCAGGAACAACAACAAGAAGAAGGTTTTTCATATTTTCTGATTTTGCAAGATTAAAAACCAGAATTAGAACCAAAGTCTTAACACCAGCTCCATTTCAAAGTCAGCAGGAGCTGCTCTGCCCTTCTTCCAGTCAATAGCTCAACACAGAGGGTGTTTTCTTAGCCCAGTTCAATTCCCATATCTTCCTGAGCCAGTATGACCCAATCCCTCCTGCTTCCACAGCCTATGAGATATTTGTTAATTAGCCTCTTCCAGTCAAACCTGCTGAAAGTCTCCCACTTTCCATGGACTATCGAAGCACTATTTATAGCAGGAGCAGGTGCTCTTGGCAATATCTCGCTGCTGAGCAGATGTCTTATTTCTTTGATTGCATAAGCAAAAGCACCTTAAAAAGAAATAAAATGCTCTTCAAAGTAATTAGTTGGAGAACAACCCATGTTTTTTTCAGATTTTAAAAATAGATATAAGATTCTTAGTTTGCCAGAAACGAGCCCCAAATTTCTTCTTTTCATTTCCAGTAAGAAGAGTGAAAAAAACCTCTTTGTTTGATTATAGAGATGGACTTCTTGGCAGATCTGGCTCAGCTCAGGGATCAGGTAACACCAGACACTCAGGAATGGGCCTAAAACCGTGTACTCTTCCCTTTCCCCACTTCATTCTCACACCCATAGAGAAGGTTCATCTTTCTGTTTGGGTTTGGGGACTTTTTCAGAGCTCTCAGTCAGGCTGTTATTTCCTCTTGCTTCTCACATCCTCTGAAGCTGAATGTTTTGGCCATGTTGATCCTGCCCAATGGCCAGTTCAGACCTGAACACGATTTTCTCCTGCTTTTGAAATTTACGGTCATTTTTGCCTTATTCATTTGATAACAAATGGACATTTGGACTTCAAACAGAAGTTTCCAACTTGGATCCTTCTCAACGAGGCAATATCAGCACACACTGATGTCTATACTATCAGTAAGGTAAACTCTGTCTTTCTTTGAAGAAATAACTCCTTTTTAAGGTTTTCCCCTAAGGTGACAAAGTTTCTGGTAGATAAATACTTGAAATGTTTTCTCTTAGAAAATGGAAATTGTTTGATGTTTTCATAAGCCACAAACCCATGGGGCTGTTTAGGACTTCTCAGCGAATCTCCTACCCGTACTCTAGGATGGTGGATTAATTTCAGTTTGAGTACAGCTGGGAAGAGCAGTGCAGGAAGGGCCAGAGGCTGCCGCCAGGATTTTGTGCAGGTTTTGTTCGGGTATTGTATTCACAGAGCAGCTGAAATAAACCTTCCACAAAACCTGATTTAGCTGATTGCTGAAGAGTGTGAATAATCACAACAGGTAGCTCAACTGCCTTAGCTTGGCTCAACATAAGCATGGAAAAGTGTAAATATATTCAGCCTACAGGGGAGAGAGCAATTCCCTGATTTGGCTGGGGCTACTTCTGGCTTTTCTTTCTCCTGCAGCACTCTAGTGTGTTATCTGCATTTTCTGATTGCTTCACACCGTTCCTGCTAAGACCTTCGACTCCTACTCGCTTCTTTTTTGACATCATTTCAAAAGTAATAGCTTTTAAAAATTGTATTTCGAGCAATTGACTTTCTGCAGGGCTGAGAACGGCAACGCTATTGTGCAGTGGTAAGGCCAGGGAGCAGATGGTGACATCGATGCTAGTTACTGAGAGGCAAGAATCTCTCAGTAACTCATAGCTGTGGAGATAAGTGATTTTCTACATAAAATATCATAGAATTGTTTGAGTTGGAAGGGACCTTTAAAGGTCACCGAGTCCAGCTCTCCACATAATGATCTGTTACCCTCTGACTTCTGCAGATTCCTTTAATTCTAGCCAGCATCCAAACCCTTTTCCTGTAGGTTCCTGAATCTTTTAGCAGTTATAAAATATTTATTTATATTGTTTCATGTCTGTCACTCATAGCTGTGTGCTGCTGGCTGATGGGAGAAAACAAGCTGAAACACAAAGTATTTCAGTAACACTGACATAAACAGTGCACAAGTGCCAGAGGGGCTGATTTGGGAAGGTCATTAAGATACATCCGCCCTAACACTGTCAGTAGCTGCTCCTGGGTGTGAGGTGTTGCAGAAGTGAACATGTGCTAAGGGATGCTGGAGCCACACGTGCAGAGGTGATGCATTTGGCTCTGTTTTCTCTCCCAGAAAGATGTACCCTTTGGCAGCAGGAGAGAGCTGGAGCTGGGAATGCTGCTGTAGGCTGACGTAGCTCAGCTGTTAGAGCTCTAATCTTGCCCTCAGTCTCCCTGCATCTCAGAGAGTGAAACGGCACACATGGGAATCATAGAATCATTTGAGTTGGAAAGGACCCTTAAAAGCCATCTGGTCCGACTCCCCTGCAATGGGCAGGGACACCCACAGCTCAGTCAGATTCTCAGAGCCCCTCCAGCCTGACCTTGGCTGTCTGCAGGGATGGGGCACCACCACCTCTCTGGGTAACCTGTGCCAGTGCCTCATTGCCCTTATTATAAAAAAACTTCCCAGAGAAAATACTTGTAAGATGAGCAGAGCCAGACAAGCACCACGCTTTCCAATAAACTTGGTTTCAGGTCACATATTTCTTCAAGAGCACGAGAGAACAGACAGGTTCAATAAACCCAACACCCTTTCAAGAAGAGGAAAAGCATAATCAAATTGAACTTTAGATCAGTTCAAAGATTTTCACTGGACTGCGAATTAAACATTCAAAGTTGTTTAACCTCTAATTGTAATTGTGTCGAATTTGAATAAAGAACTCTGTTTTGGAAGAAAATTAAAGAGAACAAACAAACAAAAACATCCCAAGAAAACGAAACTCACTGCTTTTGAGGTTGAAGCAAACCCTACCGTTTGCCAGTGAAACATGCGCTTGCTGACCACCAGGCAGCCAGGAGGGATGGTTAGAGCACCTGATGTGTGATGGCACAGAAGGATGTTCACACATGTTTAGGATGTTAGACCATGAAAGAAACGAATTCAGATCCTGATACCTCAATGTCAAGAGACAAGTGCAAATTTAAGCATATAAAGATCTTGCTGATCCTAAGCAACGAACCCACAGTGCATCCTGAATCGCCACAGTTTTCATTGCAGATCTCAGATGTATTTTCAGTGCCAGTAACGAGAAGAAACAGTAGGTTAAATAATATTAAGAAATTTCTTTTGATGTGTGAGTCAACAAGGCATAGAGTATGAACCATGTACGATCCTCATGGGCAGGCTCTCGGCTTCATTTCTGGGGGAAAAATAAGAGAGCACGTAATTGTTGGTCCCAGCAGGGAAGGAAAGGAAAAAAGAGCTGTAGCCAGCAGCAGAGCTATAGGAGTCCCAAATGTATGAGCTGCTGTGCGTATACCTTCTCTGGGGAGAGCCTGCACAACCCTAGAGCATAAACAGCAACAGCTGTTCACATCCTCATCCTGCTCTGGGTGAGGGGGAGGTCTTTCTTATTCAGAGGAGAAATGTTGAAGAGTATCTATCCCTCTTTTTCCCCCCACATTTCACAATGTGTTTAATAGGCCAAAGGGAAAAACAAACAAACCACAAAGCCAGCGATTCTGTTTTGGCTTTTGTGAAAGCACGCGCTGTGGAAATCTGAAATCTGTGTGCAGATTTCATGTAAAATATTCCTGGGGAAAAGGAGTTTTGTAGGAAACAGAAGCCACCAATATTGGCAATTAGCACTCCCCAGAATGAACAAGTGGAGTTCCAAAACAGGCATCCAGGAGGACCAAATGGGGGAGATATAACAGCGGAGAATTTAGTTTGAAGTTGGATTAAACCAATGTTCCATTTTGCCAGGTGTGAGACAAAGAATTGGACAGAAGTCCATCCCAGGACAGATCCTGACCTTTACAACTGAAATGCTGCAGACCAAATCCAACAGTTCTATGCTATTTTATGAACTCTTTTCCTAGACGCAACACAATATTTGGTTGGCACTGGTAGCTGCCAGGGCACACCTCTTTCTTTGCCCATGTTACTTTAACAGCAGCTAAAGTCCATGACATTCATTCACATTCCTCCCTCCACATCGCTGTTGTCCCCAGCTGAACTGCACAGACATTACTTCGTGTAGTCTGTCCATAAGAACAGTCCCGAAAGGGTAAGTAAAGCCCACGAAAGAAGAGTCTTGGTTGACTTGCAAGTCCCTGCAACGAGCAGCTGTGTTTGAGAGGAGCATGGCTTGGGTTCCACCTGGTGGCCAGGAGGCAGCCCGTGATAGCCACAAGCTCCAAAATGCCCTTCTCGATGGCCACGGGAACTTGCACCAACACTCAAGGACCACAGGTCCACTCTGGCCACAGGGATCTGAGCAGCACCGAGTGGGTGAAGGGCTCTGGTTCCAATTAGAGCAATGCCAAAGCCTGAGCAGCTGCTCTCACTGCACCTGGGAGAGTGCAACAGGCCCATCTGTTTTCTGCTTTGCAGCCATCTCTAGGGAAGGTACAGCTGAGGGTCATCTGTACCTTCTCCATCTTCTAGGGTTGGTCAGAGGCTGTCCAGGAGGAGGCAATGAGGGAGGCGTGCTCCTGCCACAAGCCTTTGTGAGTCAGTAAACAGAGACATGGGACCAGCATAGAGCACTCATGCTCCTCAGCACAGTGATGCTCCGTGGCTGCTCTGCAAGATGACCCCATGCATCTTCCTGATGCAGTGTATGGGTGCTCTTCCAGACACTTGTCCTTCAAATTACTCCCAAGAAGAAAACTGGCTGCAGCACCCGGTCCCACGGAGGGGCTCAGGGCTGCTTATTGACATTAAGGCTGTTAAAACATTTGCGCTCCTTCACAAAAGGAGAACTGCAGCAAAATTACTGCCTTGGGAAGATTTATCTCAGGGCGAAGCTTGGCAAGGATACCTCTGCAAGAACTCCCTGTCGAAGAGAAGCAACC
Organism: Aquila spilogaster; assembly: GCA_024606505.1. Taxonomy (NCBI): domain Eukaryota; kingdom Metazoa; phylum Chordata; class Aves; order Accipitriformes; family Accipitridae; genus Aquila; species Aquila spilogaster. Next base: position 18,131,621 of record JANHGO010000045.1, on the reverse strand, counting down.
ACCAGATGTCATTGTAGGATAAATTGTTTTTAGAGAACTGCTGCTCAGAGAGCGCAAAGAAATCTGCAGTTATTTCACTGGTTCTCCAGCAATCCCATGCAGGGCATCGTTAGGGCCCAACATGCTGTTATCTTTCACTCATAACCAGAGGAGCTGGGGACCGTGGATCAAAGCTGTAGGCTAGATTTCTCAGTAAGACGAACTTAAGGCAACAAGTCAGGCACTGTACTTAAAATCATAGTATTGCTGAATCACAGAATCATTAAGGCTGGAGAAGACCTCTAAGGTCACAAAGTCCAACCCCAACCCACCCCCACTGACCACGTCCCTCAGTGCCACATCTCCATGGTCCTGGAACACCTCTGGGGACAGTGACCCCATCACTTCCCTGGGCAGCCTGTGCCACTGCAGCATCACTCTTTTGGAGAAGGTTTTCCTAATATCCAGCCTGACAAATGACTTAATTGGAACTGTACTGCTTCTGCTTCAGCATACTTATAAAAAAACAACAAACAATCAAACGTTTTTTCCTCTTGTCTTAGTTTCCCTATTACGTGTTACCCCTGCCTATAGGCATTCTGCTTCACGTCTGGTTACTGCCATGCCTTAAGCACTGTTGTGACACTAAGAAAAGCGTCCACTGGTGAAAGACACTGCACTCCATTTCTGGGCTGTGGTTTCCCCAGTAACACAGAGACCTGTTTCACTGTATGAAGCAAACGAACATACGTAATTAAAAAACACAAATAGGTGCTCCTGTGCTTTGTAAGAGCTTTTTCTGCACTAAGAAGAGCTTTTGCTGGCACTATTCCTGCTCCAAATGTGCAGGTGTATTTCTGACCACCAGAGGTCTCTTCCAGACAACATTTCTCTGCTTCTGCTATTTTTCTATCAGTCTGTTTCTCATTTGTTCGAGGGAAGAAGGCAGAAATGTATATATTTGTGTACATACATACTCATATATGCATATATATGCATATATACATGTATATATATATGTGGATATTTTATCAGAAAAGAAGAATTTTGGTACTCAGGGTTTTATGCATGGTGTTTTGTATTCTTTGGCAGGTTAAAGCCTGTTAAGAAACAGTGTCAGAGATGGCAGTGGTCATTACATCCAGCTATGTAAATGAACAGGAAAATATTGTTGAAAACATGTCCATGTCCAACATTTTTTTCTGTGTGATGGTGGGAGGAAAAGAGGGAAGAGGAATTCTGTAATGGTACTGCATCCACATGAAGAGAATAAAGGAACAGTGTCTATATTATTAGTGACACTGAACTATGTATATGGCTAAGCCTGGGGGTTAGACCAGAGATAACATGTCCAGAACTCTGTAAGGTTTCACATAAACAGATGCCACTTAGGCTGCATGTGACAGACTGTTTGGTTTTGGCCCTTTAGACATAAAGGCAGCACAGGGTTAATCACCAGTCTGATAAATAAAACTGCCCTCATTTTGAGTGTTGCAGGACACACTGCTTTGGCTCCCAGCTCTCCAGCATGTCTGGGACAGGACTGTGGCAATCTCTGAATCACATTCTCAGTGTGCACAGAATTCAGTGGAGCTATGCTGACATAAGCAGGGCATCTCTTGAACTCCAAGTCCAGACCTAATTGTGCCATCTCGATGTGTGCTGGTTCCTTTTATCAGAAGGCAACATGTCCTATACAAAACCTTCTTGCTTACAGTCCCCTTGAAGCTCATCACATCTACCATGGAGCTAGGATGAGGGAATGGACCTCTTCTGCCATTTCACAGATGGTAACTTCCCATGGCATCCAAGGAATGAAAATACATCCTCTCCATTGGAGCAGCTTTGGATCTGGCCTGATCTTAGGACATTCATATTTGCATGCCTAAGTTGGAACCAGCTTAGAAATAACATCGTGGTAAATGAATAATACATCTGAGATATAATTACACGCATTTAAGAAAATTAAAGTTGTAAAATTAAATATAACAAAATTAGGAAAGGTGGGCCTAAATGAGCCCTTCTGGATCATACTGATATGTATCATCCTTAATTGCATGATCACACACTGTTTCTTCCACTGTCTCATCAGCTCACAGGATGGATGGTGTTCACTTAGTAAGCAGCTGTTCCAGATTTTGTTTCCTCTCCATTTTTCAGCATGCTGCCCCGTGTGTTACTTATTGCAACGCATTACAGATTTTTTCCTGAGATGAGGATTATTCTTGTCTCGTTTAGGCTCGGATGGGGAAATTACACATGGAAATGAAGCAACCCTCCCCTTCTCTCCTATCTTCCCTCTAAAAGTGAATTACCTAAAAACTAAGTACTGTTCCATGAGACTGCACTCCCTCATGTCTCCTGATATTGTTCCAGTATTTCTTTGTCTATGTATATATCTCTATCTATACCTTGTTTCCTTGCTGGGGCTGTAATTGGCTTGGGATAAAGCATCCTTCTGCTTTCAGCTTGCTGAAACCAAGCAATCCCACAGCAACATTTGGTGCTTATAGTTCTCTCTACTAATATGTATTTTGTCTCCCTTCTTCCAGGACACTCTTGAGGCTTTCCAGAAAGCTTAGAGGAACACAGAGTTGTCAGTGGGACATTATGGTGACAGATGATGTAGAAAACTCTGAGTCTGATCAGTTTTAGTGGAGTCCCAGTACAGTGCAGCAGGCATGGAGCGCCCACATCAGTCCTGTATCAAGCGGAATTTCTCCTAGGGCTCCATGGCAGAGCTCAAAACCCACAGCCTTACAGGCCAGAACTGCCTCCATCTTCTTCTGTCTCTGATTACTGCAATCATCATGTTTACCTAAATGTATTGCCCAAACTGGAAAAGAGAAAACAGCAATGACAACAAAAATCCCCATTACCGACAATAAACCCCCATCCTCCTGTGAGTAAGGGAGGTTGGGGAGCAGAGATAACAATTAGCCAGGCTGTGTCCTGGAGCTCCCTGCTGTAGGGACACATCCACGTAAAGCTGCTGTTGCAAACTAATTGCCTTTGCTGACTCATTCACAGAATCATGCAGGCCACAGACTGTAATTATCGTGTCATAATTATCACTTCAACAGCACAAAGAGTGCACTCTTATCTGATATGATAAAACAGTTCAATTAATTTTAAACAGAAGGAAACACTAGTACATCCTTAGAGCCTGGCCACGAAGACAAAGCAAGCTGTCAGCACTAGATTATTGATTTCATGTTCTCTCCTGGCTTTATTAATTTTCGTTCATGCATTGCAGTTACCATTTTTCATGCACTTAGGAGGTTTTAATTTGGCACAGTACAGATGAAAAAGAGGAAGATGAGATATAAATTCAGGAGAGAGACAGCAATTGCATAAAGAGAGGTAAACTACAGTATAGTGGAAATGCTGTCACAGCCTGGACCAGTGATGGACCACCAGGTGAGAAGGCAGGGCCAGCACAGAGGAGCTCAGGTGCATGCAATGCAATGCTCCTGAGTGACCGGAAGGGCTGGAGCCAGGATCCACCCCTTCCCAGCCCTCATTTAAGGGTTGGCAGTGGAGGCAAAGGGATCTTGCTGGAGATCCTTGCCTAGCTGAGGTTGTCTAAAGGTAAGCAGATATTCTTCCTTTGTTTTTGTGTCCACAGCTGCTACATTTGGGCTTGTTCTCATTTGCTGCAAGCTAGGACTGTGCCACTCCACTGTTATTGCTGTACTTTCCATCACATTATAGCATTACATATGGGTAGCATTTACTGGGGAGGTATTGCTGGTTTAAGCAAGCAGACGTCTGGCCCCACTGTGGGAACAGGTTGTAGGCTGAAAAGAATTGCTTAGTGTTCTTAGCAGCAGGGCTTCTGCTGCTCCTTAACCTCTTACTCTGCAAGAGGTTACTGCAAAACTTAAGCTTAAATCTGAAGCAAGGTAATTGAATACAACAGAATGGAACAAAAGTATCCTTTAATGACAATACTTCCAAATTTTCCACCCTGATGGTTTTCAGAAGCAGTTTCCTTTGGGTTTGTTCTTGCTGTCTGCTCTGGGGGCAGTTGCTGTATGGCACATCAGAGCAGTTCTCTGCAAAGCTACCCCATCAGTCAATAGTTCTGTGCTTTTAAGCAACGTGGTGAGCCCAGGAATCTTGCAGGAAACCTAATGTACGTGGTTGTGGTAAACTAATTCTTTTAGCATCTGAAAACTTTCCAGTGAGTGCATTGCGTTGCCATGGTTGCAAGGCATTTCACTATTCCAGAACTATCACCTGTCAGCGCTGCTCAAAAAAAATAATAGAAAAGTCTGAAATAAATAGCTGAGAAAGAAATTGGGGTTAAAGTGTTAAGATTAGGGTTAAATTTAGGGTCAGCGATTCTCCTGTTTCCTAATGAGAGAGGCAGGAAAAGCCTTATAGGTGGGAAGTTGTATTTAATGAGCACAGCAGCCAGAAGATCCTGGGATATATTTGCAGTGCAGGTCCTGCAGCTCCAGGAGGGAAGCATCGCACTCTGCTGTGCGCTAACAGGAGCTTTGTTAAAGCACATACCTGTCATGTGGGGCAGCCCAGGTTTCTGTAAAACCCGAACCCTAAACTGTGTTCCTCTGCTGGGTTGGAAGGCTCCAAGGGCGTCTGGAAGGAGGGTTCCCTGAAGGTTTTCAAGAAGAGGGAGATGTGGCACTTGGGGATGTGTGTTAGTGAGCATGGTGGGGATGGTCAGCTGTTGGATTGGGTGATCTCAGTGGTCTTTTCCAACTTTAATGATTCCACGAAAGGTTTCTTTGTGGGGTAGTTAGGACACTGTTGGTGTGTAACCCAAGGAGATTTCCGTGGTGCCTGCACCTATCAGAGGGCTTTTGTATTATATGAGAATCCAGGGTAAATTAAGGTTGGTCACTAAAGTAAAAGTTAGGTCCTGACCTGAGTTTGTGGTGTCTTTTCTTCAGTATCTCTGAAGTTGAGCCTAAACCACTTAGATGCCTATGGCAGGCTCTGCTAATCAAGGTCTCAGCAGGGCTTGGAACTGCGAGCCCCGGGAACTCCAGCATTTCCTTCTAAGCATAATGAACTTCACAGTGGCTTGTTGTCCCCCAGCATTCTCAGTCTTCACCTGGATGCCTCACAGTCTTTATTGCAATCATCCTCATAGTGTACTTTATGTGGGCTTTCTTTCAGTGACTGCAGAGGGGCTGTGCAGCAGTGAGGCTATTCAGACACCCTGTTACACATTTAAAGTTTTCTTTGAACAATTCAGGTCTGAATGACCCAGATGAGCACACCTGAGCTTCTGTAATGTGGAGAATTTGATTGAATTTCTCAAAGCTCTAACAGTTTATTATTATCTCTATCCTATAGGGGTAGCAAGAAATCTGGTTCAAAAACATGAGCAAGTTATACACTTCCCTTTGGAATCTGAACGAAACTTTGGGTTGAAGCAGTCAACAAAATACAAAAGATTGATCTGAGATACCCATCCCAGCTCTTTCTGCTGATGGAGAATCATGTTGTGCGATACTACACACACAGGCAGTAATTCCTCATCGTTCTTCCCTTGAGGGGGAAGCTGACAAACAGCAAGGCCAAGAGCTGCCTTCAGCTATAACACAAGCGTGTGGTTGGAGGCTGCATGGATGCATGCCAGACATACAGGCAAAGGCACTGAAATTCAATGTGGCTGATTTTTCAGGTGGTAAGAATTCTGGATTGCCAGGAAGGTAAAAAATACCCCAGTGCTTTTTAGTTTGTACTGTGACCTCTCTAGGTTTAGGTTAGAAGGTGATATCTGGTAAGACTCAGGAAAAACAAACAACTTCAAAAGCAACTTAGGAGTTCTGCCCTTTGGCCACCTCAGCAGCCAGGCTTTGCATCCAGGATGTGGCTGCGTGTTGCAAACCTTTTCCTTGTAATACAAGCTCTCAAAAACTGAACTCTGCCCTCTGTCAACTGGCTTTTTTTTTTTTTTACAGTGTATCCTGTGTTAGAAGCAAAGAACAGAGGTTGTATGATGTGACACAGCATAGTAGGACTGAAGGCAGCTCTTGTAAGAAAGCGGAGCTGGTACGGTTTGCCTTTCTCCAGGATGATGTCAAACAGTTATCGACAAATAAACCTATCAAATCTTTGTACACAACATGAAGAGGGAATTAATGAGTTTTACCTTCTTTGGCCAGCTAGAGAATCAGATAGGAGCTCCAAAGAGACAGGAGGGCACTAGGGTATCAGTCAGCCTGACTGTGCAGCTATTTGCCTTAGCAAAACATCTGGGAAGACAAGGGAAGACCCAGGTAGATCAGAGTCCTTCCCAGTGCTCTCCACAACACACCACTTCCCACTCTTCTGTATAGTACAACACCCCTTGGACCGCTGAGCTTCCCCTACTGCCACACAATCCACTGTGTGTGTGAAATGGCCACAAAGTCACCAGTGAGTATTGCTGCAAGAAACCACAGTGTAGGAAAATCAGTTCCACAGAATACTTCATACCAGTTCTCTTCTTCTGTTAGTTGCTTGCTCCAATCGTATGAGGAAAGGTGGCCTGCGTGGAGCTGCTCCTAAATTCAGCCTTATTAAAGCAGGTAGAAGGGAGCACTGATTACTGGATCTACCAGAGGAAGTTGATTTACTAGGGGACAGATCTGTGCTTGATACGAAGCAGTTTGACTCTTGGCCGCTGACAACCACTGGTTATGGCTGAACCACAACAGGAACCAAATACAAAAAATATTCTGAAATAAAGCCTAAGGATCTGGTTCAACAAGATAATTCAACACCCATAGTAACTTATGTCGGGGCTCGGTAATGTTAGATGTTGGCCCATAGTGGTTTGAGCTAATGCACTTGCTCACCCATGTGAGATAAGCTAGGGGTGCTACTGTACCCAGGAGATCATGAAATTCAGTTCAGTAACTGGTTCAGTGGATGTAATTCAGTGTTAGCTGAGAATCCATATTCATGAGAGGAAGTAAACAATAGTGACCTCTGCTTCTCTTTTTCTCCTTTTGGTCCATGCCATATGGAGTGCATTGTTCATTTTCTTCTCATAGGTGTTGCATGCTGTGAGTTGCATCATCACTTCATACCCAGAGAAAGTGGGTGAGTCTTCATGCAAATTTTGATTACTGAGACTGCCTGATCCTCGAAGAGCAAATGGCATCAGCATTTAGCAGAAAAACCTAAATCACACTGCAATTGGATCTAATTCTAGGGACTTAGTCAAAACCCAGTAGTGAAAGCAGCGAGCAGAGTTTATATATAAATTTCTGACTAAGTGTAAGAGTCCACCCAATCAATTACTTCTCAGCACATCACTTCCTAAGAGTGAACATCACTTAATTAATATAGTAAGTGCACTTTCAAAGCAATTTATATATTCATGAAAAAAATGTCATTTTTTCTGAAAGCAAGGATCTAAAATGCATTTATGTATTTATGCATGCCTCACTGACATAGAAAGTGCTTAGCATACTCGATGTTAATAGCAAAGCTTCCGCTGACTACATTGATGTATATATTTTTGACACATATGCACAAGTCAGGTAGTGCATTTGCATACCAAGCAGGGAGTTTGAGCTCCAGCTTTCTGGGGCAGAAAGTGCTTTTAATTGGGTGTGATGCGTAGAACAGGGAGGCTGATAGTGCTAATCGAAAGTTAACAAGCAGGAAGGATTTGTTCTTTGAAAGCTGAAATTTCCAAGTAACTGTTCGTACTTAATCCAGTTTGAGCTAAAGAGGGGAAGAAGGATTTCAGCTGGACTTTGGTGACCTCTTCAAAAGATGGTCAGACATGTTTTTGTACTCCCAGTAAGACAGGCATGGTTCTGGCCTCGTTGGGGACGTAGGCACGGGAGACATACTGCACAAAAGCAAAATGGAAAAGAAGCTTCATCCCATTTCTCTAAGCCGACATGTTTTGCTGGATGACTGCCAGCTGCATGCCAATGCCTCTCTGCGTATTGTTTGGGATTTGCTGCTTTCAGCATAAAGTGAACAGTAATGGAAACTTTCAGTGTGTTTGAAGATTAATTTCACATAATCGCAACAAAGCTGAAGTCAACAAGCTGAATTTAATTACTACCCTGACAGCTGGGAGGCAATTAATGCCCTTAAACTTTCGAGAGCTCCCTTGCTTGTATTTTTCTCCTTGTCTTATTCCTACTAATTAGAAGCATGCTTCAGGGTACAGCTGACCATGGTGTTAAATTAGCACCTTGTCGTCGGAACCACAAAAACTCCCAGTTAGACATCAGCTCTTTCACCAGATCAAGAATCAAGGCCATCTCTGAATGGTATGAGCTGCAGAGTTCTGCTAACCTGTCTGTCTTATGGTATCAGCTCCCACCATATTCATCCTCTGGGGCATGTAACTAAAGGAATATCCCATTTTGACTGCAGCGGGGATTCTTTTTATCACTTTAAAACCTTTCAGATTTCTGTATTGAGTAATAAGGGGCAAGAAAAGCTTTGCAAAAGGGAATTAATGTGCCAGCAATTTAGATAAGCATTTAAGAACTTCTCCTGTTATGCTTAGTGTATCCCATCTGAAAGGAGTGGGGTTGCATATCTCCAGGGACAGTAAGCACAGAAATGTTCCCAATTGTAATGGCATCATTAAGAGTGAGCTGTACACCACATGCAGCATTGAGACCATTGCACTATGCTCCAAAATTAAAACAGATCTGCTGATTCAGCATGCTGTGATTTGGAGTTTCATCTCTAGATGAAATCCTAATGTTTAGGTTCAGTGTGAATCAGGCAAAAAAAAACCCTGTCATTTTTACATGATCAGTGATTTCTATGAATCTTTTGATACTCTCAGCATTACAAACATTAAATGCTGTATTTTAACTTATTGGCATTTATTAGACCGATGCAAATATCTTTAATTTGTCTGCATTATACTGTATTTTTCTATTGCAACACCTTCCCTAGTGCACTTAAATTGCCTATCTGCTGATGAGCAAAGCACCGCATTACTGATGCAGAAGAGTCCATGATACACATCTGTATTTACACCCAGTGCGCTCCATTACAGAGCCCGAAGAACGCCCTGAAGCAACTCTGTACAAAATGCATCCCCCACAACACTATAAGATAATGCAGTTTATCACTTTGTTGAAGAGGTTGAGATGTTGAAACAGGGATAGCAACCTGATTGAGCTGTGGGTGCCCCTGTTCGCTGCAGGTGAGTTGGACCAGTTGGCCTTTAGGTGTCCCTTCCAACTCAAACGATTCTGTGAGTACCACAGGTAGGCTATTTCAACCACACACAATATTTTGCTTTGAATTTTCTTACATGGAAGAAAAGTAGTTCCCCACCCAATTACATTTGTGAAATCACTGGATGGTGGATGTTCATATTTTTAAGGGTTCAGATCAGGGTAAATTTAGCTTTTTTGGAAAACAACCTTTACCATACCTAGAGGTCAATGGAGTGACTGCTGGGACTATGATTTCCTCCTTGGTTGCGTTGGTGGAGAGCAAAGCTTTGTTGCTGGCAAATCCCATCTACTTCTGTGTGTGCTCATCCTGGTTGCTGCCAGCAGTACAGAATCCGGAAAGCAAACTCTGCCCAATAGTTTTGCTTTATGTCTACATATCGGTGAGTGCTGGCAATTAATGATCTGTTGGTAAATTAACACTGTACATGGCAATTGACTGTGGTAATGAAGTTATAGAGTCATCTTTATGGTTTATTAGTATAATAATAAACCACACTCAGCGTGTAATAATGGCACACAGTTAAATTAAAGACTTGCTGATGCCTTATAAACCATTTTGAGAAACATTCTTGCAGCAATCCGTAATAGTCTTCCCCATGTGCAGGCTTTGCTTTGTATTCTGTGGATACAGTTCCGTCAATACATTTTTTTCTATTACTCTTGCATTACCAACAAAGCAGGTCAGATAGCAGAAAAACAAATTGACTGGAACATTTACTTCAACTTGAACTAATTTTTAAGCACTTTGAGTGAAAAATAAGCCTTGGATCCTTCAGAATGCGTCTATTTATTCTGCTATTACAAAATATAACACTAGAGTTGTTCATCACTTTCCTCTCAGACAGAGCCACCAGCTGAATATTACAGTGTTTCTTAACACTTGGCAACTTGAATTGTATATGCAGCGTTTTAAAAATGAATGGAGGCTAAATCTGTCCTCCCAAGTCAACCAGGCGAAACGCAGCGCTGTGACCAGCTTTCACAACGAGCTTCCCTCAAACTTTCTACTTCATATGTGGCACTGAGGTCCTCTTTGCATGGGGAGGCCTGGCCTGATTCCTATCTCCTTGTTCACTATCTGATCCTAAAATTGGCATGGTGTTCATGCAGAATCTGAGCTCTGTACCTACTGAGCCCAAACCATCCAGTGAAGCCTGGCACCGAAGTATTCTCAGATCTCCTTTATAGCCTCTACTGTAAAATAGGAGCATTATTTCTCTCCTTCTGCAGGAGTAGCGAGAGCTCTGCTTTATTCAGCGTTGCAATAAAGGATTCACGCTGTGAGTGATCAGGCTCTGAGAGGAGCCTCTAATGGCAGCTGTACGCCGAATTTAACAACAGACAAAAATATCTGGAACTCTCCAGACTTCTGCCTGTAGGATGCCAAAGCGATGTCTAGGGAAGCTGTTATCTTCCAGAAAAGCTGCTTTCTTTTTTCTTCCCTCCAGCTCTCAGTGTACCCAACTGGCCACTAGAGGACATCCCAGACCTCGCCAAGTGCCCATTTCACAAAGCCATGCTGACACTACTCGCCCTCCGTCCAACGTTAGACCTGATTGTTTTTAGGTGAGCTGAGCCTTTCTATTTTTCTGTCTGATAGAATGTATATAGTTCCTTTTCCTATTCTTTATCTGTCTTGTTTGCTTAAACTGGAAACTCATTAGGCAATGGCTAAATCTGGTGGGAGGCTTGACTGTAGGCTGAGCTATTACCCACATGTCTGAGACAGTATTTTCTCTTAGATAAAATACTGACATGATGCTGCTGACAGTGTGTGCAATCCACTGTCCCAACAGGAGCAAAGAGTGATACGGAGGAAACCTCCTAAGTCGGTGGCAGTGATTTTTGCTTAACTAAACAAAATGGTCTCATTGTGCTGAAATGGACGTGCTGATGGGGACCCAAAGGGATATCTGGATCTGTGTTGATGAAAGTTGTGATTCCAGCAAGAATAAGGTGACCACTGCCTTCTTCTAAAAGTAATTGGAGAAGGTGATCAGCCCCTAAAAATGTCATAACTTCGGGGATGTGTACAAAGCTCTCTGCAGGCACTGCAAAGAGGCTGAGTCGTGGCTTTGAGGTCTCAGAACTTCTCTCCCTTGACTGCCATGGGACGTTCATCTTCCTAAACCAATGCTCCAGACACTGTGCAGTAGGTCCATTTTGCTGCCAGCTCTCCCTTCATTTTTATCCCTTAGAAAAGCTTGATGGACATTATACACGCTCCTTGCAGCAGAAAGCTTTCTTCCTCGTGAGCGCTTTTATAACATTACCCTCTTTAAGACTGCTCCCATTAAGGAGCTTACCATCTTCTTGAGGTCTCCAGGCTAACAGCCTTCAGACTGACAGCATTTTCCAGCCATCTCTGACACTGTCATTTCCCTGAATTGCCAAATTCCCCTCTCTCCACTGTTCAAACAAGAAGTTTCTTGAGCAATATAAAGAACACCTGACAGATTCTGCTGAAACTGAATATCCGCACAGGGTGGTAAAGAAGTCAGCAGGGAAGTGGAGAGCAAGCAGCTGTGAGACTGTTTGGTTTAATTTTCATTCAGCTGCTTATAGATGGTCACTTCCATGCCCAGCTTCAAAATGCTAATTCAGAGCTTCTCATTAATTAATGAGCTTTGCCCAGTGGGAATCTGCTTACTGGGGGATGTCTGTGCCTGAGATGAGCAGCTTCTCTAGAAGTCAAATATCCTCAGCAGGAGGTGCTCAGTAAACTCGGAAGTGTGTGCATGCACTAATTAATATATAATAAATACACCTACTAATGCAATGGGCTCGTAAATGCTGACTGGACTCAAAGAGCCGTAACAACTCCTAATGAGCAATTATGAATGATGACTTTCTTTTTGTTTAGTGTTTTGGAAAATGTCTATCTAGTGACAGTGTGAAATAAAGACTTGCAGGAATAAATGGAGTAGCTCATACTACAACTCCCTTCCAGCTGCCTGGCAATGATTTTCTTGTAGCCATTTCGCTAAGGGCTTTTTGTGGCTTGTCTCTGCCCTGGCTTCAATGACTAATGGAATGGTATTTCAGAGGACTATTAGTCACCACTAGATAGCAACATTTTTCCTTCATTTGCAGATGGGAAGAATTTCAGCTGTGTTATGTTACGGTTCAAATTATGTCATGCCAAGAGGTAACCCAAGCTTTCACTTTCTTTCCATAGAAACCACTGTCACACCCTCTCTGACCTTTATAAAAACAAGAGACCTTTATAAAAACAAGAGGCTACCCGACTTCAGGTGGTATTTTAATAGGCGTTGGCTCTCTCTGCCGAGGGAAGAGCACCATTCTGGGTCTGGCCAAGGGCTGCAATGTAGATGAGATGTGGCTGAGACAACGGCCACGTGGATGGATTTACTCCTTCCTAATACTGCTAACACCAACTGTCTAGAGAAGTGTTTCTGCCGAGGATGAGCCTGTAGGTGTTACGCCTGGCAAAATCCAGGAAGTAGAACTGCCTCTTGCGGATGCTTCTTTTCATTACAGTCAAACTCTTCAGAGTCCTCTTGCAAACATGTATGAAAGCATGTTTTCTTCTGTTCAGTTTAATTCACTATAGCAGTTCACGTTTGTTTGGGTACAAGTTAATAAAACGCATGCTATGTTTGAGAGACCAAGTATCTTTTGTCTACAATACATGTATTTGGAAGGACACTTTCACCAGTGTTTTTATTTCCACTGAAGTCCACTTCCCCGATATGATTCTTAATAGAAACAGGGAGTGCGCAAATACAATATGAAAGGTTGGGCTCCAAACTGTGGCTGTATCTTCACCAAGCAGAAGCAGTCTGCCATCCTCTGTGCCGTGAGCACGTGATGGCCAAGTGACCTGAGCTGTGTGAGGGGCCAGCAATCAGCCACTGTGGTATTTAGATCTGGGGCAATGATGCATTCCTTTTGCTTCCCAGAGGATGTTTTCCCAGCTCTTCATAGCAGCTGGGAGTCACTGACTGCATCAGCTGTTTGCAGTCTGGCAGCAAAACTCATCGACGGGACTTTCATAAAGCTTCATCTCAGAAGCACTACACAGGCTTATTTTGCAGTAAGAGAGGTTCAGGTATATATGTGCAGGAGAGGTGATGCTGGTCTGTGCCTAACCAACTTTTAAAAGAGAAAGAATGAACAGCTTGGAAGTCACTTCTCATCTCCAGGCAACGGAGATTCCCATAATGGCAGCCAGGCTCAGCTCCGGCTGTAAATCACTTCTTGATTACCATATCCAGTGAGAGCTTTTCTACTTGGGTTACTGATGATGATAAAGTAGGTTGTTAACAATGAGCCAGGACAAAGCAAGCGATCTTAATAGTTGAAATGTTATCCTCTCTAAAGAAGTAATAATAATAATAATGCCATATTATTGAGCCTTTCTAGTCTGAAGGCATCTGTCTGCCTAAGACTGATAGGGCAGAGTGCATTTGAATTTCTTCTGCAGAAAGGAGATGATAAAGCTTTATAATTGCTCTCTCTTTTTTTCCCCCTCTTTGTTCCTTGAACATGCCAATAACTTGTCTCTTTTCTTCTTTTTTTGTTGCTTTTTTAAAAAACTCTCGCTCCGCATGGGGACTCAATGCTACACAATACTGCCCTGTTACTACAGATTGACTGGCTAACAACATAAATGGAGGATGACCGTAAGTGCACACAGATATTTTCATATCAGAAATAATGAGAAAAGCAGTCTTAGCAATGGCAAATCTTTATATTCCTGCTTTGTGTTTCCTTTGTGTGGTACTAAGAGACATGGTTTAGTGGGGAAATATTGGTGGTAGGTGGACGGTTGGGCTGGATGATCTTGGAGATCTTTTCCGGACTTAGTGATTCTATGATTCTATCCCTTTTCCTGTGAGAAATCCACATCAGAAAGTCCACACCAGACTGTGTTAAGTGTTCTAACTGAACACCAAACACTGATGTGCCCATCCATGAAAAAAGCACCTGAAACATTTCCTTTCCTTTTCAAAGGTGCGGAAGAGATGCAGCTTCCTTAGACTTCAGTAGGCTCCCTGATTATTCAGCGTGTCAGAAATAATGCAGAAAACACTGGTAAATATTACTTATGCGTATAGGTTACCTAATAGCACCTGAAATAGCACAACAGGTTTTCTTAACCCTTAGACCTGAAATTACACTGCAAGGTTTGATAACCCTGTGCTCTGCAGCACAGCAACACTGATACTAATACCTTACTCAGACACAGATTTTGGATGACTCAGGAGACAACAGAACACATCTAATCTCCAGGTCATCAGCTTTAGATCCCAGGCAGCAACACAAAATGTAGCTCTAACCGGGTTGATTTGGGACAACCTGCTTATCAAGCTTGATGCCTGCCTACAGTATGTTTATTCATATTTTTATTGTTAATGTGGCATCATCTAATGCTTTGTAGACCTACATTGTCAGAAACATGAACTATTTATGTGAGAACATGATTCAAATGCTCATTGGGCTGCACCCAAAAAGATGTTGCCTTTACAAAAGAAAGGGCCAGGCCAATGTTAATGTATGCCATCTACTTATCCGACATCTAATTTGGTCTGCTTTGGAACTTAACACTGCCTCCGTCATCAGATGGAGTGACTTTTGTTTAATCAACTCCTACCGCTTAATGAGTGGGGTGATCAGCATACAAGCAGAGAATTTGATGTGCAGTATGTCCAGTGTTAGTGGAGGACATGACTTAATGGGACTTCTCTCTACTTTTCTCCTTTTCCCAAAACATGAAGTTTCCCATTTGCTAAGCATAATGTCCAAGCTACTATCGATTAACTTACTATTCATAAGTCATTATGGGATTGCTGAACTTAGTAACATAGGAACAGACCAACCCTAGAACATGATCATACTTGACTATAAAATATATGTATTTTTTCCCCTCCATGATAACAACTGGAGTACCCTCATGTCTATCCCAGTCAGAGGTCTCTGAGTATTGGGATTTGAACAAATGCACCTCTCTTTTCTCCAGATCTCTCTTCTTCTCTGAACAATTGCTTCATAGGAATGTGCTGGTAAGTAAAAAATCAGCCATACTTGCCGGAGTTGCTGCATGTTGCCCACTACGTAGAATTGTGCAGTTATTAATTATCACATACATATTAATTATCACCTGCATAATTAAGATTATGTGATGATTCTTCCAAGTCATCAGTGCATACTCAGGATAGGGGTGGCAGGATGGTTAGATGATACTGAAAAAAATGAATGGATGTACCAGATACAGAAGGCTCTGAGAACTTTTATGGACCCTAACAGAGTTCATGAAGCTGCAACCCAAGCTGACTATTTGTATTAAGGATATCCTGGATTATTTTTTGGTTTAGTTTGTATTGGTAGTGCCACAGTCTTCATTCTTAAACCAAATGAGATTCTTGTGATCTTTGTATGCCTCTTGTGATTCCATTATGTCCCAAGACTTGAACTTTGCTTGTTGGGCTTGGTTTATACAACTGATTTTCAACAGAGGCTTTTTAAAACCCCTTTTTTCCCGTCAAGTACTGACTAAATAACATGCTGTTTGTAAAGCCTGGAGGCAGCTGTTTGCATCTGAGGAAAGGCTCTCAAAATGAGTTTGACAGCTGCACTTCTGGAAGAAGTCACTCATGCAAAGTTATTCCTGCTCATGGATTCTTGTCTTCCAAGACCAGAGCAGAATTTACTTCAAACTCAGATCACCTTTCCTGCTCGGCTTGTGTCACTGCTTCTCCCACATGCTAGCCTTTCTGGAACTGCTTTTAGATTCCTTTAACTGAAGTGCGCATTGTAAAGCTGTGTTATTGTCACTCTTTGTTTCCCCCTCCTACATACGTGAAATCCTAACATGCAATCAAGCAGCCAACCCCAGGACCACTATACTTAATGCTCTCCTAGTGCGTGTCATTAGGAAGTGTAAATGTCAGAGTGTTATCTAGTTGCCTTATACAATAAGTATATCTGTCCCTGGAGACAAATTATACCAACTCCCCAGCAGCAGAAGAGATTGCACAGCTAGGACACATGAGGGGAAACTTTGGCCAACACCAGCACAGTGTTCTGCACTACTTGACATGCCGAACTGCTTTTATTCTAAAGCAGTTATTGAAAAACCTCCCATGCAGTGAACTACTCAATGCTTCATTTATCTATTGCGTCTTGAAAAGGTATAGAACTGAGTTAACTATGCCGAGGTTTTCAATACAGGAGGTTAATATAAACCCAACACATTTCTTCCAAATCCTATTGTGCTCAACAACTAGAAATAACAGCTTGTCTCCTTCCTGTACAGTAGAAGCAAGGAAATAGTAGGGCCTTTAGAAGGGGAACCTGAATGCAAACCAATCATCTTCCTTCTGGCTCCTGCTGGCTCTCGTCTCCAATTACAAAGAAATAATTCGCTATCCAAGCTATTTCTACAGCATTTCAAACTGGGCACTGAAGTATCAAAAGTTATTGTTAGCCTGTCGTGCTCAAGAGAAGAGAAATAAGGAAGAGATAATAGAAAGACAGAAATGACCCAGATCAGTGAGATGTTCTTTATGGTTTATCACAAAGGAGTTTCCCAAGAGACCTTCATGTCATGCCCCATGCACACATACACACAGCGCAACCCAGAAAGATAATGAGGGAGGGAAAACTGCAGTTTGCATCAGCATGAGCACTGGTTTCTTTCATGACGTTTGTTCCCATAAAAATATTTTCCCTTTATATCTCAATGTGCATGGCCATACTTTCTCCTCTAGATGACACTGTGCCTGCTCAGAATCCAGAGCTGGAATACCAGGAGCCATTCCTTACTGGAAAAGTCATGTGGAAGAAAACTGCACCAGCACCTGTACAGACTGTTCCTGTCTCCTGTGATTTCTGTACCATTCAGAGTGGCTTGCTTAAGCCACTGAATCTCAATATCTCAGAGGTAGCTAGGGTTATGCATGTGTAACTCATGGTGTAAGCAAAGTTGTAGGAATGATCTGTGTGTGTATACGTGTATATATACCCAGTTCCACCTTGGTTTATCTGTCTCTCTTTACAAACATCATGAGGCCAAAGGCTTCAAGGCAATCTGCAGCCCTGGGCAAATCTGTTTACCAATGGGTAAAATTCAGTGCAGGAGCAGGCTAATAGCACTGACAAGCCAAAAGAGTAAACCAGACTGAATCTAGACACTGCAATGAGTCCGATACTTAGATTTCAAGCCGCATGCATGCACTCACTGGATTCCTCCAAGGGAGAGAGATTTCACTGGGGAGAAAAATTTTGGAAGTTAGATCTGAACTACCCTGGTTTCCCCACGGCACTCCCTGTTTGTTGTGAAGTAATTTGGATCAGTTTAAGATTTGTGACAGTTCAAATGTATAAATAACACAAACAGATTCATTAGCAACAATGCAGGAAATAAATCCAGATGGTTCTAAGGGAATGAACAAAAATACTTTTAGTCCGTACCTTGAAAGCTGACAGCAGGACTCAAAAGCTCATAACTATAAGAAAATAAAGATTGAATTTTCTTCCTGTTTCACTAGCTTCAGGGTAAAGTTTTACACTCTTTCTCAGATAAGATGGCTCCAAAGGATCAAGTTAGAATCTGGATGACAGGCACCTAATACAAAGACATCAAGATTTGGGGATACTTTCCTGCTGATATCATTGACCACTCATTGATTGGGAATGATTGATAAAGAAGATAGACCACGGGGCTAACACAGGCAGGGAACAAGGGGTTAATACAAGCCCAAGCTCCGAGTGCAGTTATTGTCTTCAGAAATCTAGAGAGGCTCCTCCAGAAGCAGGGTAGAGAAGATGAACCCTGCAGAAGGTTGCTTGATGACTCATCTACCCCCCAAAAAAAGAAAGGCACAGCTCAAAATTGATCCCTCCTTTCTTCTTTGCTTGTTCAGAAGATGGAAGAGTGAGATTCCATAGCTTGCTCTAATCATGGGCTGCCAGTTCCACATTGCAGTGTCAGAAGGCCAACATCAGCCCAGGTCTTTACAAACTGACTCTCAGTTTTGCTCTGTGTAATGAATAAACAAACCTTCCTCTGTAAGATTGAATTAATTTGGATTTATTTGCCTAGGTATAGACATTGCAGATGTTTTAATTTCGGCAGTTTGTACTGTCAAAGTGGCTTGGCTGGCTTAGCCTTCAATTTCTGTTCATGCAGACAGAATTCAGAGTGGCTGTTGCAGGTTTTTTGACCATGGGAAGGACAAATCCTGCTGAATATCATCAGAGGAAAAGAAGTTAAATGGAGTTTAACTGAAGTACATGGCGTGGTTGCCATAGCAAAAGTGATGGAAGCCTCTTTGCTTTAGCTGTTGAGAGCAAGGCTGACAAATGCATTTGATACTATACTCTCAGGATCATTTCTGCAGCTTTGTTGAGATGAATGTATCCTCTAATTTCCACTTTCCCGATCAAGAAATGAATTGAGACAGAAAGGAAAAACTGGGGAAGAAAATGCCCCTTCTGATAAGGGACACCAGTCTTCCAGACCTCAGAGGAAGAGGCTGTGGATTCAAGGGAGCAGACACGAGATGCCTCCCTCCAGCTGAGCCCTGAGTGCAGTGACCCCAAGAAATGCTCTTTACTTTGGCCTCTTGCCAATAGATGTGTTGACTCAACCTCTCAGAAAATCTGTCTTCATTTTCTTGCCTCAGCAAGCACAGAGATCCCAGGAGTGAACACTGTTGATAATTTACAATTCTCCATTGAATGTTGAGTTTGTTCCATCAGGTGTCACTCCTTTCTGATGCATTTCTTCTGGTGTTAGCTGATATTCCAGGGAGGACCTTGGTCCCCCATTTGTTTATATCCCATGAGGGTAAAAAGGGCAAAGAAAAGAATGTTTACTTCCTTTACTTTCAGTATTCCTTCACTTCCTCAAGGATTTTGTTTTCTCATACCACACCCCATGAAGACTCTGGTTTGTGAGTGAGTAATAGCTTGTTCTCTGTCCTCTCATCATCCACCCCCACGACTGCTCCTGCCTGCATCCCAGTGCCATACCATCCTCACATCCATAGGTGGGTGTGCTACAGCTTCTACAGATCAGCAATAATTGGAAAAAACAAAGCTGTGGTTTTGCCTGGGTGAGTCCCTGCTTGGGGAGAGCATGCTGCGGATGATGTAGAGGGATGAAAAAAGGACTCTTAAATCACAGCGCACTAGCTACAGTTACCGATATCACACAATGCTTTTGCAAATCATTTACTCCTTATCTTATAAACTGCAGTTTATCTATTTTACATGTTACCTCTGTTTCTTATAAATACTGCAGTGTGTTGCTGCCCTGTGTGTAAACACAGATTGTTTCTTCCTTCCCTTGTTAAAGCTGGTTTCCAAGGCTAGTGTGTTCAGGGCTCCCAGTGAGGATACCATGATGACGCTTCCAATAAATGATATATTTTTGAGGAAAATAAGTTGCTCAACTGTGTGGAGCCAGGTCTCTTGTAAGGCCGTCTCCTTGCTTCTGTCAGTCTCTGCCTCTTAGCAACATATCATTTGCCCTATAATCAATTTTAGCCTATAAGATCTGCATCTGAGCTCCCATTCTGTTTCACTCTATCTTCACAGAACACTAGAAACCAAGAGGTGGGCTTGAGTTTTCTTCTTTCAAAGCCTTTCTTTTGCCTCCACTGATTTCTCTCCTGCCATTTTAATTCTGTTACTACAGCAACCTTGTGTTTCTTGCTTTGGCGAAGTTGACATGTTAGCGTGGAGACACACACAAGGCCTCTCTAATCGGCACTTATGTGGTCTAAAACATTTAGCTCATCTGCTCAGAAGACTTATTAAAATGTTCAACCCATCTGCTGTGGGAGGCTCAAGTGAAACTAGAGCCAATATTTTCCCACTTGGTTTCCTGTCATGCAGCCTGACCAAAGCCTCTCATCTCAGCAATGCACAGCAATGGTGTATCTCTGCCATAAGGCAGAACCTCGCTTCTATGTGGTCTTTGGACACATTTAAAAGGATGTCAGATCAGTCTTCTGCAGTGACTGTTGGATAAAATGCTCTGCTGACATTTGCCTTTTGGAGTGCTAAATGCTAGAAAAACACTAGAAATTCAGGGGAACATGTTTCCTTCACCCTCAGATGCTTGAAGGGAGACATTTGCAGCAGCAGGTTTCCACAGAGCTGACACAAGGAATGGGGCCAGTCCCCAGACCCCAATATCTCAAAGGAGCTATTTACTCTGGTTGGCAAGATAGCACGTCCTTGTCCTGCTGCTTAGCACCTAATGGTCTGGAGATCCATGTTACTTGCTTGGTTTCATTTTGATCTACTTTGTTGCTCTTCTACATCCCAGAGGAAGCATCACAATTTCTTTAATTCCCTCTGCATCCTCTGATACCATTCAGCCTGCCTGTAACTGATCTGTTTTATGTTACCTAGGTCTTCATCTTTCCCGAGGGAACTGTAGGCTATGGTGATACTGCAAGATGTATGGCTCCATCATCTGCCTGGTTGTAGCCATATCCATATCAATGAGAAGCCATATGTGTACCTATAATAGCTCATTCACAAAAGCATTATTTTCTGGTTTACTATGAGTATTGGACTAATAACAAAATGTGAAGCTTTCTGTTATCTTCACTGAGCAGTTCTTCAGTCCTTCTTAACCACAACCACGGAATACATTAGGAAGTAGAAGACAGTTCCACACTTATTTAGCCTACATCTTCTGTGCAGCACACATGCCCTTGAAAGAGGAGTCAAGAGGTGAAGAGGCTGTATGGTGAAATGTGGCACATGGAAGATGGATGAGCACAATTTACAAAGGTAACTGCAGCATGAGGATGAACAGCAAACAAAAATATCTTCAGCCAACCGTCTGGGCAGTCACTGTCAATTGATGGAGGCATCTCTGAGAGGTTTAATCAAGCAAAGCTTTGCTTGCTCATCTCAACTAATGTAGCTGATGGGTGTTTGTAGTCAAATCCCCTTCACGATGATCCTGTTTAGAAACAGGAGGGAAACCTGCTAAATAGTCAGTTTGCTCCCCTCATTACTGGTGGAATTCACTTCTTTAAGTAGCTCTCAGGATTACTGAGGTATTAAGGACAGTGCTGTGACATTGAATTGTATTTCTTCTGCAAGAGGATGTCAGTGCGTAGTTGTCCTCTGTGGAGATCGTGACAAGGAATCTGTAATTTTTGTGAAGGATTTTATTTTGTGTGTTTGTGATGCTGTTTTACCTTAGTTCTATAATGCGTAAAGAAAAAATTCTAGTGTCACTGTCTATATCAGGGATGTTTAAGGTGTTTTAAAGCACTATAAGCCCCTTTAAAATGCAGACCTCATAGCAGAGATAAAACTTCTACTTAGAGATGCTTTGATGCCTTAGATGCATTTGTTTATTTGTTTTAGAGGAGAGAAAAGAATGGTGTGTTTTACTGATACAGCTATTAACCATCAAGATTGCCCAAAGGCATCAGCAGGTTCATTTAAAATGTAAATGAGTCTTTCCAACATTCAGTCGTTCAGATTCTACAGGCTGCTATTATGTGAAATTGGATGGGGGCTTCATACAGCACAGCTGAACAGTCACATTGGCCTCCCTCTTCCACCCAATTATGACCAATGTGAATGGCCACTCCTATGAGCCTGGGAGCTTCTCTCCAGATTAGAAGAGTTGCTTTATTATAGGAGACAGGGACAATTAACTGAGACCCTGTGCTGTTACCAAATCATCTCTTTGGGAAATACCACTTAGCACTGCAAACAGCAAGTGGGCATTTATTCATGTCCTTCCTACACCCTTCTGGGAAGGACCATTCTCTTGAATTAACACTTGGAGACTAGCAGCTACAAAAAAGCATAAGCCACAAAAGGCAGCTGGACTGAGAAAGGCTTTTTCTTTTTAATTCTTAAGCACAGCATGTCGTGAGCTTAAATGGAGTTGAATTCACCAG
Organism: Aquila spilogaster; assembly: GCA_024606505.1. NCBI lineage: Eukaryota > Metazoa > Chordata > Aves > Accipitriformes > Accipitridae > Aquila > Aquila spilogaster. The sequence goes on along the minus strand of JANHGO010000045.1, from coordinate 18,109,543 downwards.
TGAGAGCCCTCCCCAACAGCACCCTGGCAAAACACTTGGAATAACAGCTGAAGGAATACTTTTGCTTCAGAGTGATTTTCCATTAGGGGCATGTTAAAAATGTACATTGTCACTTCTTAGAGTTCTCTAATGTTCTTGATCCATAAAGGAAGGCTTGGGAGGCATGTCGCCCACTTAATGGGTGAGTCGTGCAGGAGTGGATTGTCCTGATCTCCCAGAGAAGGGTGGTGGAAAATTAAGAGTTCCGCTGAGCAAAGGATGTCAGGGTGTTGCCACCGGGATTTGTTTTGTTGTGGAACAAAACACAGTACCATCACTGCTGATTTGGAGATTTGTGATGGCAGAACTACGAGCAAATGAGCAAGTGACAAGTGAGCAGCAGCAGCAGAAGGCTCAGAGTGGGAAAGTTTGTGGAAAGGAGACTAAAGGAACCAGAAAGAATAGTGGAGGAGAACTTGTTTAACAAACCAATATGTAAAAACGCATTTCTGTGAGTTAGAAACAGCAATGTGCTTTTCATGATGATGATGATGATTAGCCCCATGCAGTTTTGCAAATGTATCTAGACTGGAGAATGCTCAGAGTTTCACAGAGCTTAATTGTGCGTGACTGTGCACACACACAAGGGATCTGCAAACTGAACTCATGGATGTGCTTAGCAGAGAAACTTTAACTGCACAGTTGTAGCGGAAATGCTAAGCCATGGCCTGAACCAGTGATTGAGCACCTGGTGGGAAGGTGGGGCCAGCCCAGGGGAGCTCAGGTGCATGCAATGCAATGCTCCCGAGTGACCGGAAGGGCTGGAGCCAGGATCCACCCCTTCCCAGACCTCATTTAAGGGTTCGCAGTGGAGGTAAGGGGATTTTTCTGGAGATCGCTGTGTACCTGAGGCCTTCCAAAGGTAAGCAGTTTTTTTCCTTTGTTTCTGTGTCTACAATGACTTTCTGTGCTGTATATGCAGAATTCAATGAATAATAACAAAAATAACAGAAACACTAAAGGGAATCTTAATCTCTGTTTCTATATCAGTTCTTCAGTTGCTACTGTGTATTATGGCATGGATTCCAGCCATTGGATAGGATGTGCATATCCCTGTTAAACATAATCAAGCACTTGGTGAACTAACTTGCGTGTATCTAGAATGGAACCACGATCCGAATGTAATTAAAATAAAGGATAAAAAGGACTAATATGAATTCTTTCCACTGATTTTGAACTTCTAAAAGGAGCTCACCATTCTCTTTTAAAAACAATGGCAGTTATCTTAAATTCTGTAATGTTAATAGCTTCATTAAAGATTTGTATTTAAACTAAGAAGGAGAAAAACCCCACTGTTGGGATACATTCAAAGTTTGAAAAAATAAGAAAGCAGAAAAATGGGTAGGAGAAATTAATTTCTCTTTTAATGGGAGATTTCAAGGGAGAGAGGGAAGGGTTTTTGTACTTCTGATTTACATGGATCTTGAGCTAAGCTAGGTGCATTGCTGTTTGCAAGCTCTGCTTCTTACAGTACGGGAAGCTGTCTGGGATGAAGTCATCTTGACAATCAGTAGCATGCTGTAAAATGTCACTGGATCTCCACCATCAACCATGCAATGATATAACGGTTTACTGTTACTGAAGTCTTCCACACAAGGGACAGAATAATCTATGCTTTCAATGCAGATACATTGGGTTTATTTAAAAAATAAATAAATACATGTGGTGCTGGCAGTGCCTGAAGCTAAGCTGATCTTCTCTCACAACATCAGATTTGGAATTGCAGAACCATCCCTGGCAATGCTTTATGTCTCTGCTTTGCTGAATAGTGGAACAAAAAAGAAGAAGATTGGTAGCAGTGAAGCTTATGGCAAAAGAACGGAGAGGATGCGTTACACGCTCGCAAAAAATGTGTCTGCCACAGCAGGGCAAAATATGCTGAATTACACTTGAAATCCACGCAGAACTTCTGCTACTCCACATTTCTATTATAAGCGCAGCTCTTGTTGAATTTCTTATCTTGAATTTTGTACTGATCCTGGGTAGGCGTCTAGACAGTTCAGCTCTTCACGCTGATGGGCTTGTTGATACTGCCTTCCTCTAGTCTGTTTTTCTGTTGTGAGGTTAGGGTGTGCAGAAAGTGCACCAGACACCCCAGTGCCTTGAGTCCTTTAGTTCTTCAGAGGGTTATCAGCCTTGCCCTGGTGTGGAGATGTCAAATGGGGACTTCCTCCAAGCAGGGAAATGAAAGGGAAACCTACAGTGTAGACACATTGGTGTCTTCCATTTCTTTCAGTGTGGGATGTTATGTTGATCCAATAAAGGAGGATTTTTTTTATTTATTTCTGGGAGAAATTACCTCATTATTGCTTGAGGTATCTTCCCCTGACTTTGGACAAGTCCATCTCTTTCACTGATGTTCACGATTGAAGTCTTCATATATAAAGCACCGTATGCATGCAGTGCCTAGAGGTGAGCTCTGCACACCCTATTGCATAACCTCCCTCATTTCTGAGAGCTTGCAGGGCATGCCTGGCAGCCTCCTTTCTCCTGTCACTGCAGTTTCTGCCTCTCTGCCTCCCCTGCATGCCCTGATTGGTGACACGGGGAAGGATCTGCACAGAGCAGAGGGAATGAATCTAGGAGGTGTTGCAGCCTTGCCTGGTGCTTCCATGAAATAAAACCTACAGCGTGGCTGGCTGCTTTATAGCAGGGTGTCTTTCAGTACATTCTCCTCACGGTGTGGCTGACATTTGATTTTATTAACAAAACAGAGAAATGAGTGCAGAATTAGCACAGGAGAACGATTAGATTACTGAGCAAACACGCTTTGGTGTTAAGAGCACAGGTCTGGAAAACTGGGAGCAGGGCTCTGCTGTGCTGTATGGATGGGAATGGATGATTCCTCTCCATGTCTGCTTTCTAGTTGATACTGCCAAAGATTTTAACAGCCCCTCTGTAAAGGATGTGATGATATTTCTATGTTAGGAAAAGGCACTGAGATCTCGAGATGGGCAAGGCAGAGCACTAATGACATACAGAACCGAACTGCTCGTATTTCTCTGCAGTAAGTGGATTCCTTTAAAGCTTAAATTATCACCCCGTGTTTTATACTTGCAGAAAGTTCTGGGGCAGTGCGTACAGGAACACGCTGTAGAAACGTGGTTGGCTTTGCCATTGGGTTGGGGAATCGCCAGATGGCGCTAATAGAAACCGTGCTCAAATGTTCCTTTTTTAGGCAATTAAAGCTTGAAAAAGGTTTATTTGTGAAATTGTGACTCAGTTCCTTCGGTAAGAAGTATTTGCATCAGCCAGAACTTGTTCAGTGGCTGAATAGAATAATTCCTCTAATTCAGGGCTAGCGTTCAGAGTCTGCATGCACACCAGCCAGAGGAAAAACAGTGTTGTGTAATGAATCGCTTGCAATAGCTTTTACTGTTCCTCTTAGCTTCATATCAGTTTTAATCAATATTTGTTTGGATTTGTTAGGCTGTGTGGAAAAATCCCACGGTCTGTTCTCGATTCATATCAAAGCACAATGGTTATTAAAGCGAATAAGAAATTTACCCAAGTGGGAACCACAAAATACACTGAAGATTTAGAGATCTGAATCTATCACAGTTCTTCACTGCTCTACAAACAGATTGACTTCCCCTTGCAACCCTTCCTGCAGAGAAGTTTGCTCATTTTGGAAGCTGGAGAAGTTCATTTTCAAGTAGGTTAAGCCAAAAGGTGCCAAAAATGC
>JANHGO010000045.1:18064764-18105719 GCA_024606505.1 Aquila spilogaster | reverse complement strand
TGAGGCCAAAGACTGCAAAGCAATCTGCAGCCCCAGGCAAATCTATTTACTACCAGGTAAAATTCGGTGCAGGAGTGGACTAACAGTACTGACAAGGTAGAATAGTAAAACAGACTGGATCTAGACACTGCAAAGAGTCTAATACCTAGGTTTTAAGCTGACTGCGTGCACTCCCTGGATCCCTCTGGGGGAGAGAGAATTCACTGGGGAGGTCTTGGAAGTTAGGCTTGCATCTGAACTCCCCGGAACGCCTCTGATTTCTCCAAGGTTATTCCTGATTTATTGGGAAGTAATTGGGACCAGATTCAGACTCATGACAGTTCAAATGTATAAATAGTACAAACAGATTAATTAGCAACAAAGCAGGAAGTAAATGCAGATGGCTCTAAGGGAATTAACAGAAATGCCACTCCTTTTAGTTTGTGCCTCAAAAGTTGACAGCAGGAGTCAGCAGCTCATACCTCTTTCCTGACAAATTAAAGACTAAATTTCTTTCCTGTTTCACCAGTTGCAGGATAATTTTACACACTCCTCTGCATAAGATGGCTCCATAGGATCAGGTCAAAATCCGGATGACAGCCACCTAATACAATGAGAGCAAGGTTTGGGGATATTTTCCTGTTGGCATCAGTGTGCCATTAGTCATCCCCTGATTAGGAATATTTTGCGGACAAGACAGACCACAGGGCTAGCACAGATGGGGAGGAGGGTGTTGACACAGAAGTCTGAGCTTCAAGTGCAGGAAGAGTTACCTATCTTCAGAGATCTGGAAAGAGACTCCAGCAGAAGTGAGATGGAGAAGGTGAACCCTGAAGAAAGTTCCTTGATGACTCATCACCCCCCGAAAAAGAAACACACACCTTAAATTGATTCCTCCCTTCTTTGTTTGTCTGGAAGATGGAAGATTGAGATTTCTTAGCTTGCTCTGAACGTGGGCTGCCAGTTTCACGTTGCACTGTCAGAAGGCTGATACCAGCCCAGGTGTCTACAAATTGACTCACAATTTTACTCTGTGTAATGAATAAACAAACCTTCCTCTGTAAGATTGAATTAATTTGGATTTATTTGACTAGGTATAGACATTGCAGATGTTTTAATTTAGGCAGTTTGCACTGTTGAAGTGGTTGGGCTGGTGTAGCCTTCAATTTTTGTCCATGCAGGCAGAATTCAGAGTGGCTGTTGCAGGCTTTTTGACCATGGGAAGGACAAATCCAGCTGAATATCAAGAGAGGAAAAGAAGTTAAGTGAAGTTTAACTAAAGTGCATGGAGTGGTTGCCATAGCAAAAGTGATGGAAGCCTCTTCACTTTAGTTGTCGAGAGCAGGACTGACAAATGCATGTGATACTATACTCCCAGGAACATTTCCACAGCTGAGATGAACATCTCCTGTAATTTCCACTTTCCCGATCAAGAAATAAATTGAGAGAGAAAGGGAGAATTGAGGAAGAAAACTATCCCCTTCTGAAAAGGGATACCAACTCTGCAGACCTCAGGGGAAAGGGAAGAAGCTGTGGATTCAAGAGGGAGAAGTTACAAGATGTCTCCCTCCAACTAAGACCCAAGTGCAGCGATCCAGTTAAATAGTCTTTATTTTGGCCTCAGAGTCCCATTTCTTGCCAATGGATGTGTTGACCCAACCTCTCTGTGGATCTATCTTTAGTTTCTTACCTCAGTGAGGACTCAGATCCTAGGAGCGGATGTTATTGATAGGTTACAATTCTCAGTTGAATAGCTGATTTTGGCCCATGAGGTCTAATTCCATTCTGATGTGTTTCTTGTGGCTTTAACTGATAACTGCAGCGGGGGCTTTGATCCCTCATTTGTTTCTGTCGCATGGGGAAAAAGGTAACACCAAAGAAAAAATGTTTACTTCCTTTCTTTTCTATGTACAATTTTGATATTCCTTTGCTTCCTCAAAGATTTTGTTTTCTCAGATCACACCCCATCAAAGGCTCTAGTTTGTGGGTGAGTAATAGGTTGTTCTCTGTCCTCTCATCATCCACCCACACAAATACTCCTGCCTGGATCCCAGTGCCATACCATCCTCACGAGTGTGGGTGGGTATGCTAGAGTTTCTACAGATCAGTAGTAATTGGAAAAAAAACAAAGTTGTGGTCTTGCCTGGGTCAGTCCCTGCTAGTGGGGTGCTAGAAACTTGGGGAGAGCATGCTGCAGTCAATGCAGAGGGACAAAGGAACTCAGAAGTCACAGAGTACCAGCTACAGGTAACTGTGTCACACAATACTTTTGAAAATTGTTTAAGCTTCAACTTACAAATTAATACTCATTTTATGTGTTCCCTCTATTCCTAATAAATATTGCAGAGTGTTGCTGCCCTTGGAGAGCTTTCCAGTAAACAAACAGACTATTTCCTCCTTCCCTTGCTAAAGCTGGTTTTCAAGGCTAGCACATTCTGGGCTCCCAGTGATGTTCCCAATATGGCATCTCCACTAAATAATATCTTTTGGGGGAAAGTAAGTTGCAAGACTGTCTGGAGGTAGGTGTCTTGTAAACTCCTCTCCTTGTAGGTCACACACCTAGCTTCCACCAGTCCTTTCCTCTTAGCAACCTATCTTTTGCTGTATAATCAATTTTAGCCTCTTAAATCTACATCTGAGCTCTCATTCTGTTTCAGCCCATCTCCGTAGAAAACTAGAAACCAAGAGGTGGGTTTAAGTTTTCTTCTTTCAACGTCTTTCCTTACCCTCCACTGCTTTCTCTCTTGCCATTTTAATTCTGTTACTACAGCAACCTTGTATTTCTTGCTTTGGCAAAGTTGACATGTTAGCATGGGGACACACACAAGGCCTCTCTAATCAGCATTTATGTGGTCTAAAACATTTAGCTCATCTGCTCAGAAGACTTATTAAAATGTTCGACCCATCTGCTGTGGGAGGCTCAAGTGAAACTGGAGCCAACATTTTCCCACTCGGTTTCCTGTCATGCAGCCTGACCAAAGCCTCTCATTTCAGCAACACACAGCAATGGTGTGTCTCCACCATAAGGCAGAACGCTTGCTTGTATGTGGTCTTTGGACACACTTAAAAGGATGTTAGCTCAGTCTTCTGCACTGAGTGTTGGATAAAACGCTGTGCTGACATTTGCCTTTCAGAGTGCTAAATGCTAGGAAAATCATTTGACTGCAGCACAAGAAATTCAGAGCAACATCTTTCAGAATGTTTCCTTTGCCCTCAGACGCTCGGAAGGAGACATTTATGGCAGCAGGTTTCCAAAGAGCTGGCTCAATGGATGGGACCAGCCCCGAGGGAGTCCTTCAAAGGAACCATGTAACCTGGCTGGCAAGCTGGCATCCCCTTTTCCTACTTTTTAGCATCTAATTGTCTGGAGAGCTGTGCAACTTGCTCTGTTCAGTTTTGATCTACTCTGTTGTTCTTGCCCCCAGAGGAAACATCACAATTTCCTTTAATTCCCTCTCCGTTATCTGATACTGTTCAGTCTGCCTGGAGGTGATCTGTGTTATGTTGCCTAAGTCTACATCTTTCCTGGGGGAGTTGGAGGCAGTGGTGATCTTGTAAGATGTATAGCTACCATCATCTGACTAGTTATAGCCATATCTGTATCTGTAATTGCTCATTCACAAAAGTATTCCTCTCCAGCTTGCTATGAATGTTGGACACATAGCAAAAGGTGAAGTTTTCCATTATCTTCACTCGGCAGTCCTGGACATGGCCATGGACTATGTTAGGAAGCAGAAGGTAGTTTGATACTTATTTTCCCTGAGACTTGTCTGCGACATAGATACCATTGAAGGGAATGGCAGCAAGCTGGAAACAGGACATGGGCTGTGGAGAGAAGCTATAGGGTGAAAATTTGGCCCGTGGAAGATGAATGAGTACAGTCTGCAAAGGTAACTGCAGTGTGAGGATGAACAGCAAACAAAAATACCTTCAGCCAATTGTCTGGGAAATCACTGTAAATTGACTAAGGCATCTCTGAGAGATGGTTTAATCACACAAAGCTCCGTTTGCTCATCTCAGCTAATGTAGCTGATGGGTGTTTGTAGTCAAATTCCCTTCACAATGATCCTGTTTAGAAACCAAGTTGCATGGAGGGAAACCTGTTAAACAGTCAGTTCATCTCCCCATTACTGGGGGACTTTACTTCTTTAAGTAGCTCTAGGGATTACTGAGGTATTAAGTGCTGTGACATTGAACTGTATTTCCTCTGCAAGAGGATGTCAGTGTGTAGGTGTCACCTCTTTTCATGACAAGGAGTCTGTGAGGCTTGTGAAGGGGTTTTTTGTGTGTGCGTGATGCTGTTTTGCTTTAGCTTTTTAATGAGGAAAGAAAAAAAATCCAGTGTCACTGTCTATATTAGGGACTTTAAAAGTGCTTAAAAGCACTAGGAAGGCCTTTAAAATGCAGACCTCATACTAGAGATAAAGTATCTAACCAGAGAAGAGATGCTTTGATGCCTTAGATGTATTTGTTTGTTTGTTTTAGAGGGGAGAAAAGAATGGTATGTTTTACTGATACAGCTATTAACCATCAAGATTGCCCAAAGGCATCAGCAGGTTCATTTAAAATGTAAATGAGCTTTTCTGGCTTTCGGTTGTTCAGATTCTACAGGCTGCTATTATGTGAAATTGGATGGGGCCTTTCCGTGGCACAGCTGAACAGTTAGGCTGGCCTCCCTCTTCCACCCAATTATGACCAACAGGAACAGACACCCCTGTGGGCCTGAGAGCTTCTCTCCAGATTAGGAGACTTGCTTTATTATAGAAGACAGGGGCAATTAACTGAGTCCCTGTGCTGCTACCGAATGGTCTCTTTGGGAAATACCACTTAGCATTGCAAACAGCAAGTGAGCATTTATTCATGGCCTTCCTACACCCTTTTGGGAAGTACCATTCTCCTGAATTAATGTTTGGAGGCTACCAGCTAAAAATGAGCAGAAACCACAAAATGCAAGGCTGAGGAAGGCTTTCTCTTTTTAATACTTCATCACTGCGTGCCTTGAGCTTACATGGAGTTGCACTCACCGGTGAGATCCCTTCCCAAACAGCACCCTGGCAGATCACTTGGAATAACAGCAGAAGGAATACTTTTGCCTTGGAGTGATGCTGCATCAGGGACATGTTAAAGACTTGTATTGTCACTTTTTAAAGTTCTGCAATGTTTTTAATCCGTAAAAGAAGGCTTGGGAGGCATGTCGCCCACTTAACGGGTAAGTCGTGCTGTAGTGGATGATCCTGATCTCCCAGAGAAGGCTGGTTAAAAACCAAGAATTCCATTGTGCAAAGGATGTCAGGGTTTTGCCATTCAGATTTGTTTTGATGTGGAACAAAACACAATACCATCCCTGCTGATTTGGAGCTTGGGGATGGCAGAACTACTGACACATGAGCAAGGGTTCAGCTGCAGCAGCAGAAGGCTCAGAGTGGCAAAGCTGGTTTGTGGCACGGAGACAAAACAACCAGAGGGATGGCCTTTGCCATGAGATCCTGTCTGGTAAGGCCTGATCAGGTTGGCCTTGAAAATCCCACTTGCTTACCAAACCAATGTGTAAGAATGCATTTTTGTGAGTTAGGAAAAATGATGTCCCTTTCATCATGATGATGATGATGATGATCATCATCATCATGGAAATGTAGTATTGCAAATGTTCCTAGACTGGACAATGTTTGTCAGCGTTTCATAGAGCTTAACTGTACATGACTGTGCATGTACACACACACACCTGGGATCCACAACCTAAATTCACAGATGTGTTTAGCAGGGAAATATCAACTGCATATTGAATAACTTTTTTTTAATGTTAAATAACATTAAACTTTTCCATTTCCTTTTTTTGGTGTGTGTTTGAAAATTGCTGCATTTTTCAAAATGTGTTGAAACTACTTAAGATGAATTGTCCTGCTGAAGAGAAAAAGGGTTTCTTATCTAGAAACAAGTTTCCCAACTGCACTGCATTTTGTATAAGTAGGGTTAAATAAATCAAGGAAAGCAGAAACACCAAAGCAGATCTTAATTTCTGCTTCTATATCAGTCTTTCCATTACTTCTGCATATTATGGTTTGCATTCCAGCCTCCGGATAGGACTTGCATGCCACTATTAAACATAATCAAGCACTTGGAAAACTTATTTCCAAGTATCTAAAATGGAACCATGATTTGCATGTAATTAAAATTAAAAAGCACTAACATGAATCTTTTCCATTGGTTTTGAACATACTGCATCCAAAAGGAACTCACCATGCTCTTTTAAAAAAACTGCCAGTTAAACGATACAATTTTTTTTTTTCATTTAAAATTTCTTATTAAATTTAAAAAAAAACCAAACAATACTCTTGGGACACATTCAAAACTTGAAAAAGTAAGAAAACAGCATGATGGGTAAGAAAAATTAATTTCTCTTACAGTGAAAGATTTTAAGGGAGAGAGAAAAAGGCATTTCTTTTTGTGATTTACAAGGATCTTGAGGTAAGCTAGGTGTATTGCCATTTGCTAGCTCTGCTTCTTACAGTATAGGAAGCTGGCTGGGATGAAGTTATGTTGATGGTCAATAGTGTGCTGTAGAAGGTTACTGGAGCTCCATCATCACCCATGCAATGATATAATGATTTATTGTTGTCAAAGCCTTCTACACAAGGGATAGAACAATCCAAGCTTCAGCATTCAATACAGACACATTGTATTCATTTAAAAAATAAATAAATATATGTGATGCTGGGACTGCCTGAAACAGCTGATCTTACCTTGTAACATTGGCCGTGGGATTGCAAAACCATCCCTGGCAATGCTTTATGTCTCTGCTTTGCTGAATAGTGGAATAAAAAAGAAGAAAATTTGTAGGAGTGAAGCTTATGGCAAAAGAACAGGGAGGATGCGAGTTACACGCTTGCAAAAAAATTGTGTCTGCCACAGCAGGGCAAAATGTGCTGAATTACACTTGAAATCCACGCAGAACTTCTGCTACTCCACAGTTCTATTATAAGCTGAGTTCTTGAATTTCTTATCCTGAATTTTGTACCGATCCGAGGTAGGCGTCTAGACAGTACATCTCTTTATGCTGATGGGCTTATTGAAAACTGCCTTCCTCTACCTTGCTTTTCTATGATTAAGTTAGAGAGGAAGGTGGTATGGGACATCCTGGAGCATGCGATGTGCACAAGACATCCCAACTCCTTGAATCCTGCCGATAGGGTAGTTATCCTTGGTCCAGCGTGGAGATGCCGTACAGCCAGTCCAATGGGGATTTCCTCCTTAGCAGGGAACCGAAAGGAAAACCTACATCAGTGTGTCTACACCATCTTCCATCTCTTCCACTGTAGGATGTTATGGTGGTCCAAGTAAGGAAGATTTTTTTATTTCAAGAGGCAACGAAGTCACCATTGGTTGGGGTATCTTTGCTTGACTTTGGACAAATGCATCTTTTTCTCCAATATTCATGGGGGGAGGCCGAACTCTTCACATATAAGGCACTGTACGGATATAACACCTAGCGGCAAGTTCTGTGCGTCCTTGCTTTTTGCATCACCTCCCTGATTTCTGTGAGTTTGCAGGGGATGTAAAGCAGCCACCTCTATTCTGTCACTGCTCCTTCTGCCTCTCTTCCTTACCTGCAAACCCAGAGAAGTTGTAAACTTCTCTGTTTACTTCTCTGTAAACTTCTTTGGGAAGTGGGGGAACGATCTGTGCGGAGCAGAGCAGAGAGGGGCTGAGGTACCGCTGTCTGGCCCTCCTATGAAATAAAAGCTCCAACATGGCTGGCTGCTTTATAGTAGGTTATCTTTTAGTACATTCTCCTCACGGCAAGGCTGACATTTGATTTTATTAACAAAACAGAGAAACTAGTCCAGAATTAACAGAGGGAGAGATTAGATTACTATAGTAAATATTCTTTGGTGATAGGAGCATAGGTCCGGAAAACCGGGAGCTGGGCTCTGCTTTGCTGTATGGACTGGAATGGATTATTCCTCTTCACCTCTGTTTTCTAGCTTATATTGTCAAGAATGTTAACAGCCCTCAGGAAAGGATGTGCTGATATTTATACATTAGATGTAGGAAAAGGCACTGAGATCTTGAGATAAGTAAGGCAGAGAGAGCACTAATGACATACCAAATTCCGCTCGTATTTCTCTGCAGTAAGTGGATACTTATAGAGCTGAAATTATCACCCTGTATTTTCTACTTGCACAAACTTCGGGGGGGAGCACGTACAGGAGGAATACGGTGTAGATGAACTGCTGGCTGGCTTTGTCATTTGGCTGGGGAGCGTGAGCCCTTGCCGGGAAATCACAAGATGGCGCTAGGAGAAATAATGTTCAAATGTTCCTTTTTTTAGGCAATTAAAGCTGGAAAAAGATTTATTTGTGAAATTGTGACTCAGTTCCTTCGGTAAGAAGTATTTGCATCAGCCAGAATTTGTTGAGTGGCTGAACAGAATAATTCCTCTAATTCAGGGCTAGTATTCAGAGCTTACATGCACACCAGCCAAAGGAAAAACGTAAGTGTTGTGTAATAAATCACTTGCATTAGGCAGTCATTTTTTACTGTTCCTGTTAGCTTCATTTCAGTTTTAATCAATATTTGCTAGGATTTGTTAGGCTATATGGACAAATCCTGAGGCCTGTACTTGATTCCTATCAGAGCACGATGGTTATTAAAGAGAATGAGAAGTTTGCCTGAGTGAGAACCATGTAATAAGCTGAAGATTTTGAGATCTGAATTTATCACACTTCTTCAGTGCTCTACAAACAGATTGACTTCCCCTTGCAACCCTTCTTGCAGAGAAGTTTGCTCATTTTGGAAGCTGGAGAAGTTCATTTTCAAGTAGGTTAAGCCAAAAGGTGCCAAAAATGCATTTTTCTCCTAGTCTATTATTGTATCTTACACTGTAAGTGAGAAGTAGCTTCACCAAGGAATTGATTTCTTGCAAAAGAAACCGAAGCCATGGCTGGAAGATGATTTTCATAACAGATGCAGCCCTTCAGCAGGGATTCTCAGCTTCTTTCACTGCTGGATAGAAGCAGGTCTTGAGTTCAATTCTTTTATTTAAATATTTCATTAAGGGCAGGCATGTTTCCTACTCGCCTCTTAGGCCTCCAACTTTCAATTTCTAACTTATCCAAAATCTATCTTCTTTTGTTTTTAATTGAGCTCTTCTATTGTTTTCTATTTCACCTATTAGCTCCCAGAGACATACAACAATACTGTAAACCCCAATAACTGATCTGAAGGTTATTTCAGATCCTAGCACTCAAGCCACAGTTACAGCTATGTGGGAAAAGCAGAAATAAAAACCAAATCCCTCTTCTGGATGGAAGTTTAGTTACAGCAGGGATCCTTTTTTACATTTCTCTAATATTTGGAGACATCCATACAGGATACTTTATGTAACACTTGAAGATACCTCATTTCCATTCAACTGCTGCACTTTTATGTATATGTCATATACATGCAGTGCTCAGGAAGTCTTTTCGAACTTACCTCTCAGGCTGGATAAACTGTATGGTTACTCTCCCAATTTGATTTGGTTTGGTGGCCCACCTGAAAATTCAGGAGAAAAATATCTCAGTTCAAGACAAGGCAAAGTGGTTTGTATCTATTTTTTTCCAACAAAGCGAAAAGATTTTCATCTTTTCAAGTCGCTCCAAACTGAAAGGGAAGCCAAAACAAAACACAAGCCAAAAAGAATACCCCAGCAATCTGCTATGTTGTGCTCCTCTTATTTGTTTTTCACAGGCTCTTTTAAAGGTCTAGCCTTCATTCTGTTCTGGAATGGAGACAAATACTGGAATCTCCTTCTCCCCAGCCCCCAAAAGACTTTTTCACCTATCTCTCTTTGAGATAATTTCTCTGGAAAAAGTGGAAAGAAATAATTGCCCTCAATACACACACACACATATATTTTACACACTCAATTGGCATTTTGCTCCAGGTGTGAGTTAAGTCTCAGGTATGGACCAGGGGACATTTGTTACTACTGCCTTGACCTCCTTCCTGTTAATTCACATCTTAAGAGAGCAGAAAAGTGCATTTCATGCTCTGGTCATTAGAACTCCATTTTGCTGGGGAAATAGTACTGGGCCATCCTTTTCCCTGAGAGGGCTTTTTCTTTGGCGCCTGTCATGCCTCATTACACTGAACAGCACACCTTATGCTAGAAAAATAGCAAGCAGAAGAAACTGCAACAAAACTAGCAGTGTCACTGCATGGATCCTAACTCTGCGCTCACCAAAACAGCACAAACACGGTGTGAATAATGAGTTTCTTTTAGTTTTGCCCAGCCCTGCTCATTGTTATTTGTATTTGTTTGGGTACTTTAGTTACATTATCCATTACCTATTTGTTTAAAAAGTACTAATGATGGAGAATAATCCAGGCAATGACCAGAGTGAGCCTCAGTTGTACATAGCCTAGAACAGACTCTTTGCTGGACAGTCAGCTGTACAACTCGGTGTGAATGTGCAGCTACAGGGTTGGGACTTTGCATCAATAAAATTCATCCATTTTGCCTCATGGATTTTTGCTGAAAGGCTTTAATTTAGAAAAAAACCCTGATCCATGTAGAAATTAAAATAAAATCCTACATTTCATGCACTGGCCGCAGTCCCGGGCCGCAAGTTTATAGGACAAGAAATCCTTGCCCTCATATAAGCTAACCTGAATGCAAATATGTGCAAACCCATGAAAAATAGCTCATTCCCAGATTTATGCACAGATAAAAATGTGTTCACGTTATACCTCCCCACCCACAGTAGCAAAGAAGTCATGAGCACAGCAGGTATGAACAGCACTTCAACATCTGAGAGTGACCTAACACTCCTGCAATATCGAGGCCGCTTTGCTGAGGACAACAGGGTGGTGTAGCTTTACAGAGCTGCAGCGTTGCAGCCAGGCACAAGGACGGCAGCCAGCATCCCGCACCTCCTGGGAGGAAAAGCCAGAGCTCTTCCCACAGACCTGCACAGCCAGAGAAAAGCATTCCACAAGCTGGCTTAGTAGAAACCTAGAGAAATGGAAGGGTGGTGGTTTTTTTTTTGGTTGGTTCTGGTTAAAAAGTGATTTATAAATGGAAAGCTACCTCGAAATCCAAATTCATCAGTGTAATCCTGCAAACTCTCAGTAAACCAGAAGGAGTAAATGGTCATTGCTCAGTTATGGCCTTATCTGCCCTCCACTCAACAGACAAATGTACATGTGAACGTTGAAGGACAGGTGGCAGGGGAAAAAAAAAAGAGTTTCTTTTTCTTTTTGCCATTTGGTCTTGGTCCAAATTAGCACAGACCTGGTAAAATGAACATCTTTCTTTGTCAGCATCATAAGAGCAATTAGCCAGGGAGGTTGGTACTCGTTGAGCATCTGCAAGGTCCTGGGAGCTTCTGTTCACCCAATTGTTGGATCACCAGCTTTTCCAGGGTGACAGGCTCTATTCCAGGACAGTTCTTCCATGAGATGTGACTGAGTACTGGGGTCAGCTACATGCAGCTGCCTGCGTCCAGACCATCTGCAGGAATCTAGGAGGAACTCAGTAAAAGCTCATCGGCTAAAACACACCAAACTGGTCTTTTTATTGTTATTTTTTTTGGATTAAACTCTTTTCCTGGGAAATCTACGAGCGCGTTTACCTTATGCCATACTGGTACCTGACAGCTACCTGCCTTCTCCCTCCACCTCGGTTGCCTTTGCTTTCAGGTTCTCTGCCTTTCTCCCTTAAAAGCCACTTGCCTGGGAATTGTCAAGTATCTGAAATCTGACCTGTCTCGTGTCCCCCCCCCCCAGTCAATAATCACATTAGCACATCTGTGTGACAGAAATAATAGCTTTTGTCTCCCAAAGCTGCAGAGTCCTGTTGCCAGGCAACTCCATCCTGAGGCAACAAAACAGCGAGGAACGGGTGTGTGGGAGGACCAAACCCGAGTGCAAGAGCTGCTGCTTGTGCTGCTGGTAGCTATAATTGGGGGAAGCTTGGAATATACTCTTTCCACCAGAGATTTGGGATAACAGAGCCTGCCAGGCTCAGAAACTTTCAATTAGGTGGCTACAGACTGTAGCTGGTTCTTGTTTTGTTCTGATGTTACAGAAAAGCTGCTACAGGGATGCTGCAGAGAACTGAGCTGCAGGTTGGGGTGGCTCATATCAGAGATGCTAAGCCCACTGCAGCAGAAGGGTAAACACGGTCACCCTTTCCAAATGCATACCAGAGCACAGCCTAAACATTCTTTGGTGGTCCACCCTCCTCAGGGGCCAGAAGCTTTTCACTCTCCACGATCAGGGATTGCAGCAGCTCAGCTGCTCTGGCATTATTTGTGTACCATTTTGGTCACAGCCTGGCAGGCTCAGCATCATGTGATTAGACAAGAGCATTTCACTTGATAACCAAGCCTTGATTTATCAAATATAACCCTGTTCATTCCAGAGAGAGAGGAGTCCCTAAAATAATAAAGACAGACGGCTGTTGACATAGATGGGATGGGAATTTCATTTGTCTCTTCTCAGCTAAAAGAGGAAAGGCTGCAGCATGAAAAAGCTTGGAGAGGGAAGTTCTCTTGAATAAAAAGAGTTTGCATCCTTAGGGAAATCAAGGAAGACCCAACAATCCCCATCGAGAGAAAAATAAGACTAGAACTACATTTATTTCCAGGTCTAAGCCTCTGTCCCGTGTTTCCATAAATGTATTTAGCCCACCTCAGGTCTCGCCAGATAGCCCTGTGGGATGCAGTCAAAAGGGACACTGAAAAAAAAAGGAAAAATAAAAGGTGCCTAAAAATCCTAAAAAGGCAAAAATCATTTGGACTGTTTGCACAAGGAAAAATAAAGCTGGAAGCAAGCTCGAACACTAGAGATTGCCACTGGACAATATCCTGAGGAGGAGGATTGGAAATATTGAATGCCAGGTCCACTTTTGGTCATCTCTTATTTATACTAGGTGCCCTTTCCAGTTTCCTTTCCTGTGCTCCTTTATCAGAGCTAGGTTTGGATAAACACTAAGGCATATATAGCTGCTGCAAACACTCAGACCTCCTGCCAGGAAAGGACTGTACTGCCCGTACGTACTTGGATTCAACGCATGAAATCCAGACTCAGCCTGCTGAGAGCTTCTCTCACCTGTATAGTCCTACAAGGCAACGGTCTGGTCCACAAAACAGATGCACAGCATGTCTAGGTGCTGTATTGGCTCTGCTAGGAGGAAACCTGGTATTTTCTACAGCTGGGATATGGCCCAGAACAGTGGCTTAGTCACCACCAGCACTTCTGGCTGTTTATACTGATATTTCATAAATCTAATTTCAGCCATGGGATATACAGAGATACACCCACATTCTGCATATAGGGTACACCTTTGGTCTTAACTTCACTGACGGGAAATGGAAGTTTTCCTGTGACCTAAATGACCTGAAATAAATAGCAATTGAGCTCCAAAATGTCATTATTGGATCCTCACTACATCACGACAGCCAGGCACAAAGGAGTCCCTGTGTGTACAGACATTCATCAAATAAGGGCTGCAGGAAAAAAGTTAAGAGATTCCTCGTGTAAATTATTTAGTGATTGTTATTCAACCTTCTCCATTTACACATAAGTCACTGTATCCAACTGGGTAAAGAACCATCTTCATAACCTGTCTTGTACTATAAAGCATCTTTGATACCTTCTACAGAGACATTTGTAGTGTATTTAGGATGGCGGAAGTACGCAACCCCATGTCAGAAAGCTTTTACTTCTACATGAATGTTTGTTTTGCTGGTGCTCAGTGGTTGAATTGTTGAATGTACCACGTTCTGTATCCTGGGTTTATTACAGCTGTCTTCTGCTCTATGGCAGCATTTAAGTTTATTTCTTGTTCTAGACCCCACATATTAACAGAGGAGTAATCGTGCTGGGCTCAGCCATAGCTGGAGAAACTAAACCTTGGATACTAACAAGCGTGAATAGGGCCACATTAGATCCACATCTTGGATAGCATCGTTGCAGCTGGCCATAAATCTGTGACTTTTTCCTTTTGGCTTTCCTGTGAACTTTGGTTTATGGTCTGGAACACAGGTAAGAAAGGAGGTCTTATTCCTTTAAAGACACAGCATTTAAAGGGTAAAGAATAATTATATCCCATCTTATAAAGGACAAACAAGGAGGATTGAGCCCAAGTCTCATAGGAGATGAGACACAGACTTTTACCTTAAGAAGTCAGATTTAAAGAGTATAGCTGATGGCACAGGTTAGCTAGGCTTTGCTGCCTGCTGCCAAAAGACAAATAAAGACATGAGAAAGCTAAGTGAAAACTGGGGTGCATGTGAGGAAGCACAGAGAGATAGCACTTCTTGGGCACAAAACTTTGGAGATGCAGAGACACCTTAACTTCTCAGTGCTTCAAAAGAAGTAGATGGAAAGGAATCCAAAGTGACAGGTCAGGGTAACTACTCTGAAGACCATCTTTGAAACACTGCAAAATCTCTCAAAAACGTTTAAGAGAACAACTCTGTTCCATATCAACCACTATTTGCTCTTTCATCAGCCTGGGAAAAAAAATACAGGCACTCACAGAGCAGAGATGTGCAGTCAGTTGAAATCACATGCCTCTAGGTCTCGTTATAATAGTGCTGTAGTTATTTGTTAGAATGAAATGCCTCTCCACTGCAATGGGGGGCTTTACTGCAGTACCTAATTTAATCTTTCAATGAATATATTCCCTTGAATACAGTGTATTTTGTTTGACAGTTCTTAAACGCTTGGATGAATCTAAACATCGAAGAACTGGAGTACACACATTATTTTTCTGCAGATTCATTTAGCAACCCAAGCTAACAGACAGATTATTAATAACGAGCTAAATAAGATACTTTTCTAAGGGTTGATGGACATTTGAAGTCTGAAAAAGAAAGTATGATATTTGCTACTCAGCTTCCCTCTGGGATAGTATTTGAAAAGTACCCAGATACTCCTTTAGGAAAGGCTATTTTTTCTCATAGTTATACTTACATTGAGGAAACTAATTGCAAGCGAGAAATGCGAAAGTGATGCTGCTAACTTTCCTAACGTATGTTTTGCAAAGGCACAGGGCTATTGTTACGCTAGAATTTTGGCTGATAAAACGGTAAAAGCTTCCCAACCTCTTGGCTGCATTCCTTTAAAAACAACAGCGGTTCTGCAGTATCTTGCAGATGCAACAATTGGCAACCAGCTCATCCAGATGTACCTAAATTAGCTTTACAGATTAGCTTTATAGCTCAGCTACCAGTGACAGCCTGGCTGTAGAAGCAAATCCCTCTTTACAAAAAAAGAATTTATTGTTGTCTTATGGCTCAACTTTTCCTGTTGGCAGAAGTTATTATTGGTCTGTCCTTTCTATTCCAGTAGCTCATCGGAGCTCTGTGGTGAATGTGGTGAATTGAAGCCTACAGCACTACACCCCAGATACAGAAAAAGGTGGTCCCTTTCCCTGAACACTTCTATTCTGAAAAAAAAAAAAAAAGCAAAAAAAAAAAAAAGTGCAACTGTTTATCTGTCATTGCATCAGTTAATACAGATTGAAAATAATGGACAAGACACTGAATTCACAAACCCTTCTGCAAGATCAAAGCACACTTCAAGATAAGGGCAGAAGCAATTGCTCTGAGTAATTCAGTTGTGTCTAAAGCTTGCAGAATCTGAACAAGAAGGATAGCTCGTACGTGTGTGGCTGGGGCAGCATGGGGGTCTCAGGGGTGCAGACAGACAGGTAGCACCCCGTGAATATTGAAAGGTGACAACAGGATCTAGAGAGTGGAAGAAAATAACGTCTTATACGACTAAATTGTATCCAACTGTAAATCTACAATTATTAATATCCAGAGAGTTGTGAATCTTAGAAGACAGCCAATGAACACAGTAGCTCACCAGATCTGCTGCTGGTCCAAGAAGTCAGGTACAGCTGGTCTGCCAGGAGGAGAGCCCAGACTTGCTCAGACCTGGCACGTCCTGCATGGCAATGCCAGCAGTGTCTGGGTTTCCTGGACATTCTTTTTTTCTTTCCACCTAGAAATTCCCTCCAGTCAGGATTAGAGGATTTTTTACATTTGTGCGATAGCTCAGACACAGAAGAGGGACGTCAGAAATTCCTGGCTAGGCCCATTGCATGTGCTGTGGGAAATGGGCAGCAAACCTGAAACCTCCTGCTCTTGTTGGGTTTACGGCGTGCGGCGAGATCAGCTGCGCTACCTGTCTGTTGTAGGTGAGAGCTTTCCATGAGATCCACTGCATGTGAGCAGCTCCATACGTGAGGACTTGAATCAAGTGGACATATCTCTGTTCCTGCTAAAACCTTTGCCCTCTTTAAGGTTTAAGGCCCAGTTAGTCTCCTAATTCCAGAATTAGGAAATTCTCCCCATAGATTCCAATACACACCGATGCAGAGCCCTCTTTGCCTCTATCTCTCCCATACCAATACTCTTTCACACCCACACGCATGCCAATGTGGTTCACATACACAGTCTTCTCCAAAGAGCATCCTTTGTTAAGTAGCAAAGCTTTTCTTTCACCCCCCCTCCCTTTTATTCGGTAGCCTTGTCAGGAGCGTTTGCACCTGTCCTCTCATACTCAGCTGCTCTCTATTTTTGCTGAAGATTTCTCCTTTTCAGTACAGGACACGAAAAGCAAAGGGTTTCATTCAGCATTGGCTTGGAGAAAAAAAAAAATCCTGTCTAAACCAAAGCTACTAGCAAAGCAGAGAGCAGAAGAGAGCGAGGGAAAGAGAAAGAGATAGTGTGCCTGCAGGGAAAGTAGCTTAAGGAGAAGTGTAGGAGGAATACTGATTCTAGACTTGCAGCAGGTCTATTTTTCATAAAGGTAATAATAAAGAATAATACGGTGTAATTAGGGCACAAAATCACACTAAATTGCAGAGTGCTTGTCTGCAGCTTTCACTAAGAGGGAAAGAAACAAGGGGGCTGAATGGCTCCTCGTGGGGTTAGCACTGAGACACCTTTTCCCAAACTCACCTAAAGGATCTCACTGCTGAAAGTTAGAAATGTGTATTGGAATGTCAGGACTTTTTTTTTTTTTTTTTCATTATAAATTCCCCTGAGCCAGCTGTGAGAAGGCTGGTGTGAGTGTACCGACCAATACAACACCACAAAGACATACCTATTTGGGTCCTGAAAACCAAGGATGCGCAATCTGTGTTGCTTCCAAAGCTAGACTGATCGTTGGAAACTGGTATCTCTGCACCATGCCCTCAAGGTAAAATGTTTTCTTGTTTTCTGCATTCAGCCTGCGATGGGGAAACCCTTTGCCTCTCCATTGCTATGGGCTCTGCTCCTTGCATTCTCCCAAAACCACATACACAGTGCTATAAATGTTTTCTGCAGCCAGCACGACACAAGAGCAATTTCCCGTGTTTAAAGACAGAAGGATCCAGTTCGTACACCCTTCTTACACTGAGATGGGGAGGGAACTATTCCTCATTCAGAGCGGTTGATACTGGGTTGAGTAGCTTTCCGGAGAGCCATATAATCGAGACCCGCTCTGATCTCATTCAGGTACTGAACGACCAATTGTCACCAAATTGGATTTATTCCTCACTGTTTCTTTTCCTCTGTCGAAAATTACTTTCACTTTAATTTTCTACACAGTTTTCTTAAATAAGGACATCAGTCTCCCTGAAAGAAAATCTTTGATTCAAACTTCACAGTGTCCATTTCTAGCACATACCTGTAGTTCTGGTCAGAAGAAAGTGATTGTTTTCAGAGTCCTTTAACATATACTGCATCAAAAAAAGGACATTCTCCCCATAGTCCAAGAAACTGTCTAGCTGAAGACATTACTGGGTAACCTCTTCCCTAGGGATCTGGCTGTAAACCTCATTCAACTTTAAGTGGTGATTTTCCAGAAATTTTAATCATTTTGAGTTTTTATGCTACAAAATCGCTGCAAAGCGCTCACAACTATGAGTAGTAACTGAAGAGGGAATTTGAGTTGG
Organism: Aquila spilogaster; assembly: GCA_024606505.1. Taxonomy (NCBI): domain Eukaryota; kingdom Metazoa; phylum Chordata; class Aves; order Accipitriformes; family Accipitridae; genus Aquila; species Aquila spilogaster. The sequence goes on along the minus strand of JANHGO010000045.1, from coordinate 18,087,799 downwards.
ACTTAAAGCAGTGGAAGCTGGAAAACTGACAGGTGACGGATACAGGCAAAACCCAGCAGCACAAACTCCCAAACTAAACCTGACGTGTTGGAAGGAAGGAGACTGCCCTGGTCAGCAGTCCTGGAGCAAAGAGCCCTTGTTTTAAACAGGAGAGAGTTGAGGCTTTACTGTGAGATATCCCCCTCTAGTCTGCCCTCCCAGTCCAGCCACACCAGCATTTGAAGGACTGAACTACACTTAATCCCTGGATAATCCCTTTTCCCTGGCCTTGGACTGAAGGGTACTAGCGGTGATAGAGGCATGTGTTATCACACACAGATGCGTGTGTTCCTGCTTATCTGGGGAGCTGGAGCTCTGCATTTCTTAGAATTAGTTACCAGCACCCCAAGATGTTCTGGCATTCCCACACATAGTCCTGCAGTACCTCGAAAGACCAGTAATAAATCAGGTTTTATTATCCAAAGACCTTATTTGCCACGTGCCCTGAAATCACCTTACTGGCAGGCCAATATAAACAACGCAAGTTATGAGGTTCAGAGATAAACAAAAAGGTATATGTGTAAGATGAGTTTAAAAGATTTTCATCATTCTGTGTCATCCATCCAGCTAACCATCTGTCAAGATGCTTATGCTGCCTTGCAGCTGGGATCCAGTCCACAAGCAAAAGCTTCACCTTGAATACAGCTTTCACTGGGGAGGATGATGCTTTGTGTCTACCCTATTGTTAATACACTCAAACTCTCTATGGTGATTATATCACCTTCAAGCATTCTCCCCAAGGGTTTCTTGTGAGTCACCATTTAATCAGGGGTCTCATTTTAACACTCCCCCCCAGGACAGCTGACTGCATCTGTCTACTTAATAACAGTGATGCTCTTTGAACATAGTGGTGCACTTTGAACATGACTAGGCAGAATTATCTGCTAGCCAGAACATACTAATGAATGTTTCAGTATTTAATTGTAAGCACATGTTAACCCATTGCAAAGTAAATGTACTTTTCCAGCTGGGGGAGCAATATTTAAACCTCAGCGCATTGCTTTTTAATAGCAGAAAACTATAATTTATGTAAGATTTCAATGATTCCTTAAGCAAGTTCAGAAAGAGGAATAATGTATGCTATTCATTACTAGGTTTTGATTGTGATGAGATAGAACAATGTGGGGGTAGGTGTGGTTGGGACAAAAAGTGCTCTAACTATGGCTTTGAGAGATATTGTGATGGAAGTTCGTATTTTCAATAGTTTATAAAAGGTGAAGAGGTGCTTAGAACTTCAAATGGTCATTACTAACAAATCTCACATAAATAAGTAAATAAATACTATGTAATGATATTTATAGAGAGAAGCAAGTGAAAAGTAGTGGAATATTAGTTCTCAATGATAGTCTATCTTAGCTTGCATTCATGCTTCCAAGAATCCACACAAAAGCACCAGATTAAAGAAAAAAAGTTATGAAAAGATTCTGGTTTAAATAAATTGTTTGGTAATGACATCTTTCTTACCAGCCAGTTTGTTGCTGAAATTAAATTGTGGTCTATGTTTTGAGGCAGTTTCAGACTTGATAGTACTCCTTGGTCTTAAAATCTGTAAGTCAATATTGTTACAATATATCTCCATGGCTTCACATTTTAACAGCAGTTGCATGATCATTGGTTGCTGAATTTGAAAGTTTCAGAAGGTCCCCCTCAGCCTCAAATCTGTCTTGTGTATGGATCTGTGCTGCAAGAAACTCTGCCCAGGGGTATTTGTAGAAAACAATTTTTCATTGTCATTTTACAGATGATAAATGAAAGAAGAGAGAGATTAAGTGCCTTCCAGTGAGAGCAAATCTTTTGCACAGCCAGCACTGAACTCATGTTATTTTGATTCCCTTTTCAGTACCTGAGCCATGAGCTCATCCTGCTCCTGTATGGACATTAATGAAATAACCATAAATGGGACCGTGACAAAACCGCAAAGTTTTCATGCTTCGAAGACTGCCTGGAGGTGAATGCAATGGCCTCACTTCGGTATCCCCTCCTTCTTGTCCATTTTGGCAAGTGTGTAAGTATTAATCAATTAATCATTTCTGAAGTTTAATCAAGGGCTGAAGTTGTAATCAATTGGCAACCCAATGCAACACAAGGATGTTTGCCTGGCTGCCTGCCTGCCCCTCCGAGCTTAATTAGCAATTATCTCTGCCGAGTGACCCCTTGATCCTGCACAGTTTAGCTGAAAGAAATGTATCCAAGTGGTAATTTCACCTTTTGCCTCCATCATTTGGTATTATTCTAACCGTTTATTAAAATTCCCAGCCTCTCCAGAGCTTGCACAAAGGGAAAATCTTTAGTTAAACCTGCAATTACTGTAATGAGAAGATATAATGAAGTTATCATTAAAGATGAAGTATTTTCTTATTCCCCCCCCCCCCCCCCTTACTTAGAACCATCTTTTTCTCCTTCTCCTCAAACTGCAAAGAACTGGCATTTCTAGCAGAGCCCACCAAGAAGAATCTGTGGTAAAATTAGTTACAGAAAGAACCACAAGGAAGGAATCTCACGTCAGTCTGTCAAGGGTGGTTTCCTGGAGCAACCCAATTCCTCACCATTTTGCAAAGGTAGATCTCAAATTCTATATCTTACTTCCATGTTATCAGATGATGACATTCCCAGTGGAAGGCAGGGGGTGTAGCTGTAAAGTGTGTTGTTCTAGCATATTTAACCATTGCATATTTATTTAATTAAAAATCCTGTTTTCCCAGCTCTCTCTGAAGTACCTCTCTAGGCAGGAAATAGACTGTCAAATCTGGAAGTGAATCACTGGAAGATCAGCCTTAATTTGAAAGGAATAATCTAGAAACAGCAAAAAACCACTGAACATTTTCTAAAATGCGGAGAACAAATTTTAGCATCAGATAAGGACTCTCATACTTGTGCAAGTACTTGCAAAGGCTAATATAAACATAGCAAAAGGAATACACCCCCGCCATTGTTCCCAAAACATTGGTAGACTCTGTTGGAGAGCTCGCTTTACAGTAGATGCTGAGTACTCTTCCCCAACATTGACCTCAGTTAAAGAGGTTTAGCAACCTCTACACTTCCACCTTTGCAAATTCAGACTACTTCTACGATTAAAAAAGTCCAGCTTTAATAGTTACACTCACAGGTACTTGAATAACTGATGAGCTAAACCTAAATGTTCTGCCAAAGAAACTCAGCCAACAGTCCCAGCAAGATATTAGCCTGTCTGGGATCTAGATCACTCCATTGTAGCTGAACTAGTGCTGTGGAAAATACGTACAAGGTAGCAAAGATATCTTCCAAAGTGTCTCATCTCAGTTTCGAAATGTTGGTTGCAAAGACACTCTCCCAGGGTGACAGATTTGACCTTCTCCTCACTCTCTGTTCCAAAGAATGGAAGTAGAGGCCAAGATTGCTTATGCATATAGGGCAACATGAGGACACAGCATCATCTGAGGGGTTTGAAGATAAATAGCAGTAATACCACAGCTGTATAAAACTGTCATAAGCAATATTCCCATTGGACAAGTGGATAAAATACCGACTTTACACAGAGCAATATTCCTGGGAGAAGGCCCCTAAATTATTCCGTGGGGTATCTTGCTGTTACAGAGGCATGATGGATGTCCATGCATTAGCAGTGCCATCTCAAGCCATCAGAAGTGTTGACACAGATGAAACATTTTGATTAAGTGTTCCTGTTCAGCTTTATATATTAAAAACTGTATTGGACGGAGAAGCAGAACTCTCACCTTTGCTCCATCTTTATTTGTATTTTCACAATGTAACAAAAACAGAATAAAACAACGGGAAAGACAAGACTGATCTCAACACTCATGCTTACTAGAGGCAGGGCCTTCTTTCGGTGGCTGTAGATCCACCCAATTCTAGGGGTTCGTGTCTATTTAAGTAACTTATCTGTTGATGTACTCTTGAGGTCTAAATTACTCCACGTGCGATAGATTGTGTGTCTGTGCAGCACCTGGCACAGTAAGTGCTGGTTCATGTGTAGGTCTCCTAAGTGAATAGATACTTCAAGGCTCCTACTGAACAGATGAAGATGATCCCTCTTTTCTTTTCTCTACCCTTGTTGTGTGACATCCTAGGAGAAAAGTCTGCTAATTAGGAGTGGCTGTTGTTGATTCTTCATTTGCTTCAGAAATTACTGAAGCTCTAATGAAGAGCTTATGAGGGACAGTTGATTTGCACAGTTTTGGGAACTGAACCACAGAACATTACACAGGTCAGAGCACTAGTGTTTGCTAGTATCTGTTGTCTTTGACAGGACTGTTGTGCCAGGTTTGTAGAGGGCATTTGCTACTAATAATGATTTAACAAGAGCAGAGGAAATGTCCTAACACAGCACAAATTAATATAGAGGGCAATAGCTGTAATGAGGCTGTAAAAGGAAACTCAACACCTTCAAGCAGGGCTGTATATTCTGATTGCACTTTGTTTTTATAGCACTTGAATTAGGGAACATGATGGGAAATTGGGGCTGCTGGAATTTTGCAAGTAGATGGTCTGTGCTGTCTTCACCTGGAGAAGGACAAGGATGATATAAATGCTGGAAAGCACTATATAGTAATCACACCCTTTTTAAATGGAAATAATAACAGCATATATTACATGTACATAAGATGAACATATACTACAACAATTAAACATGTATATATAAAAGGAAAGACTAAAGACTTATTTGGTAAAATAAGTCATTGGCTCTGTTTCCTTGATCATAAACTATATGGTAAAGACAAATCTCAATTTCAGTGAGTGTATGAAAGTGCACTGAACATATTTCAAGAAAAATGCCAAAGAATTCGGTCTTTCAACACCCAATGGACTAGATGTGGGACTGAAATTTAGCTCCTGAGTACCGCTGATACAAGGGCTAGCTGACTGGTTCAGCCAAGCCTGACTCCAGATACCAATCCGTAATAGACATCATGAGGAGCAGTGACTGACTGAAAAACAGTGTACTTGCAGACTAAGGAGAGGATTTTAATGACTTGTGGATGTGTAGCAGAAGTTCAAGTAGAAGATGACTGAGGTATCTCTTAGCTGTTTTGAGGGCTTGTGAAGCTCTGGGCTGTGCTGTGTGACAGCATGCTGACAAAGATGGCTGCTGACCCATAGAATCATAGAATCATAGAGTCATTTAGGTTGGAAAAGACCTTTAAGATCATCGAGTCCAACCATCAACCATGGCCACTAAACCATGTCCTGAAGTGCCTTGTCTACACGTTTTTTGAATACCTCGAGGGTTGGTGACTCAACCACTTCCCTGGGCAGCCTGTTCCAATGCCTGACAACCCTTTCAGAAAAGAAATTTTTCCTAATATCCCATCTAAACCTCTGCTGCCACAACTTGAGGCCATTTCCTCTCATCCTATCCCTAGCCACCTGACAGAAGAGACCAGCACCCACCTCGCTACAATCTCCTTTCAGGCAGTTGTAGAGAGCGATCAGGTCTCCCCTCAGCCTCCTCTTCTCCAGACTAAACGACCCCAGTTCCCTCAGCTGCTCCTCATAAGACCACGGTTGTGGTCCCTCTGGTGCTGCCATTGCTCTGTGCTCCTGACCACCTCCGTGCAGCTGCACCTCATGCTTGGAGGACACAAGCGCTCATCCACTGCAAGCTGCATTGACAGTTACTCTCCAGCATGACTTGCACGAGTTGTTCAGCCTCCTGGGTTCGTCTGTGTTACCCAACAGCAGTCCCGTTTCACTCCAAGGCTATCGCAGGTGAAAGCAGATGTCAGTTCTCTTTGAATTCTGCCTTTACAATGGTTATCACAAAACAAAAGCACTAATGATAACAATGCAAGCTTCCTTACCACGTACGTCTCTAATGAAATGGCTTGTGTGTCCCTAGAGGGGGGAAACATAGTTGGATCTTTCTCTCAATTATTTTTCCAGTCTATTAAACTGTCTAAACTCCAGTTTCTCAAAAATATATAAATAAAATAAAAACCAGAGAGAATAAGTGAAAATTGAGGCCTCTGCTCATCTCATCCAGCATCATGGTTTATCATCCCCAAGACATGTCTTCAGAAGCTTGGCTTTATGACCATGAGAGAAAATAATGATGCACTGAGAAAACTTGCAAATGTACAGCCCTGTTGCACACAAAATGGATCCCCTAAGTGATTTATCATTACTATTTGCAAAATAAATACAAGTAGGAGAAAGGGAAGGGCTGGCTCTAATTTGGTGTCTACACAGCAAGGAGAAGCTACTGCTGAGGGTGAAGGGAAAGGATAAAAGCAGGAGCAAGAGAGGAAACAACTTAGTCTCCTCACAAAAGATATATCACATCTGAAGACTGCTCATGTTCAACTAAGCAACTGAAAGAAAGTGCGCTCCCAATGTATAACGGTGTAAACATATATCAGTTGGAAGTTTAGCTATCCCAGCCTGAATCCTCTTCAGCTTGCTGCCAATGCTTTGAAAAATGCCCTTATTTGTGTCTGTGTCTCTGAGAGGAGGCAGGATGGCACCCTGTTATACACAGCCCATTTCGAACACTGAGGATCATATAAATTACACTGCAGATCATATACATCAGTTACGTACCTGCCTTTTGGAGCGTATATGTACTTGCCCATTATTAGTGAGATCTGGTTTCCCAGCTCTGATTCTCAGTGATTTTAAGGAAAAGAAGGCAAAGGGACAAGGTACGGTTATGCACAGCTGTCTTAAATAGCAAGATTATTTTTGCTTGCATTTATCCCATCATACTTTTAACACCCAGCTCATGTACCTACACATCCTATAAGGCCGCAAAAGTCAGTGAAGGTCCTCCACCTCACTGTAGATCTGTCATCTTTTTGAGATTCCCATTTGTCTACTGACTTCAGAGAGTAGATTTATTTAGACACATCAAGCGCATGCACAGAAATGAGGTTGGGTCTGTGGCACAAACCCCTGGATAAGCTTTCCTCTGTGCATTTGGGTGCCCAGAAAAGCAGAACAGCAGCTGGATGCTAAGGCTATGCAGAACCATCTGGCAGGGTTACCTTTGCTATATTCCTGGCTGACCACTGACTTACGTGCATTATGGCTATTCACCTCAGCTCCCTGGACTCTGCCCTCACAGGCCCCCACGTTAAAAAGGACATTAATGGTGTTTTCTGCCTTTCTCAACATTAAAGTGCATAAATGAAAAACCCTGCATGAATCTCACTGGAATCATGGCTGCTTTGTTATCTTTCCTTGGCAGAAGCCACAGAAGTCCAGAACCGCTGAGGCTGGATGAGACCTCTGGAAGCCACCTGGTCCAATCCCCTCGCAAAGGGCCAAATTTACAGTTAGATCCAGCTTCAAAGTTCCAGCTGGTTAGATTAGGTCAGTTTGGGTTAGGTCCCAAACTTTATGGCTCTGCAGTAAAATAAAATAAAAGCAGCAGTAAGAAGGTGGAAAGAGAAACCCAGATATTTAGAATTAGGGCACTTGCACTGTCACTTACTCTCTCATCTCTGTAGCAGGGCACTGGCATGAGATAACACTCCGTGCTTGGGAAGGCACAATTCACAAAAAAGATGGTTCCTATTGCTGATGGTAATCTCTACAAGCACAGCACATGCACTTGTGCACAATGTAGTGTATATTCTGAAGGAATAAACAATGGATTCATATGGTCAGGGCTAAGGGGAGAAATGCTAATTGTGGGTTAGCAGTCCTATACCTCCATCCTACCCTATTCACTCACTAGCATATGCCCATATGTGACCAGGACACCTCTGCTCCTTTGTAATGAGAAGACCCAAGGAAATGGATTGTGGCACAGCTCAGATAATATTCCTGCTGATCCCTTCTACCTCCGCTTTCTAAAGCGTGCTTGGCTGGGAAGCTGACTCATTAAATGAGGAGCAGAAAGCAGCAATTTGGTGTTCTGAACTTGTCTCTACCTTCTTGACAAACACCTGTGCAAATCACATCTTGCACCATCTCACACAGATGGCTTGCAGGCCAGCTCCTTCATCTGCACAGCACCAGGTTGACAAGTCTATCACATATGGAAATGAGGTGACTGGAAAACCATAGCTTCAGCTACTCTGTCCCATGGGTAGGAGAATCAGATTACATTTTCATAGCTTTGAAATACCACATGCAGCTTGCAAAGCAATTAATGCTGAAATAATCAGGCACTTTTTAATCAACCATTTCACTGAGGAGGACTATGGTTTAGCTTGAAACTGTTGTAGAGGGACATGGCATGAGTAAATACATGCATAGGAACAGCTCATTTGTTGTGATTTTCCATTCCTCTCAACATGTTGTTGCTTTATACCTCACAAAAATCAGCTTAAGAGGATCTGGGGGAATTGGAAAGGGTCTTCTACCCATCTGTCTTCTGTAGCATTCATTGAATGGGTTGGACTTCGGTTGTAGCTCTTCTCTTTAGGGAGGGATGGGGAAACTTCTTCCACTCTGGGAAACTAAAGGAGTTCTCAGCTTTTCCCTGCAGAGCACCTGCTGCTCAGCTCTGTCCCAGTAATATCCTGGGTAAATAGGCTAGCCTTACCCCTTCTCTGACAGTGGTCAGCAGTGCTTAGGGAAAAAGAGGACAACAAAGATGCAGTGATCTTTTCCTGCATAAACTCTCCTAGCTCCTCACAGTCTGTGATTTAGGAACTTCTAGAGCTTAAGAGTGGACCTAGATCATAGTCTAGATGTCACAAACACAGTCTGATGTTCACCAGAAACAGCAGATTCTCCAGCCTGGCTGATTTTCCTTTCCAAGACCAGCACTCAAGCAAGACATGGTTAAAGGAAAGACCTGTGCATTCACTGTGTGTGCGTATTTAGGTGGGGAGAGGAGAGCCGATATGGCCTTGTAGTGACCAAGAGCTCAAAGAAACAAGCCTTGATCTCTGTTAAAGCAGCCATGCTTTGAATTTTTGTCTCAGCAGCTCCCCCTCGGCCTCTCAGGTGAAACCTCAGCAGATGACTCACCAGTCATTAACTCTGCATTTCTCCCAGCAGTCTGGCTGGAGCCGGTGCTAAATTTAAATGCTATACTTTCAGTCGGATCCCATGGAGAGAGAACATTGAAGGACAAGCAATACAGAGAAGACCTTTGAAGTGTGCTGTGAAATCCAGAAGGCTGAGATTTAAACAATGCCTTTTTTCCAGCAGCAGCCTGAGGATAGGTGGCCTTACTCTAAAGTGACTGAAGTGGAAAAGTGGCTGGGAAGGAACTTCTTTCCTAGAGGTGAATTGTCACCCATAGCTTGAACTCTTTGGGCCAGGTCCTTCCCCACACAGGGAAATCTGTGCTTGAGAAACCAATCCACCTACGTACAGGTTTGACCACCTTGCCTCCCCACCCATAAGAGACTGATACGTGATTGAGAGAAGGTTTTTATCTCCCCTTATTAATTAAAGTGACATGGTTTTGAAAAATGAATCCCTCTTAAGTTTAATCAAGTACATTGAGAGACTGAATATTGTAAGAAATCAACATCTTGGGGTGCCATGCCATACCACTGTTCAGCAAATACATCTTCAGGCTTTTCTTTTCCTACTGCATTAGTATTGAAAACATGACTATGAGGAAGTTGCCCCTTAGGACATAGTAAGTGAATCCTCAGTCTGAAGTCATGAGGCTGAAGTGTCTAGTCTCCTGTTTGGGGAGCTGATTCAAACTCAGAGAGGAGAAAGGAAGTGGGGAAGAAAATACTGTGAAGAAATTGTTGGAATGATGACAGTAATCCTGCTAATCTGTCTCTGCAGAGTCACACAGTCTACTTACAACCTGAACCTCTCAGCAGCTTCAGAGAGAAGGGAAAACCGCTTGCAAAAACTTTTGTAACAAACCCAGACATTACCTCAGAACAAAACAAGTAGCACCCAGTCCTTTACAAGTTATGGGTTTAAAGTCCTATATCTTGCTCTTTACCTGAATCATGAATGAGCACTGTAAATAACACTACCTTTTTGGGACAGCTTCCTCCAGAATCCAAGAGCCATTTCAAGCTGGCTACCCAATTTGGGAGGCAGAAGATGTGAAAAGAGTTTCATTCTGGAACATTGTCTGTGAGCAGTCATGCAGAGATGTTCCCATGATCTGCTAAAGCAGAACTACAGCAGAGCATTGCTGTGCAGGACAGATGCTAGACAGAGAGAAGACTGAGAGCAGTGAGGGTGGTTAAACCCTGGACCAGGGGCCCAGAGCGCCTGGGGCATTTCCATCCATGGAGATACTCCAGACTTGGCTGGCAAAGGCCCTGAGTTGTCCTTTTCCCTGGCTGGAAAAGGCCAACTAACTTTGAAAGAAGATCTGACCTTGAATTTGGCCCTGCTTTGAGTGAGGGCTTGACCAGATGACTTGTAGACATCCTTTTCAACCTAAATTATTCTGTGAGCCTATGAATCCAGGCAAGGTCAGTAGCAAAGCTACTTTCTATTTCTGTGTTTCTATTTTCCTCCTTGGCATTAGCCTGGCTGGTCTATTTTGCTTGGTACAGGATGTCTCTTACCGTCCATCTCTATCATGTTCAACACGATGAAGACCTTGACCAGACCGTCAAGGTGCTATAACAGCAGTTATATCCCTATGAAAAACAAAGGAATTCCTCAGTTTGTGCACAGCTGGCATTACAAATCTGAACTGATCTAAACAAAACAATGAAACCCAGTATCACAAGTGTACGCTCAGCTTTTTTCTATCTTACGTTGTAGAAAAATATCCAGTAATCTACAGTCACAGAAAAGGATGAAAAATGCGTCAGCTCTGAGACCAGCATGGTAGTACCTGCAGGAGCAAGTTAGGTATGAAAAGGATGCACAGCACGAAGAGACAACTCAGTTTCAGAGACTGCAGCATGAGTAGCTCCGTTGAGGTTTCCTGGAGCAGATTTGGCACATTTTGCTAAATCGGTCATGGCTCCAGCACTCCCGAATGTGCATCTGTCACAGTCCTCCCATGCCAGTAAGGCTTTTACACTGGGTGTTGATTGCACCTGCATGTTTTCCTGCAACAAGAAAAACTGTACATTTTAAGTGGCTTTTTACTTTCTTGGCATTTCAAAGAACACGGGGCTAAAATAATACTAATGATAATAATAATAAAAAAAGAGATCCAGAACTAGGTTGGCAAACATAATCACAAGGTATATTAAAAAGTTAAACATAGCTCGGCGCTTTGAAAATCAAGCACCACAGGAAGCCGAGGATGTGTTGTCCCTTGGCTTTATGTCACTTTTTAAAAGGAACGCTGTAATTGAGTAATCAGCTTGCTGGTTGTCATGGCAATTGCTGCCGGCTGCTGCAGGGAACCGGCCTCCGCGCTTTGTCTGTACCACGCCGAGGGCAGCCACCCACCGGCGCTCCCCCCAGCATCCCTGCGCTCGCTCCAGGCTGCAGAGCCCCACTGCTCGCTGCTCTCCCAGCCAGAGCCCAGGGCTCGGCAGCAAGCGGGGAAGGGGAATAAATGTAACATGGGGAGACCATGGCCTGGAGGAGGATTTGACTTACAAATCCGACGGCACCTTCCGCTGTCGGGCGGCGACTTGGGGTGCGCCGTTAAGTCGTTTAGCAGATGGCAGCGCTTGGGCGGTTTGGATCTCATGCTAGTGGGGGGCTCGGGGGGTTAATTCCAAATTTAAATGCAGTGTGGTAAGGGAAAAGTATGTACAGGATCCATACTGGGAAAGCTGTTTTTCAGTGGCCTTTACCTGGTGATTAAAGTCAACTCATGCTGATCAGCATTTAAACTTTTAACTAAAGGGCGGATCTGCTAGCAATAGGACGTGTGCGTATGGATGAAAGAAGGAAAACAGGTTAAGTTGAGGTTTCTAAAATGCACAAAGGGAAACGGCTTCTTTTATCCACTGCCGGAACTTCACCTGCTGTTCCTCCTGGGGAATCCTCTCACTGGGAGCTTGAGAGAAGGTTTTTGAAGAGTGAAATGACTGTATTTTCTACAGAGAAAGGCACAAGAGACTAAATCACACAGTAAATGACAGATCTGTTCAATTGAGCATAACTCAAAATCTTCCATTTTACTGGCTCCCCTCATTCCTAGCTGCTATATTGGCATTCCCACACCACACCACACTGGAGCTATCACACCCCCAACCGCCCTCTCTGATCTCTGCACAGGGCTTCCTTCATTGTACGGGGTGGAAACATCCTAACTTCTCATATACTGAATGGGAGGAAGGGTTTAATACTTCTTGCTGACTGCAGTCACAAATGACAAGCTGCACAAGGCACCTAGAAATGAAGTACTGTATTGGTAAGCGTTACCGCTTCAGCCTCTTGTGCTTCCTATCACACTACCCCTGGCATGAGTATTTCTGCACTTGCTGTCCTGAACATAGTTAGAAGCACACCTAAACCTGTGATTTGATCCAAGAGAGTGGTTAAGATTAGGTTTTTCTAAGCATGCCTTCTATACTAGGTGGGAAGAGCAGCCCGTGGAATCGATGTGCTCTTTGTCCCGCTCCATTTCCAGCATGATGGCCATGATGCAGATGGTCCGTATTAACGTGTTGATAAATTGAGTGGTACCTTAGCTCTGGCACAGCGAGTCCCGCATGTGCTGGAAAACACTCTTTGGTCACAAAGTGCCATTTTCAGATTTACAGCATGGAGTCCACTTCAAGGGCTGCTTAAGGGTCACCCTTAAAAGACAGTGTTGCTATAGGCTCACGACCAGCTCAGAGTGCTTGTGACTCCAGTGCAGAACTGGAGTAAACTGGGGCAGTGCTGAGCCAGCCACTGGGAGCAGAGTGATGCAATATTTCCAGCAAGGGAGTCCCTGACCTGAGGTCACCTCCAGAGCCACATCATCAGGACAATATTCTAGCTTCATTTCTCCATCCAAACATCTGTTGAGGTTTTGGCCTTAGGTCCCTAGTTGCAAACTGAACATCTTTTTGATAGGAAAACAGATAATTCATCTTGACAGGAAAACAGAAAATTCATTTAGATTTATCCTTCTTCAGGAACTGGGATATTGTGGCTATGACGTATACAGAGAATGAAGGCAAAACCCAAAGTCCTTTAAACACAGATTAGCCAAACCATGACAGTAATTACAATGCTATCACTCCATGAAAGCTGAAGTTTGTATTAAAAAGAACCGAGCCCATTCTACCTGTCCTCCTAAATGGCCAAGAAAACAAGTTAGGAGAGACCAACATGTGCTTCCTCAGATTCAGGTTCTTTTCATTATTATTTTTTTTTCAGTCATGAAGCATCTTAGAGATTCATAAATAAGGTCTAAAGTAAGTGACAAATGAAGGACTGTTGTCTCTCCAACACACTGCAAGATTTCTCCCTAATATGTCTGATGGCATCCCAAATTAGTATTGTTTCCTTTGTCTGTTGCCTTCTGCATACCCAAAGCATGTCAACATAATTCTGGAAATTAGTTCTTATTACTTAGCTGCTTCTACAAGAGCCAGTGTGATGTATGATGCCTGTATGATGCACTGTTGCTTTGCAGAGTTTACAGTGTGTTGCTTTGCAGAGTTTATGTAAATATTACTTTTGTTCCTCCATCTTTAAGGGTAAAATGGTGTGTGGTTAAAAGCTATCTGAACCCCAGAGACATCTGCCAGCACAGCACAAGACAGTGAATATTAAGGCTGATCAAATTTAAGTACACCATAACTCTTGAGAGTGTCCTTTATATATTGGTCTCTGCATACTAGAAAAAATGTTGCCCCATTTGTAATAATCACATTTCCCTTTGCTTCTCTAAGTTTAGCACACTTTGTTTTGCACTCTGTAATGTCCTTAGCTGAATATGCCATGCTCAAGTCTATCTAGCAAGTTGGAAAAGTGATAGCAATTTTAATTAATCACTGTAAGGTTCTATTTTGCATGAAGAAGGCTCAGCCTCTTTGACCCATTAATTAAATTGTGGAATTTACAGTTCCTTGAAAATGTTGAAGAAGCAAAAGATTAGACAGATCTGAGCTGTATTTGAAATGGAAATTGAGACACATTGGACTGTGGATAGAGAAGAGCAAAGTGACATGTTAAAAAATGCTTTTAGTTGAACAGCCATCTACTAAGCCAAAGCCAATTGGAAACATGAATTTTTCCGTGACAAAAATAATACAGCAGCAAGAGGCAATAGGTTAGATCTTTAGGGGTGAATTGGCCAAGCTCCTTTAATCCCAACAGAAACTCCAGCTTCCACAGCAAGAATTTGGTTTCCACACTTCTGTGAGTGAAACAATTTAAATTATTCCTCTTTGTTAAGGAATTAAATCCTGACATGTTTGGGCCATGGCCTGGAGAAGAGAAGGCTGACTGATTAAAAAGATAGAGCAAAGAATGTGGGTCCCTGTGGCCCCAGCTGAGCTCCTAACTTGCAGTATGTCTGCAGGCGAGTCACTCGCACGTCTTGTGCTGCAAATGAAACTGCAGAGGTGGGCGTAAGCACCAGGCTCTTATTGTAATTCAAAACCTCTTTCAGTGCTGAGGTAGGAAGAGTAAATATTTTATTGAAAAAGTAGTTGCTTATAATGTTAAATTCATCGATAAGGAGGCTCAGATTCCTTTAAATTCTTTCTGTTCGTTACTAGCATAAGAATCAGTTTAGTAAAAACACTAGGTATTTCTTCTGGGAAATTCTTGTGGAGTATAGTAGAGAATTGTATATATTTCTCTGATCTATCTTGTAATATTGAATTAATTAACACAGGCATCTGCTGCGGATCCCACTCAGACGAACAACTGGAACTGACTTAGGTAAAGCACATTAGCAATAGACATACATCTCTCAAATCACTATTACTTGTTTGTATTCTCAAAGCATTAAAAGTCTCTGTAATAAATACACCATAGTCATGGAGGAAAAGATGCTGCCTGCCTCAAAGCCTTGAAGCATTGACACCACTTTACTCCAGGAAAACATCTGAGGTCTGAGCTAAGTTCATGTGTTTGGGTTCAGGTTTATAGCTTGTGCCTGGCTGCGAGGGGGACTGGAAAGGAGGATCGAGCAGATCTGGGACGTCAGGAAGAGGGGTACACACAGCGATTGCAAAGCACGCAATTCTGATGGTGTGATTTTGGCTTTCTGTTGATTTCCTGAATCTTCAGGGCTTGTATCAATAAAAATACGCTCGACTAGGTATGGCTGTAAGTTAATGACATTTTTTCTTCTACTAAGATTTTACACTTCTTTTTTTTTACCCAAAAGAGGCCAAGAGAGATCCGTGCTCAAATTGTAGTTGAGAAACTTCATATCAGCAAAAGTAATTTCTTCACAAAATTTAAATCATTACCGGTATTTAATATTCATCTGCTTGCTTTTCATGTCCACAAACTGTCCATGCATATGGAATTTATTTCTGTCCCAGCCACAGGTACGTACCCTCCTACTCCCATTCCTGGTATTCCCTATTGCCATCCTGTAAGCAGAACAGCTACTCCAAGGCATGCACGTATCTCATTTGGGCCAGTGTCCAGGCAGATTAGACATGCAAATATTCGGCTTTGTACTATTTGGAGGCTCAAACTGCAGATGCACTGGGAAAAACACTCAAGAAACTTGGTTTTGTATATGGATTAAAAACAATTAGAGTGAAATTCTATTCTGTATGATTAGATATTTGTTTTCCTAAAATCTTTCCTAAATATGATGATATTCCCCTCCCCCAGACAGTGATGTTTCCAGGATTTCTTCAGGCAGTCATTATGTCTAGGACAAGTCTTTGGCCTTTTTACTCTTGGCATGACAGTATTAACAATCCTTACAAAAACATTTATCCACATCTTAAACCTTCTTGGCAGTATTAAATCATCTACCATCCCACATATACAAGCTGGCTGATGGATGTATGCAAATGCCTAGTGGTAGGGAAAGATGTTTTAATATACAGCCCCAGTAAATTACTGAGATTATTACAAGAAGAGAGAAGGCATGATAAGTGGTTCTGGTGTTGACTATATATTCCCAGGGTACAATGGTGATAGACAGGCGGGCAGGCAGATAGGCGTTTGGGTTACCTATCTGGCTGAGAATCTCAAATAAAAATAATATGTTCTGTGTTATCCAATTATTTGCTTTGTAGCTTCTCAAGCTACATGAGCACTGCCCTCCTTCTAAGTCTCCTAGGTTTCCAATTTAAGTGAATAAAGAAGTAAACCTTTCCATTCCTATTTGCTTCCTACAAATAGCTCCCAGCATGGAGTATGATGCAGAGCAGTGGGTATTTAATACCTGTGCATGGCCCTTTGCTGCTTGGGCTACGGCTACAACATTCTGCATCGTGCCCGTGCTCGGGAAAAACCCAGGTGTCCATGTGTTAGGGCAACACTGATCAATTCAAGCCCACCAGTTGCCCCAGTGAGGGGCAAGGTCGGACCCTGCTGCAGCACTACCCGGTGTGTGTGTGTGCAGGTTTAGATCCTGTGTTCCCCAGGAATCGCTTCCCGGCGATGGCAGCTCAGGCTGTAATTTAAAAAGTGGCAGGATGTGACGCTGAGGAATACACAGAACAGCTCCGGGCTCGTAGGTGACAAATGCGGAGCTCCCCGAGGCTGAGGCTGATGCTGTGCCCAGCGCATCTGTAGGTGCAGCCTCACTGGGGGTGGTGGGGAGCAGCAGCCAACTTCACTTTCCTCATTGCTCCTTGGCTACGAGGAGTATTTAAAGAAAGGGGAGAGAGTAGGAGGAACCCCAAATCCCATTTTGAAGTGCAGTTTCAGCTTTAGCTCTGGCTTGGTAAGAAATTTGAAAAAAACCCCAACAACATTCCCGCAGAAAGGATATAATTTTGTAGTAGATTCTAGCAGCTTGTAGAAAACTATCTGTTTATTTCTCTACTTGAAATCCTTTTGGACGTCTCCATAGAGGAAATACTTGCATGATGGAGCTCAAAAATACATTCCCAGAGTTGGAGCTGAGAGGGACAGGACAATTAATTTTCAATACCTTTATTTTTGTTTGGTTTATTTTTCTTATTATTATTTTGCATTCGGTGGAGGATTTTTTTTTTCAAACCACTCAAGATGCTTTTCTGCTGTTATTTTATTTCATTGCCTGCTTTCTGAACCAATATCCAAGCACTTACAGGTGAAGATTTATAGATCTGGAAGCAGAAGGTTTGCTGTCAATTGGGCTTGCTTTGCAAGCAGAGACCTGTGCCTGAGCAGGTCAGCAGAATGGATTGCATAAAAGAAAGGAAAACATATTAGTTTTGAAAAGGAAAAAGGGAAAGTGAGATAGAGGGAGATTGCATGCATCTGTTATTTATTTCTACAATTAGCAGCCGACTGTGCTCTGCATTTCAAGCAGATTAAGGTCTTCCTTCTCCTTTTTAACAACAACAAAAAAATCTGTTTAGTGGCAGTATTAGATATTACACTAGGACTTTGGTTCTTTATTACACTTTTTGTCACCAAGCGTGCTTTATAAAGCTGAATGAAATCTCTTAAGTGACTATCAGTACTTGGCCTTGTATGCACAACAATAATAAAAACGCTTAGCATTTATGCTGCTTTTGACACATCAAGGCTTTCTGCAGACCTTAAGCACATAGCCACAGGAGACCTTTCCACGCTACGTACGTTAAGACCATCAGAGCTAGCAGGCAGTATTTTCCCAGCACTCGTGTTTACCGGTGCCAGGTTGCAGGCAGCTGGCCCAGGCTGTGGGCAGGGGTGGGTGCTGCGAGACGGGGCTTCTCGGCAGAGCGCGGGCACAACGGCTGGCCATGCACCATCCCAGTGCAGATGGCATGGCTGGCTGCTGTCCCAGGCTTTGTCTGTGTAAACCTGAGCTGCTGGCTTCCAGGAGCTGTCTGAAATCTCCTACGCTTGTAGTTTTGACAAATCTCATTTACCCCTGCATCACACGATATGGGGGCAATCTTGAACTGGCCTGTGGGCTTGGCATCAGTCCGGAGTTCCTGCCAAGGAGCAAAAATGGAATAGAAATGAAGCCTGCATCTGGAGCCCAGGCCATATATGAGGTTTTCTCTACATGGCGTAGCAGCTGCTGGCCCTACCTGTGGCCCCAGCTGCAGTTCGGATGTGCTGCGACAGTGTGTTTGGCTTCAGTGCTGCTACTGAAACCCAATGCTAGCATAGCCCTGCTGTGAGGGCTCACTGTCTGTTTGAGAAATATCTGGGGGCAAAAGGGAGTTAAAGTGAGTAAGATAACTGAAGAAAGGCTTAGATCAATATTTCAGGAAGCCATCTGTGCTGAGACAGCTATAACTGAGACCAGGCAGTTGAGCAGAAGAGCGAGTGGCAAAGTAGCTCTTTGTATAGTAAGGGGAGATTATTGCTAAACAGTCCCTGGTTTGGGTGACACGTTTTAGAAATTTAAGTGTAATTCTTCAAACTAAGAGGTCCATAATAGACCTTGGACTGGGAAAAGCCTTTAAGTCCTTTTCTTTAGACATTCTTCCACAGGTCAAGCTCAAGACAACAGGATTCAGTTTTTACATGCATTGATTCAAAGGGGGATTTGGAGCATCGGTTGCAATTCCTGTTGCTTACACTGAGAAGAGCCTTAGCAAATGTTTTCACAAAGCATCTCCAAAGCAGTAGCCTGGAGTTAGCATGTTCCACAGAAACTTTTGAAAATCTTGCTCTTCTCTCTGTGGAGCAGGGTTGACTTTACGTGACATCCACCTCACCCTGTAATACGAGATTCATTACTAGTCCATAAAAATCAATCAGCAACTTAGCACTCAATACCAAAAAAAGAAAAAAAAAAAAAAGCTGCTTATGTACTTATGACAACATGTTAAACAATTTTTCAACTAAAGGCTTTATTGCTGGGGTGACCTCCCATCCCATAAGGAAATGAGAGTCCAAGATAGGAGACATATGTTTAAGATTTCTACTGCCAATATTAGTAAGATCAGGCATAAAGCAGTATCTGCGTAAGAGCAAGAAACAACTATATAGCTGCAAAGCTGCTCATCCTCAAATTAGGGTGAAAGGGTTTTCCCTTGTGACCAGAAGACTTTGCATTTCATATTCACTGACAACATTTTCTGCAGTTATCTGGCTCTTGGGAACTCTCCGCCACACATCCAGTTTACTATCACCATTTTCAGTGACATTATTTTATTTTATTTAAGAAGTGAGCCTTCAAAAAACTAAAGTCATAGCAAATAATGCTCTTTTTTTGTTCCTTTCGGTGATCACGTAATTAGGTCTGTTTTATAGCCTGATTTTTCAGCTGCGATGGACATTTGCATTTCTTTTGCATGTGCCTGTGTGTGCACATGCAGTACAGTTCTGTCAGAGACTCTACTGTGTGAGTTCTCAGGAGGTGAAAGAAAACCTCTTACTTATTTCTGTTTGCTTGCTAACCTTTTAAATCAAAAGCGATCGCTTAATGACAGAATCAGGCTTGAAAACACTACTCATTCTGCACCCACCAGTTTGACTCATGGCCAGCCTGACTCAAACCTTTCAGGAAGACAGGAGTTCCCTGGGGTGTGCTGGTCTCCAGCTTTTTGATGAATCCTTTAAAAGAAACAAACCAGAACAAGGTCTCTTGGTACTTTCAGTTTGTCTCAACCTGAGCTTTGGCGAGTAGCACCTTATCCTTGTGTTGTCTGAGCACGATTTCTTCTAGAAGATGCCGAGAGAAAAAATTTGAGAAGTATTTACATGAGTTAAAAGCATAACAGGGAAGGTCAGGGTGTGCTGAAGATCAGCTTCTGCATAGTGCAGAAACAACCACACACACCTCAAACCAACGAGTTCGAGTACCAGCAGCAGTCTAAATGCAGCAGCACAGAGATTAGAGCAGGCTGCCAAACTCACTGACGAGGCAGGGTAAATGAGCTGCGTGCTGGGTTTCATGTTGCTGTAGCTTGACTGACTCTGTTCCCCGAGCTAGGCATCATATTTTCACACATACCATCAGTGCCTCAGAAAAACAGCCTCCCTGAAAAACCCCATCACATGAAAATGTTCAGATAACTCGCAGGAAAAAAAAAATGAAGGAGAAGATCTCGGGAAGCGGGAGCCATTGCAGGAAATAAGCAGAGAGCTGGTAGGTAAAGGTTTCTGGGATAAATCTGCCCTTGTCTTAAAATACCTATGCGCATAACCCATAGCATATACTTGTGAAAATACTGTGACAAATGGCTAGTGCACATCCCCAGCACACCGCAGTCAGCTCTGTGGTATTGTAGGGTCAGTGCTTAGGATAGTATTTTCAAGAGAGGTTCTGTCTTTGTGGTGATGGAAGACATTTTTGCAGGCACTTCATTTACAAAATACGCAGGGATGAGGTATCTTCCTGTAAGATGGGACTGTTTCCTTTAGTGTCATTTAATTTCCTTTACTTAGTCTTTTCCCATCTTTTTCTATTCATGTGCTTCACGTTCAATTTCCATTGACTTTTCATTTCCTGTGAGTTTAACTACGAAGTCATCTGTCTTAGAAATTTCTCCGTAGATTGAGACTTTATATTCCCCTGTAGGTCTTTTATTATTTAAATAAAAACAATTAGTAGGTGAAAATCTATCCTCCTTGATACAGAAACCTCAATTTCAATCAAACATTTGCCATGTACATAAGATGTTATAATCTATTCCATTCCTATAACTTTCCATAGGTATTAATAGAAGAAAAGTTTTTCTATTACTTCATATTTGGAATCCTCTTTTTTTTTTATTCTCAGAGCAATCTGTCATACGAGTTACATCACTAGTGTGCAGAAGGATCAGTTTACTTTTTCCCATCATTTTCCATGTCAATTGTTAGACTTCAAAAAGCAAAACACAAGTGGCAGCTGGGTGCCAGTAATTTTTAAAGTCTGACCCTGTGTCATTTGCATCTAAACTCTACAGTCAGGTTTCATCGTGGGAATTTTTCACTGTTCTGTTTTGTTGTCTTTACATCTCAATCCTTAGCTTGCTTTCTTTTTTCTTTTTCCTTTTTTCTTGAGTTACATTTTAAGCCTCATGCTGCATTTGCCTGCACAAATGCAATAAAACGGGTTAAAAAAAGATATATCTTTATCTACCAACACATTGATTTTATTTCTAACTACATTTCAAAAGAGAAAATTTGTTTTCAGACAGAAAATATCTATGATGCAATTTTTTTAAACTGTGGGTAACATGCTTCAGCTTTTGACAGCACTGTTAAAAAGATAAACCTATTCTGAAGCATTAATCTTTACTCTTCATGCACAAAATAGTCTGGATTTAAAAATGTCCAGACGCTGATGAAAATTGGAGCAAGAAAGGGAAGGCTGACTGAAGAGCAACGTTTTCTAGGTTACCTAAAAATCAGAAATTATTCTTAAGTTTTTTGGAAGGTGGTTTTCATGGGGAAGCAACATGCTGGACCTACTAATACTTGGCTGCAGCAAGATTTCTCTTCCTAGGCAGCACATTTCCATCTCCAACACACTGGAGCTGTAGCAAAGCCCCCTCTCCCCTGGGGCCTCAGTGCCAGCGCTCTCCTCCCTGCTCCAGCCCTGGGGCTCAGCTCATTCGTAGCAACGTGAAGATAAAAGAGGAATCACTTGTTTTATGCCTGTTGCTGAAGAGTAACTAGAAGGAACTTGGCCTGGTGCAGCTCTGTTGCTTTTCCCTCGTCCCAGGACATGTTGGTCTTTATCCCAAGAGGCTTCGAAGCACAAAGGTGAATCGCTGAGGTTAGGTGCTGGGTCTTGGGGTGGAGAGGAAAAGGAATTCCGTCCACCTCTAGCACGTGTCCAGGATGGGAAGTGGGACGACACACGTCTCTCGGCTGTGGCCGAGAGACGACCCACTCCACGCTGACACTTTCTCTGCCCAGTCCGGCCAAGCAAGCTGCTCCAGCAGTGCCCAGACCTCCACCAGCACACAGAGCCAAAGCTGTTCCTCCAGCTGCTCTGGGGTTGCTCTGAGCCTGTCTCCTCACAGTCCCAGGCAGCAACTTTTCTCGTGGGTCACCTGGACCCCCCAAGGAACCCACCACAGCGACTGTCACACTAGTAATGCTGGTGAGGTGGGAGGGGGGTACCATGGCACAAAGCTAAGGCACACCTGTAGGCTCTAAGCTTGGCCCTTCCCTTTTTTCAAAAAGGCTGCTGCGATCCTAAGAGCGTCTCAACAAAATAACAAAAAGGTTTAGTTGGTTCCTTCTCTCTTGTTATTCACCCCCCAACCCCCCAAAATTATTATTGTATTTCATTTTTATTTGTACTTTCTGAAGAGTAATGCATTTCCCAGAAAAGGATTAAATCTCTCAAAGTGAGGTAATAAAACTGAAGCTGTAATGAAACTCACTGGATATACAGGGAGATATTTCATTTAGGCATTGAAATAAAAATCTAGTTACATTCCTGATCAGAATAATTCATGACCAAAATGCCTCATCCTATTTTTAATTGTCCTTGTTTTTCAAATAAAAGTTATAGATGGTTTGGCTAAATCATTGCCTGTCAAACTTAGGTTGTGAATGGCTCAGTGAATCTCAAGGGGCACTTTCAGTTTTTAGGGCAATTCATTTATTTATTTGGCTATATTAATAAAGCACATATCCAGAGATTTACATTCTTATTCTACTACTTAAAATGTATGAAACACATGGAAGTGACAGCAAGGAACAACAAGAAAGAGCTGGTACTCTTTCTGAACAACATTCCTATTTTTTTTCTACCAAGATTTGAAAAAGAAAGAAAAAAAAAAAAAAAAAAAAAAAGAGCTTTTCCCTAAAATTCTAGGGAAGAATACAATAGTTACGTAATTGAGATCTATTCCTGCTTTTCAAAAAATATTTGAAGTCCTTGATTAAACCAAGAATTGAAGCATCATAGTACATTTAATCTGATTTGCTAATAATGGTTGCTGTAAATACATTGTATTTAGTGACCTGACACAATATACTTGTTTGTACACTGAAACAAGGAAAAGATACAGCTTGCTCATTTCAGAGAAACATTAAAATACAATAGGAGAGTCACAAAACAGAATGCAGTGTGAAAGCTATTGTGGCTTATAATGTACTTTTCAGACCTGCATACTTACATTAATTCTAGAAAACATCGTTCCCTCAAACCAGAAGGGTTTGCAGTAGAAAGGGATGTTATTGGCTTGTT